>VBSM01001265.1:67661902-67758120 GCA_008086735.1 Cheirogaleus medius | reverse complement strand
CTGAGAAGAGCTCTGGGCACCTAAAAAATGGTGGCATATGATGCTGACCATAAACAGAGGTTATCTAGGACACCTGCTATAGCTATTTTGTGGCAATCTATACTTGTGCATTCCATTAAAAGAAAAGTCAATTAAAAAGAATTTGGTGCTTTCATTTTAAATTAAGTGGTGTAGTTTCAGGTGTTTACCGGAACGCTTTGGGACATTTTTCATATGGCTCACTATTAATTCCTTCACTCCACAAACATTTTTTGGAGTGAGGGCACGCATTCATGAAAGAGCACTTTTTCTGGGTGACGCGTGGGTGCACAGAAGGTGAATAACACAGTTTCACTCTTCGAGTCATTTCAAATCTTTTACACACACAAAATAAGCAATGTAAGATCACTCTCTTCCCACAACTCAGCACAAATGCTTAGTAATTCTGAATGCCCTGAGCCTGTCAGAGAATTTACTCTCAAATCTGCAGTGGTGATTCTCTTGGAGCTGCCGCAGCTTTTTTCCCCCCCAAATATTCAGGGGGTACAAATGTTTTTGGTTATGTGGATCACTTTTGTAATGCTTGAGTCATGGCTACAGGTGTGCCCATCACCCAAATAGTGTTCATTGTACCCATTAGGTAGGTTTTTGCCCCTACCCCCCGCTTGATTTCCACTGGGTTTTACTTCTCTCTGTGCACATGTGTGCTCATTGGTTAGTTCCAATTTAACAATGAGTACATGTGGTGTTTGGTTTTCCATTTTTGAGATACTTAGGAGAATGGTTTCTAGTTCCATCCAAATTGTTGCAGAAGGCATTAATTCATCCTTTTTTATGGCTGAGTAGTACTTCATGGTATATACATACATCACATTTTATCAAGCCACTCTTGAACTGATGGGCACTTGGGTTAATTCCACATCTTTGCATTTGTGAATTGTGCTGCAATTCCATGGCTTTTAATGAAAGTAACAACATCCAAATCTCAAAGAGGGCAGAAGACACAAAGGTTTTACTTGCCTTCTTCTACAGATCCAAACCCAACATATGACTGCAGTGACCACAAGGAGGAGGAGAAGGGGGATGCTGGGGATTAGGATGTAGGCAAGATTCAAGGCAGCATCTGAAAAGAAAAAAGCACATCATCAGCATTGGTGATTTTTCTGTGTGCTTCAAACCAGGCTTTAAAAGGCAAAATCAACACAGTATTCCAAAGAGCACATTTCTAGCAGGGGACAGTTACATAGTCAGTTAGCACAGAGTCTCCTAGTTTCAGCAAATTGAGCATTTTCTACCTGTCCTATGCCCTAAGTAATAATGAAAATAAGTTTAAATTTTTGGGTCTCTTGCAAATATCAGAAGGACACTTTTGTTAATTAAAAACAATTTTTTTTCTCAGAGAAAAGAGATTCCTTATCCTTCTTCTTTCTTAGCAAAGGAGGGGCTATTGGAGCAGTGTTGGTACCTTTGCCTCTAAGGACAGCCACGGTAGTTCCCAAGGTGGGGGTGAAGGGAGAGAGAGGGAAAAATAAGCAAGTCAGAAGTCTCAGTGTCATTTCCAGGGAAGAGAAGGTCACAGGAAGCACATGAATTAGACTATAAAACCTTCCCAACATTTCTGACTAAGACCGACTGGACTCAGTTGGGTCCATGAGCATGACTGTGCAGTACCCTTAGAGGTTTGCTTTTCTGAACTTTCTAGTCTTTTTAGATTTAGAACCAAAGCCTTTTCCCTCAAGGGGCTTTGGGAGGAATCAAGGGTTAGAGACTAACCCCCTTCTTAATCCCACTGGACCATCTAGGGGCTGTTGCTTTTTATTGTTTCTGTGAGGCTGCAAACCTGACAACTGTCAAAAAAACAAATCCTCAAAACCCACTTTAAATAATAACAATGAGCAACAGAAATGGTTCCCACCTTTGCACAGCACTTTGTATTTTTTTTTCAAAGCATTTCCACACATTATATCTGTTGTATAATAAAGAATTCGACTGGCCTTTCCCCCTGTTCCTGGGAAGGAGGCTATAAGTCCTTGAAATTTCCCAAGTAACAGGAATGACTCTGTTATTCACAAGCCACTCAGACCATACCAAAATTTATTGTAAGGAGATGTCTTGGGTTGGGGGCTGGCCATGCCAGAAAGCCCAACTATGGGATTACAGGGTTGGGGCTTTGAGCTGGGTGGTATCAGCCTGACCTCCTTTGCAGACTGAGTTCCACCACACAGCCAGTGATCAAATCAATCATGCTTATATAATGAAGCCCCAGTAAAACCTCTGGACACCAAAGCTCAGTGGAGCCTCTCGGTTGGTGAACACATTGATGCAACAAGGAGGATGATGATGTATTCGGATTCTATGGGGAGAGGACAAAGAAGCTCCCCATTTGGCACCCTCCCAGACCTCACCCTGTGTCTCTCTTCATTTGGCCGTTTCTAATTTGTATCCTGTATAATAAAATGTAGTCATAAGTATAGTGTTTTCCTGAGATCTGTAAGTTGTTCTAGTGAATTATTGAAGTTGAGGTGGGGGCAGGTGGGTTGTGGTCACTCCTGGGTTTGTGGCCAGTTGGTCAGAGTGCAAGTTGCAGCTGATGTCTGAAGTGAGGGCAGTCATGTTCTGAATTGTGGCCTTAAGCTGTGGGGTCTGTGTTAACTCTGGTGGTTACTGTTGGAACTGAATTGCACTATTGCAATATCCTATTTCATTTTGTGGACACAGTGATGCTCTCAGGTAGGTAAGAAAAATATTATTACTTCTATTATGCAAAAAATTAAACTGATGCACAGAGAAGAAAAGTGGTGTTTTAAAGCTGTCCAGTGACAAAAACACAGATTTTCCTCTTGAAACTCAGGGCAAGAGTGAGATTGAATGTCCATTAGCACTCCAATTTATTATCCCATTTTATTTTTTTTACCTTTTATGATCTAACTTATAAAATGTTTTTGTCCATTTCTCTATTTGTTTTGCAAATGACTATTAATCACAGATGTTATGCATCATGACTTGGGGCTTTCTGCTCTTATTTCTCCACATCCACTCTGTCTGTACTACCCTCATCCCATCTCCCATGACCTCAGGGTGGCTCCCAAGGCTCTATCTTCATGCAGATTTTTCACCTCCTGTCTAGTCTAATTCCCTCCAATGGTCATAGGATAGCTCCATTTACATATTTCACTGATGACACCTAACATTTAGTATAGTTTTACAAAGCCACAGATGTCCTGTCTAGTTCCATTTTTTAAGTAGCTGTGGGAAAGAACCAAGTAGGGTATTTAGACATGAGTAATTTGTGATCAAGGGAGTCTCCTTATCTATTTTTTCCAGGAGAGTTCTGTACCTACCTGTACTTTCTTTAAATGTTTCTTTGGCATCTTCTTCCTGTGTTTCTTCTGGAAGTATGGGCCTTGCTGGCTCTGTTTCCTCACCTGGAGAGAGACATATGTATTCGAGAATTTGGAGAAAGGCACCACAATCCAGGTATTCTCTGAGGTCCTACCATGTTCAAAGTCGGATGCAAAAAAGCAGTAGCAATTTGACCAGTGTCTATAAACCTAGAAAAGTAAAGCGTTGACTCTGCTACCCTAGAGATTTAATTGTCTTCATCTTTTTGGTGAGACCCTTGCTGCCAAGAACCAGGTACCAAGACAGCCAACAAGCAGCTGACGTGGAGGCACCTAAAGTACTGCGGTGCCAAGGGAAGGGCCAATGACTCATTTCTGACCATAAATGACCATAAATTATCAGTTTGGCTAATTTCTTGTCTCATTAGATTAGATTATTCCTTTCATATTGTGAGTAATGCCAAGTAAGAAACTGAATTAGCAACTGTTGCTTTTCAGCTTTGAGAGAAATAGACAACACTAGAGAGTGAGACTAACGAACTAGTGGTCATGGCTAGGTGTGGTGTACACCTGTCCAAATTGTCTGGGTTGACACCAGTGGTCTTTCTGTTGAATAATCTGATCTAAAGGGCATATGGTTCTAAACTTATGAAGAGGGGCTATGAAACAGCTGCATTTAACCCAAATCTCAAGTGACAGGCTTACCTCCAGGCCTTATAGAAGGAACTGTTGGTTTCTCTGTAGCAGAAAGAAACAGAAACAAAAATAATAACTGATTTTTCATGCCATCTGAATGAAATAAGCTAGAGCACGGCATCCATTAATTTTCCCATTTAGTCATCCAATAAACTTTATTTACTGCTACCAGATACCAGGAACTGGGTTAGTAAGTCAAAAGAATTGCTTCTTCACAAAGACTAGCATTCCCCGAGCTTTACTTCAGTGGCTTTTTCTTTTTTAGAAAGTATTTAAAACCTTTAAATATGAGAATTTCTAAATATACACAAAAGTAGAAAGACTGTTATAATGAACCCCTATGTGCCATTACACTTCAACTCTTATAGCTAATAATATAGCTAATAATCCCTACTCCTCCCCCACTACGCTCCCGGCCTGGATTATTTTAAAACAATCTAAGACATTTTATCAATTCATGTTGAGGGTGTTCTGGAGAGCAACAAACACTTTTTTCCAAGTAGTGGAAATCATTGAAGGGCTAAGTAGACCACTGGCCAACACCAGGGCAGACACTAGTGATCTAGAACTCTTGAGTTATTTTAAATATTTCAAAGAGCCTCAGGAAAGTCAGGTTGTACAGACAATCTACACCCAATGTTTTCGCTTTTGGCTGGGAGTGTGTATTCTTGTATGGGCAGTGAGTGTCTTATGCTAATCAGATGCTCTGGAGTTCACAGGGACAGGGTTCTTGAGGACAAGACTTTAGAAACCATGGTCCCAAGCCATGATGTCATGCCTACTCTGAAGTTTCATTCAGAAAAGACAGAAACTTTTAGTCATCTTCCCATAAATGTATGTGTGTAGAGGTGATGCAAATTCATTTATTTATTTTAATAAAACCCACTTGTGTAATAATGCTATATGATGGAAATCATTCTAAGTGTTTTATAAAAACAAACTCAGTTAATCCTGATAACAGCCTTGTGAGGCAGCCTTATTATTATTCTGGTTTTGTACACTAGGAAACCAAGATACAGGGAGATTAAGTGACTTGCGCAAATCTTACAGCTAATTAGCAGCTGAACTGGGATTTCAACCAAATAAATTCAAATGCAAATTAAAATGGTAAGGAGACATAACTGTGCTAAGTAGTAGAGATAAAACAGCAAGTGAGAAATAATCCCAGCCCTTTAATTCTCCTAATTCTAGCTCATTCTACAGGATGACCATAAAAATCTGGAAATACAGGAGACTATTAATTAATATTAATTTTGTGATATTATATTGAAATGCATAGTATATTCAATGACATTACATGATCTATTCAAATTGTTGTCCCTCCACAGTTCAATCCAGTATGCAAAATTACAGTAAATGTGGCACATCAATGCAGCATTTCCATCCATCTCTGCACCTGCATCTGTGATGCCGCAGATGATCTGCGTCTGATTTTCCCTGAATACGCCTTTAGCATATCCCAGAAGTAATCAAGTGTTCAGGTCTGGCTAGCATGCTGTCTCCTCTACGTGGCCATGTTCTCAAATCTAGTTTTAGGTGTTATCATTTGCCCCGTCCCTTGCCACCCAGGCATAATGGGATGGGGTGCCATCCTGTGGGAACCACACGAGGGAGCCTCCCCTAGTCCATCAAGTGGTTAAACGTGTGTTTCCAGACTTCATGCCAACCACATGGGGAAGGGGACAAACTCACAAATAGGCAGTTAAAGTACTGTGTTGGAAGGTGCTATGGTCTTCACGGGAGGAACACCAGACCTGGTTTGGAGGGGCCCTGGAAGGCTTCCTAAAGGAAGTTACTTTTTAAACTTATTTTGAAATAATTTCACAGTTATGAAAATTTGCAAGAATAGTACAAAGAATTCTCACATATTCTTCACCTTGTCATTTTACCACATTTCATTTACTTCATTGTCTTCTCTGTCTCCCTTGTCTCTCTCTCTCTATATATAAAATATATATAAACACATACATAACTAGATATCTATACATACACATACATAACATTTTTCTTGAGAATAAGTTGCAGACGTCATACTCCTTTACTCTTAAAGACTTCAGTCTATATTTAAAAGGGGCCCCCTCTTTAAATATAGATTGTAAGAGGGGCATTCTCTTACAAAACTGCAGTACAAATATCAAAACCAAGAAATCAACACTGACATAATACTATAATCTACAGATCTCCTTCAAATTCTGTTAATTGTCCTAATAATGTCATTTATAGAAAACCATCATCATCATCATCATCATCACATTATGATCCAGGATCCAATCCAGGATCACCTGTTGCACTTATTCGTTATGAGAGAAGGTGATGTCTAACCTGAACCTGGAAGGGGAGAATGAGTTGACTGGGAAAGGGGGGAGGGTGTTCCAAGCACAGAACAGCAACGAAGAGCTCCTGGGGAACAGCGCTGAGTGCAAAGGTATTGGAATAGGATTGGGAGAGGAATTACAGTGGTGGGAATTGAGGCTGCATAGGCAGGCAAGGGTCTGATCATGCCCATCCTTTCCTGGCAAGCTAAGGTGGAAGAACTTATCCTGAGGATAGGTGGCCACATAAAGGCAATGTGTTAGTTTTTCTCCACATGCCCACTTCCCTCTGTTGGCTTCATTTTCTAACCTTCTCTGTGTCCTGGGAGGTTGACCTCTATGGACTGTTTCAATGTGGATCCCTTGTCCTTTGATCTCTTTTTCTTTGAGGTAGAAACTTTTATTATCTCTAAATACAAATAGGCAACTGAGGCATAAGAACCTTGCCCTTTGATCTCTGATTGGACTTAGCCAATGGGCGGCAAAGGCAGGAGATCGGAGGGTAGGAGGAGAGAGGTCTCTGTATTTACTCCCATGCCCCTTCCCATGTCAGCATGGTTTGACAGTCGCATATTCTGTGATGACAGCTCCTGCTGGGTGGGTCCTCTTCCAAGACCCCAGGCTTTGTCCGGGTTCTGCTAAAAGCATTCCCTCCCTTTGCCCCTTTGAGCCTAGGTGTGGTAACAGCTTCCACTGTAGCTAGTTCCTGCGTGCTTTACCATCTCTTGCTCTCTGCCTACCGCTCAGCAAATATCCTTTTTAACACACTCTCCTCGTCAAACCCTTTGGGTGTGCTATCTTTTTCCTGCCAGGAGTCAGTGTAACTAATTCAGGCAATAGCAAAAAATAATGAAGAATATGATTTTTTTTTTCAAAAAAGTTTCCAAGTTCAAAAATAAAAGCATATTAAAGCAAATTTCAAAACCTCACATTTCAAAAAATGTTAAAGAAATGCAAAGGTTTAAACCATGGAGCTAATAGAATATAATTAACAAAAGTGATGGAAAACCAGTTTGTACCAAGTGCCTTGCTTTCACTGCTTTAAAAAGGCAACCCGCTAAGCCAGTCTCCCTGCCTAAAGACAACTCTGTGGTGGGGAGGCCAGGTCACTGCAGAGAAGAATTCATCCGAGGAGGAAAAGAGGGAGGAAAAAATCTCTTAACAGCAAAAATTACCCCTAAAGCATGGTGCAATTCAAACGACTTTAAAATGACAGGATTATTTAGTCCCAAACTAACTAGTCACTCTACTTCTGTCGGGAAAGAATGCAGAATTGGGGCCAAGCAGTTGGCTTCAGGAAGATGAGAAACTTCAGGGACAAGTGAAGGATCAGTTCAAGTTTCAATCTAAATCAGTTATGATGGAGGAGTCTGGGAAACCCCAGCAGATTGAAACTATGGGGCTTGTAGCCAATTGAAAACCTTACAGATCTGGATGCAAATGTAAATTGAATTTGCAAGGCATAAATAGTGGATAGTCTGGGGAGATTAAACCTGCTCATCGAAGTGCCTGCTGTCTCTGCCCAGTGCTGGAGAAATTGGTGTACTTTATCATTTACCTCCTCTGGGTGTTACTATGTTTCCTGAAAGCTCCAGAAAATAATCTCACATGGCCGTTAGAAGACTTGCAGGAGCAATGGCCAGCTTATTCCAAGCTCTTACAGCCAACCTCACATGTGGAAAGAATAAGAATTTGTGGCTCTCCACTTAGAGGGCTTTTTATTTCCTGCAGTTCTCATAAGTCTTGCTTTATCACATATAAGTTAGACCCTTTATTTTTTCCATCCCTTCTCTTAGCATCTGATAACCTTTCCTTTGCTGGAATCACTCCTCAGTGAGAAAGCGCCATTACGTTTCCCTTTACAAGAATTCCCAAAGTTTAACGTTGCTGGCATTTGCAACAAGCTTTCTCAGAGACCACATGACAAATGCTGGGTACTCGCAGCTGCTTATGAAATGAGAGAGCAGGTTGAGAACTCAGTCACACAGCTGGGGAGAGGATTCATTACCATCAGAGTATTTGCAAATGAAATTGTTCTTCATGTTGCATCGGTCATCGTTCCACTGGAACATGTAGGGGCCTCCGATGCCTGCGGGTGCTGATGGCTGATGGTACATGACCACGCAGACCTCGCTGCCGCAGGAAGGCTCGTCCACATACCAGTTCCTGTAGGAAAGGGATCGACAAAGCTGGCAGCTGGAGAAGGGTACCCCAAGACTTCAAAGCCCTTGTTTCCCCATCAAGTTCCACTGAGCCGTGAACATAAGCCGCTGCTTCAGAACACGATACAGAGACAGGGAGGAATTGAAGTACTGCCAATAAGTAGAACGGCACGCTTTCTAATATGGACATCGCAATCAGTCATCTGACATTTGCCACAATCTCTTTGCAGGGAGGAATATATCATCATATGATGTCTGCAAAGTAATTATGAGAAAAAGCAGCTAGCAGAGCTAGTCTGGACGATCTTATTTATTTCTTGCTTTTTGCTAATTGGGTTTTGTTTCTCTTTTTTTAGAGATTAGATGCATTGGGAAGAGGCATGGTTTATCTCACCCAGAGCTTGCCCTGCTCCCATCTCCCTAGGCTTTTCAAAGGCCACAGCTGCCTTCCCAGGTCTGAGAAGGAGATGGGGAATCCAAGCATGTGAGCAAGACATTCCAAAGTATAGAGGCTGTCAATGCAGGTGAGAGGGTGGAGACAAGAGCAGGAGGAGCATTTGGTCTTTTTCGGTTTTTAAGTTGTTTGCACTTGACCAGGCTGTGAGCCCCTCAGCCTTTACTGCCAGATGTCTTGTCTTTGTCTTCCCAGCCCTGTGAAGGGGTGTATTGGCGGCCTTAGCTCTACTGTCTTGAAATTAAATGGTGCTGTCACCCAGCTGGATATGTGCATGCCAGGTTAAAACCCTGGATCCCACAGAAAGTTTAAATCTTCAAGCACCTACCCCAGGTGTTGACTTAGGGCTGGGCTTTGTAGTCTGCTGGTTTCTCACCTGAGCTCTTTCCTACAGGGCTCAGTCTTGCCCTGATGCTCAGAGCAGGTACTGCTGCTCTGCCTAGCTCTTGTCAGAACCCCTCCATAGGAAAGAGACAGTTAAGAGACAGTTAAGGTCCCTGTTGGCATCACAATAAGTGTCCTCTTGAGTCCTGTGTTGCTGTCACCAAAAGGAAGATCCTTTGCTACACCCATTGGACTGAATTTCCTGGAGGATAGCTAAGCTTGCAACAAACATTCCTTGGATGCCATGCCTGGACAGCTGGGGGCCCTGAAGAGCGCTGGGCTCTGCAATTCATTAATTATCCCATTATTTAACTCACTTTCCAACCCTATTGGGCCTCTTACTCTGACTTTTCTTGTTCCCTTCCCCAGTGGCCTTATGGCTTTATGATATTTTGTCCCATGGATAGAAGGAATATTATGCCTGGCACATAATTTCTAGACTTGAGCCAATTCTTAAACTCAGAACTCACTGATGGAGGGAGAAGACAGGTTTCCAGTAAGAAGGACCCTGCAACACCATGGCAGGTGCACATTTTAATCATTTTCACTGTTCTTCCCCCAAAAGGACTTATGGCCATTTACTCAAGTAACCAAACACTGGGGAAAGAGGAATATCCAAATAATACAAGGACTATTAGACACAGGGTGCAAGTTGACAGACGTGAAGTGTTATCAAAGCTACTCATCGGAGTGGGAACATATTAGGGTCAGGTAGTAAATAGAGATCTGGTCCAGGACCATCTCACAGTGATAACCCAGCCAGTGATCATTCCCCAGTCCCCAAATATATGACATATTGGTAGTTGGTACAGTTCCGCATTAGTTCCTTAGTGTATGATGAACATATTGAGCTGCATGGTCTCTTGGTGCTCTTTGTCTAGTAGCAAGGAGCTACTTACCTATGGGGTAAGAACTATCATAGTGGAGAAGGCCAAGTGGAATCCTCTGAAACTACACTCCTCCCCACCCTCGCCAACATAGTAAATCATCAACAATATCTTATCCGGGGGAAAATGCAGAAAGTAGTGCCACCCTTAAAGACCCAGAGAATGCAGGGGTGGTGTTTCCCATCATATCTCTATTTAATTCACCAGTGTGACTCCTGCAAAGACCAGGCAGATCCTGAAGGATGATACTAGAGTTGCACAAACTCAACCAAGTGGAAGTGGTGATTGTAGCTGCTGTGCAATTTGTGGTATTTTTGCTAGAGCAGGTTAACATGCCCTCGGGTTCTTAGTATGTAGATCAGGTGAACACATTCTTTTCCATCTGTATCAGAAAGGGTATCTGAAACAGTCTGTTGGAATAGACAACAGTGTATACTTATAGTCTTGCCTCAAGGCTATGTTAATTTTTCCCACCCTCTGTCATAATATGGTATAAAGAGACCTGGACTTCCTAGACATCTCACAGAAAATCAGACAGGCCCACTATATTGCTGACATCATGATAATTGGACAAGATGAACAAGAAGTGTTTAGTACACTGGAGACCTTAGTAAGACTCATGTGCTCCAAAGGGTTGAGGATAGATCCTATGAAGACTCAGGGAACTACCATTTCAATAAAATCCATTAAGTGTCTAGTGATCTAGAGGATACCAGAACATCTCTTTCAAATTAAACTATTGCATCTTGCAATAATTTGAAGAAGGAAGCACAGCACTTGGTAGGCCTCTTCGGGTTCTAGAGGCAGCATATTTCACCCTGGGAATACTGTTCTAGCACATATATCAAGTGACATGAAAGATGGCCATCTTTGAGTGGGATCCACAGCAGAAAAGAACTTGGAAGGGGGTCTAGGCTGTGTGCAAACAGACTTGCCATCTGGACTCCATGATCGAGTAGACCCTATTATTAGAGATGTAGTGGTGGGGAAAAATAATGCCATATGGAATTTGTGACAAGCCCCAACGAGAGAATCACAATGCAAACCCTAGGATTCTAGAGCAAGGCCATACCATCTATAGCTGAAAATTAGTTGCTTTTTGAAAAACAACTCCTGGCTTGCCACTAGGCAAGAAGCACCGAGAGACCATGCAGCACAACCTGCCCATCATGAGATAGGCTTTGCCAGGCATACCTCATCACAGGTTGGGCACACCCAGATTCAATCCATGGTAAGATGGAAGAAATACATCCAGGACTAAAGGGCACTGGGTAAGCAGGACCAAATGGCACTGTATGATCAGGTCGAGCAGACTGCCTTGACACCTGCCACTGTTGGACCAGAGCCTCTCCCTCAGCTCACACTGATGGCTGCATGGAGGAACCCCTTATAACTAGAAGATTCAGGCAGCCTGAGTGTGGTTCATGGGTAGGTCAGCTAAATATGGGAGTATGTGCTGAAATAGACAGCAGCTGCCCTGCAGCCCCACTCAGAGGTGGCCTTGAAAGATAGTGGTAAAGGCACATCCTCCCAGTGGCCAGAGCTTTAGTTGGTGGATAGAGTGATGTGAATAGACATATGGCAGTGAGCATAAAGTATGAGAATCTTTCTGTCAGAAGTTAAAGCTCTCCAGGGAGCATCTACCATGGAAGAGACACAAAACAACCAGGGAGACAAGATGACTCAGCCAGGTGATGCCAGCCAGCCCATTACCAACCACCCCAGTGCTTGAACAATAGATACATGAATAGAGTAGCCGTGGTGGCAGAGATGAAGGTTATGCATGGGTTCAACAGATAGGCTCCCACTCATGAAGGCTAATCTAGCTCCTGCTGCTGCCAAACGTCCAACCTTCCAGCAACAGAGACCAATGCTAAGTCTATGACATAGCACCAACATTTGAGGAGACCGACATGGCACTTGGTGACAAGTTGACTGCATTGGACCCCTGAAAGGGGCAATGATTCATTCTGATAGGAACAGACACACCATCTGGGGTTTGGTTTGCCTTTCCTGCCTCAGGGCCTTAGTTAGCACCACTACCCAAAGGCTTACAAAGTATTTAATCGACCAGAACAGGATCCTAAATAACATCTCATCAGACAAAGGGACCTACGTTAGCAAAGAAGGTGTGGGTGTAGGCACTCGGCCATGGGATTTACTAGTTATGTCACATATTGTACCATCTTGAAGCTGACAGTCTGATAGAGTGATAGAATAGCCTGTTGAAAACACAGTGATGTTGAAAACATCAGCTTAGAGGCACTATTTTTCAGGGATGGGGCATCATCCTTCAAGATGTGGTGTACACTTTAAATGGATGTCCTTAATATAGTCCTGTGTCCCCAGTAGTATGAATACATACGTCTGAGAGCCAAGGGGTGGAAGGAGGAGTAGCCCTGCTTAGCTTCACCCGATTAAAGAATTTGTGCTTCCTGTCTCTGCAACTCTGGGCTCTGGAAGTTTAGAGGACCTGGCTCCCACAGGGGAATACTTCTGCCAGAAGATACTGCAAGAGTCTTATTACTCTTTGAGCTATTGCTGCCACTTGGACACTTTGGGATCATGTGTCCGGAGACCAGCAGGCGAGGAAAGGAGCCATTACCTTGGCAGGAGGTAATTGACTGTAATTATTAGGAGGAAGTAGGTTTGCTGTTAGGTATTATGGGCAGGGAGAAAGCACCCATGTTATGTACTTGGGTATCTCTTGGTACTCACTTGACCAGTTTTGATGGTCAATAGAAAAAGGCACTTATTCCAGCCAGAGAAGTGCAAGGTGAGTAGGGCCTCAGACCCTTCAGAGATGCCGCAAGGTAAGCCATTGAGGGCAGCACACAGCGAGGGAATCTAGACTGGAGAGTAGAGGAGGCAGGTCAGTAAGTATTAGTTGTGGCCATGCGACCAGCTGCAGTGATGGGAAGTGTAGTTCATCCTACTACCCTGGTTTTTAAAGCTTCTCCCAGGAAGAGAGGTTCATGCGAATCCTGGAGGAGCTACTCCCAGAACTTCTGTGAAGATGGTGGGTCTGATCAGAACATTGAGTAGACTATGACAGATGCTGATGTGCTATCCTACATGTAATAGGTCACAAATATGCATTTTAGTCTTCATTCTTTTGATGAGTTTAGACTTTTCCCCATATGATTATTTGCCATGTAGATTTTCTATTTTGTAAATTGCTCAGGTCTTTGGTCTCTTTATCTTTTGGGGTCTTAGTGTTTTATTGACTTATATAAACTGTTTATCATAAAAAGATATTAACTCTTTGTTAGATTTGTCACAAACATTTTCCTAGTCTTATATCTGTCTCTTAATTTTGATTTTTTAAAAATGTTTGTCCATGTCTCTGCATTTCTCAGGAATGGATGATGGCAATGTCATGGTGCCAGGGTCGGTATGAGTGAGTCTTGACACTGTGGGTTTAGGAGGGTCCTACAAACTGTAGCCTTCCTGAAGTCCCCACTCTTGGCCAATCCCGAGAGATAGATCTTGGCTCTCTGATTTCCTGCCCATTATAACAATTCTATGTGGCCTGGCATCCTACCATGAAACTCAGCCCTGTGGATCTTCAGTCTCTCAATGGGGTTCTAGTCCAAAAGGCCACATAGCCAGAACCACTGACTTCAAGCATCGTGTGCCATTGAAACAACACTGCTGGGTCATGCCCACCTGAAGAGAGCTCTTTGGACATCAGTTAGGCCCCAAAAGACTGAGTTCACCACCCTTACCACAATGCTCTGGTCAACAGCTGTTCTGGTGCTACTGCCCTCTCAGGGCTCTGCCTGGCTGGGTGTTTTCCTCTTCCCACTGATCTGGCACCTCGGATCCAGCCTGCCTCTTTTTTGAGTTGCATCATATGAGTCAGCTGCAGTGGGTTCTACACACTTACCTAAATTTTGATGTGCTGCCATCAGTCCAAGCATAAAGGTCCTGGCAGGCTGTCCTATTGCTTTGTTTCTCCTCACGCCTCCTGAGCCCAATCCAGAAATCACCGTCAGATGCCAAGAGGTTTTCAATGAACTTTTCTATCAGTCTCTGTTCATCTTCAGACTCGATGCTGACTAGCTGGCCCCCATCCCTCCTGCAGGCTTCTTTGGCTTCCTCAAAGTTCAGTCTTCGAGAAGAATCATGGAAGTAAATGACTTTATAACAAGGCCTCTGTGTTCCTCCCCGGCAGACTGGCTGCCCTAGAGAAAAAAGAAGCCAACCTGTTTCAGTGTCCCCGAAAGTACACTGGGGCAGGGGTACTTGGAGGCATCTGAATGAAGCTGTCCCTGGACAGAAATTCTGATTACTTGTTAGTGGACTGTAATCATGTCAGGTAGGGTTCCCAAGCAAATTAATACTCCTTCCAGCTGAGAGATACAGTGATTTTTAAACTCTGTTGCCCATATTGTACAGGGACATCATGTTTTGTTTATTCCATTACAGATTCTTGAAAAGCAGACATATTTGACTACCTTTCCAAAGAGAAGTAGATGAAGGTTTATGGTTTCACTTAAAGGCACACAGACAATACTTTCATTGGGGGGTCTCAGGGAATAGTGTGGCTTAAAGTGAGTATGTTTGTTTGGTGGTTCTTTCAGGTAGGAAAGGCATTCTGAAGTCAGGCCAGGCCTGGGCTCCTCTACCTGGAACTCTCTGCCTATGCGGTGGGACTGAGTATTTGCTCAGTATCTGGCATAAGCAGAAGCTAAGAGGGTCAGATCCAGCGGGTTTTCTGCTACTGACAGTCCCCTTACCTAAAGACAACAGCGAAGGTTCACTGAACTCTTACTGTGTGCCATGAGTTATGGTAAGGGCTTTCCATTTACATACATACTTTCTCTAGTTTAACCCTCACAATAGTCCCCTGATGTAGATATTGTTTATGCCCCATTTTACAAATGAGGAAACTGAGGCTCAGAGAAATTAAGTACTTTGGTTAAGGTCACACAGCTGTCAGCAGCATCACTTGAGTCAGAACCTAGCTCTAATTATAAAGTCATGCTGGTACCAGTGCACTGTACTGCTGGCTCCCCACTCCACCCCAGGCTCCCGTTGCCCGGGGAGCCCAGGTAATGTGTCTCATCAGGCCGACACCTGATGGCTGCAGACCATCGCAGACAAATGGATGGAGAAGCCAGTAACAAATCATTCACCAGCACACGCGGCCCTCGCTTGTGTGTGTGTGTGATTGAAGCCTTGCTGCAACTCAGACATTAGCCTCCTTACTCCTTTGTTCAATTAACGTTTATTGAGTGTACGCTCTGTGCCCGGCCCTGTGCTAGGTGCTTGGAATACAGAAACAAATGCCAGTTCCTAGCCCACAGGAGCACACAGCATATGTTTCTGGATCCAAATGTATAAAGTGAGAACCACAGATCAGCAGGGGGAGTGGTCCCCTGCGATGAGAGAGCCAAACTGTGGCCTGTGGCTGTGAACTGCTGCCACAGAGCCAGGGGTAAAGGATTTAGGTTTGGGAACCTTTTCTCAGACCTTCTGGAATGGTCTCATTTTCTTAATTTGTTTTGCAGCTGTGCAGGGAGCCAGATAGCTTTCATCATTTCCAGTACTCTCCAGAAGACAGGGTAAAGGGCCACAGAAGGTTAACTACATTATTAGTGCTAAGTGGGAAAAAAACAGGTGCAGATGATCCAGAAAGCTCCAGTGAATATTTTCGATTTCTTCTCTCATCACTTTTATAAATAAATCCTCAATAAGCAACAAGTTATAAGAGATTTGCATCTTCTCCCTTTTCTTGTCACTATTTGACTATTGCTGCTAAATAGAGAAACTCTAACCAGACTGGTCCACCAGCAAATTAGGAGGGCCCAGAAGCCAGACATTCTCACAGGAGGTGTTCCAGAGAGGCTGGGCTGGGATGTGCCTGGGGAGGAGGCTGAGCCAGCCAAGCTTCCACGATTCCTTAGAGCTGGCTCCAAATCAGACAGCAGAGGAAAGGGGAATAACAGCCCCCAAGAACACCCCCAACCTGGCCACCATCATAACATAAACTGGAGTTGAATTTCCTGGCAGTCTCCGCTTTTCCACGCTGGACTGTCAAGAGAACACATAACACCTTAAACGAGTTTCCTGTACGGACCAGCCTGGCCACACATCCCAAAGTCAGCGGATGAAAGCTAGAGACAGCCAGAGCTGGAAGGAGGCCCAAGGGCCCATCTGGTTCCCCTGCCTTCAGGAAGTGTCTTTCTCTTCTCTTTTTCAGGAAGGGGAAGGGCGGGAGGGCCTTCTGTCCCCCACGACCAACCAAGGACGGAGTCCATGCAGCCCTAACCCAAGTGGCTCAATTCAGTCGCCCTCCCCTTTTGCTGCCCTGAGCCCCACCCGCATCCTGAAACCACTTTTAGATTCTTTAAATCAGCTTCGCAAGCCGGGATCCCGGAGTGGAGGAGGTTCCCATTCTCCTCCGTCCCACTTGGCCAAGCTGTCGGTTCCTGCAAAGGACACCCGAGAAAAGGGCGCGGATACTCTCCCCACGACCAGCAGAACAACTGGAAGAGGCAAGAAGCCAGAGCGCTGTACCCCCTCTGAGGTCCAAGTCCGAGGCTGCAGTCACACGACAGGAGGAAGGAAGCAGAGAGTCATTCCCCGGAGTCAGGCGGGGCTCGTCCCGCGCCAACTGCACTTCTTTCCCGATCTCTAAGCGCTCTCATTCTGGGCGCTGGGTCCCGCCATCCTCCCGCAGAAGAGACGAGGAGTAACAGGCAGGGTTCCCACGGCATCCCTACCCCGCCATGGCCGTGGCTGTGGCCGCCTCCCGGAGCGGGCAGCAGATGGGGGCTAGTTGGGAAGCCTGTCCCGCGTGGGGGTCCCAGAGTCTACCTCGCCGCTCTCAATGGGGCGGGCCAAAGGGGCACCCGCGGGGGCAAGTTTGCCTACTGCCCCACCTCCCCTACCTCCTTTGGCCCACCCCGAAACCCCAGGCCGGGAACTGACTTCGAGGGCTCCAGGATGCGCAGGGACCTGGGCGGCCTCGGGCACCCGCGCTGGACACAGACGCCTGCTCCCTAAAAACGAGCCTCCGAAGGGCTGAGTGTGGGAGTGGGGCAGGGGGCGCTTCGCCATTCCCACCTCGCGGAGGGCCAGGGAAGAGGGGGGCGGCCCCGAAGAGGCAGCGGCTGGGGAGTAAGGGGTTTTGCATCAGCCGATCCCGCCCGCGCACCAGCCCCTGCCCCAGCGCGCGCACTCACCGCTCAGCAGGCGACCGCTCGCGCCCCGCGGCCCCGCCAGCAGCACGGCCAGCAGCACGGCCTGCAGCGCCGCTCCCGGCTGCATGGCCCGACTCTGGTGCGCCCCCGGACACCCCGGCGCTACGGCGGCGGTGGAGCTGGCAGACCGGCTGCTGCATGCGCGACAACTGCAACCGCGGCAGCGGCATCTCCCGAGGACCGACGGACTGGGCACCAAGAGGAGTGGGGGAGGGCGCGGAGTCAGTTGGTCGCCCCTCCGCCCCTTGGGACGTCACTGCGGGGAGGGCAGCCCCGCAGACTGGCCCGCCCCCGACGGCCTCCTCCAGCGAGATCGGCGCCAGACAATCCGCCAGCTGGAGGAGAGCGAGCTGCAGGGCCGGGGGCGGAGGGCCAGCAGCTCCCTGCCCCATTCCGAGCTTCCCAGGGAGATCCTGCAGTTGCCTAGGTCACGGGGCGGAGGAAAATCCCAGTCTGGCTTCTCTGAAATCTGATGGAGAGTGCACTGTAGCTAAAAAAAAACGCACACACCTCACCCCTACTCCCCGGGACCATAGCCAAGTTCACTCAGCTGTGCGGTCCAAAGGGAGAGGCGAGGCACCAGTACATATTAATACCAAGGGCGCAGTGGGCCGCAGTCCCTGCACTCAGGGCTACACCTGAAAAAGGAATGGTCGATGCAGAGAACAGATGCCCAAGCGGGCAGCGTGCCCACTGGCCGGGAAAGTGGCAGGACACAGCACGGATAGCGTCTAGAGAAGGTGTCTGAGTTGGAGTTCTCCAGGCTAAAAGGAGAGCGGCTTCCACCAGAAGCCAAAGAGTATCCCAGAGCTCAGCACGGAAAGGATTCTGCCTTTTGCAGGACACATGATGGGAGGTGGGGGTGATGATTATGGAGTTCAGCCTTGGACCTCTGCCGCCAGGAAAGAATGAAACTATTTCCTCTGGAAAAGCTTTCCTAACCAAGCTAGCCCTCAGTGTGTGCTGCCTCTTGTAAACTTCCACAATAGTTGTGTTTCGCATTGGCTTCTTATAGTCGACAAAATGTTTTCAAACATATTCAGATAATAAAGTGAGCCTCCAGTCTAAGGACTAAGACAGCAGCAGCAGGTGAGGCTGATTCCCTTGCCTTTCGTGCCACACCATGCCGTTGTGAAGGACAGCACCAGCCCTATCTGGGCCACGGACTTCTGGATTTTGGCTCCAGTTTGCTGCTTCTTGCTTACTTACCTACTTGCTGCTTTTGAAAACAACAGTCAAGAAAGCAGCGATGGTTCCAAGGCCTATAGTTACTGCAATTCTAGACAAACAGGCCCGGATGCAGGCTGGGGGCGGGATCAATTTCAGTATCAGCTGAGAATCTGGGAAAGTTCTGCTATTGTGGAAAATCGCAGCAGGATGAGTGAGGACTGCCCTTTATGGCAAGTTCATTTACAGCCCTTCTCTACGTCCCAATTAGAATATCTCACATCCAACACACATTCTTTCTAGAAATTCTTGGTTATCAAAACAATGAAAGAGAGAATTGTTATGGTGGAAAGAAGCACTTGAGTTAGCATCTGATGTTCTGTTTAAATCCTGCTTTTCTTCATTTAATGTCTGTGTGGCCTTTGGTAAGTCCCTTTGTCTCTAAGTTTCGGCTGTCCCACTGGTCCATGTGTATTCCCAAGAGGATGATACATGGAGCAGAGCTGCTTCAGGCCATTGACAGACTTGCAGGGAGAAGCAGAGCTGCCCTAGGTGCTGTAGCCTGAAGCAGAGCTGTGTGGCTGAGCCTAGTTCAGCCAAATGCCTAGCTGACCTGCAGGTGTGTGAGCAATAGTAAATGTTGTTTAGACCCCATTGTTATGCAGCATCATTGCAGCAATAGCTAACCATTACACCTGTCAATGCAGGGAGGTGTCACCAGGGGAAGGCTGCTTGCCAAGAAAGCTCACAAAGTAGAATTTTTCTTGGTAAAATTACCTTGGTCCAGGATCCAATTCTTAGTTTGACAAACGCAAGCTCAATCTAACTGGCAGACTATACACATTGAGAATATACACATTGAGAAATATAACCATCGGGTAAGCCAATGTTTGCACTGACCTGTCGAGTACATATTCTCCCCTCCGGGCAAAAAAAGATTTCTCAGTGAATGTGGAATCAGGACAAAGGGAATTAGTTACATGATTTAAAAGTTTAGGCTTTGATAGCCTGCTGTGTCCCTCTTCACAGTAGAGATCTGTCTGACAGACAATACATCATACCTTTAATTCTGGATGGTGCTGGGATGGGACTGCCAATTTATAACTTTTTAAATTTCCCTTTTCTAGGCCTGACTACCTTCTTTGTGTTTCAAATATTTTTCTCCAAACAATGTTGTGCCAGAAACTTGTAGTTGTCCCCTAATATCCGCCCTCCATGTCTTTTAGTGATAGAGTCCCTGGATTTCAGTTAGGTATATCCCTCCCCCCCACATGCTCCCTCCCCCATCTAAAGACTATTTCCAGCCTCCCTTGCAGCTTAGTGTGTGCCTGTGATTAAGTTCTGACTTACGGGTCCTCCACTCCTCTGTTGGCACTGTGGATGGGAGCTGCATCTTGTGGAGGCTATGCTAGGAGTTGCACATGGAAGGCAATAGTGAAGTGAATAGTGGTCCTAATTAGAACTGCAGACACCGGGGACGAGCATATGACCCTGAGTAGGATTGCCATTTGGACAATACAGAAGGGACAAATCCTTAACCTTCTCTTTTCCAGTATATACCAAAGGGAATAACTCTTAAAATTGAGGGAGGCTGGCACTGGGATTAGGTACGTGTGTGTAAAACACAGGCATATGAAACTAGTTTTTCATAGAACTAGAAGCAATTCATTTCTTTTTTTTTTTCTCCAAGACAGAGCCTCATTCTGTTGCCCAAGCTAGAGTGCCATGGCGTCAGCCTAGCTCACAGCAACCTCAAACTCCTGGGCTCAAGCGATCCTCCTGCCTCAGCCTCCCAAGTAGCTAGGACTACAGGCATGCACCACCATGCCTGGCTAATTTTTTCTATATTTGAGTTGTCCAGCTAATTTCTTTCTATTTTTAGTAGAGACTGATCTCGTTTTTGCTCAGGCTGGTCTCGAACTCCTGAGCTCAAATGATACACCCGCCTCGGCCTCCTAGAGTGCTAGGATATCAGGTGTGAGCCACCACACCTGGCCTAGCAATTCATTTCTGACTTCAGGCTTGTTCTAGAAACAGAATAAACAAAATTTTGCAAAAAGGGATTTTTTTTTAAACAAGAAGACTTTCAGTTTTCAAGATTGCCTTTTCATCCCTGTTTCCTTGCTAATTGTTTTTACTGGTGGTCTACAAGTTAAGGTACATAAATCCCCTGTTTCTTATTTATCTGATATTTATAATATAGATCTATTATAGAAGTTCTAGAAAAACTC
Source organism: Cheirogaleus medius (assembly GCA_008086735.1). NCBI lineage: Eukaryota > Metazoa > Chordata > Mammalia > Primates > Cheirogaleidae > Cheirogaleus > Cheirogaleus medius. Next base: position 67,737,296 of record VBSM01001265.1, on the reverse strand, counting down.
TTCAAATAAAAACAAGATAAATAGGAGTTAGAGAACATGTAAGATGAGAGAGATGATTATGGTATGGTATCAAACATAGTGGTATCCAAGAAGTAAAACAGACACAAGTATTCAATAACTTGCAAAATTCCTAGAAGTCTGCATAGTTTATTTTATTTCTTTGTCTATTTTAACACAAGTATTCAATAACTGGTAAAATCCCTAGAAGTCTGCATATTTTATTTCTTTGTCTATTTTAACACAAGTATTCAATAACTGGTAAAATTCCTCGAAGTCTGCATATTTAACTGTTATTTCTTTGTCTATTTTAACATTTTAGTGATCCCATGGTCTTGATGTACAAGTAGGTTGTTTCACAAGTGAAGATAAAAGTAAGCCATCTTCTACATATGTCAAGCACATTAGTTCAAGGCTTTCACTTCTTCTTGTTCCTCTTTATCTGACTCCGATATCACTTTCCTGTTGGTAGTAATATCAATCAGTTTCAATACACAGAACTTAGCAGTTATGAACATGATGTAGCATGAAAACAACTTTTGAAAATTTCCGCAATAAAAATTCACTGTTGTGGATTCTGAATATGCATTAGGTTTTATAACCAAGTGTAAATTTATATATGGGAGAAATGATTATTATACTGTGAAGTATGATTTGGAGGGCATGGGAGTCCTATTACCTTAAATATATTTTACCCACCCAAGAGTCAAACTCCTGAGATTTCATCACTGGTAATTGATTTCTTTGGATTACCCATTGTTCTATTTATTCAGCCTTCTTTTAAAGTGCAAATATTCCTGGAGTGGATAATAAATATATACCCACTAAAATCTTACTATGAATATACTTTCCAGTTCTTTCTTTCTGATAGAAGGGGACTCAGATTATCCTAAGAGCTGTTGAAGGACGGTTGGTTAAGGGAGCTTCTGTATATGTAGGGGAGTTTTGGGCAGAGAGAAAAGGATGAAGGGAGAAAAAGGAGGGCAAAGTTAAAGTACTTTACAATTGTATCTAAAATATTTACAAAAAATTTTAAATGTTTATAAATTAATGTATAGTTTAAAAATATCACTTTTTAAATTAGCTAATACTGAATTACATGATATTTGTGAACTAAAATTTTTGTTACAAATATTTTGTGAATCCCAACATATAGGGAGTGTGCTGGCAGTTTGGGTGACCCAGTTTCTTCTCATGGAGTTAATAATATGGTTATAGACAAGACAAAAAGTATGTGAAAAGTTAAATAACTGTAAGAGTTACATAATTACCAAATATGGGCACAGAATAGTGTATTATTAATTGACAAGAGAATGGTAACTATAAGAAGTTTAGAGGAAAAAGATGTCACAGTGAAATGGAATGGAATTCAAGGCTTCGGATGGAGGAGAGAGTTAATATTGATATATAAAAGGAATTAAGTAACTAAGCATTTAAATTATCAAGAGAATTATCTGTTCAAGCTGTGAAATAATGTTTTAGGTAAAACTAACAGTATTATGTTTACCATAGGACAGTTGCTGAACATTGCATAGACAATACAGCCAGGTGATGAAATGATCTTTTCATTTTTTTCAGAAGTTTTTAAAGTTAGTGTAAACATATTCATTCTTCTTTAAGCATATAACATTAACAACATTAAAGGAAGTCAGCATCAATACCAATAAAAGAAGAATAAAAATTTTATTACTTTCTAACTATTCTTCTCTGAATGTAGTATGAAACAAATATTTGTGAAATTAATGCCGAGTTAGCCACATTGGTTTTCGGTCATAATACAAAAATGGAGAGATTTCTTATGAGGAGTGCATTAGTGATAAAATGGTGCTAGCTTGTTTCCTTTAAACTCTTGTAGATCATTTTCCTAGTCCTATTCTAACATTATTCCAGGGATAAGGGTATTAACTCATCACTGAGAGTTTACTACATGAACTTAGCAACCTTAGTTATGCCACTGGTGGGCTCAGAGCTGGAGAGCTAGAAGACCGGCTGTTTCACTAAAGAAGTGGGGGACAGGTGTGGGTAGGGAAGGGGGGAGCCAGGAGGGCATGATGGCAGGTGACTGCAATAGCCCAGGATGAAAGGGAGGGACAGAGAATGTGTGCAAAGCCTCAAGGCTGATCTACTCTCCAGTTTGCACTAACTTATGTTTGCATATTCCACAGATAGATAAGTGGCTACACAAGCTTTAATACCTATGAGGAGAAGATATTATTCAAGGCAAGAAATTTCTAATACAGTGGGGTGGGTTTTTAGAAGATTTCAGGGAAAAGGGCAAAGTAAGAAAAAAGAAGTGCTTTCCTACACAGTATGTAAAAAGATGAGAATATTTTTGACAGAAGTAAACTTACTTTGCTTTGGGTATTTTGGCCTTTGGTTTATAAGGAAGAGAAATTAGTTCTTTCTGAAAAAAATAAAACAAAAATCAAAAAGGTAAGATTTTACTTCTTGCACTGACTGAAATTTACTCACTTGAAAATAATCTGATATAAAATCATCACAGAGTTTATAAATACTAGCTTCTAAAATCTGGAAACTGTGGGGTAAGAAATGTTCCAGATTAGGGAATTTGGGGTTCATCCAGTAGTGTATGTTTTATATATCCACAAGCTTACCCAGTGCTATTATTATTTTTATTAGGTTTGTTTTTCTTTACTTAATATTTACTTTTGCATGATCTAAGCAAGATAAATAATTATAAAACAAATACTAGTACTGAACTAGCCCATGTTAATATCCTACAGCTTTATAGTATGTGGACAATAAACTCCACTGACAATAACACCCCATTTCTTATGCCGGCAGAGTTGCAAACTCTGGAGGTATCTTTCGTTTATCAAGGATTGCCAAATTATCTGATGTCTATACCCTGTCCTCCTCCAGTATATGGAAGGCTCTAGACTACGGGTATCTTTTATTTAAGGGGTCAATCTATAAAATCTTTTTATAGATTGCCACAGTTCATACCCCCAGATAGATTAATGTGAATGCCTCACTATTGGGCTCACCGAGATTCTTTCTTCTCTTTGTTTTCTTAAGAGTTGGAGAATCTCTTCTCTCGTTTTAGCCTGTTTAAAGGAAAAAAAGTGAGTGGGTCTTTTGACTCAATAATAAAGCTTGTGCCTATAGAAGACAGAATTTTTCCATTTTCTTCTTATATTGGCAGAATTTTAACATACTTTTTCATGATAGATTTATACTTTTTTATTTGTACCACATTACAGTTTTTATTCCAGAGAATTTTGCTTTACAAAATAATTTGGTTTTGATCCTAAATGGAGGTGTTTCTTTTGGCCCATCTAATAATAACTAACTTTTATTAAGACCTTACCACATGAACTATGCTAAGAGTTTTATAGACATTATGTCATGATTTTCTTATAACAACTCAGAAGTTTGACACTACTATTATTTTACTTTCTAGGTGAGGAAACTGAAGCTTAGTAAGGTTAAATAACTTATCCAAACTATTAAGTGGCAGAATTGGATTTGATCCCAGGTCCATTGGACAACAAAGTCCAAGCTATTGACTACCACACTAACTTGCCACTAAATAGTAGCAAGATACAGCATCAGAAAGCTCAGACAGCATGCTGCTACCTAAGTCCACAGTAAAGAAGGCTGTTCTTAGTTGCTTGCATATGGGAACAAAGCCTTATTCTCTCATCTCTTCTTTCTCTATCTTAGCTATTGAGACATGCACACTCTCAGGTAAGTTTTCATAAGTATAAAAAACTAATTTAGTGCAAGCATGAAGATTTATCAACATGTAAACTATAAAAACAGGCAGATATAGGTTCAACATTTTTTTCATAGAGTCAGCCTATATTAAGTTTTGGAGATAGCCAGGGAGAAAATCACATCTGGTGTACTTGAGAACAAAAGAAAAACCTGAGAATGGGACAAATAAAACTTGTAACTTCAAATCGCCAAATAAAATGAAAGAAATTCTATTTATGTCAAGGCTAGAAGAAATAAGAAGTGAGAAGACACAGATTTGTCATAGCCAAGTAAAAATTCTAAGTCATCTATCCATCCAAATGTATTGAGCACGGTACAGTTTTCCTAGGACAGCTGTAACAAAGTGCCACAAACTGCCTTAAAACAGCAATATTTATTGGCTCACAGTTCTGGAAGCGAGGAGTTTGAAATCAAGGTGTCAGCAGGGCCATGTTCCCTCTGAAACCTAGAGGGTTTCTTTGCTTCTTTCTAGTGTCTGCTGGTTTGCTGGCAATCTGTGGTATTCCTTGGCTTGCAGAGCTCTGATCTCTGCCTTGCTGTCACGTGGCATTCTCCCTCTGTGTCTGTGTCTTCATGTGGCCGTCTTCTTATGAGGACTCCAGTCAGATTAGGGGCCCACTCTACTCCAGTATGGCCTCTTCTTAACTAATTTCATCTGCAAAGACCCTATTTCCAAATAAGGTCACCTCCTGAGGTACTGAGAGTTAGAACTTCAATATATTTGGGGGGAGCATATTTCAACCCATAATGAGCACCTATGAGATAACATTGCCCCGCTAGTGGCTGAACAAAATATAACTCCTGCCTGTAAGGTGACTGTAGACTTATGGAGAAAAAGACAAGTAAAGAGTTTAAAATGTGCTGTGATGGCTTTAGTATAGGGTACAATTAAAGGACTGAAGATCGGGAACCCTTAATTCAGAGTAGGGTGTGTGTGTCGGGGGGTAAGGGTGGGGACTCAGAAGATGTCCAGAGGAGGTGATGTCCACACTTAGACCTAAAAGTGGTAGTTGCCAGATAACGATGGAGGCAGGATAGGTAAGAAAGCTTTTGAGGCAGAGAAAACAGGGTATGCAAAGCTCTTAAAAGTGCTGCATCGCTAAGTAGTTCTTTAGGGCGATTCTCCAGTCCTGATGGCTTGGTTGCAAAAGAAAGTAGAAACCTCAGGCATGATCACCGAGACTCATGAGAGGAGGAAACTGTGCTGGGCACCTGTAATCAGCATCTGGGCCAGGCACACCCAGTGCCTTGGCTTTGCATCATTCTGTTCAAGTTGTACGAATCTTGCCTTTTACAAGCCTACAGAGTTTTAATTTTATTTATTTTGAGACAGGATTTCTACTTTTTACTTGAGTTTTAGGCATTATGTCTCACAGTTACTGAAAGAAAAAAATTCAGGGTACTTTTGAAAACTAAGCTAAGTTTCACAATACCTGTCAATTGCACAGATTGAATAAAATAATGTCTATAGATAAAGACGTGGGATATTTTCAATGTACGTATTCAATGTTAGTTTCTTTTCCAACTGTTCCATTACACATGTACTCAATTGGAATTAATTGCTCTCATACTGTGATTACATAGCACTTTATATCTTTATTGATTTTACTTTCCCTGCTTTATCTTTTAGTTGCTACCATGTCTCTTTTATAATCTTACTCATCTTTTTATCCTTCCTTAGAGCTTAGCAGTGCTTTGTATATGAAGTTCAATAAATTTTTGTTGAATTGAGTCATGACATATGAATGCAATTATTGCATTGTCTAATATACAATTATTAGCCTAAGCAAAAAGAAAAAAAAAGTTTTAGAAAGGGAAATTAAACAGTGGGCATCTTTAGTTCTTAAAATTTGCTATGAACAAAATTATATGATTATTTTCTATGTAACTACTGGGAAATTATAGGCAAGTTATACTATAAATACTTCTAATGTAAAATGACAAATATTTAGTTATAAGATTAAAAAATAATAGTAGAATAAAAAATATATTCATTCATTTTTTCCTTTGACTTCAGGTTATTTTTTATTACAGTGGATTTTAGTAGCTAATCAGTTTTATTATATAACATAATGCACTAGAAACAAAGATTTCAAATGTGATTTGATTTCTGCTTCCTGTACATGTTTCCTGGAAATAAATAACAAACTACTGTCATCTAAACAAAAACATTGTGGACTATTCTAAGAAATCTCTGCCAGGAAAGCTAAATATAATTCAGTGGAAAAAAAATCCTTATAATTTACATTATTAAGAAGAATAATTTCCTTGTTAATTTTATAAGAACAAAGGAATTCTCATTTCTAATCATAGATATTTTGGTTGGGCTCATTAATGGAATTTTATATTTATAAGACATTTTAATCATTTAATTAATTCTTAAAATAATACTATAAGGGGTCAGAATTTATATTTATAACATCTTAATAGTAAATATTTACTTATATTTATACAATTTATTTATTTATATTTATGCTATTCCTAAAAAAGTAAATTATGAAATAAAATCAATTCCAGGAAATTAGGATATCATAATATATAAATTTAATGTCTCATAGATGGTTAATGAATTTTATTGTCACGTCAAGAGTTAAATTGCTTAGATCTTTCCTGTTGGCTTTTCAGAGCCAAATAACTTGGGTGACAACATAGATTGGTGGAGTCAAACACATTTGGGTTTGAATCCCAATTCTGCTGTGGGATTAATGGCTAGAACTATCTTAACTATTTTCTATGGTTCCTCCTTTCTTCCCTCCAACTGTACAGTAATCACTAACCTAAAGGTTAGAGGTGTGTGATCTTGGGTAAATCAAAGAACCACTTCTCTGACTCTTGGATTTCTCATCTCTGAGAGAGGTGGTTATGAAAATTGGAGACAATACAAAAATTGCTTAATTTGTACACATGGCATATGGTGGACATTTAATAAATAGTAGCTATTAATAACAATACTATTATTATTATGAGAGAAAATTTTTCTTTCAATGATTTCAAAGAGTGAGGAAAAAAAGAGAAGGATAGATTGTCCATCTTCTGTGTATAGGCATGAAGGAATGTGGATGATTCAACCTCTGACTCATGGGTTAGTTGGTGAATACAGTTGGAGGGAGGAAAGGAGAAACAATGAGGGAAGTCTAAGATGTTATTTGCCATTAAATATGCAGTGCAAATTCCTCTGTCTATAAATTCTCCAGTGTATTATAAACTTTTCCTCAGTTAATCTTCAGTTATATAAAGAAAGCACTTAATAAATACTAGACTTTAGAAGAAAGGCCCTTTCTTCTCAAGACATGGTTCTCATATGAAACTGGCATTTCTTCCTTGGATTATGATTGAAATTTGACTGAAATATTCATCAAAAATAATATGAGGCAGTGTTCATTTCTCTGAGTATCTATCCATACTACCAAAAGAAATATTCTCTTGAGTAACATAGTATGAAAGCCAAATTACTGAATATAATTTTAAGAATGTCTTAGAAGAGTATTGAATTGATTCCAAATTCAGTTCTTTGCTTAGTTACCTGGCAATCATCCCAACACTTAGAGAATCAAGAAACTCTTGAAACCAGTATGGTACAGTAAAGTTAAGTACCTTGGCACCACTGCCAGACGAACCTGGGTTCAAACCCTGTATACTATATTTTAGCTGTGTGACCTTAAAAAAGTCACTTACATGTTTCAGCTTCTTCATCTGTAAAATGGGGGTAATCATAGCACTTCCAGCAGATTTGTTCTCACGATTAAGAACGTGAGTAAAGCACTTATGATGTGCATGGTATGTAGTCAGTTCTCAAAAGTATTATCACTATAATAGCGAGAGAAGTAGATGGTCTGAGAGGAAAAAAAACATAAAGAAAATAGACTAAGAAGTATTGGGGAAAATATTTTAACTTAAATGAGAATTAAAAATTTTTAATTATTTCCTTTGAATATAAATGTGATATATATTCATGGTAGAAACATCAGAAAATGTGAAAAAAATCACATACAGGGAAATAATGTTTAAATAAATCCTCTGCTAAATCTAAAATCTTAATATGTTTTAAAATTTAAAACATAAAAATTTCAGAAGAACCTTAAAGAAGTTCCAAAATAAATAATCTATGGGTTTAAAAATAATACATCGAAGGGGAAAAGGCAGCCAGAGAAGCTGCAGGCTAGCTTAATGATCATAAATAAAAAGTGATGAGAAGAAGAGAGGAGTTTAGTTAAAAAATAAATGGAGGTTGGATGTGATGGTTTGCGCCTCTAATTCCAGCACTCTGGGAGGCCAAGGTGGGAAGAACACTTGAGGCCAAGAGTTCGAGACCAGCCTGGGCAACATAAGGAGACGCCATCTCTACAAAAAAAAAAAAAAAAAAAAAAAAAAAAAGTCAGCCAGACATGGTGGCATGTGTGTGTAGTCCCAGCTTACTCAGGAGAATGAGGTGGGAGTATCGCTTGAGCCTAGGAGTTTGAGGCTGCAGTGAGCCATGATCACCCCACTGCACTCCAGCCTGCGTGACAGGGTGAGAACCTGTCTCTAAAACTAAAATTAAAAAATTAAAAACAACAACAACAACAAATGGAGACATGGAAGTAGGAATGAGCTTAAAGATGCTTAAGGATGGCGATAATTCTTGCTTAACTGGAATAAGGTGTATGTTTTGGGGACTAGGAATATAAAGGGTAGACTAAGTGAATGGGATCATATTGAGGACCTTGACAAAAAATATCTCCGTTTAAACTTGATTTAGCAGAACACAGGAACTATGTTTTTAACCTTAATATAATTCAGTTAGAAATAAAAAACAGCTAACTTTAAAAGACCTCATACATTAGAAATTAAAAAGCATACTTCTGAATAATTCATGGGACGAATTAGAAATCAGAATAGAAATTTTAAAATACTGAAAATGGGATATTAATTGAAAATACTATATAGCTTATGAGATATAGCTAAAATAGAACTTGGAGGCATATTTATAGCTTTAAATTCTTATATTAGAAAAGAAATAAAATGGAAAATTAAGAAACAAAGTGAAAAGGGAAGGAAGTTAGAAGGAAAATAAGAACTAACTCAATGTTGAAGGAAGAGGTAATAAAAATCAATTATGATAACATAGAAAATAAAAATACGATCGAGGATAAAGTCAAATTGGTTTTTTGAAAAGACTATTAAAATCGATAATACTTTGGCATAATTACTTGCAAAAAAAGATACAAATGATTAAAATGAAAAGGGGTAATAACTAGTGCTACAGCAGAGATTAAAAAGATGGTAAAAACACTATGGAATTTTTAAGTTTGACAATGTAGATGAAATGGACAATTTCCTAGAAGAAAATAACTTAAACTGGTTCAAGAAATGAAAACCAAGGCTGTCTATCTACCCAAACACAGAGTAAAAGCAAACCAAACCTATAGTGCTTATACAGAGTAGGACCATCCTCATCATCTCAGGTAATTTCAGTTGCCATTTAGCTAATCAACTGGGTTTGTCTTGGGGTAACTTGGGTTTAATTGTTGTACTATTTACCACTTCTAATAGTGCTTTGCCTTCAGTAATTTAGCGTCTATACTAGAGCCTTTTTTCTAGGTTTCCAACGGCTATATATAGGTGAAAAGATTGCTTTCCCAGTTGATTTTTGATACAGTTCTGGTTGAGAACCACTTCCATACTTTCAGAATCATCATGATGGTGATTCACTGCTTAATCTGCACTTGTAAAGAGAGGCATTATGATAAATTTAATTACTTTTTATTTACATGTAAAGGGTTAATTAACTTTGTCTATGCATTTTTTTGCTCTGTGTTTGAAATTTCAAAATGTATCTTCAGTGGTAATTTTTGTTTTTGCACATATAATTAAGAAAAAATATCATGAGAGTCTCATTTTAACAGTATGGGAAACCAATCTCGATCGCATCTTTTACTTAGGGTGTGGGTACTTGATGACCACACCTTTAGTAATCTATTCATCATCCTGTGAGATTTCCCACTTTAGTCAAAGCATTTCCTAATAAGAGGTATATATAGTCATAAAGTGGTATAATTGACATTGAACACTCAGAAGTGGGGAAGGGGGTGAGGGATAAAAATCTACCCCGTCAGATACAATGTACACTATTCTGGTGACGGGTACACTGAAAGCCCTGACTTCAGCATGATACAATTCACCCATGTAACAAAAAACACTTGTACCCTCTAAATCTATTGAAATAAAAAAGCATTTCCATTTAATACTAAAGTGTATTTTGTACCTGCTAAAATTTTATTTTTCAATTATGGGTTAAAAAAGAAAGAGGGAAAGCAGAAAAGATTAAAAAATAAACCTTAAGTAACTACTAGATGTCAGGCCTTGTGCAAGTTCCTCACAAGTTATTTAATCTTCATAACACAGTGAGGTAGGCATTGTTAATTATTATTACCTCTTTACAGATAGAAGGAACTCGACCACATAAAAATGAACAACTTTTCTTGGGGTCGCTTAACTAATTGGTAACTGGCAGAGCCAAGGATTCCATCTCACTTCCAGACTGTTTGAATCCATATCCTGTGTTTCTTTTGCTACACTTCTTCAAACACATACCAGAGGTTTTGGAACACACACATACACACACACACACACACACACAGAGTGACAGAATAGTTTCTTCTTCAATCTTTATTCTGAAAAGGAAGAATTGTTTATGATTAACCATGGTGAAGAAGACAAACATAGTCTCTGTTCTCACAGAAAAATTTCTATGCTAGTAGAAAATTAGTGCTATGAGAATACAGGGCAGGAGGAGCTAACCCAGCTTGGGGCAGCCTTGATCAAAGTGAATTTACTTGTTTGATGGTATCATGCAGCACTTTGAAAAAAGTGGGTAAAGGGGAAAGAATAGTTGAATTATGAGGGTACTTATACACTGATGAGCTTTCTAAGTTCTTATTTAATGTAAATGAAATATTTATGATAGGATTTTTGATTATAAGTTAACTGTAAAAAGGGAATTACATTCTAAATTTAGAATATTACCTATGCAAAGCCAAGGTTCTATGATTTAACAGAGATTAAAAAAATTATCTGATTTTTATTTTCTTGAGGTTCCAGAATTTAATTTTTAATTCCCTGCCAATGACTGGGAGTTCCCTGTCCCATGGGGGTGCTAAGGAATTTCAGTTCTTATTCTACCCAGAACCTTAATCCTCAGTAGGTTCCATTTTGCTTCTATGTTACAAATGCAATCTTGAGGGAGGTGAGAATTATGATTAGCTTAAAGTAGAACTATTTATCAGTAAAAAATCTCACCTTTGGGCTTGATTTCAAAAGGCAGTATGCACCTCTTGACTTTGTTGATTTCAATAACAGAATGCTTCAACTATGAATTTACTACCATTCCCTGTGCCTATGAACTGAAATCTGCTATGTAAATTCTATAAAAGCAAATTTATATCTACTGTAATTATGAGATATAGAACTGTTGAACCTCAAATGATGTACTATGCACTTTAAAAGATAAGCTGAATAATCAGTGAAAAGGCTTTCTCCAGTACTAATCTGATTTTAAAAGATAGATCTAACTGCAGTAATCTATGGGAGTGCATGGAAGATGTTATAGCATTATTAATCAGAGAAAGGAAGAATGCTGACTTGCAGGAAAATGATGCAGATCTAAGCACCTTTCCATACCTCCTGGAAACTGCTTGATCCTGGCTCAGTTCCTAGCTCTGACATACATAATTTTTATTTAAAAAATAACAGCTTACTAAAATGAGAAAATCATAGGGAGTCAATACAATTTTTCTTAAATGCAGATTTCAATAAAGTATGAATTTGTAGTGAGGAAGAAAAAAATGTGTATTTTCTTGGTTCTGTTATATATATTTTAATGGAAAACCAATAATAATTGCCTGAAGAATGTAGCTCTTGTTTTAAAACATTCACACATAAAAATGCATGCAGGGCAAAAGTATAACTGATTAAAAAAATGCTACTTTAAAGCTGCTTTGAAAGGCAATAAGTAAGATTTGAATTTTAATGTTGAGACAAATATGAGCATAAAAATGAGCACTACATTTTAAAATTCAATAAAGCATATATATAAGGGATACCTCTCTTTATATGATTGAATTATATGCTATTGATGATTCAGTCTGCTATAATTATCAAAGCTTGTCCTTAGCAAACAAAAGACTACTGAGTCTTTAAGGTTTTCGTCATGTTGATGGTTACATAGATATGATGAATGGGTGAATGGGACTGACCTCATCTTTCAGATATGTCTTTCCTGTCCTGCCCATAAGGACTTAAGGAGACAGTGGGGGATTCCCCACACAGATGACTCTTAAACTTCATCTCTGGCCCATTCTTCTTTGAGTTTCTATCCCATATATTCAGGGGCCTCTTTGATGGCTCTACCTGCTTATAACTGGATAAGTCTAAACTAACCTTCTAACCCCTCCTTCCCCCAAGAACCCTCAAGCCTTCATCTTATTTCAGAGAATGACACCATCCATCCTGTTATACAAGCCAGAAAGCTGAGTTATCTTTGACACTTTGCCCTGCCTCATTTTCCATATCCAGTACATAACGTGAGTCCTGGTTATTTTACTTACTAAATATCTCTCAAATCCATCTACTCTTTCTCACCCCACCCACACCATCCTAATCCGAGTCACATCACCTCCAGGCTGGAGTTCTGCAATGGCCTCCAATCTGGTTTTCCCACTCCTGCTCTGGACACTCAATTCATTTTCCACATTATTGTCTCCTGATCTTTTTGAAGCAAATCTGATATTATCATCCCCCAATTTAAAACCCTTCAGTGGCATCTTATTATTCTTACTATAGACTAACCTTCCTCTTGCATTACCATGTTGGCCATTCAGCTTCGGAAGTGTGCTGTGCCTGTCCCCAGCACAGGGTCTTTGCACGTGCTGTTTCTACTGCCTGGAATGCTCTCCCAATGCTCCCTCCACTCCCTCCTTCTGGCCTAGTTAATGTCCTCTCTTCCTCCAAACCTCAGCCTAGTCAATCTTCTCTAGAAGAAATCCTGGAAATCCTCTCTGATTCCCTTGATTGGATCAATATCATCCTATTAAATGTTCTCCTCACATAACATATAATTCTTTCATAAATATTTCTCTCCCTGATTACACTGCAAGTTTCCTATAAGGGCAGAGTTTTTTTGTTTTAATTTTTTGAGACAGGGTCTCTCTCTGTAGCCTGGGCTAGAGTGCAGCAGTCATCATAGCTCACTGCAACCTCCAACTCCTGGGCTCAAGCGATCCTCCTGCTTCAGCCTTCTGAGTGGCTGGGACTACTACAGGCGTGTGCCACCATACCCAAATAATTTTTCTATTTTTTGTAGCGGTCTCAATCTTGCTCAGGCTTGTCTTGAACTCCTGGCCTCAAGCAATCCTCCCTCCTTGGCCTCCCAAAGTGCTAGGATTACAGGTGTGAGCCACTGCGTCCAGCCATTTTTATCTTTCAAACATATTTTTTGTTGTTGTTTATCATTATACCACAGTGCCTAGTACAATGCCAGGTACATAGAAGTGCTCAATAAATATTTGTTGAATGAATCTTGCCCAATTCCTCCAAATCAAATTCTCCTAACTTTTGGGCCTATGATTCATTTTACTATTTAAGGCTTTGCTTGGACCTTCTTGCTTGAGCTTGACATTCATTGTCTTTTCAGCTTTGACCTTTAACTTGTCTATATCTCTTTTTAAGGCTACAGAGTTTGCAGTTGCTTCTGACCAACATTCTATAAAGTTCAGCTTGGCCCCATCAGTGCAGGGCCCCCACAGGTCTTGAGTGAAACCTAGACATTGTCCAGTCCAACCTCACACATACAGACTAATGTCCATAGAGTACACCAGCATCTATTTTATCTACTAGCAGCATTTATGGTCAGAAGCTCCAGATAATGCAAAGATAATATATAAAACATTGTAACTACAGTCAAGAACTATCTTTTTTCTTTCTGTTTTTAGTTATTCAGGCCTCTAACAATTTATCCTTTATAATAAAAGTTTTAAAGGTTTGATATCCTATTCCAATTAACTTCTAAGTTTTTAAAAATAAATTATTAAATTACTGTTACAATGAAAATATGCACATTTTCCTTAAAAAGTTATTTAACAGAGTTTATGTCAACAATAGCCAAAAAAATAAAAATAACCATAGTTAGGTCAATTTGTTCATCTCATACATTGATGGTTCTAAACTAGTTTTCTGGGCATGGCAGTAAGGAATGACACAAATGTTTAGTAATGTGATTGGAGTTGGGGGAAGGGTATATGCTGCTAGGATTTTGCTTTCTTTCTTTTTTATTTTTTTGGCCAAGCCTCTCTTTTGTACCAAAGTTCTACTGTATGGAATATCATCGTGCCTCCTGCATTCAATTACTAGTCTCAACTCCTTGTCTAGCATTCCAGATACTCTAGGACAGTGGTCTTACCTGATTTTCCACTCCTGACCCTACATTCCAATTCCCATGACGGGATTTCTCTTAAATGCTGTTAAACTTTGGCACCATGTTTGTAAACTATCAAACATCCAATGCTCTGTTCATCTATTGTGACTTTCCTCTGTGACCTACAGACTACAGTGTACTTCCACTCTTGTCTGCTGTGCCTGCAACCTTTCACTCAACTGACTACATGTCTGTTCATTACCTACAATCCTGTGAGGTCTGTGGGTTTTGGTTAATGCTATTCTGGCCTGCCCTCCTATTAAATGAGTACCTCATATGACATGTAACTCAAGGAACTGGGTTATCGTGCAGGATCCTAGTGTAGACAAGTTAGATTATCCATTTATTCATTCCTAAGCATTTATTTGGTAGGTTTGGAGATCACCTACTATTTGTCAGGCTCTGTGATTATAAAGTCAAAAAGCCCTGGTCCTTTTTCTTAAGGAACTTAGAATCTGCAGGAGAAATACATCACCTACAACACAGTACTGTATTTCAGGGACAATGACAGGGGAATGCACAGAGTCCGATGGAAATAAAGAAAGGGGCATTTATATCAGACTGGGGAATAATTGAGGGTGAGAAAAGGCTTGAATGTGACCATGCAACAGTTTTGAAGTTCAAGTAGGTATTAGGTAAATGGGAACAGATGGGAGAAAGGCATGCCAGGGAGAAACTGTAGGTTCAATGCCACAGAGGTATGAAAGACCTTAATGGGTTCTTGGAACTACAAGTGGTTCAAAATGGCTAAAGTATGAATTGCATTTAAAGGGGAACAGTGGTAGATGAGGCTGGGGAGGTATGGCAGGAGGCAAATAGCAAAAGACTTTGTATATTAAACTGTGATTCAACCAATTTTAGGAGTACAGTCGATTCTTGTTATTTACCGTGATATACTCTAGAGAGTTACAGCAAACACTGAAGCAGTGAATACTAAACCATTGCTTCTAGGTTCCTGTCAGCCTCTGGTCACAAGACTTCATCAACAGAAGAATGCATAACCTTGTTTTATGTGCATCTTTGTTTAAAGACATCTTATTTAAAATATACTGTTGACTTATCAACATTGAACTCATGACCAGTGGCACTATAACTCATGCCTGAATGAAGCTGATCTAATGCATACAGCACATCATAACCTTCCTGCGCTTAGGAACACTAGGCAGCACCTCAGCATGTGGAGGCCATTTTAAACAGCAAAATTACCAAAAAAAGCAAAAAACGTGGCACTAAACACACAGCAGAAGGATGCTTGTTTGTGGTATGAGAACTGAAACACGAAGGCAGAGCATTACCTTGTTTGACCTCAGCTGGGAATGTGTGTGTTGGGGAACTCAAATTTTTTACCACTTTGTGCACATCTGCAAATGACCACGAAAGTGCCACAAGTATTGATTTTCAGGTTACAAATAAATTGTATAATAGCTAGTAGGCAAATTTGCAAATAAGGAATCCATGAATAATGAGAATCTACTATTTTACCAACACAGTGGTTTGGGACCTGTAAAATTTCAAGAGCCAAGTAGACAGATGACCATATCAAATACATTATCACAGAAAATGATAAAGTGATGAAGTAAATATAGATACCTAAATTATTTAGCTTTATTATATAGCTCTGCCTATAACGTAATCTGCCTAAGGACCGTTTCATTTCACCTATGATAAAGGCAAAGGACAAAGGTAGATTATGGTCTTAATTTTAGGTGTGTCATGATTATTCTGAGTTACCTGAACCACAGAATAATTCCAGTTCTTCAATAAATCCTATTTGATTTGCCCTACTGCTTATAAAGTGTTTACTAATTTGAAAAATAAGGCTTCATGTAACTGGAACAAATTGATAGTTCTGCATTTATTTTTAAAAATACATGATCCTTTTTGCTTCATTTTATTAATGCATTTAATAGTTTTATTTAATTATGTTTTATAAGCAGATAATAAATGTGGATTCTTGCCCAATATTATCCTATGGTTTAAAATGTTTTTGTTTTGTTCTTAAGGTGAAGTGTATAGATAGATAAAGTATATAGATCTCTGGAAAAAAGAGGAAGAGATGCATTTGGGGCATGGCCCTATTTAACTCTAGGGCTGGGCTTATATGGGGCAAATGAAATCAGTATCTGATCTTGTATCTCATTCCTCTCTGAAGCATAGTTTCATGGACTTTAGATGTTACTAAAGAACACTTATGGGGAACCTCATCTATCAACTGAAAATGTTCCCCAAGATTGTTTGAGGAACATTTTTTGAAAACACTTTTTCTGAAAACAAAGTGGCACTACAGATGATGTGAAAGAATACAACATATTTATATAGTCTTATAATTATCACTTGCTACCAAAATATTTGCTTATTTATAAATGCAGTCTATTTTTTTTTTTTTTTTTTGAGACAGAGTCTTACTTTGTTGCCCAGGCTAGGGTGAGTGCCGTGGCGTCAGCCTAGCTCACAGCAACCTCAGGCTCCTGGGCTCAAGCAATCCTTCTGCCTCAGCCTCCCGAGTAGCTGGGACTACAGGCATGCGCCACCATGCCCGGCTAATTTTTTCTATATATTTTTAGTTGGCCAATTAATGTATTTCTATTTTTAGTAGAGACGGGGTCTCGCTCTTGGTCAGGCTGGTTTCGAACTCCTGACCTTGAGCTATCCACCCGCCTCGGCCTCCCAGAGTGCTAGGATTACAGGCGTGAGCCACCGTGCCCGGCCGTGCAGTCTATTTTTATGACTCGTCCACTTGAATGCTTTGATGAATTAGGAACAAAAAGAATTTAAATAACTAAATATCTTTTGTTGATGAAAGGGAAATTCACCACTTCCTATTTTATTTGTTTTATGGAGAAAAAGAAATTTTATAAATATTACATTAGAGTGGGATAGCAAAACTAAAAGCCAGGGCTGGGTACGGTAGCTCACGTCTGTAATCCTAGCACTTTGGGAGGCCAAGGCAGGAGGACTGCTTGAGGCCAGGAGTTTGAGACCAGCCTGAGCAAGAGCAAGACCCCATCTCCACAAAACAATAGAAAAACTAGGCAGGTGTGGTGGCGCATGCTTGCAGTCCCAGCTACTTGGGAGGCTGAGGCAGGAGGATTGCTTGAGCCCAGGAGGTGGAGGTTGCAGTGAGCTATGATGAAACCACTGCACTCTAGCTGGGGCAACAGAGCAAGAAACTGTCTCAGAAAAACAAAAAACATAAAAACAAACCAAAAATCTCCTAAAAGCCAGGTAACACTGTTACTGAGAAACTTTAAGTTTGTTTAGGAAGCCAATCCCTATCATTTTGACACAAAAGAACATTTGCTTTTATCTGAATGCCCTGCCTATGACAAAGGAGATTCTCTACATCTTTGCTTTAGCGCTCTGAAGCTGACTTATGATTCAGAATATCCCTTTCACTACTTTGAAAGTGTAGGATAATGGGCGATAATGTTAAAAAGTTTTCCACTTTCATGACTCAGGGTCTAAAAATACACCTTTGCGAAACTTCTAACATTCTTCTTTTACAAATACAGTAGTTTCTCCTTATCCAGCGTCTCAAGACCCCCAGTGGATGCCTGAAACTGCAGATAGTACTGAACCTATGCATACTATGTTTTTTTCTATACACACATAACTATGATAAAGTTTAATTTATAAATGAGGCACAATGAGAGATTAATAACAATAAGATAGAATAATTATAACAATATATTGTGATAAAAATTACGTGAATGTGGTCTCTCTTTTGGCTACTAAGTGACTAACAGGCGGGTAGCACATACAGTGTGGATATTTGGGACAAAGGGCTGATTCATTACCCTGGCAGGACAGAGTGGGATGGCGAGAGACTTCATCATGCTACTCAGAATGGCATGCAATTTAAAACTTATGAATAGTTTATTTCTGAAATTTTCCATTTAATATTCTCGGACCATGGTTGATCTCAGGTAACTGAAACCTGGAAAAGTGAAACCATAGATAAGGGGGGGGACTACTGTGATATTCTCATCATTGTGTGACTTGCTTCTTGTCCAAGGAAAGGCCATATAAGAAACTTTTGAAGAAGATTTATACTATGGTCAGCTTTGGTTATATAGGATGTGTAATACAACAGGTTACAACCCCATTCCCAATAAACAGCATATCTAGCATGTTGTTCTGCAGATTGTATATTTTCCTTGAAAAAACCTTTGGTTTATAATCACTCATGTTAAAACTTTGATTCCAGATGGAAATTTCCAAATATGTCATATATATAAATGCCTTAAAATATACCTAGAGCCTGGTGTGGTGGCACATGCCTACAGTCCTAGATACTCAGGAGGTTATATATATATTTATATATATGTCACCTATATAAATGCCTTAAAATACACTTATAGCCTGGTGTGGTGGCACATGCCTATAGTCCTAGATACTCAGGAGGTTAAGGCAGGAGGACCAAGATACCATCTCCAAAAAAAAAACTATTACTCTGACCTCTCTTTCCTTCTCCCAGCAAATGAATTATTTATAATTCTTTTTATAAAGAGATAATCAGCTAAAGAGCTTTCTTAAAGGTGGCAAAACTAAAAAGGAAATTAGTTTTATGATTTCAAAGAATTAGCTGACTATTCATTTATTATAATGTTTTCAGACTACTTTAGAACTCTCAGAGGAAGAATAATGGTCCAGTATAGTGCTATAAGATTTCCTTTATGGACATAGTAAGCCATCTAATCTTGACAGACTCGATTGTTTTTGATTTCCTGCCATGGATATCCATCACAGACATAGTAGTTGTGATTAATAGCATTTTGTCCGCTAACCAAAAGCATTTATTATAATGTATACCTAGAAAATATTCTAAAGTGGAGAATAACATTAAAGTTTTAAAAAACTTTAACAACTGAAAAATCAATATTTGTTGAGTAGAGAGGGCTATAAAGGTACTTTCAGGAAAGATGTAAAATAAATTTTTAGATTTTCATTAATTTTCAGGAGAAAGTGGAAGAATAAACCTTAAAGAGATTTGTGGGCAATTTTTTTCTCATTTTAAGATGAAAATTATACCTGGAATTTATTTGTCAATATATATGTACAAGACATGTAGATGAGTCTCTTAAATAGATAATTGTATTAACATATGTTTTATTAATTAAAAAGATATCCTTCTTCATTTATTTTCTACCATAGAGATAAAAATTCTAGAATGGTGGTGGCAGCAATGCAGAGGGAGTACTATAGACTTAGAAAAACAGTGGTAACCAAAAATAGATTTTGTCTCAATAATTACAGGGAGTTACATTTCCTCCCTTCATATCCAGACCCATTCACTAAAAGCAAAACTGAGAAGAGAGGTGATGTGCTAACAGATTAGATATTGGGAGTATTCTTGCAAAAATTATCAGCCTAGAAAAATTTGTCAGATGGATCTATATGGGAAAGGCTAAACAAAATTGAAATATCGCTGTATAGAGCATTCCATTCACTCATTAATTAGTTCAATTATGCATTCATTTATTCAATCAACAAATATTTATTGAGTTTAAATAACTCAGAAAGGCACCAGGTTAAGCAATTCAGACATGACTCCTGCTCTTATAGGGGGCATTTGTTGAGGGTAAGCAATATAAACTATGACCAGGTGCGATACATACTTTACACCAACTCTATGAGGTAGATTTTTTTTTATCATTTCTTCTTTTATGTATGAGGAAGCTGAGCATCACAGCAGTTAAACAGGTTGCTCAAAGTCACACAAATAGTAACTGTCAGAGTTAGGCTTCCAAACCCACCTTGTTGTCTCCAAAGTCCACTACACTATGGTAGCCGTAATCTAGCAGGAAAGAGAAACATACACAATTACTAACAATACAGGTCTGTAAAAATTGCTACGAGAGAGGATATGTGGCTTGCCAGGGGAGCACAAAGAAGGGAGCTATTCACTCTGTCTCTGTAACCTCGGAGAAGGCCTCACAGAAGCTGGCATTTGAGCTAGGCTTTGAAGGTAAACGGGGAAGAGCATTTTAGGTAGACACGGCCAAGTGCACTGCTGGTTGAAGGAACAGCTTATAGTCCCAGGGCTGTAAACAATGTTTCTCACACTTGTATTCAAACCATAGTTTTGAATTTTAGAATATTTGGCATCATCCCTGAACACTGCTATGGTTAACAATCATTACAATACAATGAGTCTATTATGGCGTTCATATTTTGGGCTTTGGAGTTAGGATACTGGGCTTTGAATTTAGGAATCTAGGCTCTGCCACTTACGAGTTGTGGGAACTTTGGAAAATCATTTAAGCCTTGTTTAGTCAAATGGTGATAATCATCATGGGCTATTTTAAGGAGAATATGAGTTGATACACGTAAATTGCTTAGCTTAGTGTATGCCATATAATATACACTCTGTAAGTTGGTTGTTATGAATAGTACACTATAATATCTCAGGGTATCTATTAATATAAGAGCATTCCGTTATTGCAGGATTCTCTTGGTTGCCCTTTTGCACCATGGCATCGTTTGAATAGAACTGTCCTGTATAGCACTAAGCTTTCCTATATACTCAGAAGGTATAGTTTCAGTAACATTCTCTTTCCCACTGGCTTACTGTTTTGTTGGGCCTCTTATCTTCTACTCTCCATGAATAGCATCACCTTCTATACTGCATTGCAGGACCCACTTGGCTTAAGGTATAATTTGGCAGATATTGTGCATGTTTAGGTATAGCCAAAATATATTTTTCCTACTCACCATTTTGGTGGCATATATTTGAAAGGATAAACAGTTTGCTTTGGCACACTATACAGAGTGGTGGGGAGCACAGAGGAAGGGGGAGAGTGGTTGGAGAAGTCAGGTTGTAGTCAGACTGGAAAGGAATTTGAACATGCTGAGGAGTTTGGTCTAGATCTTGTAGAAAATGGGCAGCCATGGCGAGAAAAAAACAAAAGTAGGAGAGAGGCACAATCATATTTGGATTTTAGGAAGACAACTAGTACATTATGAGGGATTGCTTTGTGTATTCTTTGCCTGACAAACTCTATTCATCCTTCAAAACTCAGTGCCTTTGGGAAGATTTCTTGATTTTGATGTCCTTCAATCATAATAATATATCATAATTATAATAATTTTTTGGGAGGGTCTCACTCTGTCACCCAGGCTGGAGTGCAGTGGCCTCATCATAGCTTGCTGCAACCTCAAACTCCTGGGCTCAAGTGATCCTCCTGCCTCAGCCTCCCGAGTAGCTGGGACTATAGACGTGTGCCACATGTCCAGCTAATTTTTCTACTTTTTGTAGAGATGAAGTCTTGCTCTTGCTCAGGCTGGTATCAAACTCCTAGCTTCAAGCAATCCTCCCACCTCAGCCTCCCAAAGTGCTAGGATTACAGGCATAAGCCACCGCACCTGGCCTGTGTATCATAATTATTGACTTTAATTGGCTGTCTCCTCCACCAGGTAGTAAACTCCTTGAGATCTGGGACTATATCTTAGCTTTGTATCCCCAGCATCTAGTACAGTATTTGCACACAGCAGGTTCTCAATAAATATCTGTGGAATTAGTTGAGTAATTAATAAACTAACAGAAGGACCCAAGGCAAGGAAACTATAACATTAATAGTTGTAAGATTATTAGTGTAACAACCCATTAGCATTACATCCACAACTCTTAACATATTGTCTATTTTACAAAAGCTGATACAAATTGATAATAGTTTGTTTTTAACCTTCTATTTCTAATCCCTTCCTAAAATGAAATAAAATGAAAATTAAACTCCAAAACTACCAATGAAGTTGACTTTTAACAATTTTTAATTCATGGCAAATTAGGCCTTTTTCCCCCCTATAAAGTCCTTGTATAAATATACAGTACATAATATCCTAAAGAGAGAAGAAAATGCTGACTAATTATTTCTAATCATCTAATTTGTTTGAAGAAATCACCAGTAGTCCACAAAGTGAATTAATGTGATCAACACACTCAAGTGCACTGGTCCGTAATTTATGTAGAATTCCTGATAAGCCTTTCAGAGTTTGCCAGTATGTCTAATGATTAAAGACATTAGGCCAAAATGAATCCTTTATCTTTGCTTTTATAGTATAGGAACAGTTACAGGAATAGAATTTATCCATTAACCAAACAAAATGTTTCTATAAATCATTGTATTAATTGCTGAGTTAAAGGCTGTGCCAGTATCATCATAAGCAAACAAGGGATGTTGCCAAAAAGAGATATGTGCTCAGTTGATTTGACCATACCAATGTGTTTGATTTCAGCCCTTTAGTCAAAGTGGGTCTAGATGACAACTCATTCTTCTAATCATTTAATTTTGACCTATTAATACCAAGACAATCAATTCTATTTGATTTTTTCTGTTCTTACAATATTTCTGTTCTTAGAACACTGTATATGGTTTGGGGCCTTATTGGATGGAAAAATGTGTGAATCTAATAAATATCTTTCTCCATTTCTATCTGGTTCTGTTGTTCCTGTACATCCTTGGGCTTTTGCTGAGATTGAGAATATCGAAGTTTAATAGAATTCCTTAATCTTCAATTAAAATCCTAAGAAAGGCTTTTCCAATTTGCTGACGCTGACACACTAGAAATTGCAGGTTTTTATAAACACATTTAAGAAAATCAGGATTATTTGGAAATTTAATAAAAATCAGACCATCTTTTGAAATATTGGCCTACCTTTTGAAGATACTTTGCTTTCTCCTCAGATTTCTGAATCTTTAAGACTTCAGCAATGAAATCTTTATCCTCTAAAGAGAATAAAGTTAAATTCAATCTGAAATAATTTTATCATGATTTTACAATAACATTGATATAAAATAGGATAGGGGCTAAAAGGTAATAACACAGAGTAGGAAGGTAAACATACATGCTGTGTCATGAAACTTTATAAACCAGATTCATAAATAATTGGAAACTGAATTAATTAGCTGGGGCAGATGAGTAAGCCTGAGTCCAGAGATAAAAAAAAGGTCTCCAAAGAAAACGTATCAGAGATTTCAATTTCTATATTCCTATTCAACCTATTATGGGATTTAGGCATTTTGTTCTGGGTAAAGAGGGTGGTCCCTGAGGCAGGGTCTTAGGTATGCAATTCAGAAAGTTATGCCAAAGTGTAAAGTTGTACCTCTGTACTTACTATTTTCTGAAAAACCTAGGAGTCAGGATGTTGAAAGGCATAAAACTTGGTACTTACTCTCATCCTCAAGGCGAAAAGACTGGGATTGATTTTTCTCTAAAAAATACAAAGGGAAAGTAAAGAACTCATTGAACTTAGTACAACATTAAAGGTATTTGAATTTTCTATACCTATAAAAATTGCATGATAACAGTTTCCACACCGTAGGCCTCACTAAAGGTTTCCAGATCAGGGAACTTGGTTCCTCATGTTGACTCTGCTTTCAACTTTCTCTAGGGGCTTCCATGTTTAAATTCAGTTATATAAACTACTTTTCTTAATATCCTTTCAGCCAACATATAGCATCTCCTCAGACTATTCTATACTGTTTACCAAATAGATGCCATAATTTAAGGGATACTTAAGATGTATTTTTTAAATGTAACAAATATACCACTGGTTCTTTTTGGGTGGAAGGATTGCTGGGAAGGTTCAGGAACTATAGATACCTATAATTATTTGTATATATCATTCAGACATTTGGAATGAAAGATTCTTATTTTAGTTGGTTCTGGCGGAGGCAGATGTCACTAGCAGGAGGCAGCTACTTTACTCACCAGACACACTGCTCTTCGAGGTCCCTGTCACCGGCAGCCGCTGACTGCTGCCTCTGCACAGCACCAGCTGACTCTCGTTAGGGGGATACATCGACGCCGAGATCCAGAACTGCTTAGCCAGGTTGGCGTCCTGTTCCGAGGAGCCGGCGAATACTAGTAGTCCCGGGGGGCAAACTTCGTGGGACTCCTCTTGGCCGCCAGGACCTCCGCTGGGTCCCGTTTCCATGGCAACTCAGGACGCTTCTCCCGGCTCCCTCGCCCCTCCCCCAGCCCCGCCCCTCCCAGAACCGCCAAGTTGGTAACAGCCACAGCCTCGCCCTGAAGCCCACAGTTTCCTCGGTAGGTGTTGGGGTCCGGTGCGCGCTTGTGGGCCACCTGAAGCCCACTTCTGCGGTGATCACAGGCTTCGGGACCAGTCCAAACCTTGGAGTCGATATGGGAGAGTCAAGACAACAGCTTTGGGTCGTGTCCTGTCCTGTTGGAGGCAGTGGGGGAGCACTTCAGCCTCTTATCTACTCAGTCAGCCTCCCTCACCCCCAGGATAGCTACATAAACTTCAAATTCCTTAGCCCCGGCGCCCCAATCCCCACTCCCAGACCCGATTGCCCCGTGTACAGGACGCGCTATGTGAAAGTTCTGAGGCCTGCGCTGGAGAATTCAGTAGGGCGGCTAAAAGCCTAAAAGCCCGTGGGAGCTAGAGGCCTGAACTGGGTGGGCCACAGGTACCCATGTATATAGTTTTAGTGATTTTTTTTTCCCTCCCTTAATCCTTTAAGACAAATCTTAGGGAACAAGCTAGATTTAAATTTTAACTGAATTTAATAATGATTCCCACTATAAGTTGCCTAGAGTGCAACAGTTGTAAATGATTACTAAAAGGAGGGATCTAATGAGTGGACCAAGTCCCTTCAAGTCCTTTCGAATTATGAAAAATTTTGCTAACGTATTCTCATAAAAGTATTATCGTGTGTGTGCGTGTGTGTGTGTGTAGCTTTCCCCGGAGATTTTGTTACACAGGAACAATTTAACCATTTCAGAGATAAGAAAAGTTGTAGTTACTGTGGCAGGAACTGAGATGGACACCGTAAAGCCAATCTAGGAAAGGGAAATGGTCACATGGCAATAACTACAATTTATGTCTTTAAGGCACTTTATTCCTTCAAAATATAACTAACAATATAGCACACAGAGTTCAAAGTTGATAATCACAAGTACATATAACATAGATCAGCTAAGAAAAAAAACCTTATTCCCCAATATATCTAAATCTTTTTTTGTTAAGCCTGAAGGAATATTGACAAATAAATCTACATATGCACATTCCTACATATTACACACATTGTATATTTAGTAGCTAAAATGTTGATGTTTCTCTTGGCTGAGCACTTGATGACATCAGCATATTCCAATACCCTTCTCCCCCAAGCACATTGGCGATGCACAGGCAGCTCATTTGGATGAATTCCCAAATCTTTTTACCTGGCCGTGTGGTTAGTGATTGGTACTATTAGCAATCAGCTAACTACACTGCCTAGTAACTAGACTCACAGAAAACAACCGCTGTCTCAAGTCGGTGCCCCCTCACGCTGTGACAGGCAAAAACCATCGGTTAAGTTGCAGCTCACTGGAGTTGCCGGCGTGATGCATACCCTACTAAATAATGAAAAATAGGCACAATGAACCACAGCATACAGCATTAAACCGTTACATGGGGGATTTCTCCAAGCAGTTTCAATGTCTTTATATCTTAAAGCCATTAAAACCCCACGGATTTCGCTTTCCTGGCATGAGATCGTTTCATCTTGCTTTCGCTGCTTGAGGTAGCTAACAATGTCACTCGATCTCGAGAAAGTTTCCGAGGGTTTCCCGGCACTTTGACGACGCGCTCGCGGGGCGGCGCAGCTCGGGTCCAACGCGACGCAGCGCACCGCAGACGCGGCCGTCTCCGCCCAGAGGCTGCCCGGCGTCCTCCTCCCTGCGGGTGGCGGGTGATGCTGTGCCTTGTTTTGATGGCAGTGGAGTTAGTGATTGTAAGCGCCACAGTACAATCAGCTAATTACACTGCCTACAAACCGAGCACCGGGCGCCCGCGGCTGCAGCTCCCGGACGGTCCGCAGCGCCGACGCGGTGTTGTCCCCGAGCCGGCGGGCTGCAGGGTCGGGGCCCGCCTCGGCCCCCCACTTCCCCCGGGGCGACGCCCGACAGTGGCCGGGGCGCGAGGCTAGGGCGAGGGGACCCCCCCGAGGACACCTCCGGGCCCACCGGGCACCCTCGCCGGCCGCGCCGCGCCCCGACCCCAGGTGACCCCCGGGCCTCCCCTTCCCCGCAGCCTCCCGCACCTCGCAGGGCCCGCCCGCCCAGGTTCCCTTCCCGCTCCTTTCCCCCTCGCTTCCCTGGCCCCGGCTCCCACTTCCCTCACGCCCGGCCCGGCCCGACCCGCCTCAGAAAACTTCTCCTCGGTTCCCAGCCCAAACCCTAGTGCCGGCTCTGTCAACCCCGTGCGCCCCGCAGCTCCGAGTGGCCGAATGACCGTGGCCGTGGCTGGCCAACCGCCCTTGGAACCCCGCGGGCCGGGGGGGCGGGGCGGGCGCAAGATGGGACGGTGGGGGAGGGGCGGCATGGGGGAGGGGAGGAAGCTGCGAGAAGGGGCTGTGGGCGGGCCCCTGTGGGGCCTCCAGGGAAGAGGCCCAGGCGATGGAAGCACAGATTCTTGAGAAGTTTCTCTTCCTGATATAGCAGGAGGGGCACGGAGCTCCTCCCCTTCTCTGTTCCCCAAGAAACCTACAAGCCCACCCAGTTTTCATGCCCATTCAGTACTGTAGGTTTGGAATTTTCCAAGTAGTGGTAGGCCTGGATAGTCTGTGACTTGCAGGAGGACTGCCATTGAGAGGCCCATCTGTACCCTTGCGGTCTGCTGCGGACATGTTCTCATACTCGTAGAGGGCCATGCAGTGGGGCGAAGGCTGGATCTGCTAGTCAAATCATGAGCTAGCCAGCTTGTTAGATAGATCAAAGTGTGGTGGTCCTCTGGAGATCAAGGCCACAGTTCAGTACTCTCAACGTCAGGCTTAGGCCAAATTATTTATTTAAATGCCTGTTATATGCTAAGCACTTAGGTCTCTCCTATTGATACCTTCACATGTACAATCTAGGTCGTGACACAAAGCAAACAGACATTATTATTCAAGATGGTGTATAATAAATTACTAAACTGGGTAAGCTTAACTGATAGAAATAGAAATAGGGCCGTCAATGAGAGCTGTAATTAATAGGTCAAAGCAGGTTTATGGAGGTGAGACTTGAGTAAATTTGGATATTCAGGGTGAGGCCTGTGGAGGCCGGAGAAACAATGTCTTGTGACGGTTACATTTTCCTGTTATCACAGTTTCATGTCTGATGATGTAGATGTGTTTGTATTTGGGGTAGGTTGGGTGAAGGGGACAGTTCCAGAAGATTTCTGGGAGCTCTCTACTAATAATTCCTTCCTTTGGTTACCCCTTCCCCTCTTTTCCTTTAATGAATGAATCAGGAGAGGATAGGAACATTCTCCTTATCCTCACTTTATGGAACTCATTGGGAAATTCGAGTAAAATATGGTCTTCATGCACCCAGTATAGAGTACTCATTGTTGACCAGGAAGGCTTAGTTCTAAATTATTTTCCACAAAAGAAAACTTCACAGCCATAGGTTGATTCTCTAAAAGCAGCAAACTGTCTTACAGATGTCACTAGTAACATGAATAGGGGCAGGTAATCTGGATCATTCAACACAAATTCCAAACTCACACTATTAAAACACCAGAACTTCCCAAGGATTTTTAAGTTATAGCATTATCTTTGCATATGAAAGACAGGACTTTTTTTTTTTCCAAATGCATACTTTAAACACCAAAGTGAAAAGAAGGAAACCAAAGTATAAAATGTACAGTACAAAAATTTTAATTACAAAAATTAACTTGTAAAATTAAATTATAAAAGACAGGTCATTTACAACTAGCTATACTTTGTATTCATCTTATCTTTGGGATAGGCACAATGTTGTAGCACATGTTATATAAATCACACTCACTTAAATATACATGTATAAATAAAACCAGAAGTGGTTCCATTAAACAATATGCAGACTTATAAATCTTGGTTAGGATATAAAAACAACTCTGTCCTTTCAAATTGTTAGTCATTTTTACCCAGTACAATATTCAGTTATTCCCAATTGATGTTTTTTGATTATTAGTAGTTGCATCTTAAATATCTTACCTCAGCTAGATTGCTGCCATCCACATTGCATTAGATGCCTTGAAAATTAGATTTTTTAAAACTTTCTTCAAAGGCAATAAAAAATAAGGAAAACTCAAATATAAAAGTCATCAAGATGCATTGCCTACTGAAATAATTTTAAAAAAATGCAGTTTATTTTGTATGTAGTACAACTAAAAAATAACGACCCAAAATGTGTGTGGCCTAGTTCTATTTAAAAAAAAAAAAAAGAATGCTTGTTCTTAGGGTTGCTGTTGATTTGGCCTGCAGTTACTAGAGAAACTCCAAGGATCTCATTCTATTTATGGTTCATGTCTAGGCATGCCTGGAGACCAGGGAGACCCATGATTTAATCTAAGTAAGAATGCTTGTGGTGTTTTAAATGCCCCAACAGAAGATTGCATTTGTTTTAGACAGCACCAGGAAGGTACCTTTCAGGGGAATTGTTTACTGTTTTAATTTCTGGGCTTTTGGTGATCAGGGAGATGGGAAAAGGAGCTCTGAGGAGAGGAGGTGAGGTTGGTGATCAGGAGGAAACCAAGAAGAATATAGAAAACAAAATACCTTCTACTTTAGCTCTGGCAAATTTATATTGGCTTAATTTACCACTCCTAGATACAAGACTAGAGTGATGGGAATCGAGAATTGTTAATATGAAAGGTGGGGACGAAACACTCCTTCCCTTCACCACATGCAAACACACCATCTGAACATTTCCTGTCTCCTACAGCTTTTGAAGAATGTTGTTATGGGAGGAAGTGGTGAAGAGTCAGACTGATTAGAAATTACTGGATTTTAGCAGCTTCTTTTAAAATCTGTTTTTTAAATGTGTATTTTCTCTTGGGAAATATAATACCATATTTTGGTTTTTATGGAGAGCAATAAATGTCAGATTACCTTATAACATTCATGATAGTATACTTAGGAACTAGTTTATATGTCGAAGCAAGACTAAACTGAAGTCAGTTTAGTGCCTTTGAAGTACTAAAAAATCAATGAATCTATTTATGAGAGGAGATTTTCTTTTGAGCTAAAATGAACTGCCAGCAGTTTTTATAATTCCATACTTCTGGTTCCATTTCATTGTACTCTCATTAGTAAGAGTGTACCAGATTCTTAATTAGCTTCTTGTTTATATTTATTGGTTGATCAATACCAGATGCTTTCAGTATAAAAATGTTAAATTAATTTATCTTTTAGATAAATCACAATCTAACAAAATAGGCTTTATAATTAAACTTGCTGGAGCTCTTAGTTATGGCTTCAGCAGTAGGAGCAAACATGTTGCATGTTTTCCAACTTAAGAGAACAGAGTCTCTAGGGATTTATGTCGGCAGATAGACAATTTGTATAGATAATTAATGTAGTCATGTTATATTAATTATATTAATATAGAATACTAAGTTAATATTAAGATAATAATTTATAGTACTATATTAATAATACATGTTTATCTTCTATATCTGCACTCCCCAACCTCCCGTCTGGGGACTGATACCGGTTGGTGGCCTCTTAGGGATTGGGCCACAGAGCTCCCCCACCAGCCCTGGAAAATTGTCCTCCATGAAACTTAGGAACTGGGGACCGCACAGCAGGAGGTGAGTGGTGGGTGAGCAAGTGAATCTTCATCTGTATTTGTGGCTGCTCCCCATCGCTCACAGTCTGAGCTCTGCATCCCCCACACTCCCCGACCCCTTCCTTGGAAAAATTGTCTTCCATGAAACTGGTCCCTGGTGCCAAAAAGGTTGGAGACCACTGTTATATATTCTATTTATGTAATATATAATTATATTTGTATCAAGATGGTTATATTAAAAAGTGCTTTAGGAACTGTGATGGCTAATGTAAGCTTCATTATTGCCAACGTTTAGGAAAAAGGAAGAGGAAAATCACCAAAGTTTGGGACAGAGAAAAGGCTGTATGGAAAAGATGGGATCAAGCTGAGTCTAGAAGGAAAAATATGACATAGCAGGAGCAATTTGTGAAGGAAAAACACAAGCAAATTCATAAAGACTGTGATATACGTGGCCAGTTGGAAAAGCAATGAGTGTGTCCCCATTGGGGAAATAAGATTAGAGAGGCAGGTAAGTAGGGGATAAATCACAGTGGACTTTATTTATTTATTTATTTATTTATTTATTTATTTTTAGACAGAGTCTCACTCTGTTGCTTGGGCTAGAGTGCCATGGCGTCAGCCTAGCTCACAGCAACCTCAAACTCCTGGGCTCGAGCAATCCTTCTGCCTCAGCCTCCCGAGTATCTGGGACTACAGGCATGTGCCACCATGCCTGGCTAATTTTTTCTATATATTTTTTAGTTGGCCAATTAATTTGTTTCTATTTTTTAGTAGAGACAGGGTCTCGCTCTTGCTCAGGCTGGTTTCGAACTCCTGACCTTGAGCGGTCCACCTGCCTCGGCCTCCCAGAATGCTAGGATTACAGGCGTGAGCCACTGTGCCCGGCCACGGTGGACTTTAAATGTTAGCCCAGGGAGGTTTAATCTCATTCTGACCGAGGAGTCCCAGATGTGTACAACATGTTGTTTTACGAAGATTAATTAAATATTAATAGCATAGATTAGAAGAGGGAGAGACAGAGGAGACTGAAAGTCCATTTAGGAGATTATTTTATTAATACTAAGTCTGGATATGAAGTAATGTAGAAAAGACGGGATGAATGAGAGAGACTTCGTGAAGAAACTTTACAGGACTTGGTGATTGCTTTGAGTGAGAGAGAGAACCAGATCAACTCCCAGATTTTGATGACAGGTAGAGGTGTTGATGGGGCAAATCTAATCAGATGATTTTGAGTGTAGGCATTTTTAGTTTTAGGTAATGGAGGAATATCGTGGTGGAGTTAGATACGTGGAGCTGGAACTCTCGCAAGAGACCAGAATTGAAAAAAGTTAGCAGTTTTCTGAAGCTGTGATAGTTGAGGTCATGAGGACAAATGGTTCTCCAAGGGAGGTATGTTGGCTTTTTCTTCATTGACCTGCCGGCACCTGCTGTTGTTCAACAACCCAGGACGCCAGAGTGGGTGGCTGGCAGCAGTGTATTATTCTCGAATAGGGAACAGAATGAGGAAAGCAGAAAGCTCAGGACCAAATCTGAGAGGGTCCGGCAGGAGGAAGTAAATCTTGAGAAGGGTTAGCCCACAAGAGAGGACTCTCACAACAGCCAGGCTGTTCTAAACAGGATCATCCACACAGATAAACTCAAGAGAAACTGCTGCATCGGCGCCCCCATATCGTAAGGTCTGGTCAGTGGCATCAGCCATAGGGCAGCAGATGATTGGAGTGGCTCTACCAGAATGTTCTTTATTTATTGAGTCAATGAAGGATTGATCATCTTCTCTAGGCTGTAACTAAACAGATTGACCTTCCTGGCCTCTCTGCCCACCACTGATTGGCCTCTGTTACCTCTCCAAAAAAAAAAGAGAGAGAGAAAAAACCTCAGGTAGATTTTCAAGGTTTATAAAAGTGATTTTAGGGTTTCAGTACACCTAGCTAATAGTTTGGATGTGCAATTGAAAAAAAATTATTCTCCCTTTTAAACGCTCTAGAGTGTGTTTTGTAACTCTACGAAGCCAAAGGAGAAAATGGACTGTTTTTTCTGTTATTTTATTTAGAAGAATGAAAATAATTTATGCCATTCTCTTAAGTATAACACTCTGTCCATTTATTCTCATTTTTATTTCCACCAACCTCATTTGAGGCCTTTTTTTCTTATGAGGAATTTATATTTAGTATTAAAAAATTATATAATTCTCATTTATCTTTAATTCCTCTACATCCATAGACTATAGCTCAAGGATTTCATCATGCTTACATTTAGTAAAGTTCAAACTGTCTTTCCCCCTCTTAGCTAGTCTATAGTTTGTTGAAATCTCAAGCTCAAATCCTACTTCCTGGGTAAAATGTTCTCTGGTGCCTTTAGTCCATCCTGATCCTTTCTTGTCTCTGATCTCTTTTGCACTTAATATACTCACTCTACGATTAGTATCTTCCATTAATAAGAGGTATTATTCTCTTATGCTCTAATTGTATTTTGAATTCAACATTTTATTATAATAGTATAGAGTGCTGTACATACATTTTCTTAAACTCTGAATTATATTTAACGGGTTATTTTGGTTTTTAACTTGAAAAATTATGTATACATATATAATTTTTTTGGACTTTCTCACATAATGCCACTTACTGTGAGTGCTCAATAATGAACATAGAAAAGACAAAGTAGGAAAAAGGCTTGTGGCAAATAAAACACTTGCATAGTAAACTTTACAAAAAAGAAGCATCATATAGTATAGTTTAAGATTCATTTAGTTTATCAGTAAAGAAGTTTCACTTAGAAGATTAGGCCATACTAAAAATTTCTTTTGGGGTCAAATCAACATTGCATAGCTGTAGAATTTTATTAGGTAAGATTTTGGGATATGCAATTTTGTTTCAATATGTGGTTTGACCATAATGGGATTGAGTTTATGTGTGGGTTGTGGAATCAGTTCATCATTTTTTTATAAAATGTTGCTACTTTCTTGCTGTTATAGAAAAACATATACTTTTTTTCAGAAGTGGAATTTTGCTAAAACATTGATACTCCTCATTAGCAATGGCATTCATTTGCAAATGAATAAGTGAGCCGAGGGATGTAGCTTGTAGTTTAAGGAAGAGAAACTGAAGCAATCAAATAGGGCCAATTGTAAGATTATTATATCACAAGTCCAGCAAAGTTAATATTCAATTTAGATGATATTTTAAAATTACTTTATTTCTAAGCTTTTGTAAGCATAAATATTTTCATTTTATAGGTGAAGTTTAAAACCAAGAACACAAATGTAGAAACAGATTTTCAAGGTTTACCTTTGTTGGTAAAGTTTGGGGCTCAACTATACCTTAGTGATCAAGTTGAATTCCCTCATTGTAAAATGAGGAAATGCAATTCTAGAAGCTGTTACTTGTACAAGGTCATTTCAGTCATTGTTGTGTTTTATACCATTTGATTCTCTGTTACAGGCATAATAAGAAGGTAAAATATGTCTATGCTGCTTTCCTTTCTTTTTGTTCTTCCTCATTCCAGATGGCCAGAAGCTCCATATTTCTCATTTTCTATGGTTCCTTACCCAGGTTTAATTCCCTCACCCAAACAGAGCACCATCCTGTTGTTCCACTGTGGATAACTCATCTAACATTTTCAAAAAGAAATCCTTATTGTTGTAAAAGGTATTAACTCATCCTTCTTCATGGCTGAGTAGTATTCCATGGCATACATATACTATGTTTGTTAATCCACTCATGAATTGATGAGCATTTGGGTTGATTCCACATCTGTGTAATTGTGCATTGTGCTGCAATAAACATTTGAGTGCAGGTGTCTTTTTGATAAAATGATTTCTTTTCCTTTGGGTAAATACCCAGTAGTGGGATTGCTGGATCAAATGGTAGGTCAACTTTTAGTTCTTTGAGGAATCTCCATACTGTTTTCTGTAGAGGTTGTACTAATTTGGATGGAACTGGAGACCATTATCCTAAGTGAAGTATCCAAAGAATGGAAAAACAAACACCATACGTACTCACTATTAAATTAGAACTAATTGATGAGCACATATGTGCATAAAGGGAAGTAAAACTCAATGGAAATCAAGCAGCAGGGGTAGGGGAGAGGAGGGCATGGGCGAAAACCTACTTAAGAGGTACAATGAACACTTTCTGGGTGACAGGCACACTTTTAACTCTGATTCAAACATTGCAAAAACAATCCATGTAACCAAAAACGTTGGTATTCCTGTAATACTTAAAAATAATAATAACAAAAAAGAAATCCTTGAAAGACAATGTCTTAAGAAAGGGAATAAATGTCTTATATTGAGAATTTTGTACATCACACAAGAACAGTGGGAGAATTGTTTTTGTCCTTCAAATTTCAGCATTTTCTCTTCTACTTAAATCTGAGGTTGGCTTAGTCTGGGCCAGGTTGGATCTTCTGCTATATTCTAACATCCTTTCAGTGGACATTACTAATTGGGTGTTTAATGCCATTACAAACTCAGTATCCCTCAATTTGAATTAATTACTGTTTGTTTCATACTGGCCCTTCCACTGAACTTCTTAATTCTTTCAATGATAACATTAATCTCTTGGTTACAAGTGCTTGAAACTTGGAGTAAATTTTGAATATCCCATGTCTCAAACTCTGCATCCAAGTAGCCACTTGTGTATATATTTAATTTCCTCCTCTAGATTATAAGCCTCTTAAAAGGAAAGTTGAATTTTGTTTTTCTTTTTAGTGCCCTCCCACAGCTTAGTGTCCGTGTAGGAGGTGGGCAGTAAATAGTCTCTGAGTGAATGTTAATTAAAACAGAAGGTGTAATTGTCATTAACATAAAGGAGGTGATTTTAAATAAGGTGTGAAAGTCATCATCAACGAGTAACCAAGGAAACCTTGCATGGTATTTAGTTTCTATTTGATTGTTCTTTCCTGAAATCTAAGTACATTGTTATTCTACTGTTCTATTCATAACTTCCAAGGCCTGCCTGGGCCTGTTGCAGAAAATAATGCTAGGGGAGGGTTCAAAACCTCATCAGCTAATGTGCTTCATCAACTCAAAAGTGCAATAGAACAGTATGTCATCCGAGAAGAGGAAGTAATGAAAGAATTGTCAAACATATGGCACCATTTTAATATTGTAAATGCAAATACAAACCATTTGAAAAGGAAAAGTGTGTGTATTTGCTAATGCATATGTTGCTTTTAGTTCAGAAGCAAATTTTATTTCAGCAATATGCAGGGAATTTTCCTAATTTTCAGTTTTGTCCATTTTTAACATCAGTTTAAAAAATAATCTTCGCAAAATTATCTCAGTGAATGGCTAGAAAAAATGAGAAATAAATCATGCAAATTTGTCATAATGATCTCTGTTAAGCTTAAGGCATTATTAAGCAATCAAAAGTGTGAAATAAATGTAAAATCTCCTTGATAGGTAGGAGATATCTGTCTTAATGATTTCCAATTTTGCTGCACATTAGAATCACTTGGGGAGCTTTAAAAAATTTCTGATGCCCAGGTTGCACCTCATACCAATTAAGTCAGAATGGCTGGGCTTAGAGGTAGGAGGCAGGCATCTGTATTTTTAAAAGACTTTCAGGTGATTCTAAAGTGCAGCAGTTTGGGAACCCCTGCCTTTGAGTAAGGGGAATAAGAAGTGTATCATCCATAATGAGTGAGACGTGCACCGTCTGAGGGATGGTCACGCTTGAAGCTCAGAATTGTGGGGGGAGGGAGGGCAAGGGCATTATTTGAAACCCCAAAATTTGTACCCCCATAATTTTCTGAAAAAAAAAGTGTATCATGGACAGCTGAAATTAATAAGATACTGAGGCTGTGGAAGATAATGAAGGTCCCAGTTTCACCTTTGTTTTATATTTATATGTTATGGGCATATAGTAGACATTTAAATATTTATTGAATTGGACTAACCTTAATTAAATCTTAAATCCTATCATTCATAGATATCGAGATACTCAGCCATCCATTTCAATAGTCCTTTTAAAATATTAATAGCTGTATATATTTTGGGAGTATGTGTGATACTGATACCTGTATACAATATGTCATGATCAAGTCAAGGTAATTGGGATATCCATTCCCTCAAACATTTATCTTTTCTTTGTGTTGGAAACATTACAGATCTTCTCTTCTAGCTATTTTGAAATATGCAATAAATTATTTTTAACTGTGATTTCCCTACTGTATTATCAAATACTAGAACTAATTCCTTCTGTCTTTGGGTGTCCCTTAACCAACTTCTATAGACCTTATACTTACCATTTCTCATACCTCTCAAGCATCAAAGAGACTACAGTAGCCAGTGTACTCCCTAATGTCTGTATTCAATCTCAGTTCATCAGTGGTGAAAGTTTTAACAATGACACTACTCACTACTCCAGCATGCCAGGAGCTATCCATATTCCTATTCAACTACCACTGGTGATGAGGTTTTTATTCCAGCCAGCAGGTTAGTAATCCAGCTCCAAAATTCCATTGTAGAGTCTGCTTCTTTAGAAAACTGGTTCTGTCTTCGATTAGGTTCCTTCGACTCCAAGATAGGGAGTTGCATGTGGAAGGTTTATTGGGGAGTGCTCTTGAGACATACACCTACAAGGAAGTGAGGAAGACAGGACTGGGCAGAGAGAGAATCGAGTAGTGAGAAGTTGCATCTGAGGCCTCTACCTTATGTCTTATGTTTCTGGAGATAGGATGGCCCTTCAGAGTTGTTGAAGATTGAGCCAAGAGGTCCAGGTTTTTTGTACCCTAACAGTAGCCAGTCAATGGCTGCAGGGTACCCCTTAGAAGCAGAGGATAACTTTAGGGGAGGCAGTTCCTGAGGCCAGTTCCCAGTGAAAGGTGCATCTATGAACCATGAGCATCTGGGGTGATTGGGATAGTTGGCCCAGAAGAGAACTAGGTGGAGGACCACAGTACCTACTACAGTATTCAAATTGACTTACTTTGGCTAATTGGAGCTCTTCATGTTAGTTCTTGTATCTTCTGATATGACCCTTTGGTTTTTTACAGCTTCCTTGCTTTCTGGCATAATACGTTCCAGGCTCATCTAATGTATCACCTGAACTGGAAATGGAATCAGCCATGTATCCAGGGAGTTTTTCCTTTTTAAGTGGGAAATGGTATTTAAAGACCGAAAAATGAATACTAGGTTTGCTTACTGATTCTAGAGGCCTTTTCAGGAGACAGAACTAAAATATATATTTTTGAAAGGAAAGAAAACCACAAGTTCATATTAATATTGCCATTTGAAAATGTAATATCATAGGATTTTTACTTAATTTCTTTGATTTTATACTTTTATCCTTTTTCCTTATATTAAAAAATCTTAGTTCCTAACAACATTAAAATAAGTATTCGCATTACCCTACTCTAGTCTCTTTCTCTGCCTCTCTTTCTTTTTTTTTTTTTTTTTAGAGACGGGGTCTCGCTCTTGGTCAGGCTGGTTTCGAACTCCTGACCTTGAGCTATCCACCCGCCTCGGCCTCCCAGAGTGCTAGGACTACAGGCGTGAGCCACCGCGCCCGGCCTTCTCTGCCTCTCTTTCTGTCTCTCTCTCTTTCTATATGATAGTTTCAAAATAATACTAATATTACTATAAACAGTTAGGCTATAAAATGATTATTTTAAAAGATAAATTCTTACAGTGCTGTCTTTAGAATATATTCCAATGCATTCTAGAGTCATTGGAAATATTTCTTTTTTGTGTGTCTGGTTGTCACTAGATGTAATTTTCTTTTTTAAAAAATTATTATTTATTTATTTATTTTGTAGAGATGGAGGTCTCACTGTGTTGCTCAGGCTGGTCTCCAACTCCTGGTCTCAAATAATCCTCCCATCTCGGCCTCCCAAAGTGCTAGGACTACAGGCGTGAGCCACCATGCCTGGACTAATTTTCATCTTGTTAGTAGAATATAAGCATAGTAGATCCTAAAGATTAACATATTTAGTTTTCCATTCATTTTGAACTTCTAAGTGAAATTTATTTTACCATTATCTTTCATGTTATGTATTTGTTCACATCACCAACAGAGGCATCTTGTTCTACCCTTTTTTCCTAATAACTCAGAGCAACTAAATTAAGACAGGGAGTAATTCTGTAAAACAGAGATATAGTAAGACTAATTAATTTGCCCATGACCATAAGGAAAAGTAGAGAAATAACTACAACTTCAGCCTCTTGAATTCATTTTATGGAAGGAAATGATAGTTTAAAAACAGACAAGTTATGGGGTTCAGACCATGAATATTACCTTAGAGTTTGTAATCCCATGAATGAGTGCTAATTTTACATGTATAATAGTGGTTTTTACTATATTAGTATGAGAATTTTGACTTATATTAATTTTATAAAAACAAAAGGGCTGTAATTTATACTCTCAGAGGCTAGGATATAAAGCTTATTGACTATGAATACCAGACTCGTATGCTACTCTGATTATAATTACCAGATTCATATGCTACTCTAAATATATGTAAATTTTGACCTGTTGATTTATAGAAACTACAAGTTCTATAATAACAAAAAAACTTTATTACTTTTTAAACAACTTTTTATTTGTCTTAATAACATTAAATATTTTCATTACCCTAATCTATTTATAGAGCACTTACTGAGTACTGGGTACTCTTCTAGGTATTTTACACTTCTCATAACAACCTTAAAAGGTGGGCATTGGTAGTGTATCTGTTTTATATAAATGAGGAAATTGAGGCACAGAGAAGTTAAATAACTAGCTAAGGCCACACAATAAATTGAGCTAGCATCCAAAGCCAGTAGTCTAATTCCAAAGCATTAGTAGGTACATTTTTTTACCCCCTTTTTACAGATGCAGATCTCGGAGATTAGACAGGTTGAGAAACTTCCCCAAATCTCTAGTAAACTAGAGGACTGGGATTTGATCCCACAATGTTGATTTTATAGCTGATTTCTTAACTGCTCTGCTGTACCGCCACCCTGTAGGTTCATGACCAAGTGCTTTAATACTTTATCTATTGTAATCTTGATAACAACCCTATGAGGTCGCTGTTGCACCTCCCATTTAACAGGCAGGAAATCAAGTTGCCCAAGGTTACACATAGTGAGTTGCAATTCACTCCCAGGTCTGTCTGACTTCAAAGCCCATATTCTTAAACATTATGTGTAGGGAGGGAAAGATGTCACAGAACGCTAGCATTAGTGAAAAAGAGTACTTGTCAGTTCAATGTGAGGCAGTGGTGTGACGCCACTGCTGACAAGGTGAATGCCACTGGAGGCTGAGTCCTAGAATACAGTATCCAGAGGGAGGGAGGCGACAGTCCCACACTAGTCTTTGTGGGTGGAGCAAACCTGGACCAGCATGTGTAAGTCTGGGCCCCACACTTTAAAAAAAGAGGATTACTCACACACCTGAAACGCATCTGGATGTGGGTAGCCAGAATGGTGAGTTGTCTGAGTAACATGTCTATAGGAAGAACTGTTAAAAAGTTGAGAATATTTAGGCTCCACAAAAAGAAGACTCAGGGAAGGCTGAATACCTGTATTTGAAATGTCATCATGTGGTGGAAGAGTAGATGTAATCTGTATAGTTCCAGAGGCTGCACATATAGAAAATCAGAGGTGGATTTGGCTCCATGTAGAAAGGAGGGACTGACTGGTATTTGGAGTTTCTAAGAAGTGAAATGGACTTCCTTGTAAGAGTGAATTCTTTTTCACTGATGAAGAAACTGAATGACCACTAATCTGGATGTTAAAGACTTACATATATCAGGTGTGATGATTCTTAAATTTTAGTGAGTATAAGAATCCCCTGGGAGGAACTTGTTGAATACTGATTCCCAGGCCTTAACCTTTAGAAGAATTGCTTCAGCAGATCTGGGATAAGGCCCAAGAATCTGCATTTTAAACAGGCAACCCAGTGAGTTCAAACCAGGTAGGTAGTTAGTGACCCACCCTTTGAGAACTAGTGAGACTAGATAAACTTAGATCTCTTCCATTTATTCTACAAATAAACATTTAAGTAAAAAAAATATGTGTAGTCAACATGATGACTGTTCAAAGAAAGTTGTCTTCAGTTTTGTAAAAGATCCAAGATGAAACTCTTTAATATGGTAACAGAATTAGAGATGGAATTATTGGAATGTAGAATATTAGGCTATGGAAGAAGGCTTGATTCTTACTCCATGGCATGAAAGATAAGATTTTAATAGCAAAATAGAAGATACAAAATCCAGTTTGAAAATCTTTAAGCACTTTAAATAATGAAACTACTCTGCTTATGCTGAGGAACAATCTGATGGAGACCTGGGAAAAACTAGATGATTATCCTAATGGACAGCACCTATGTAAGGTGAAACACCAATCAGCCTTTGGGGCCCAGGCTTATATAAACTTCAGCCTAGAACTCACAAGCAGGTGTGGGCGAGAGTTGGAAACGTAGAGCTTGTCTTCTGACTCTGGCCCACTTTTTGTTGGGGCTAAAGAGCTTTTGTTGGTAAGCATAATATAGGCTTGATTAATATCAACTTAAAGTGTGCAACTTGTGAGCCACATTTTAGAAGTACTGTCTCCTGAAATGTCTTGCTCTTTGTAAATAATGTTTTTTTAAAAGTGGTGTTTGGTGTAATTTACTGTCCCATATCAGGCTCTTTTCCACTTAAGTTGCATAATGATGTTTCATTTATTTCTTAAGTGTTTGAAAGTTTTAAAAAGATTTTTTTCTCTTGGAAAAACTTTAAAGATGAGCTAGTTGAGGAATTGGTGTTCTTGGCTGTTTCGTTGATTGATAGTGTTGTACTTTTTAGTTCCCTAAGGGCTTCTTTATAGAAAATAATTTGTCTTAAACTTAAGGCATATAAAATTTCCAAATGGCAATCATATACTGACGGTACATTAAACCCTTGTTTCTACTTAATTTATTCCTGCTTCCTCTTGATGGTTTCAGATCTCCTTATAGATTTTTCTTGAATCATGAGAGATGAAATTGCAACAACAGTTTTCTTTGTCACAAGATTGGTGAAAAAATACGATAAGCTGAATAAACAGCAAATAGAAGACTTTTCAGAAAAGCTGATGACAATCCTGTTCGAAACATACAGAAGTCACTGGCACTCTGATTGCCCTTCCAAAGGGCAAGCCTTCAGGTGAGAGCTAGTGTGTGGTATGGCAAAGGGAAGGAAGCAAGCAACAGCACCTGCTAGGAGAATGCAATAACGACAGTTTTATGGGCTCAAATTCATTTGTTTGAACATGGACTTGAAAGGAGGAGATGTGGTAGATGACAGTGTAGCTGAAAACAATAGAGCAAACCCCCTTATGTGAGGTGGAGTAAACAATTTCTAACTTGTGTTTGCCAGGAAAGATAAGCTGTGAATATCTGGTGAACTATTAATAATTATGTGACTTAATGATGCAACCCACATTCTGAGTCACTGTATCAAAAGTTGATTGTGTCTTACTCTTGCTTGTAGGAGTGGAGGTTGGAGGCAGATGAGGGAAAAGGGGGGGTTAGGTGGGAGCCGTGTATATTGGAGCAGTACACCCACAATGTGATTCTCCTGCTGAATCCTGTAGTCATGTCTTCATCTCCCTTTCCTCTTTTTTTTTTTTTTTTTTTTTTTTTTTTTTAAGATGTATCAGGATAAACAACAATCAGAATAAAGATCCCATTCTGGAAAAGGCTTGTGCTGAGAGTAATGTGGATTTTTCTCAACTGGGACTTCCGAAGGAGATGACCATATGGGTAGATCCCTTTGAAGTGTGCTGTAGGTGAGTAATCTCACAGTCTGTGTGCTCTGCAACCCCTGGAAGCCTCAGGTTATTTAATCAGCTCTATACACCTTTGTGAAAGATGCTGCCCCACCCAAAGCCTTGGGTTAGCAGCCAGGGCACTTTTGGTTAAGATTTCAGATGCAAAGTTCTGTTAGACACCAGACTTTCATTAGGTGTGGCTGGAATGGGGAGCACAAAGACTTTGCAGAATATTTGAAATGTGACTTGAATCAGTGCGCCCTATTGCAAACTGTAGATTTGTAACTTTAAGGATTCTAGGCAGTTTCAGGAAGGAAGAGGAGTTATCAACCGTGGGGCAATTCAGACCATTAGTTGAATCAAAAGAAACTGTCTTTTTCTGAGCAATTAACCAAAATAGCTCTTACAGAATATCCTCACTAATTATAACAGAGTAGTAGCTGAAGGTCATAATGCCCTTCATTTTTTTAGGCCTATCCCTTTTAAAATAACTTTTTGTAAGATAGCATATTGTCTCTGGAAAAAATTAGAGATAAAAACTTGTGTGAAGTTGAATGTTTAATGCATTCTTAAATTTCTTTTCTTACTTAGGTATGGTGAGAAAAACCATCCATTTACAATTGCTTCTTTTAGAGGTAGATGGGAGGAATGGGAACTATATCAACAAATCAGTTATGCTGTTAATAGAGCCTCATTAGACTACTCCTCTGGCACTTCCTCCGATGAAGAAAGTTATAGCAAGGAACCTCGAATCATTCCTAAAGTCAGCAATCCAAAGAGTATTTATCAGGTCAAGTGTGTTCCAGTTCTTTTCTATACTGTTTTCTATTCTAATTCTAGAATAGAATTCTAGAATGTGCTCACTGTAAAAATAACAAAACAAAAAACAAAACCATAAAAAAAATCACAATCTTAGTATTCTGGCAAAGCTTTATTCTCATGCACACACATATACACAAACACACATGCACACGCATGTGCCCTGTGTCTTCCCTTAGCTTGGCTGAGTTCTTAGGATGGATCTACACAATCTTTTGTCCCGTTTTTTCATATAGTATTTGAAGACACACAGATTTCCTTCCACTTGAATTAATTTAGAATTAAATATTAAGATTAGTGGGCTTTCTTTTTGTTAATCAAAAATAACATGGCATTTATAGAAAACTTGGAATACTTAGGAAAGGTCAAAGGTCTATAATCCTGCCATTGGAGCAGTTTTTTAAAACTCTTTTTTAAAACCATAACCCTTGAAAGATATGCACATTTATCTAAAAGTTTCATGAAACAATACTTTTCCTCCCAATGCTTCCAATTAAATTTAATTGATTTCAAGCACCTAATTGGATTTTGTGACAGTTTTATCAGTGTTTTACTGATCTAGAATCTCTGTTAACACTTCATGTATATTTGTTTGTATATTTTCTTAAATGAATCACTTATGTATTAGATGTTAAAGCAATTATAATTTTTAACATTTGAATATTTATTTGCTTCCTTTGTAATTTTATTATTGGCAGACATTCTAGATTAAAAAAGCTGATAACTTGTATAGTGATATATCTGAATTTTAAGTTATTTCTTGAGATTTGATTCCCAGGAATGGAATTACTGGGTCATTGAGTATAGATATTTTACTGGTTTTAAATATGTGGCCAAAGTACCATACAGAAAATCATATTTCTTTGTAGCCTCATCAGCTATATGTAAAAGTACCTGCTTTACCCTTATTCCTAGAATTGGCTATTCTCACTTAAAAAACAGAATTTGATAAAAATGATACATATCTACAATAGTATTGGTGAAATTAAACACTTAAATTGCCATGCGCCCAAATGTTTTAGCACTTACTG
Organism: Cheirogaleus medius; assembly: GCA_008086735.1. Classification (NCBI taxonomy): domain Eukaryota; kingdom Metazoa; phylum Chordata; class Mammalia; order Primates; family Cheirogaleidae; genus Cheirogaleus; species Cheirogaleus medius. The sequence continues at coordinate 67,694,002 of VBSM01001265.1, read as the reverse complement.
TCTTATGAATTTTCTCTTCTTCATCCATTCATTACTTGAAGTCCTAATGTGTAATTTTAGGCGCCTCATAGGTCACAGAAGTATTTTAACCCTTTGTCATACTACTGACAAATATTTTTCCCCTAGTTCTATAAACCATATGTGTCTAGCTTATATATCATTCTATATGTATAAAGTTTAAAACTATACAGAGAAATACAGTAAGTCCTCGATATCGTGGAACCTGTTGTGCAGGTTCTTGGAAACTGCAACTTTAAACAAAAATGTATAATGAAACCAGTTTGTCTCAACATTATAACAAAACATTGCTATTTGAGGACCTGCTGTACTTCACTTAAAGTCAGTTTTCAGGATGCTATTGACCAGGTTATATGAGGACTTGCTGTATTTGTCCTTAATTCTATTTCTATGCTTAGAAAGGTCACCTTCTATCTAGAAATCAGATCTATAATCAGCTATGTCCTTTTATGTGGTCCACTAAACATCTGTATCAGTCATCTGGGATGGATATTTCTAGGCCTTGGCCTCAGATCATGAATAATTAGTTTTGGGTTGGGCTGGCAGGAGTGAGGTGGGGATGGAAAGGGGAACAACCCAAGAATATACACGAATTTGAATCAACGTGTTCTTAAAACTTTTAGTTGCCTTAAAGAATTACTTTTGTTAAAAGATACAGTATAAAGTGACTTACTTTTTACCCGCACCCCAAGTACTAGTGAATTTTCGGTTATCTACTTTCATTTGTACTCCCTGTGTTTTTGAAAGGCTGAACTTCCGAGTTATGGTTCATATTTAGTCCTTAGAGCTAGCTTATTAGAGATCTTCATGCTTTCTTTTTTTTTCTAGGTTGAAAACTTGAAACAGCCCTTTCAATCTTGGTTCCAAATTTCCCGAAAAAAGAATGTGGCAGATGTCCGTGTGGGCCTCCTGGGAAACACTTACCATGCAATGCACAAGCACCCAAAGTGTCAAAGGCCTGCTGTGCGCCAGGTGGACAGGTACCACTGGGTCAACGCAAACCGATGATGCAGAGACTGGGCATGTGATGGAAGAGAGCCCAGGGGAGCAGCTTTATTCTCTTTTAGATGAAAATGAGTCTCAGGTTGAGAGGTCCGTGAAACAGAAAAAATGAACATATTAGCAACTAGAGTGCATAATGGTGAATCCTCTCATATAGATCATGACTCTGTTCTTAGCTGTACTTTTAATTCTTACTTAATTTAACATGAAGTTTTATGTAATATTGATGAACGTACCCAGTAAGGTAGTAGGATGAAGATATTGACCTGTGTTAAGATTCAGTGTGCTATGAAAAGTAACAATTTAAATAAACGTACTGTGTTTTTAAATACCTTCCTAGTTCAGTTTGTTGCAAGAAGTTTTAAAAGTTTGTTTTCTCATTTGCTTTTTTTTTTTTAAAGTAGATCTTCACTTAGGGAAGAGTGATCCTGACATATTATTCTAGTTTCTACTTTATTACTTGCTATAAACTGTTCTATTTCCCAAGTCCAGTAAGAGCTTGTTTTGAAAATTACTTTTTAAGATACGAAATTCCCTTCTTTGTGTGTCTTTTTAAAAATCTGTTCTATTTCTAAGACTATTAATCAGCTTAATAATTGACTTATTTTACAAAAGTGATGCATGTTCATTATAAAGAATTCAAACTAAGCAGAAAAGCATACCACCAAGAAAATAAAAATCCCTACTACCGAGCTAGAAATTACCATTTTTAATATTAAATTGTGTCTGTCTTTACAGTCATCCTATGTATATACACAGATGTAAGGCTTGATGTATAGACAAGCAATTTGATAAGAAAACCATACTAGAGGAGCTAGTCATTAAATATTTCAATTTAATTTTGCTTGATCTTAGCAAAACACAAAAAACCTTAAGTGAAACTGAAAGAATTATTGAAACATCCATAAGCTTTTCTAATAAAAATTATTTTATTAAGTTTTCTCTAGAACTAAAGAAAAAAAGGAAAACATCAGGAGACTTGGAACAGTCCTTAAAACTCTTTTCCCAAATTTTATACAGTATTGATTGATCACTTGTTGCTATGCCAGCTGTAGAAATTAGCATTCTTAAATTTTTTCCCTTGTCCTGTCTTTTTCGTTTTCTTTTTTTTGAGACAGGATCTCTGTCACCTAGATCGGTGTGCAGTGGCATGGTGATAGTTCACTGTAACTTCAAACTTCTGGCCTCAAGTAATCCTCCTGCCTCAGCCTCCCAAGTTGTTGGGACTATAGGCATGCACCACCACTCCGGACTGATTTTTTTGTAGAGACAGGGTCTTGCTATGCTGCCCAGGTTAGTGCTGAACTCTGGCCTCAAGTGAACCTCCTACCTTGGCCTCCCAAAGTGCGGGGATTACACGCATGAGCCACTGCACCAGGCCCTATGTCATTTTTAATGGCAAGGTGTAACATTTATGTTCTGTCCCGAGACAATTGTTTATATAGTTCCATATCTAAATAGAGTTAATGTTCATCAATAATCTCTACATTTGAAATATAGTTCATCTTTGGGTGGCTGGATTTTATTGCTAAAAACTTTCATGAATGGCTCGTAGGTGTTATATTCTGTGAATTTATTTGTTCTCAAGACTATCTCAGTTCTTTTACACTTGAAGGACAATTTTAGGCCATACTTTCTTTCCTTTGCAACTTTATAGATATCATACTAACCTAGCATTATATTTAATATATTGCTGTAGAAAAATCTGAGGCCAGCTTGATTTCCCTAACTCCCTGCCACTCACACTACATGTGCATTTACTACTTTAGGTGATTTCCTTTGTCCACCAGTCTGAAAAATGCATTTTCTATACTTGAAGTATGTTTCAGTAAATCATTTTGTAATAATTTTTCTTAAAAGATTGTGTGCCTTTCTGAACTATAGACTTAGTTTTATAAAGTAATATTTAGTAATATGCTCTTTGAACATTTTCTTCATTTCAGGGCTATCAACTGTCTTTATGCTGGATCATTTGTCCTTCATATCTATTATTTATCTGATTGCTTTAATCTTTTTTTTCTAGCTATGATTGTCTTAAGCTTTCTGCCAGTTTCTCAATTCTGACTAGTCTGTTTATTGTTTATTCCTTATTTATTCTGTAATTATGATGTTTTAGATTTCAATTAGTGGCTTTCTCTATCGTCTACCATGTCATCTAGTTTTATTTTAATCATCTGTTTCTGAATGTTCAAATCAACATTCTCATTACATTTTTTGAGCACAAGGCATCATAGGAAATCTGTGCTCTGGATTATGATTTATTTTCCACTAGTCTCTTCCGTATTTTGCATTAATTTTTTTTGTTGTAGTGTTAACACAGTTATCGTGCTGGTTTTTCTTTTTTCCTTTTTTCTGTTCAGCATGGACAGCTCTATCTGGAATTTCTATTTGGTATAGTGTGCATAACTCCTTTTTTTTTCCTTATAAAATCAATTTATCTTCTCTGCTGGGCTTAGATATTTAGTCTACATTTATATAGCCCAAGGGCGTGTTAGGTGTTGGTGGGGGAAGCTTAGCTGGGGCTGTGTGAAATCTTAGGAAAAAATGAGATTTGTTCTTGTGGTTTTTGTTAAGTACCCTGTACATTCGTGTTCCTGGCATAGTAAGGACAGAGCTGTGAGTTGATTTTAGCCTACTCCTGTGGTTTCAGGTGGTTCCACTTTTAATTCACAGTGGACTTTTGGAGCATGTGCTTTTGCCAGAGCATCCTTCCTGGTCACTTATCTCTTGGGGCTCACCTATGTTTCCCCACCATTTATTCCTGTTCCCCTCCCCCTACCACTTACTAGAGAAAGGTGAGGATGACTCTGCAGTCCACGTCTCTACAAATTTGATATTGGGGAGAATTCTTTCAGCTGCTACTTTTTGATGTTTGTGGAATGAAGAAATGTCCCTGAGGTTTCTGCTGGTGAATTTTGTCTTTGCTAGATTTTATAGTTCTTTTCGTTAGATACTGGGGAAGGACGTTCCTCAATCCAGCTTCACTTTATTTTCCAAAAACAGTCTGACTCTTCCAACTTCTGTTTCTAGTTGTTAGAAAATCTCCCACCTTATTGGTTGGACCTGTTCCGAATCATGCTGTTCGTTCTTAGCTGGGCCCTCATTGTTGTTCAGCAATTCCTGTTAATCTCCATTTAAGCCATATTGTGGCTCCTTCTAAATCTGTTTTACTCCATCCTCCTGTACTCTTAGCAGGGAAATTGAGTTCTTTTTGTTTTCTCCTACTTCGCGAAACCTTAGCCCTGCCTCCTCCTTCTCTCTCATCTCCATTTTAATGCTTTATTCTTTTCCAGCTGTTTGTATCTTCTCTCTACAACCAGGTTCTCTTGCCTCGTTTTTGGTGTTAGGTGGTTCTGGATCCAGGAAGTTGGTTGCATGCATTGAAGCAGACCCACCTCAGTTGTGAATAGGCTTGTGCTTTGGGCCAGTGGCTCTGAGTGGATACAAAAAGCTGTGACCTTGAGTCCCAGCTTGGGTAAGACTACATGCCAGCATTCATGCCAGTGTGGACGAGAGAGGGCTTGATTTTTAGCTTCATCACTTTCGGCATAGCTCCGAGTAATCTTTTTTCCTGTAAATGATGATTCTTTAGGGGATATAATAGCATTATCTTGCAGGACAAATTCACCTACCTTCAATGGCATGTTAGGTCAAGCTTTCTCTGTGCCAAAAAAGTGAGTTTATCCACTCTTGAAGAGCCTTGTGCTATAGCCTGACAGTTGTTGGGAATCTCCCTGGATTGCTCTCAAGGCGACCATGACACTAGATTACTGGCCCCTCAGCAAACCAGCTCCTGGAGGTGATTGTAGTGTTTTCAAGACTCCATGTGTATGCAGATGAGTTCTAGTCTCAAGAAAGTGAGGCAGAAACAAGACTACTGGCGATGGGCTTAAGCTTTAGGATGCTGGTGTGTACGTGCTTTTATCTTTAATCATCAAGTTGGAAATGCTGGTAATATTTCATTTTCTGTGCCTCCCTGCCTTCTGCCCTTGTGCAGACAACTGCCATTAGTTACCTGAGTATTGCAACAGTCTATTAACAATAACTGTTTCTGGCCTTGTTCCCTATCCCAGTGTAATCCATTCTTTATCCTCCGGTTTAAAGGATAAATCAATTTTTCAATTAGGAAAATATTCAAACTCTGGACTATGGCTTACCATGCTCTTAATGACCTGTGTTCCTGCTTATCTTTTCAGCCTAATCTCTTGATTCTCCTTTTTAACCTTATTTAAAGTGTATCAGGATAGTTTTCTCTTTCCTTTTCCCTCTGTTCTCACTCTTGTTCTTTGGGTGTCACCTGAGAAGCTATCTCTTCCAGGGAAGCTTCCTGATCCCCAAGTCCAGCTTATACTAATATCTTAGGGGTCCCTATAGCATTCAGTCTGCCCCTGTGAGAACACTTATCTAATTGTGTTATAGTTGTTAGTATCCCCTAACAGACCGTGAGCTTTCAGAGTACAGATACCTCATATTTCAATATGACATTGGCATTTAGCAGTGAATGATTTTATTGGTGATTAAATGGTTTCCTAATAGATACTCTGATGCACAGCATTAAATAATGCTTGTTGGTTGATCATTCTCAATGAAGTAGGAAATCTTGTATTCTAGGCTAGGTAATACTTTTAGTATAGAAGACTAATTGCTGTAAACAAATATGAAACTGTTCTTTACATGTATAATTTATTGGACTAAAAAATGAAAGATTAACTGTATAAAATAGTCACTAGATATAAGACACAGCATCACACTTGGATATGACAGAAGACTAGGTGATTTTTAAAGAACTTTTGCACAGAAGGTTTTATTAACAAAGAATTTCTTGTAGTTTATGAGGTTGGTTTTAAAAAACTTCTTCCAGCCAACAGAGATGACAAATCTGTGGCATATGTTACCACTGCTGTACCCCATGCCCATGATGGGCATTGCTAACCAATCCCAATATTCTGCCTTGGGTTTGGAGATTGCCTCAAAATTCTTGCAACACAGTTCTAGAGATGGCCATTATAACTAATTGTTCCAGGTTGGTACTCAAGAAGAAATCAGTGCCACACTGTGCTAGGATTTGGCCCAGAGGGAGCCATCCTTGAGCTTTAGAACTCTGTGTAATCCTTCAGAGCCTCTCATGAGGCCCTGAAGCAAATGTATGGGAGAGAAATATAATGAACTATTCATATAGAGTTTTGCTGTGATAAAAGTCAATATACTTCAAAAGCCCCCAAATACATGAATATTACACCTGTTAGTATATCAGTATAATAACCAAATTAGATCTTCCTAATCTGCACTTCAAAATTTCCTACTACTTTTTCTTTTAAAAAAATTTTATTTCAAGACAATTATAGAGTCACATGCCATTGTAAGAAATAACATAGATTCTGTGTACTCTTCTACCTGATTTCCCCTGATGGTAACATTTTATGAAACTATAGTACAGTGTCACAATCAGGTATTGACATTAATGTGGTCATGATACAGAACATTTCCATCACCACGAGTTAGCCCTCTTGTTGCCTTTTAGTCACATCCACCTTATCCTTTTCTTAACCCCCTGGCAACCACTAATGTTTTCCCCATTTCCATAATTTTGTCATCTCAAAAATGTTATAAATGGACTCACACTGTAGATAGTCTATTGGGATTGGCTCTTTTCACTAAGCATGGTTCTTTGGATACTCTTCCAGGTTATTGCATGTATCGGGTTTTTTCTTTATTGCTGAGTAGTATCTGTGGTATGGATATACCACAGTTTGTTTAACCATTTACCTGTCAAAGAACAGCTACATTGTTTCTGGATATTATGAATGAAGCTGCTATAAACATCCATTTATGCAATGTATGAACTTAAGTTTTTATTTCTCTGGGTTAAATGGGATAAGTGCAATTAATGGATCATAGGATTGTTGCATGCTTAGTTTAAGAAACCATTTCACAGAATGACTGTACTATTTCATTTTCCCACCAGTGATGCACAAGCGATCCAGTTTCTCCACGTTCTTGTCAACCTTTGGTGTTGTCACAAGTAATTTTAGCCATTCTTATAGGTGTGTAGTGATACCTCATTGTGGTTTTAGTTTGTATGTCCCCTATGGCTAGTAATGTTGAACATCTTTTCATGTGCTTATTTGCCAACTGTATATCCTCTTTGGTAGAATATCTATGCGTGTGTACTGACCATATTCTAATCAGGTGGGTTTGAATTTTGAGAGTTCTTTATGTATTCTGGGTACATAAAGTCCTTTCTCAGATGTGTGGTTTGGAAATATTTTCTTCCAGTTTGTAGCTTGTCTTTTTAATCCTTTTAACAGGGTCTTTCACAGAGCAAATCATTTTAATTTTGATGAAGTCCAAGTCATTAGTTTTTTTTCTCTTATGGATTGTGATTTAGTGTCAAGCCTCAGATCTTTGCTTAGCCCTAGATCCTGACGATTTTCTATTTTTTTCCTAAAATTTTATACTTGTATGTTTTACATTTAAGTCTATGATCCATTTTGAGTTAATTTTTGTATAAGGTATGAGACTTAGATTGAAGTGTTTTTTTTTTTTTTGCCTATGAATATCCACTTCAGCACCATTTGTTAGAGACTATCTTTCTTCCATTGAATTGTTCTTGTACCTTTTGAAAATTCAGTTGGGCATATCTGTGTGTTCTATACTCTGTTCTATCAATCTATGTGTCTATTCTTCTGCCAATACAACACAGTCTAGATTGCTTTGGTATGTAAGTCTTGAAACTGGGTAGATTGATTCCTCCCACTTTATTCTTTCTAAAAATTGCTTTAGTTATTTTTGTTTCTTTCCTTTTCCACATAAATTTTGGAATGATCTTGTCTATATCTATGAGGAAATCTTGCTGAGATTTTGAAATGGATTGAGTTAAACTTATGTGATTTTGGGGAGAATTGACATCTCTACTATGCTGAGTCTTCCAATCCATGAATATAATTTGCTTCTCCATTTATTTAGATCTTCAGTTTCTTTCATCAGCATTTTTTGGTTTTTAATATACAAGTCCAGTACATGATTTTTAGATTTACACATAAGAATTTCATTTTGTGATCAACTACCAATGGTGTTATATTTTTAATTTCAGTATCCACATGTTCACTGGTAATATATACAAATATAATTTTTTTTTTTGAGACAGTCTTGCTTTATCGCCCCAGGTAGAGTGCAGTGGTGTCATCATAGCTCACTGTGACCTCAACCTTCTGGGCTCAAGTGAGCCTCCTACCTCAGCCTCCCAAGTAGCTGGGACTACAGGTGGGTTGTGCCATGATGCCTGGCTAATTTTTCTCTTTTTAGTAGAGACGGGGTCTCTCTCTTGCTCAGGCTGGTCTCAAACTCCTGAGCTCAAACATCCTCCTGCCTTGGCTTCCCAGAGTGCTAGGATTACAGGCATGAGCCCCTGCACCCAGCCTAGAAATGTAATTTTTGTATATTTTTTGTCCTGTGACCTTGCTTAACTCATTTGTTCTAGAATTTTATTTTATTTTTGTGTAGATTCCTTGGGATTTTCTATGTAGACAATCATGTATGTCCTCTGCGTATAGGGATAATTTTATCTTTTTCTTTTCTAATCTGGATACCTTTTATTAATATTTCCTTTTTTGCTATACTGTACTGGTTAGAACTTTTGGCTCTATGTTGAATAAGAGTGCTGAGAACAGATATCCTTGCCTTGTTTCTTATCTTAAGGGAAAGTAGTCTTTCACCACTGAGTACTCATCATTTTTGTAGATGCTCTTTTATCATGTTGAGGAAGTTCCTTTCTATTCCTGTTTTTTGAGGGTTTTAATCATGAATGGGTATTGAATTTTGTCAAATGCTTTTTCTGCATCCATTGATAACATGTGATTTTTCTTTAGCCTGCTGATTATGTTGATTTTTGAATATTGAACCAGCCTATATCCATAGAATAAACCCTACTTGATTGTGACATATAATTCTTTTTATATATTGTTGAATTTTATCTGCTAAAATGTTGTTAAGGATTTTTGCTTCTTTATTTATGAAGGATTTTGGCCTGTAGTTTTCATTTTTTGTACTGTCTTTGGTTTAGGTATTGGGGTAACATAGGTATAGAAATACTATGATATATAATCTATATTATACATACTATAAACATATCATAAAATAATGTACCTATCTTATGAATTCCAATTGGAAAGTAATCCCCTTCTCTTGTACTTTCTGGAAAAAACTGTGTAGAATTGATGTTAATCCTGTTTTTAAATGTTTGGTAGAATTATATGGTGAAGCCATCTGGGCCTGGAGATTTCTTCTTTGAGAATTTAAGAGTTATAAGGAGTTATAAGTTCAATTTCCTTAATCGTTATAGGGTTATTCAAATGATATATTTCATATTGGGTGAGTTGTAGTAGTTTGTGTGTTTTTTGTTTTTTTTTTGAGACAGAGTCACACTCTGTTGCCCCAGTGGTATCATCACAGCTCACTGCAACTTCAAACTGCTGGGCTCAAGCAATCCTTCTGCCTCAGCCCCCTGAGTAGCCGGGACTATAGGTAACGTGCCATGACACTTGGCTAGTTTTTCTATTTTTTTTTTTTTTTTTTTTAGTAGAGATGAGGTCTTGTTCTTGCTCTTGCTCAGGCTGGTCTTGAACTCCTGACCTCAAGCAATCCTCCCACCTTGGCCTCCCAGAGTGCTAGGATTACAGGCATGAGCCACCACACTCAGCCTAGTTTGTGTTTTTTAATGAATTGGCCCATTTAATCTCTTAAATTTATGTGTGTAGAGTTGTTTGTAGTGTTTCCTTATTATACTTTTTGGTGTGTGCAGGGTCTGTAGTGATATCCCTACATTCATTCCTGATACTGGTAATTTCTGTCTTCTCTTTTTTCATTGTCAGCCTCGCTGGAGGGTTGTCAATTTTATTGACCTTTCCAAAGAAACAGCTCTTTGTTTTTTCTTTTCTATTGTTTTTCTGTTCTTAATTTAATTGATTTCTCTTCTTTATTATTTCCTTTCTTCTGCTTGCTTTGGGTTTATTTTACTCTTTTTCTAGGTTCTTGAGGTGGGACTTTAAATTATTGATTTGAGATTTTCCTTCTTTTCTAATGTATGCACTTTGTGCTATCAATTTACCTCTCAGGACCGCTTTAGCTGTGTCTTGCGTATTTTCATATGTTGTGTTTTCATTGACATTCAGTTCAATGTCTTTTATTTTCCTTGAGACTACTTCTTTGACCCTTTGATTATTTAGAAGTATGCTGTTTAGTTTCTAAGTGTTTGGAGGTTTATCTATTTTCCTGTTAATTTGATTCTATTCTGGTTGGAGAATACACTGTGCATGTTTTCAATTTTTATAAACTTATTGAGGTTTGTTTATACTCCAGGATATGGTTTGTCTTGATGCATGTTCTGTGGGCACTTGAATAGAATGTGTATCCTGTTGTTGTTGGGGGTGGGGGAGTGTCCCATAAATATTAATTAGATATTGTTGATTGATATTGAGTATTTTTATACCCTTGCTGATTTTCTATCTAGTTGTTCTCTAAATTGTTGAGAGGTGGTGTTGAAATCTCCAACTATAATTGTGATTTATTTATTTCTTCTTTCTGTTCTATTAGTTTTTGCTTCACATATGTTGAAGCTTTGTTGTTTTGTATATAAACATTTAGGACTGCTGTGTATTCTTGATAGATTGGCCTTTTCATCATTATATATTGTCCCTCTCTGCCTCTGGTAATCTACTTTGCTTTGATGTCTGCTTTATCTGATACTAATATAGCCATTTCTTTCTTTTGATTAATGTTTGTGTAGTATATCTTTTTGATTCTTTTACTTTCAATCTGCTTATTGCATTATATCTGAGATGAGTTTCTTATAGATGGCATATAGTATAGTCTTGTTTTTTGTTCACTCTGCCAATTTGTCTTTTAATTGGTATTTTTAGACTATTTACATTTATTGTATTTATAGATTACAAGATATCTATATTTATATATATCTTGTCACAGTGTGTCAGTGTTATTTTATCAGTTCGAGTGAAGTATAAAAATCTTCCCTTTGTCTCACTATCTTCCACCATTTATAATATAATTGCATTAAATATTTCCTCTATGTTCATTTAGAACCACAATAGACAGTGTTATAATTTTTACTTCAACTGTTAAGCATAATTTAGAAAACTCAAGAGAAGAAGGAAAGTCTACTGTATTTATCCATATTTTTTGCTTCCTGTTTTCTTTCTTTCTTTCTTTCTTTCTTTCTTTCTTTCTTTCTTTCTTTCTTTCTTCCCTTCTGATGTTCCAAGTTCCTTCTTTTGTTTCCTTTCTGTTTTGAGAACTGCAGCCTTCCTTTTAGGCTAGGTCTGTTTGAGACATATTCTTAGTTCTGACTCATCTGTGAATATATTGGTTTTTCTCTTCATTTCTGAAGAATATTTTCCCTTGATATAGAATTCTGGGTTAACAGTTGTTTTCAACATTAGAAAAATATTATGCCACTTTTTCCTGGATTCTGTGGTTTTTGATGAGAAATTTGCTGTCACTGTAACTATTTTTCCCTTATAGATAAGGTATCAGTTTTCTGACTGCTTTCAAGATTTTTTTCTTTGCTTTAAGTTTTTAGAAATTTGATTATGACATGTCTTGGTGTAGATTTCTTGGGGTTTTCCTGTTTGGGATTTATTCAGCTTCTTGAACCTGTATGGTTACATCTCTTTCCAAATTTAGAAAGTTTTCAGCCATTATTCCTTTTTCAGACTGACCCCTTTCTCTTCTTGTGAGAACTTGATGGCTTGAAAGCTAGATCTTCAGTACCATGTGTCCCTGGAGTTCTAGTCATTCATTTGTTCAGTTTTTTTCCTCTCTGTTGTTCAGATTAGGTAATTTAAATTGCTCTATCTCAAAACCCACTGATGGTTTTTCCTCTTTCCCTTCCATTTTACTGTTGAGCCCATCCACTGAGATTTTTATTTTAGTTTTTATATATTTCAGTTCTAAAATTTTCATTTAGTTGTTCTTTATCTTCTGTTTCTTTGCTGTGACTTTATAGTTCCTTGCTGAGACTTTTTATTTCATTCGTTTCAAGTATGTTCATAATTGTTTGAAGTACTTTTTGATGCTCCTTTAAAATCTTTGTTGTAATTCTAACATCTTTGTCACCTTGGTGTTGGCATCTGTTGATTGTTTTTGTTTTGTATTTTTCTACTTCGTTTGATATCTTTCTGGTTGCTGGTATGATAAGCAATTTTTGACTGAAATCTGGACATTTTTGATATTATGAAACTCAAGATCTTACTTAAACTTGGTTTTAGCTGGTTTCTTTTGACCCCATTCAGTGGGGAGAGAAGGGAGTGCCACCTTGTTACTGCCTGTTGGGAGTAAAAGTCCAGATTCTCTTCTTGGGCTCTATCATTACCTAAGGAAGGGTCCCTTATTACTGGGTGGGTGTCAGAGTTTGGACTCTCTGCATAGTCTTTATTATGTAGGGTGGCCTTATTATCACTGGACAATGGCAAAAGTCCTGACTCTCCACTTGATCTCTCCTGATTCCACACCAGCAGGGGGAGGGGAGGGAGGTGGGGGAAGGGGATATTACTGCCATGTGTGAGTGGATACCCAGACTTCCCACATGGTTTCCACTGATACCATGGGATGGAAGAGGGTTTGTTACTGCCCTGAGGGGATGGAAAGATGAAAATTCCCAGCTCTATGCTCAGTCTTCTCTGATATCACCCCAGTAGGAGGTTGGGGCGGCTTGTTCCAGTCTGGCAAGGACGGAATTCTAGACTCCCCATTCAATTTTACTGGTGTATGTAGGGCCAGTTTTTCTCTATGCTGTTTTGACAGAGTAATGGGTTTACTGTCAAAGTTTTCTGTCTTGCTAGGCCCTCCCTTTCCTGGTCCTTTGGCTAAAGAGCTGGCATTTGGGGTGTTTTATAGTGCGTGCTCATTGGTGTTTATGGGTTGCTGGCTTCTTCGTTTCCAAGTCTGGAATATTTGAGGAGAAAAAAGAAAAACCTGTGAGGCTCACCTCCATATCCTCCCTTGGGTTCTGAGGTCCCTAGCCAGTCTGCCTTTATCTCTATACCTTTCGGAGTCTTATCTTTGTTTTATATAATACCCTGGGATTTCAGTTGAACTTAGTGGGAGGAGTAGGGAAAAGTATATTCATCTTCCTGGAAGGTGGAATGCTATGTGTCACTTTTGAAATAATAAATAATTCCTAAGACAATTAAATATATTTTTGGAAAAGTTTTTTTAAAAAAAGTTGGTAAAAAAATATGGCTTTTATATTTATTGAGGCTTTTTTATCCTTTTTCTGGTCAGTGGGCTATACATGTGTATGTGTGTATGTGCACACACACTAATTCCTTAAAGATAACTAGAATCTAGATTTTTAAAAAGAAACTTGCTACTGATTAGATTCAGCAATAAATATATATAATGCAGCAAGAAAGAGAATATGATCCCTGTCTTGTAATCTGTGACATTTTCATTAAGAAGCATGTGCTTACTAAAAGCCTGCAGCTTTTAGTGTATTAATGGAAATCGGATGGAGGGCCCAAGAAGTCAGCCAGGAAATTAATAGGATCATGTTCTGGTAGGTGCTTTGTTCTGGCCAAGAATGAGGAATAAAGAGAAAAGGTCTTTAATTTCTCTGCTACTTTTTCTTTGACACATCTCCCAGAAGCCCTGGACTCTTGGCTTAACTATCCTAAATGTTCTTGTATGTCTGGCTTAATTAATCTTCACTCTGCTTTCTGGGAAATACATTTCATAATTTATGTGAGTAGTTAAATAAAGTTCTTGAGGACACACACCCGGTATTAATCAAATCAAACTAAGACTTACCTTCTCAAAGTACTGGAGAGTCTTTAATCTTGTAAAGTTATTATTCATTGGTTTGGGGGTGTGCTTTAAGAATTCCCAGTTCATAGAAGAGATGGGAGGACAGCTCCCTTATATCCCACTCTTATGGGCAACTACCATTTTGTCATTTGTGCTATGAAAGCAGTAGGTGATTTTAATGGAAATGGTAACTAATGAGGTACTTTAAGGCTGACAAATCTGGTACTGCTTGATGGATAATCTAACTATTTAAACTGAATTAAGATAACTAAGTAACCAATTTCTAACCTCGGAGAAGTCAGAATAGAATGCCAGCGTAAGGTGGGAGAAATGGAGGAGTCAGATGTTGGGAGTTGACTCTGAGCATATATATTCCATATGGCTTGATTTAAATATCCTTGTTAAACTTAATTGTAAATCTTCTTGTCATGTTATCTCAGTGTTTTTTATTTTCTCTAAAGTAATATATCACTAGTATTTTGATTGGTTGGATGTAGAGCTAAATCTTCAGCCATCTAAGGACGTCTCTTGGTGACAAAAGACATGCAGAGCAGAGCTACAAATGTCATACCAGGTGGACAGTAAATTCAGAAATTAGTTAGCCTTTATTACCAACCAAATGTTTGTTTAAATTAAAATTTTAATTCTTTACTAGTCTACCTGCTTTGCATTGCTTGGGAAACTCACTAACAATTGTGCATATATATATATATTTTCTCCCTTCTGCTACTCATCTTGGGGCACAATAAAGAGAATTATCCATGTGAGAGCAATTTGAATTGCAGGCATTAGATCTGTAAATCAAGAGCAGACTTTTGATTTGGAATTTGTATTATTATTATTATTTTTTGCTTTTGTTAAATTCATATAATGGTGGTGGTGTGTCTCCTGATTGGCATTCCAAAACTTCAGTTTCAAATGACTGCCTATCTCTTTGAGGATATTCCAACCAGGGCCTCCAAAGTGAATTTTGTTGAGCTACCTGGCCTGTATATTAAGTACTCTCATTTTAAATCACCAAATATTATACAAATATATCCATCTACTTTGTGGTTTAGTAATAGACAACCTTAGTCAGCCTGATTAAATAATGATACACACAAAATTTACATTTCTAGAAGGAGATTCAGTCAACATCTCTAATGAATATTTTAAAAAGATATGTGGTCTAATGATCTCCTTTAGTTACAGTGAAAATATCAGCAGAGTCCTCGTCTTCTGTGGCAAATATTAGCCCCTGTTATGTTATATACACACATAAACTATAATACACATTTATGTGATTTATACATAAATATTATATTTTCAAGCAATTATCAGCTTCATCAGATGTTGTATGGATGTATTTAACACCTTTTAATCATGTAGACTAAAATGAGACTGCCATTTTCTTTCTAGATCTAAAAATAAAACAGAAAAAGATAAACATATAGTTTTTTTTAATAAAAACAGTCCACAAAACAGGGAAAAAATAGTTGCAGAATAAAGAATTCCTACAAATCAATAAGAAAAAAAATATAGGCAATCCAATGGAAAATGGGCAAAAGACTTGAATAGGCACTTTACAAGAGAAGATATTCAAATGGTGTATAAATATAAAAGATGCTCAGTTTCATTAGTCATCAGGGAAATGTAACTTAAAACTACAACAAGATACTATACACACAGAAGAATGAATAAAATAAAGATGTAAAATACTAGGTTCTGATAAAGATGGAAAGCAACCAGAACCCTTTTCCACTGCTGGTGTCAGAATATAGTTTGGAACTCTAGTTGGTATTATAGCATCTACTAAAGCTGAACATATCCATGCCCTAAGACCCAGGATTTCTTGTCCTAAGTATATACCTGGCTAAATATAATCACATAGTCCCCAGAAGGTATACAAGACTGTAACAGCCAGACAAGAAAATACCCACATATGCATCAACAGTAGACTGAATAAATAGCGATACAGCCACACCACAGAATACTGTTGATTCTCTTTGCTGTATACTACAGCTACATGCAACAATATGGATGAATCTCACAAAGTTGAGCAAAATAAACAACAAATAAACTCATTGTATAATTCTATTTCTATCAGGTTCATGAATATGCAAAAACAACTTAATGTTTGAAGTCAGGGTAGTGGTTACATGCTATCTGGGGGAGCAAGGGGTGGAGAATCTGCAGCATTCTGATTTCAAGATTGTTCTTTTTTAAGCACCGAAAGAGGAAAGAAAAGCTTCATCTGTCTCTGCTGCACCCCTTTGAATAAAAGGATTTGTTCTGTAAATTTGGATTCAGTCAAAAGGCCGCACTTAAGGACCTAGAAGGTCACATGTGGCCTTAAGGCTGCAGGTTCCCCACCCCTGCCCAGGTGCTGCTGCGGCGATGGCGGTGTGCTCCTGGGAAGCTGGTAATGTTCTATGTCCTGATCTAGAGTTGGTTATGTGAGAATGTTCACATTGGTCTGAATTCATTGAGGTGTAAATTTGTGATTTATTTACTTTTAAAGCTGTTATATTTTAATAAAGTCTTAAAAGTAGTTTTCATCCAAAACATTGTGATAATTTTAAATAAAGTGGATTGGTGGCCAGGGCTGGAATCAGTGCTCAGTTATTTCTCTAGGTTGCTAGTTTCGGATCTTGATCTCGACATGTTAGGTCACCACTCCGTGGAAAATGAAGGCCGGGGGTTCTCTGTTTGCTAATATTAGCCATCGACTTTATAAAATACTAGTGTTGGTGGTTTGGAACCAAAACATTTCATTTTCAAATGCTTATGATTAAAAACTTTTTGTAAAATGACAGTATCATTGTGGATTGTGGTGTAGTGGAAGAAAGCCTGAATTGAGAAGGCGGTGGACCCAAGTCCTAGCTACTTTTCGTCCTTGTCCATTGGGTGAATGGGGGCAAGTCTGATCCTGGATTCCTTCCCTCTAGGATTAATAATAATGTCCCTCTGAAGGCAGAGGGATAAACTCTATGATTTCTTGGGTCCTTTCTAACTCTGAGATCTAAGCTCCATCATTTGTTGGTACTGGGAAAGCTCTTAAATAAAGTAGCTGCTGATGTAACTTATTCACACCACCATTAATTCCCAACACTTTGTTCTGACATGCTCAATTATAAATATTGCTCCAAACACAGAATCATAAATTTCAAGGTATATAGAAAAGTACAATCTTAATGCTGTTGATCATAAAGACATCTCACCTTTTCGTCACACCTAAATTGATCTCTTGGTTTTCTTAGCATCTGTTGCTCTGCAGTGAGGATGCTTTTCAGGAAATGTTCCATACTGGTGAAGAGGAGAAGATCTTTGTTTTTCTTAATATACTGTAGAGAGTGTGGAGGACAGAGTTAAGACTTTGTTCCCATTTCTTTCAAGTGCTCTTGGGTATTCTTAGCCAGAATGTGGACCTGAGAGTACTATATACAATTCTGCTTTTAAAATAAAATGAGACCTCTTCATAGATGTTAGTTGTCAGAGAACTAACATCCTAGCTCTGTAACATTTTGTGTCTTGGGAAAGTTTTTTTTTTTTAAAACACTTCTAAGCCTCAGATTCCTCATCTGTAAACTAGGAATAAAAGTAGCTTCTACCTTATAAAGGGATGAATGAAAGGGAATACAACGGGGAAGATTAAATGAGATAATGCATGTAAAACTCTTATCTAAATATCTGGCATGTGGCAAGCATGCAATAAATGCTATTTATCTTACAGTTACTCTGGTAGATCGTGGTATTTCAGTATATGCTTCAGGGTCTGTATAAATCCACTTATCCATTAACATAGTAAATACATCTAAAGCCTACTGTGAGCCTGGCACATGGGCTACATGAGGAAACAAACAGACACCTTTGCCCTCACGGAGCTTACATTCTAGCAGGGGAAAGAAGTAACAAACAACAGCATAAGTAAATGATGTAGTATGTTAGGAAGTGATGTAGGGAAAAGAAAAGTAGAGCAGAGTAAGGGAAAGCTCATGAGTAGGAAGCAAAGAGGGTTGCAAATTAAGATGAGATAGGGTAGGCCTCACTGAGAAGGTGACGTCTGAACAAAGACATGAAGGAGGTAGGAGTCAGGCATGCTCTAAGCCTTAGACCAGGGTTTCCTGACCTCAGCGCTATGGACATTTTGGGATTCTGTTGTGGGAGCAGTTCTCTGCATTGTAGGTTGATTAGCAGCATCCCTGGCCTCTCCCACCAGTTGTCAGGATCCCTGCCCCTGAGTTGTGACAATCAAAAACTCTCCAGACATTGCCAAATGTCCTATGGGGGACAAAATTGCTCCCGGTTGAGAACCACTGCCTTAGAGGACAGTGTGTCCTAGGCAGAGGGAAGCCTTGGGACTGTACCTGGTGTGTTTGACGAACAGCAAGGAGGAAAGTGTGGCTGGGGTAGAGTGAATGAGGGGAAGAGTAGTAGGCGAGAGGTGAGAGCAGATTGGCTTCATTTTAAAAGGATCACTTTGACTGCTGTTTTGAGAATAGACTGAAGAGAGACAAGGGTGGACCCAAGGAGACCAGTTAGTAGTTAATATTATAGTCATCCAGGCAAGAGATGATGGCGGCTTGCACCAGGATGGAAGAGCGTACTTGATGAGCAGTGGTCAGATTCTTGATGTCCTTTGACGGTAGCACAACAGGATTTCCTGATAGATTGGTTGTGGGGGGTGTGTAACAGAGACAGGTTTCAAGGACGTCTTTGGCATGAAAAACCTAATGGGGAAAGTTTTGGGTGAAGCAGGTTTGGAAAGATCAGAAATTGGGTTTTGGACATGTTGAGTTTGAGATACTTATTAGACCTCCAGGTGGGGATGGGCAATAAGCAGTTGGATAGGTGAGTTGAGTTAGAAAGTTGAGTTGGGGCTAAAGATAAAAATCTGAGAGTCATTGACATATAGACAGGATTTAAAGCTAGAAGACAGGGTGACTTCTCTGCAGGGGACTGAATCCTGGCCCTCCAACATTAACAGGTCAGAGAGAAGAGGAGGGGTCAGCAAAGGACACCAAGAGGGAACAACCATAGAGGTGGGCTGGTGTCCTAGGAGCCAAGTGAAGAAAATGTATGGAGGAGGAGAAAGTGATCAGATGTGTAAAATGCTGCTGATAGTCAGGGATGGAGAATTGACTGTTCTCTGGGGTCTGTGGGAGCTGGGGTATAACAGAACTCTGTGGTCTGGACGACCAACTTCATTAGCAACCATAAAGCAAACCTCTGACTCAGTAACTAATGGAGATTTGATCATGTCGAGATGCATATGGGACAGTTACTTAGGGTTTAGGCGAGATCTAGAATCTAGTCTCAAATCCACCACTACAAATAGCTTCATGACTTTGGGAAAATTTCTTACTCTGTTTTTAAATACATAATGTGGCTAAAAATAACGTATACTACCGACTTTGCAAGATTGCTAGGTGGATCAAGTGAGATGATATATGTAACAGTGGCTTTGAAAATTCTAATTTGATGGAAATAATGAAAAAAAGATGTGCTCTTGTTTATAACTCAAGAATGGATTGACCTTTAATGGAGGAGGATATTTTTAAGATCATAGACTTAAATTTTGTTATGATCTTTATTTTTAATGGTTAAAAGGCTGAAATAGGGTTCATTGTACCTGATAAGTAGGTTTTTACCACTCCCTCTCCTCTTCTTAATTTCCTATGACCTTTACATCTCTTTGTGCCCATGTGTGCCCATAGATTAACTCCCAATTATTGGAGAATACACGTGGTGCTTGTTTTTCCATTCCTGAGATACTTCACTTAGGATAATGGTCTCCATTCAGATGATGGGAATACTAAAAGCCCTGACTTAATCATTATGAAAGGTATTCATGTAACAAAATCATTTGTACCCCCTTATTATTTTGAAATTAAAAAAATCTTTTAAAAAAGGCTGAAAGGCTGAGATAATTTCATAAAAGCGTTTTGAATAACACAGTATTCAGAATATCATTGTCAAGCTTGCACAGGAAACAACACACTGTAAGTTTGGGTAAATATGCTACCACTTTGGTATATAAATGTAGTATGAGTCACAGTGAGTTTTACAGATAGAATTCTGCTTACTTACTGATAATATGTTAGTGAGACATGAAGTTAAGTAACTCATGGACCCACATTTGCAATCCATGACTCAATGTAACCACTGTCTACCCTGTAGGATATAGAATTTAAAAAAAATTGTCATATGTGGTTTGAGAAGCAGGCTGAGTGTCAAGACAGTGTAGCATCTGGGCAGGCCAGAAATATCTGAAAGGTCATACACTGAGGCATTTACTTTGTGAAGAAGCCAGTTTTAATCAAAACCATATGATACACATGATAAAGTTAGTTACCTCTTCTGATGATTCTAGCTCCAAACGAGACACATGCTTCATGTCAATGAGTTTAGAGAGAAGATCTCTTTCTCTCCCAGAGATTGACTGCTCTTCCAGCAGAACAGCACTGATGCTTTGGTCAAGTTCACTGTCCCAGGAAACTGCTGACATCCGCAGTGTGATGGAGAATGTGTCCCTGAAATATGCCTTCAGCCCCTGGCCAAGGAAGAGAAGGTGAGAGGGCAGATCAGGAGGACTCCTAGGCAACTGTCATTAAAGCTTTAAAATAATAGTTGAAAGGAAAATGGGCCTTGAGATTTTTCATTCTCACTTGTCCTCACCACGGGCTATTATTGTCATTAGCAATTCGGGTGGGGTTTGTAGATTGACAATTAGATATCCACAGAAAGCTGAGATGCTGTTCTCATGGGAGGACCACTTCTGTCAAGAGTGGTGCGTGCATTTTGTCACATGCTGCCACAGGAATTTTGATGAGGAAAGTCTTCCTGACCAGGCAGTAGAAACCAAATGTCACCAATAGGAGGACTCAAGCAGTTTTGAAACATTGCAGAGCTTAAAGCATTTTCCTGGGGAATGAGCTCTGAGTCACAGAGAAAGAGAAGCAAAATTCCCTGTGCATGTTATAAATACCTCATAAAATGACCTCAGAAAGGCAGGGTTGGAGTCTTGGTGGACGTCTCCGGCAGCGATGTGGGCCAGGCAGTGAATCAACAGCAGAATGAAGTTTCCCACAGATGCCAAACACTCTCTCCCAATAAACAGCGTGTTTTCAGCACTCTGGAGAAATTATCCAAGCACAGAGAGTCAACCTCAGGGAACACTTCCACTGCCTCTTTCTTTCTCTAGGTTTATGGTATATGGTTTAAAATAAAATTCTCTGGGCCTAATGGAAATTTACCGAAGGGAAGATTCAGATTACCAGGGAAGAATCACTGTTTCAGTTCGACTCTCTGAGTAAGTCATTTTCTCTGCTTTCTCCCAATTTTTCCTGCTACCTCCATCTTACAGAAAACAAACTATTAGAAATTCAGGCCAAAATTACTCATGTATCTCTGCTGTCTTTTATCAGTGTCTTACAACTACTGTTTCCTTAAGCAGTGGTTCTCAAACTTTCACGTAATAAGAAACACAAGGGAGTAATTCCGTTCTTGGGGCCCATCCCAGAATTTCTGGTTCTGTGGGTTGAAGGCATTTCCATTTTTACCAGTTTACCAATTCCATTTCCATTACCAGGTGGTTAACACTGGAGGTGCAAGGACCACAGTTCGAAAATCACTGCCTTAGAGGGCTCTCAGCTTTCTGTGTCTTCCGTGGCTTTATTATAATCAAGTTCACAAATCACCTGTCTGGCCTAATTTGCAATCACTCCGTTGTTCATTCTCTTAAGAGGCAATAGGTTGGCAAGGAACAACCTTAGGTAATTTGGAATCAGACAATCTGAGATCTGTCCCATGAGTCAGCTGTGGGTGGTAGCACAGAGTAATTGTTAAGAGAATGTTTTTGGTGTCAAATACTTGAGTCTCAACTCTTGCTAACGCTGTGATCTTGGGGAAGTTAGCCTATCTGGGCCTCAGTTTCCTAATTCATGAAATGGAGATAACAATAGCACCTACTCCACAGTGCTGTTGTAAATTGTAAATGAGATAATGCATGTGAGGCATCTGACACACAGCATACACAGCACTCAATGAACCCTGACTTTGTTTTCCCATCAGTAAAGTGGGATTAAATTCTTGCATATTTCATAGAGTTGCTTTGAGGATCTGGTGAAATAATCCCTGGAGAGTACCACATATGAGTATTTTGGCCTTATTAAATCCCCCAACAATCTACTAGTCAAGTGTAAAGTGTTTTATAATCCTCTAACATTGATTAGCAGTCTCTCCTCTCAGAATTGTTGACCAGTGGACTGTCATTAGTGTTTAAGGTCTAGAATCAGGCGTCCTCAAACTACAGCCCGTGGACCACATGCGGCCTGCCGAGGACATTTATCTGGCCCGCCGGGTGTTTTTGCCGCCACTGCCTGTCCTGCTTAGCAGCCGACTCGTCCCGGGCCCACAGTGTGCACTCTCCAACAGTCTGAGGGACAGTGAACTGGCCCCCTGTTTAAAAAATTTGAGGACCCCTGGGCCTAGATACACCATCTTAGAGTTACCAGCAAGGCACTTGCAATCTACATATTTGAGGAACTACCAGGACAGGAACAAATTAGACTGTTTTCTGTAGAAAGATGCTGATAGTGCAGGATTTCCTGAAGCTGGAACCATGACTCTTACGAGAAATACAGAGATCTATTAATGGGCACAAAGCCATCATGCCTCTCTGGCAAGAGCCAGGACATATTCATTTTACTGATTAGAGAAAGCTCTTACATGGTGACGTTTATTATGCCTTAGCTAAATGATTTATTTCCAAGAGGGAATAAAGTATATCAGGATTTCAGAGAAAAATGTTTTATACAATTTGTTCTTTCTGCTTTTGTTTATCTTTACTAGACCCCAGAATTTTATAACCCGCATCTGGGAGTGAATTTGCAGCACCTGATAGAAGAAGGAACCTTGGAAGGCATTGCCTGAGGCTTCCGTGGCAGGAAGATGGGAAGCGATCTGCAGGGTGATTTCTGGAGCCTGAAAAGAAGGAAAAACAAACAAAAACAATTTTATCCTTTTGCTGAAAAAAATTCTCATGCCAAAAAAAAAAAAATTCCAATTCGCATGCCTCAGCCAAATTGATGGGAAGTAAATGCATTGGAGCATTGATTTAAATTGTAACAAGATAAGTAGATTCAGGATACACTACAGGAAAATGGAAAGAGTATTTAGGTATCTAATATTTATGCTAACTAGGACAATCAATTTACTACTTTTCTAAGTAGAGGTGGGCTAGACTGGCAGTCAGGCATGAGGGCTCTCAAGATTTAATGCCTGGATTCTAACTGTGGCTCTCTGCCTTTTTGGCTGTGTGATCTTGGGTAAATTTACTCAAACACTCTGTGTCTTTTCCCCTCAATCTTAAAATGGGAAAAATAACTGTATCTGTGTCTTAGGTTTTTGTGAGGATTAAATGAGTTAATTCATGCACATCATTAGATCATTTTCTGGCATGTAGAAAGTGCTTAATTCATTCTACCTCTGATTAATATCATTTGAAAGATTAGACTTTGAAAGGAGAGATTGGAAAGTTCACTGCCCCAGGTACTTAATCCTAGAGAAAATCCACCACCTCAAAGCCTCCTTCCTGGCCACCCTGACCTTCTTGGCTGCACCTCCACAGAGAGGCCAGAACCCAGACTTACGTGGAGCTGGGGGATGAGGAGCTGCAGGAGGGAGAGGCCATACTGGTAAACCACAAACTCCCTGGCAGAAAGGTCTGTGGGTTGCACAGTTATCAGCTCTTCCTTCTGCACTGTCTGAGGTTTTAGGAGATCCTGCAAAGAGCTTTTTGGGTCTATGGAGATCAAGAGAAACCAGTAACAATTTCACTGACTTTTCTGTATAGTTATGATATGTCAACAACAACAAAACAACTTAGTTTAGGAAAAGGTTACTTGCAACAATCCGTCCATCCATCCATCCGTTATTCTGCTGTGCTATATAGGCACTGTGCCCCAGGCTCTCCTGCCTTTCTTGATGGAAAGATGATTGAGTGTCAGTTAAAAGGAATAGAGGAGCCAGGACAGAATGGGAGTCCAGAAAAGATGGCAACAGATTTTCTTCTATTTCATTGAGTTGTTTGGAGCATGAAATGTAATGCACTCAGAACAGCGTCAGGCACACAGTAAGCACTCGGTACATGCTAGGTGCATTAAGAACTCCCCCACAATATTGTCTCTAATGGGCTTTGAGTATTTAAAAATTTCTATTGTCTTTTTGTTCATGAGAGGACAATAAAAAATGGCCTGGGTAGCAAGGTACAGGAATAAGTGAGGAACCAGCAGTTGGCACATCTGTGTTCTGGCCCCAGTGGTTCTGTAAGACCCTGAGAAAGTCACTTAACTTCTTTGAGCATCAGTTCTCTCATCTATACAAATGTAATTAACGATCTTCTACTTTCTTATAGAATTTAGAGTAGGGTTTCCAGGTGTAACAAAACAATGCATATAAAATTGCTTTCAAAATTACAAGGCCAATATAAGTGTAAGACAGAGAAGGTTGAAGTGGGCATGGGAGCTCTTAAAGGAGGGCCCATGTCAGCTCATCTTCTTCTTAGTTTCCCCCAAAGGGAGGAGGAATTAATAATAGGTCAAGTTCTGGAGTCAGTAAACTTTTTCTTTAAAGGGCCAGATCATAAGTATTTTAGACTTTGCCAGCCAAGAGCCAACATTGGGGTTCAGAGTTAGTGTTCTCTGTTATCATGGTAGAAGTGTGGCCTTGTTGTTCCACAAAGCCTTCTCTTGCTTCTCTGGGAACCCTGGGATCTGCCCTCCCGGGGACTCACTGGAATGTGTTGCCTGCCTCTCTCTCTGGGCACTGCCCTTATAGTGTGGGATAATTGTTCATATGGGGAAGCAGGTCAGGAGCACAGGCTCTGGGAAAAGCCTCCGTGGCACTGAATTCCAGCAGAACTGCTCATCAGTGATATGATCTTTGACTACCTACTTGACCTATCCAGAACCTTCAGTTTCCTTATCTGTAAAATGAGTAATGGTACCTACTTTATTAGGTTGCTGTAAAGATGAAATGAGTTAATGTATCCGAAGATGTAGAATAGTATGTGACTTACTGTAAAGCATGCCATAAACATTTCATTTTTCTTTTGATATTATTTACCTAATCATTTAAAAATGTAAAACTATTCTTAGCTCATGGGCCATACAAAAACAGGTGCAGGCTGGAGTTGGCCCGTGGGCCATAGTTTGCTGATCTCTGCCAAGTTCAGAGATGCTCATGGAGCTATGCTTACTAGGGGCTGCATCATAGTCCACTGAAAGGCGCACACCTGTTTTCTGTTACTTCTCTTCCATTTGGAAGGCAGGTGAAACGTAAATTGGCTCTTCTGGGCAGGCCAGCCACATTCTTTCTTGACTTCTAATTCCAAGAGGTGGTATTGGTAAAGTGATCTGGGGTCTTTTGGGGGGACAAGGTCTTCTTCTTTTGTTGTTTCCTCTGTTTCTCTACCTGTGTCTCACACTTTCCCATTAACTCCTTGTGACATGTGGCTGGCTGGTATGGGGTAAGATCCCAAGACTTAGATTCAGTGTTTCGTGGGAGGGTAGAGGACCTTCAGGGATTCCCTTTTGGAAATTGGTCAAGTTATAATTATAATGGTACTTTGGTTCCTATTTCTTTTTCCTTATATGGAAAAATCACTTGGGAATCTTAGCATGGGGGTAGGGAGAAAGGGATATTTGGGAGGCAGGATTCTAACAGTCCTAGTTCCTGAGGGTTATACCATCACATTCCTTTGGTGCCCATGATAATTCCAAACAGGGATACCAGGGATAAGGAGGTTACCTGGTTTGTGAAGCTCTTGTCTTTGCAATTCAGCTTCTTCCTTGTGAGTTTGGGACCAGATGTCTATTTTCTTCAAGATGGATGGTGAGGTCCAGGTGATATCAACCTTATCTGCCTCTGGACAGAAAGGAATAAAATAGTTATTGGAGTGAGGTCGTAGGAGAATGGCCAAAGCCAAAAAGAACCAGATAAAGCTTCACGTGTGACAGGCAGCCTCTGAGATGGCCCAGTAATCCTCCCATGTCTATCTATGGCCTGTGTAATCCCTTCCACTTGAGTGTGGGTTGGATTTAATTATTTACTTCAAATGAAGAGAACATGGCAAAAGTAATGGGATGTCACTTCTGAGATTAAGATACGAAAAGACTGTGGCTTCCATCTTGCTGCCCTCTCACATTCTCTTGTCTGCTTGCTCCGAGGGAAGCCAGCTGCTATGTTGCGAGCTGCCCTACAAAGTTCATGTGGCAAGGAATTGATCTCTCTGCCCAACAGCCAGCAAGGACTGAGATTTGCTAGCAGCCACAAGAATAAGCTTGGAAGTGAATCTTTCCCCAGGCTAGCCTTGAGATGACTGCAGCCCAGGCCAACACCTTGATTGTAGCCTGTGCAAGACCCTGAGTCAGAGTTACCCAGCTAAGCTGCACCCAGATTCTTGATCTAAAGAAACTATGAGAAAATAAATGTTTGTCATTTTAAGTCATGAAATTTTGGGGGTAATTTGTTACACAGCAATAGTTAACTAATACATTGGGTTTCTCTATGTTCTTCCTAAAGAACCTACTATGGCTACACTCCTACGGTGCCTGAACCCCCAATTGTAGTATTAGGACTTATCAAAACATGTTGAGATTTGGCAGCAGAAGGAAACGTTGGAATAGTGACCAGCCTTACCTGTTCCTGGCCTCTGATCCTCCAGCCCTGGGCCGTGGCCTTGAGCTCCTGCTAGCACTGTGGTGAGGTGCTTCAGGAATGGGATCAGCAGTGGGCAGGCAGCAGCCTGGCCCCTGAGACAAGTGGGGCCTGTCCCATAGAATATGTCTCCGGGGTAATTCTCCAAACATACTGGGGTTCCTGAGGCAATAATCTAGGATGAAATAGTCAGAACTGAGTTCTGTGCTTGGTTCCCACCTATCCCACATGGCTGCTTTGAGAATTCCTCTCTGAAGCCCCCGTCCGAGATGGAAACTCGGATCTGGGCCAAGTCCAGAGGTCAGTACCTGGGTGTGCAAGAGCTGGAGGCGGCTCAACTCCCGTCGGTACTGCAGCTGACCGAGGGCCCTATCCAGGAAGTTCTGTCTCTCCCTCACCACCTCCTGAAACTCCTCCGAGAGATGCTGAACCACCTGGAGCACAGTGAACGTAGTGTTCACATTCATGATGGACCTTCCTTCTCTTTCCTCTGGCTCCCCTCCCAAGCCTGTCCTATTCCTTGAATATTACATTGTCCTGAAGAGCCACATCTGATGACATGGGAGGATGTGCTCATTGCACATGGGACCCCTGGGCAGCCTAAGAGCCTCACCTTCCTGGGACGGGTCCAGACCTGTGGGCTCTGGTTCCTACTTTTCTGCAGCCACATCTCCTCCTCCTGGCTCTGCAGCCTCCCAGCTGCTTGCCTGAGCTTTTCTGCTGCCCGCCTTAAACTCTGCAGGACCTTCCGCATGCCCAGCACCACCTGCGCCTCCTGTTCCCACTCCTCTCTGTCTGCTGCAAAGGGCAGAGAGAAGGGCCACGTGGCAGTGGCCATGGCCAGGGGTAGGGAGGAAAAGACAAGACAGTAGTTTATTGGAGCCAGGGGAAACTGCCAGGTAAAAGGGCTTGGCTGGGAGCCCAGGGGAGATGAGCAGAGAAGGAAGGTAGGAGGGGCTCCCCGCTGGGCAGCTGTGGGTGGTGGCATCCGTCCCAGGAGATTTCTGCTGTAGGATCTAGGCCTAGGCGATGCTTTCCCACCTTGCGAGAGCAGGCCCCGCTCTGGGCCGCTGTGTGTGCTCAGGGCTCTGGCTCTCCTCTCGGTCTCCTGCAGGCAGCAGGACTCCAGGGCCTGGCAGGCCTCCTCGGCAGCCCCCAGCTATGGAGGACAGAAGTTGCAGAGGAATGGGCCTCAAAGGGGGAGGCAGGAGCCTTGGGCTGGGCCTCCTCATTATGGTCCCTCCCGCCCCCCACTCCATCCTGCTGAGACGGGTAGGGGTGGCTGAAATCTGGTGCTTGGGGTTGGGGCATCTTGGGACTGTGTCTTCTCGTGTAAACCCTGGTGCCAGGGGTTGGGGCGTCTTGGGACTGTGTCATTCCCACACTGGGGGGTTTGTAGGGAGACAAGATTCTACACTTTCAAAGAGAAATCCATGCAGTCTTGGCAGATAGGTGGGTGGAGACCACGGGTGGCACCTCTGGGCCTCACCTGCTGTCCGGCACCGTTGCCTGTGGTGAGGGGGAGCTCCCGGCTCAGGTACCACAGGTGTTCCACCAGCCGCCCCTCCTCCTGCTCCTGGTGGCGCCAGTACTGCTCCCGGGCCCTCAGCTCCCGCTCCAGGACGTCCAGCTACAATGTCCAGCCAGTTTAGGGCTCACCGGCTTTTATTGCTCATGGCCCACGTGGTCTGGCTCTAGCTCCCCAGAGTCCTCAAGACATCGCCCTCTCCACCCCTGGGCATCTGTGACGGAGTTCAGTGAGGCAGTTGACTCGGTTGTAGGTGGAAAAATAATAACCACACGCTTTCCTCAGGCTCCTCAGTCCTTCTCTCCCTCCTCCTAACACCTGGGATCTCCAGAGTCCCCTGTGCCCCCGCCCCGCCCTTGGGAAGGCCAGCGGAGAAGGGCACACGGTCACGGGAGGTTGTTCTCACCCCCCTCACATCATCCCCTTATGCGGATCTGTGAAACGGTGGTGTCAGGGCCAGAATTTAAATTTCTTGGCTTCTAACAAGAATTTTATCACACATCCATCTTTGTTTCTGAAGCTGAACTAGACTGAGGGTGTAAGGGGGGCGGGGGCCCTAAATCATTTTCCTCTTGGTGGAGCTCTGCCAAGGGCTGAACGACTGCAATAACCTCCCGGCGGGGCTTCCTGCGCTGGTCTGGCCCTGCTCCCAGCCAGCCTCTGCTCGGCTGCCAGGGGGGCTTTCTAGAATGCTGACTATGTACACACGTATATAAACATAAAGATGTCTGGCACAGGTGTGCCAACCAGGTAAGTGGCTGTGTTTGGAGGCAGAGACTGGAGGGGAGGAGGGAGTGTCTGGACTGGGGGGGGTGCCCCGGGGGCGCTGATGGCAGGTGGAGGGAGAGGAATGGGGAGGGGACCCTTTGCTTCTTCATGTACACACTTCAAACCTGTACTAGACTTATGAGTCATTTATTTTTGTATTGTTTGATATTTTTCAGATTTAAAGTCTTAAATTCGTATTTGATTCTATCACTTGTCTACTTAGAACCCTTCAGTGGCTCCCACGGCCTTCAAAATAAAAGTCACATTTCTCACACTTGCAGCCTTTGCACTTGCTGTCCCCTGAGGCTGGAGTGGCTTTCTCTACTGCCTCCTTCAAGTTTCAGCCCAAGTGTTGCCTCGCTTGGGAAGCCTCCCTTGAACTCTCCTCTGTGTGGCTGATATGCCTCTCCTCTGAGCTCCCCTAACAGCTGTGTAAATCACAATCACAGTAGGAACCTAGGGCCAGCCAGTTCCCTGGGGACAGGAGCCCCGTCCAGTTGTCTTTGTGTCTCAACACCTAACACGTTGCCTGGAACATAGAAGGCTCTCAATACGCAGTTGCTGGATGAATGAATGAATGATTAGCATAAACTCTTCCTACCTACCAGACCAGGGTCTCTCACTCCCCGAGGTAAAGCCTCCAGCACCTGGACCACGGGCACCACCACCCTGGCAGTGGGATCCATTTGAGCACCGATGACGGGACCAGGCTCCCCAGTCAAAGGGTCTATGGCTTGAGCCCCGATCGAGATTGGGACGAGCCCTGTGGGAAGTCAGGCCCACCACTGGCTTTAGTAACCAGAGATGGAGAAAGAAGGGAGAGAAAGTTGTGGGAAGAAGGAGACATGGCAGGAAGGGAGCCAGAGGCACCCCCAGGCCTCCTTTTACCCTCGGAGGGTTCTGAGCTGGATTAGGGGCTTTCTGATGGCCATGGGCTTTGGAGGTGGGAACGGGTTGTGAGTTTCTGAAGTGCTGGTCTTTGAAAGGGCCTAATTTTCTAAGGGAGGAATACATAATTCGTGGCCCTGGGGGTTTGGAATCTGTGGTCACCTTTATTTTAGGTGGCAGCAGTCCTAGCAGAAGCATCAGAATGACCCCATCCCTTGGCTTGTGAGTACCCCTCTGAGCTTTACAGGGACTTCTCCCCCCAGGCTGAGTCACATCCTGGTCCCCCTGGAGCTTTCAGAGGTCCCAGTGTCCCGCCTACCTTTGCCGTCGGGGTCTTCCATCGAGCCTGCCAGGGGTGTGGCATTGCCGGAATTCCCATCATGCTCCATGCCCAGGATGGGCACTATGAGCCCCGAGCCCTCAGGGTCTGGAATCTCCATCCCATACAGGGCTGGGACCCACTGCTCTGTCCCGGGATAGCGCACCGTTCCTAACATGAGGGGGCAGGCGTGGAGAAGAGGAGTTGGGGGCTGGTTAAGCACCTCCCTGAAGTCTGTCCAGGCTCATAGTTTGACATCCCTGACCAGAAAGGTTTCTCTGTAAAGACTGCATTTGCTTCTTTTGGGCCCAACATAGCATTTTGAATTTAGAAGGGAAGAAAGGACAAGACCCCATTGCCTGCTTTGGAAGAAGCAAGTGAGAATTGAATTGAGTGGCGCCAGACCTTTTGAGAAGCTGAGAAGCTTCCAGGAGAAGGGGATTCATATTCTTAGGCACTTCCATGTGTCAGAACCTGTGCTAAGAACTCCATATAAATTATATTTTACTTGGTCCTACAACTAAAACTATAAAGTACTTACTATTTTTATCTTCCTTTGAGAGAGAGAGTAAAACAGTAGCAGAGGAAGATTAGTAACTTGCCCAAGATCAAAAAGTTAATAAATTGTGCAGCAGGTCTTCAGACTCAAATCAGTTCTGACCCAAAACCCTGGTTCTTTTGTGTCACATCATGGGCAGAAAGAAGCTTCTAGAAAGGCTGAATTCCTGCCTTTCCTTGTATCAGGGCGGTGGGGAAGTGAGTGGGTGGGTGAGCTCCTTTCCCATGTTTACTAATGGGAAGTTACAGGCTGTTGCAGAATGAAAGTGAGAAGGGATTAGGACTCGGGAGATTCGGACTTTAGGCCTGGCTCTGCAGCTCACTGGCTAGAGGACCCCAGTGGGCAAGTCACTGAACTCCCTGAATCTCAGGTTCCTCACTCTAAAGCGGACGTCATAACACCAAACCTGTTACGGTGTCTGGTGAGCCTGACATAACAGAGAATGTACACTCTACAAACAAAGCATAAGACCCAATGGCATGGGCAAGAGATTAAGAAAGGGATGTAGCCAGGCATTCATGGGGTCAGGGCATGAAGTCGTCGAGTTCCTTCTCTTCCCTTGGGCATGCGTGTGTGTGGCCAGTGAGGCTGCAGTCCTGTCCCTGAGCTTACAGGCTGAGGGGCCCCAAAGCACCAGCTCATTCTGGGCCTGGGATTTTGGGGCCCAAGAGTCTCTGGCCCAGATCAACCCGTACCTATCCTGCCGCCACTGGCTTCAATGCCACGTGCTGCCTCCAGCTGTCTCTCCAGTCTCTGGGCCTGCTGCAGGACGTGGTGCAGACTCAAGGCCAGGGCCTGTCTCATGTCCTTGATGGCGACCTCCAGAGGCCCATGCACTCCACATCCTGGACTCTCTTGGTATTGCCGGAGCACCGCAATCACTCGCCTCTGGGCCACCAGCACATTGGCATCCAGCAGGGCCTGCGACCCTCCCATATGGGGCAATGTCTGGCCCTCCTGTCGGGAAGCCCCCTGGAGCCGGACCGTCTTGCCGCTCAGTGGCTCCACAAAGCTGTCACCAGGCAGCATGAGGTTCCCCGAGGCATCTCGCAGCCCTCCCAGTGCAAGCACCTGCCCTAGAAGCAAGAAGCCAAGAGGGCGAGATGGGAAAGGGACCCAACAGGGAGGCAGGCAGGTGAGGCTATGGGAGAACCGGGCGTGAGGGCAGGAGTGAGCTGCAGGGAGGAAGAGAAGGGGTGAGGGAGAGGGCAGGGCCTAGAGCACAATGGTGCCAGGAGGAGGAACGGCCCTCCTTGGCTGAAAAGCAGCCATTTACTTTGCACAACCACCTTGTTTCTCTCTCCCCTCCCCAGGGTTACTGGATGGAGATGGGGACGGTGAGAGAGAAGCTGAGAGGGGAGGGAAGCCAGGGGGTGAGAAGCAGGGTGAGGATGAAGGGTGGAAAGACAGGGGGTGGGTGGAGTTTGCAGCCTGGCCCAGAGCGCAGAGGGTGCAGGGGGCTGAGCGGGGGCAGTGGGAAGCCAAGCCAGGCAGGGAGGG
>VBSM01001265.1:67627504-67661802 GCA_008086735.1 Cheirogaleus medius | reverse complement strand
TTTTTTTTTTTTCTCGATTTCTTATCTATAGACCGAGGATTTATTTAGACTCTATGTCCTGTGCCCAGTTCTCCTGGAGATGCATCTGTTCCTAGCCCCATGGGTTTCTCCAGCCTTGGGTGGGAGCATTGCCCAGAGCTGCCGGTTACCTCCTCCTTGGTCTGGCTGAGTTTACTGGTCACCGACAGAGATTGCCTGAGCAGGATCCCGAAGAAGGCTTCTGTGTCAAACCACTCCAGGTCCACCTGCTCGTCAGCCTCCCAGCTCCCACCTGTAGGGGGATGGGGAGCAGGACTGTCCTGGAATGCAAATATGGGCTTTCCTATATATCTTCACTGTATCTTTCCTACAGATCCTCAACAGTCTAGACATAGCCTTGCTACTAAAAGTGTGGCTCTTGGGTAACAGCGTCAGCACTACTGAGGAACTTGTTACAAATGCAGATCTCAGGCCTCATCCCAGACCTATCATCTCAGAAGACCTCCAGTAAATCCATATGCATGTTAAAGTTCTAGAACTAAAGTTCTAGAAGCACAAACTCATTCCAGTGCTGCTGTCTGAGGACCGTACCCTGAGCAGCAAGGGTGGCAGGTGGAACCCTCAGCACGACATACAATGCCTTCTGCAACTTGGTCCTCTGGGTAGTACTGGTCACTGCTTAATTTTGTACATGGGTATATTATTTTTCGTTTGGAAATTTTGTATTTAGTTGTCTCTTTCCCTCTCTGTACTGTGTACTCCTGGTGCCTGGCAGAGTCTGACATACCGTAGCCACTCAGTAAGTCTTGAGCAAGCGAGTGAATGCACACAGAAACATTGGGCGATGAGCAGTCTAGGAAGATGAAATAGGAAGCGGGAGCTGGCCTGTTGGGTTTGGGGGGTGCCTTTGGGATTCTAGCCCAGTCTGTCACTCACCAGGACCTCCCTTAACCTTGGGGGTGGCAGAGTCTGGGTGCGATTGGCCTCTCCTCACTGACGTCATCCCAGCCCTTGGGGAAGTGTAGGCGTCAAGGTTGTATCCCTGCTGATGTCTCCTGAAGGTGGGATGGGGAGCAGCCTTCCGAGCCCAGCTCAGGCCGTGACACTGAACCTGCGGGGCACATAACAGGGTGGTGGGAAGGAAAGGGGGTCCTGAGGGAGAAGCATCCCCTCGGAGACTCTGAAAAGAGGCAGGTCCCACCTCAGCTGTGGTTAGGGAGTGCCTCATCCTCTCTTGCTTGGACCGTTCTAACTGCCTCGTTTTCTGTAGCTGTTCCCCTCTAATCCATCTATGTCCTCCACCCTATTGCTAGAGTAAAAATAAAAGTCTGATCAGGTTTTCTCACTTGCTCAAAATGCTTATCCCCTGCCTAGTGGATAAAGTCCAAATTTGTTAGCAGGCTCTGAGACCATCCACAATTTCTTCTGTCTCCCAGTTCCAGCCTTATCCCTGTCCTTACCCTGAGCTCCAGTGGCGGGCGGCACATTCGGTTCCCTGAGCAGGTGAGTGTTGTTTCATGGCTCTGTGCACGTGCTCATGATTCTCCCTCTCCCCTCCCAGGGCCTTCCTCCCCTCCCCCAGCTCACCAACCCCCTTGTCACACAGGGCCCACGTTCTTACACTCTCCTATTTCAAGCCTCATTTAGGGGCCATCTCTTCTTGAAAGTCTGTCCTGACCCCCCATGGAGCACAGTCAACTCCTGCCTTTGTGTGGCTGGGGCACCCTGGACACACTTCAGCACTGTTGCAGAGTATAATATTTGCTGACATCTAGTTGTTTCCTGATCTGTATTCTCCCTACTGAACTTTGAGCCCTGGTGGCGCGAGGCTGCACCTTCCGCATCTCCGCAGCTTAGCAACTATTGTAATAACGCCTGTCGCAAATAGGGTCTGGAAGTCCCATTTGCAGGGGACGGGAGAGGTGGTCCTAGGGGGTGGTTACGATGTCGCTTGTCCAGCTTTCCTCACCAGCAGAGGCAGGCAGAGCCCCAGGAGCAGCACAATCTCCCCCAGCACTCCTGGCCAGCCAGGCCTCTTCGGGGGCCTGCGGATCTTGGCGATGCCGGCTTGGATGAGATACCTTGGAGTAGTGGCGGTGAAGGGCCCTTCCCCAGAGCACCGGCCCCCATGCGGGAGGGTGCGGAGGTACTGGGTGGAGAGAAATCTGTTCAGTGTTTGTCCCACTGTCTGCCGGAGACTGGCCAGGGGGCAGAGCGGGAACCCAGGCCTGTCAACACTGAACACACAGTCCACTGTGCAATCCTGGGAAACTCGTGCACAGCAGATGACTCTGCATATGGGGCAGCTGTCTGCATGTGCCAGGGCTAGGTCAGCACAACCTCTTGGATGTCGTGCTGCCAGGTTGAGATACTAAATGCTGTGTGTGGCACAGACAGCACAGCTGGGTCAGTGGTGGCATGATGTGCAAGTCACAGGGATAAAACCACGTGCAGGTGGGCTCGGGATATGGAGAGGGAAAGACAAAGTGGAGGGCTGGGAGGGATGGCCAGCGGTCCTAGGCCATTCCATGTCCCTGTTGTCCCTAAATACACATGTGTGTACCCAGCCTTCCGATCTTCCCCTCCTTGCATATCACATGCTGGGCTACCGTGGAGTGAACCTTGGCGTCCCCAGGATCATCTGTTAGGACCACGGGACCCTGACACTTTGACGGGGGCACGCAGGGCATTTCCTGCCTTGCAGATCTGTCTGCAATGGTTATGAGGCATATTTTTTTATAGAGAGGGGAAATGGTGGGATGTCTTAAATGAGGCAAACTGTCACAGACAAACCATCTTCCGATGTCGGTTGCTGCTCAGACGAAAGACATAGACTCCAGGCTGCTGGAACCGCTGCAGAAAGAGGAAGGGGCTTTGCTCATGGCGCTGGGACTCCTCAGCCAGGGCCCGGAAGCGCCCCCAGTCAAAGTGCTCCAGTGTGTTATAGAAGTGGCCCCTGGGGAGAGAGGAAGAAGGGAGTATGTGGCCTCTCGGGGTGGTGGCTGATGAGAGCATTTCCTCATTTCCTCTCTAGGGCCTCCGTCGGAGTGGGGCTGTGACCTCTGGACACTCACAGGTCATATTCGGGGTAATGCTCTCGGGTCACTAGGAAGGCCAGTGTATCGTTGGCTTGGAGGCAGACTGTGGGGTTTCGGATGCCCAGCTCTGGGGGTGGCAGGTTCCCAAGGTGTGTGGAGTTGAAGCCCAGTGACCAGGGAGAGGTCAGATGTCGTTCCCTCGACGTTCCTAGTAAGAATCAGAGCATGAGGAAGAGCTGCCACGCTCCTGACAGATTTGCGCTGGGGCCTGGGAAGGGTGAGGGGAGGAGAGGAGGGGCATCGGGTGGGCTGCGGTGCTCACCTGGATCCTGGTCTGGGCGCCTGGGGTCCCCGAGGGGCAGGCCGAGGGAGTGCAGCAGCTCACGACCTGGTCTGGTCAGGCCCAGGAAGCCAAGCCCTAGAACAAGACAGGGCTTGTTCCCTGACGCTGCAGGGACTGGGGTGAGCGCTGTAGCTAGTGCACGGATTCTATCAGAAGCTGTCCAGCCCTGATTTGCACATGGTAGATTCAACTTCCTGAAAAATCCAGGGGTCAGCATTCACATGCACTTCTCAGGGAGCCCTCTCTGGGGGAGGTGTTGCCCCGTCACCCCCCAGCGTTTGCTCTTGGGGCAAAGCATACGCCATGGTAAGGGCAATGCTTGCACGCGTGTGGTCCCCAGCTGCAAGCCTCCCCGTGGCCTCCCTCTGTCCAGCTCTCTCACCATCCATCCTGACCACAAACACAGGGACAGACTCCTGCCCTTGGCGCAGGTTGCAGGGGTGGCCCACAGCACGTGGTGAGGAAGGCCGGTCCAGAAGGTAAAAATCCTGGACATGAGGAGAGCCAGGGTCAGGTCTTCCGTCAAGACACAGAGTCACAAACTCACCCGGCAGAGATGTGGGGAGAGCACGGGGCCTCCCCTGAGCTCTGAGTGTCCTGAGGGGTGGAGGGGAGGCGGCGGTGGGACTAGTTCTCAGAACTCCACGGGGCAGTGGCAACCTGGAGTCGTGACCTCTTGGACAGTTTCCCTCCTCTTTATTGAATACTCTGACCTCTGCTTCTTCAAGGAGTTTTATAGGATGAAATTAAATCAACAAAGGGCCCTTCTCTGGTTTTGGAACCTCTGATGTACAAGAGGTTGTGCCAATAGTGTGGGGCAGTGAGCAGCGGCCCCTGGACCCTTTGCACAAGCATGTCTTATATGCACCTTCTTTGGAGGCAGAAGTCACAGGCCCTGGCTCAGCGCGGAGTTGGACCTCAGGGCACTGTACCTGGCTCCCAGTGCCTTCGGTGACGGAAATCTGTGGGACGCCCCCAGGACAGCTGAGCTGCAGGACCTGTCTCTGTTCCTCTGGGCACAGAGGGCCGCACATTCCACTTGCGTGTTGTCCCCAGCACAGGCAGAGCCCCAGGCCTCGGTCGTAGCCACGGGCATCTCCCGGTATGGCACACACCTGCACAGAGACTCACATTTCTTGGGGACATCTCCCTGGTGGAGGTTCGCCCTAATTCTCTCCAGCTACTTCTGGGAACTGCCTCAGCGTGCAGAATTCTGGGCTCCGTATCTCCAGGGAGGGGCTTTGGAGGGGCAGGTGGGCAAGGGTGTGGTCTATTGGCAGCCTCCTACCTCGTGGGCACAGTGGTCATTCCACTGCCCCTTGGTCAAACATAGTCCCTCCTGGTTCCAGGTGGCCCCATCCTTGCAGCTCTTGGGTTCTTGCTGGACACAGCCCATGGGCTCCCCAACGTCTTGGTAGCCTGGGAGGCAGGTGCACCGGCTGTCGCTGGGCTGGGGTGGGGAGGGGAGGCAGGAATGCTATTTCAGGTTGGCTGGTTAGCACTTGGTTGTGGTGAATCACACACAACCCTTTTCTGTGACCCTCTCTGAGATGGGCCAAAAGATGAGAGCAGGGAGAAGGGGGCAAGGAACAGGGCTGGAGAGGGGTGAGGTCAGAGGGGAAGGCTATGGCATGTGCTGATAGGGTCCAGCTGGGGCTACCATTTCAGTCAAAAAGAATTGAGAATTTCAGTAAAGGAAGAATTCACATGCACATGTTTTGGCCTACAGAGAAAGTTCGAGTTGGAAGGGCCTGGGCCAGGGTGTGTTTTGGGAGTGATCATGGCAGAGAACAACATAAAGTCCGTCCTTTTCTTCGAGGAGGTAGATTTAGCAAATAAAAACAGGGTGCCTAGTTAAATTTGCATTTCAGATGCACAATGGATACATTTTTTTATTAATAGTATAGGTATGTTCTGTGCAATACTAAAAAAACGTATTTGTTATTTATCTGAAATTCAAGTTTAACTGGATGCTCTGTATTTTATCTGGCAACCCTATCCCCAAGTCACTTGGAAACCTGAGCCAACCCTGGTCTGGTTATACCTGAGATGAACTTGACTTGGGACCAAGACAGTCCTGGAAGTGCAGCCTGCTCTTGGGCCCCACTGCCAGAGGACATACCTGGAACACTCGCCCAGGCCCCCGGCAGACACACGTGTTCTTGCCCTCCTCCGGCTGGGTGGCCTCTGAGCCACAGGGGAAACAGGCAGTCTGGCCGGGCCAGGAGTTGAAGAATCCCGGAGGGCAGAGTTGGCAGAAGGGGGTGTTGTGGGGACCCGCTTCAGAGAGGAAGGTTCCAGAGGGACAGGGAGCAGGTGGTGAGCTGGGGCAGAGCCCACCTGTGGGGGACAGCCACGCAGTAATTAGGGCTAAGACTTAGCTTCCAGGAACTGTGGGTCCCCTGTGATCCCTCAGGGGCCCAGGTGGACCCCATCAGGGGGCTTCTGACCGCTAGCCCAGCCCAGGTGTCTCATAAAGCCAGCATCACCCCTCAGAGCTGTTTTTCTGTCCCTCAACTTTACCCTCCAGTCCTCTGGTGCAAATTGAGCCCCAGCCCCTACCCTCTGGGCATCCTGGTGGGTCCAGCTCTTCTTTTGCACAAGGCATCTCGTCTCCACAGTCCTGAGGATTCTCCCTGCTCAGGCATGTGGCACTCTGGAGGGCAAAGCAGAAGAGAGCTATGGAGGCCCTTGTCCCTGGGATGCCCCCAAAGGGGAGAACTCTCCCCTTGTGGGTGGGGGCAACGGCGGCAGGGAGAGAGGTAGACATAGAGGTGGGCGGAGGACAGACACTAAGGAAGACCCTGGGATACAGACGGAGACACAGGGGAGCACAAGGCAGAGGCACAGTGCCAGCAACACTAGGAGAGGACAAGATAAGGGTGGCTGCATAGGAGAGGCGCCGAGAGATCTGGACGCAGGATGTGAATGCAGAGAGAAATGCCCAGGAAGGGCAGCCTCCGCCAGTCATGGGAGCTGCAGGAAGCACTCCCTGAATCTTTCATGAAGGGGAAATCTGAGATCCTTTGAGCAGCTTTGGCCCAGACAACTTAAATGTTCCCACTCTCTTTTTTCTATTTCCACACTCCTTTTCCTTCCTAGAGAAGCTGGTGGGGTGTGTATATGTGTGTGTGTGTGCACATATGCAGAATTGGGCTTAGTGAGGGCAAGGGATGTCCCAGCTCCCTCCTTCTGCAAGGCAAAGCCGGTCAAACTACTTTAAATATCCTCTGTGTGCAAAATCCTGCAGGAGAGATGCAAAGGGAATAAAATAGGAGGCTTCTGCCTTTGGTGCACGTACAGCCAAGTTTCAGAGACCCGTAAGATGTTAGCATTAGAAAAGACCTTAGAGGTCATTTGGGTCTCTCGTCCCAGTTTACAGAGGAGAAGACTGAGGCACAGAGAGACTGAAAATTTGAACAAATTCACAAAACCAGCCAAGCGCTCTTAAAGAATATCTATACACAAAATAACTGGAAACTGCAGAGCAGCCAGTGAGCCCCTGGAAGGACCATGTGATGTGATTCATAAAGCATTCAGCAAGTGGTGGAGAGAAAGGCCCAGTCCTGGCCTTGTCATCGATGGCCTTTCGAAATGGATAATCATTTGACATACTGCTTGTAAATAAGTGATAATAAATAATACTACCCCGATTTCTTTATAGCTGTTGTGAAAATCAATCAAGCTAACAGGTGAGACAGTGCCCGGAAAGCCATGAAGTGGTGGCAGAAGGTCAGTGCTGATGGGTGAGTTGTGGCTGCAAGGAAGGGACCCGAGGCTCTGGGACTTTCAAGGGCACCCAACTTGTAAGTCCAACTTACAACATGTAAAAGGGACTTCTGACTCCAACTCTGAATAGTACTGACATGGGAGAGCCTTAAGAAAACTTACTACATTACTTTGTAATCAGGCCTCAGTTTTGAAAATAAGAAGTGGTGTCTCTGATTTGATTGGTTCACCAACTTTTCTCTGAATGCCTTATGACTTGGTTGCTTTTAAAAAGAGACCCACCTACCCAGGACAAAGTGTCCCCCTGTCCCTCTACTGAGGACACTTCACTCACTCACTCACTCTTTCATCCTGCAGATATTTATTGTGCACTTACTATATACCAGGCTTTCTTCTGGGGCTGGTGATGCCTAAAAGAATGTGCTATAAGCGTAGAAGGATTGTTGGCTTCTGTTTGTAAAGCTGGGGCTGGAAGGAGAATTACTGGGGTGTAGACGTACAGGCTCCCTGTAGAGACATATTTGAAGAGGAAGAAATTAAGATCCCCAGGAACCCATATTCTGAAAAAACATAGCTTACTTTAGTGCTGTCCTATAGAAATATAAAGCCAGCCACATATGTAATTTTAAGTATTCTAGTAGGCATGTTAAAAACAAGTAAAAAGGAATAGGCGAAATTAACTTGAGTAATATATTTTATTTAACCCAATGTGTCTAAAATATTACTTTAACATGTAATCCATATGACAACTAATAATGTGATGTTTTACTTTCTTTTTTTGTACTAAGTCTTTGAAATCCAGAGGCCATTTAACACTCACAGCACATCTGCACTTGGACTAGGCCCATTCCAAGTGCTCAATAGCCACAGGTGGCGAGGGGTTACCATCTTGTTCAGCACAGGCTGACTTTCTCCCACAAAGTCACTTCTCTGAGGGTCTTCCTTGCCCCGAATGCCCCACC
This sequence comes from Cheirogaleus medius, assembly GCA_008086735.1. Taxonomy (NCBI): domain Eukaryota; kingdom Metazoa; phylum Chordata; class Mammalia; order Primates; family Cheirogaleidae; genus Cheirogaleus; species Cheirogaleus medius. Next base: position 67,653,751 of record VBSM01001265.1, on the reverse strand, counting down.
CTGCACATTGTTTCTGTCACCTGCTTTGTCCTTGTCCTTCCAGAAGGTGGCACTGTGAGCCTGCAGGAAGTGGTGAGGGTGTTGGGAGGGGAGAGTCCACTGGAAGAAGAGGACATGCTGTTGCATGGGGAGGATGTGTGTGTGTGTGCACGTGTGTGTGTGTGTGTGTGTGTGAGTGTAGATTAGTATCATCTTAATTATTTTTATGGGAATTAAGGGTAATATCTGTGTAATGTTTTACCAACAACTCTAAAACTTTACTGTCCATGCCAATCACCTGGGGAATCATTTTAAGACAAAGATTCTGGTTCAATACTATAGGTGATCTGGGGTGGGGCCTGAGATTCTACATTGCTAACAAGCTCAAGATAAAGTTGAGATCAGTGAACCATGCTTTAAATAGCAAAGTTTTGCAAGGAATTTTGATATGCACAACATACCTTTTTAATACTGCGAACCCGTAAGATGGACACTGTAATGAACTCTATTTCATCATGTAAGAAATAGAGGCACAAAGAGGTTCAATCATGTGCCCAAATCATTCCATTAATAGGAGCTGAGGGCAGGGCAAGGGCAGAACCCAGGTATTCTGGCTCCCAAGCCTGTTTTTTTCCATATCAATTACATAAATTTCCCAGATGGCAGAAGGTGAGTTCATCTCATCAATCTTCCTTCCTCTGTGAGAAAACAGGTGAGCTTCCTCCTACCTTGAGATCTTATGGGGAATTCTGTAACCTTGTGGTCTCTCTCCATCCTGTGTTCATTATAATCATGGCTGGTAGCTGTCTATGCTCCCTTTCCTTCTGTGAAATCAATCTCCAGGTAACTTTTTACCCGGTGAGTGCTGACGGTGAGGCTGTACTTGGCTGATAAGAGGGCCCTCGGGTCCTAAATAGGATCAGATTTCTTCAGTGGGTAGAGACTATTAGAGCTGGAGGGGACTCTAGGGGCTATACCCTTTAACTATTTTATTTCACAGATTCGGAAACTGAGGCCCAGAGAGAGGAAGTGACTTGTCCTGGGTCAACACTAGACCATATGGAAAATTCCCATGAGGTCAGGTCACTGGGTAGGATTTCTAGGAATAGCAAACTGGAAAAGATTACAATAAAATTCCGGTGGCTCCTCAGATCAAAGTTTAAATAAAAATCTGACCCTAATTGTTCTTGGCTTTGAGATGTCTGGCCTCAGAGTCTTTAGCCATTGGGGGATATTTTGGGCCTAAAATGTGGCAAAATATTTAATGAAACCCTTCCCCAGGCTCAGTCCTGTGGGGATTCAAAGGAAGCACAAGACATGACTAGACTCTACCCTCTTTGGGCTGTCTGTATGACAAACGAGGGCACAGTAAAAGATGCAGAATTGATGGCTAAGTTGTGTGATCACCCACACGCACTGAAAGGGCTCAGAGAGTCCCTGGTCCTTGTTGGCATGATAAACAACAGGAGCGGCGGGTGCAGTGCTGAAGCTCTCGCTGGGAAAGCGGCCACAGGCAGGCGATGCCCCTGCTCTTCCTTCCTGTGTGAACTCACAGACTGCATTAACTGCGGGGGTCAGACGTGGGGGCTTATTTGTTCCAACCCCTCATTTTAAAGATGAGGAAACCGAGGCTCAGGGTTTAGGGATTTTCACAAGGTCACAGAGCTGGTTGATGGCAGAATGAGGGCAAGACCCCATCAGTGCTTTCTCCATGATACTGAGCCACGATGGTAGCCGTAGCCTTTCCTTTGAGCTCCGAGTCTCTCCTCTCTTTCACTGTTTCTTCTTTCCCCTCACCAATATTTCTTTTTTTCTGTCTCGCAAGGCTTATATCTGAATTTTCTATTTGACAGAAAAGATGATGGCTTTCAAAAGCAAACTTCCCTAGTCGACAGTTGGCTGGGATAGAACCCACTGGCCCCAAGAATCCGGCTTCAGACGCTGCGCTTTCTTGTTTTTTTCTCTAGCAGCTTCAACCTCTCCCTTACCACCGCTCCCTTCTCTGTTGCCTATCCTCCGGTTTTGAAGAAAATCTTGTCTGATTCCATTACCTCTTCTGTTTCCCTTCTCTTTCTTTCCCTTCACTCTGTCTTCTCTGTCTTCATTCTCCTCTCTCTCTCTCTCTCTCTCTCACACACACACACACACACACGTTTATGTCCTTCAGTTGTAGAGGTCTGAGTTAATCGGATCCAGTTCATGGCGCATTTTCATTCCTGGTGTGGGCAGGAATCCTCTCCTATTTTATTCACTTATTTTTCCCCATTTATTCTCATTTCTACCTCCCCATAGACCAGTGGTCTGCAACCATTTTGGCACCAGGGACCGGTTTCATGGAAAACAATTTTTCCATGGGCTAGGGTGGGGAAGATGGTTTCAGGATGATTCAAGCGCATTACATTTATTGTGCAGTCAAATCTGTCTGCTAATGATAATCTGCATTTGCCGCTGCTCCCCAGTGATAGCATCACTGCCTCCGCTCCATCTCGGATCATAAGGCATTAGATTCTCATAAGGACCACACAACCTAGATCCCTCGCATTCCCAGTTGATAGTAGCTTACAGTAGGGTTTGTGCTCCTATGAGAATCTAATACCGCCGCTGATCTGACAGGAGTGGAGCTCAGGCAGTGGTGTTAGCGATGGGGAGCGGCTGTAAATACAGATGAAGCCTTGCTGGCTCACTTGCTGCTTACCTCCTGCTGTGCGGCCCGGTTCCTAACAGGCCCCAGACTGGTACCAGTCTGCAGCCAGGGGCTTAGGTACTGCAGCCATAGACAATCATCCTAATACACTGAATGTGTGTGTGTGCGTTCTTGCAAAATGGGCATTGTTTAAGCACATGTCCTTTATAAATGTATGTAGAGGTTGTTGTGCCATTTCATCCTGCTTTCTTACTCCCCTTTTCAGGACTGTTTTAAAGACTCACTCATGTTGCTAAGTGTTCCTCCAGTTTGAGGCTTCTAACTGAAGCACACTGCTTCATCCTCTTTGCACGTACTTAACGACCCATAGCTGGTCTACATTTGTTGCTCCCAGGTCCTCCTCCTGTCTCCCCCGGCTCTCTGACTTCCACATTCACTATCTCCCCAAACTGCCCCCTCTCAGGCCCCCCGGCAGTGCCCTTTGGCTGCCACTTTCAGTTCTGATTTTCCTGACTTTTCACTGGTCTGACAGGTGCGGGACTTCTTAACTTCCATGATTTCGAAGTCCCCTCAATCTTTGATTTTTTTCCCCCTGTTTTTAGTTATTTAAGTTTTTCTTAAAGCATGCCGCTGTATTTTTTGATAAGCCTTATTTTTTAAAAACAGTTTTAGATATGCAGAAAAATCGCAAAGATTGTACAGAGCTCTCATATACCCTGCACCCAGTTTCTCCTATTATTAATTTCTTACATTAGTATGATGCGGTTGTTAAAATCAGTGGACCAATACATTGTTATTAAGTCCATACTTGTTCAGATTTCCTTAGTTTTTACCTACTACCTTTTTCTGCCCAGGATCATACTTTACACTCAGTCTTTATGACTTCTTTGGTTCCTCTTGGTTGTGACAGTTTCTCAGACTTTCCTTGTTTTCAATGATCTTGATAGCTTTGAGAAGTACTGGTCAGATATTTTGTAGAATGTTTCTCAATTTGGACCTATCTGATGTTTCTCTAATGACTGGATTGGATTTATGGGCTTCTGCGAGGAGGACCACAGTGAGAAAGTGCAATTTTCATCACATTGTAGCCAGGGCACATACTGTCCATGTGACGTATCACTGTTGGAACTGACCTTGTTCATCTGGCTGACATGGTGTTTGTTAGGTTTCCTCCACTGTAGAGTTACTCTTTTATTCCCCCCCCTTTCCATACTGTACTCATTGAAAGAAAGTCACTATATTTAGCCCATATTTATGGAGTTGTGCTCCAGCTTCCTGAGAGTGGAATATCTATGCAAATTATTTGAAATTCTGCTTGTGAGATTTGTTTCTTATTAGTACTTAATCAATCATTTTTTATCAATAGGGACTTAAGGATATTTGTTCTATATTTTGGGTTGAAAGGTTTTTTTTTTTTTTTTTGGTTTGTTTTGAATTTTTTTTTTTTGCTGAAAATGATCCAGTATTGATTGGCCAATGAGAACTCTTTAAGTTGGCTACTGGGTCTTTTTGATATACCTCATGATGGTGAGGTTTTTTTTTTTTGAGTACTTCCCTACTTTTTTGGCACTATGAGATACCCCACGCTTCTCTTGTATATTCCAGCCCTGGTCCTAGAGTCAGTCATTTCCCCAAGGAGTTCTCGCTCCTTTTATTGGAGAGTGGTATTAGAGACCAGATCTGGGCACTGGGTGTGCTCCCGTCTCTTATGTTTCAACTCACTTTCCCTTCCCTTTCTGTTAACTCTCCTGTCCTCTGCTTCATGGATCAAGGCGTTTCCCAAGAAGTAATCACACATTCGAGTCAATAATGGAGAGTCCTGACTTTGTACAAGAACTTTGTGGGATCAAAAGTGAGGTACATTCACAGAGCTTACAGTCAAGCGTGGAAGGCGGATGGACGTAAACAGTCCAAGTGCAGACACGGATGGAAAGTCCATCTCAAGGAATTCCTAAGGAACTTGTGACTAACTAAGCCTGTGGGATCTGGGAGGTCTCTGAGCTGGGAGTAGAAAGAAGAAATGTACATTCTCTATAGTCTGTTTCCAAACTCATAAACTCTCCCTTGATGGTGGCACCCTAGGGGGGCCTGTCTCTGGAAGGAGCGGCCACTGCCAATGCCGGGGCTGCGTCCCTGTCCCCCTTTCCTTCTGGTGTGCACACGAGCAGACCGTATTCTTTCCCCAACTGCCCAGAGTCCTGGGAATACAGGTGGTAATTTTTTATTTCTTAAGTTAGGTTGTGGGCACATGGAAGTTTGTTATCATAGTCTTCATTCCTTTTTATATGGCTGTCATATTTCATAATAAAATTTGAAGTGTATTTATGAAAAAAAATAAAAAAGACCGCTGACTGTGGTTCTGGCTCATGTGACCCTACACCCTCGCTCCGAGAGCAGGCACTGCCCTGCCAGATGCCTGCCACTCCCAGCCTAGAGCCAGGGACAGTGCAGCTGGTTTGGGCCAGATGGGTCTGCCGGAGCCTGTCCGACCAGGTGTTGCTTAGGTGCTGATGTGACTCAGTGCCTAAGTGATGTGACAGAGAGAAATCTACTCTCCTCCTGTTCTCCTTGTCCCCCTCGTCTCCGTGACCTACCTCTGACTCTGGAAACCCTTAGAGCAGCAGCATAGCAACTCCCCTTTCCTACAGCAAGGACTTGCCGCTTGTGCCATTCTGTAAGGGCCGGGATGGGACTTCCAGTCTGGGCATTAACCCCTCTATCTTGTGGCAGCATCTTTGCCTCTGTACTGACGTGACTCAAGTTTTCTTATCGCTCATCTAAAGCCATCTGAACAAAAACCTGAAAAGGGCAGATCTGGGTCTGGCAGCAACTGAGAAAAACCAAAGGTCCTGCCAGCAGCCACAGCAGGTGAGAGGCCGGCCCAGCAGGGGTCAGCTGGGGACATTGCCCAGGCCAGGGGTAGGATGTTGGTTTTAGTCTCCGAGGAAAGAATGAGCGTGATGCCAGCCCCTAGTGCATGCTGGCTGGTAACTGTGATGTTCTATTTGCAAGGTTAGGTTATTCAGCCTTTGGGCTCAGGAAAGTCTGGCCCCGGACTAGTTATAGGGGCTGGTGGCTCCTGAGAAGACCTTTGTACCCGGTGTGACAGATTAAAGATGTCTGAAAACTCCCTCCTTTTGAATCTGTGTGACTAATACAATGTAGCAGAAGTGAGATTCTGGAATCTCTGAGCCTAGGTCACTTGAAACCTTGTAGCCTCTGTACAATTCTTTTGGAACACTCTCCCTGGAGCCTTTATCTGCTATGGAAGGATTCCCATTCTCCTGAGACCACCATGTGGGTCAGGCCATATACAGGCCCTTTGGTCAACACTCCCAGCTGAGCCAAGCCTTCTGGCCACACTCACTGAGACATAATCCATGAAAGCAAAACCATCTTGGACCCCAGATCAGTCCATCTGCCAGCTGAATACCAGAGTAACCCCAGTTGATTCGACATAGAGCAGAAGATTTGGCCAGCTGAGCCCTGAACAGATTTGTGAGCTACAGCATTGTGAGATGTAATAAAATGTAATAAACTGTTGTCTTATGCTGCTAAGTTTTGAGATTGTTTGTTACACAAAAACAAATAACTGAGACAGCCAGGGCACCCCCATTCAGTCCACCAGTCTAATTACTAACTTCCAAATCCTGCATCGATATAAGAGACAGGGGACCATGGCTCATTCTCATAACAACCTGGCAGAGAGGCTGGCTGAGGGGTCCTAGCAGCCTCTGGGCTGGCGTCTTCTCCCTGCTCCACCCGCCACTGTGCTGGGCTCTCTTTAAAGAGCCCTGTGGGGTGTCCAGATGAGCTCACACAAACAGTGCAGGTGCAGGCCTGGCCCGTAAACCACAACGACGGGCCTGTGCGGCCACAATGCGCCAGGCAAAGCCTCCAGAAGGGGATAAAGGGCGATTATTTGTTTAGCATCATTAGCAAGAGTCCCAGAACCCGTGAAAAAGCAAAGCAGAAACTTTTGTATTAAGGAGATTAAACCTTAAACTCAGCTGAGAAGGCTCTGCTGTATTGAGTGGCTTTGTCGTGCCTGGCATTGTGTGATTATATGCAAATCACTGGGAGGCCTCACTGGGTCCTGACCACAGAGGCTTAGCTGCCTGGCTGGTGGGTGTATGTGAGAGGGGGCAGCCCACGTGCTGGTCAGGCAGCACCCAGCACCCCGGGCTGGGGAAGTCTGCTTGTCCTTAAGCTTAGGGAATTAGGGATTTGAAGATATATGTTTAACATGTTGACCACAGGTTTATAATGGGTGGATAGGAGTGTAGGGACAGAGGTGTCACCAGGAAAGTATAAGTGAGAATCAAATGCAATGTCCAGTTAGGACAAAGGAGGTTCTCATATCCAGGGACCCTCTGACCATGTCACCTGGGTCGTTCTCTAGGGTAATGTATGTGGTTACCAAGGAGATGGGGACATGTTTTGGTTTTCTTGTTTTCTCTCCCTCCCAACTTCTGACTAGGATCCCTAGTGGCCAATCAGAAGAAGGACTTGGGGGGATTATTCTGGATTTATTGATCCAGAAAATGTTTAATGTTTAATATTTACTCTTGGCAAGGTACAATGCTAGGTGCTGGGGGAAGTGGGTGGTGGGTGGTAGGTGAGAACAGAGAGGAGTAAAATATCTCTGTTATTTAGGATTTTACAGATAAAGTGTTTACCCAGGTAACTAAAATGCCTGGCAACATTTGGTAAGTGCTGGGGGAAAGGGCCCCTGAGAGTGCTTGGCTTCTGACAAGTGCCGATTGAAGCAGCTGGAGAAGGTTTCACAGAGGAAGAAACATCAGAGCCAGGCCTCGGAGGTCTCCAGGCCAAGCCAGGCAAGGGGTGGGGGTCTGCATGTGCCAAACCAATCCAGCTGGAAAGCGTAGTGGGTGGGCTGGCCACGTGCCCTGGATCACATTGGGTCTCAGGGACTGGGGAAGGCAGATTCTGCATGTAGGGCTCAAGTTCTCTTTGTGTGCTAGAATTTGGCCTGCACAAATTGGAGTCAGAAGTCTAACCCACAGATGTTAGGTCTAGGGACTCCAGGACTCTGTGTCATCACCTGCAGAACTGCAGAACTTCCATATGGGTGATACCAGAGACTTCTGTGTCCTGCCTGTTGATGACTCTGTGGGTGCCCTGGCATCCTCCCTTCACCACTTACTTCCCCTGAGCGACACCCTCAGACGCTTCTATGCGCTTGATGACAGGGTCAGCCTGGACGTCTCCAAGGCCCTGCTTCCAGCTGGGCACAGAATGTGTGCAGCAGGATCAGGAGTCATGGTGGTCAGTCTCTCTCCTGGGGAGCCATGCACCCTGGGGTGCTGAGCGTGAGGGTAGAGTGCCTATAAGGCACATTGCTGATGGAGATGGCCAAAGACATGACCAGGGCTGAAAAGAAAACCCAGGAAGGCTGAGTAGCCAAGCTGGGCAGAGTGGTGGAAGCAGGTAAGAGACCTAGGATGGAATCTGGGGAGTGTAGCCTGACGGTGGAGGGAAGAGCCTGTTCCTGAGCTGCTGGGCCATGGTGGCGTGCAGGATATGGGCATCCGATGTCCTAGCTCTAGCCTCAGGCATGGCGGCGAGGACACTCAGAGGCTCTCTGTGTCCTACACCCTGCGGTGGCTGGTTTGCTGCCATTGGCCGGGCGTTTATCCGGAGGGAGAGACACCAGTCCCCATGCATGGCACACAGCTCTTCGGTCCAGATTCGAGCATGGAGATCTGGGAATGAGAAACACTAGCTTTAAAGACAGAGAAACTCCATCCCTTTCCAGCCCGCTCTGCTCGAGTTCCGAGGCCCGGGCCTCATCTGCGACCTCCGCAGGGGCAGCAGCAGCTGAGGGTCACCGTGGGCCCTTCCGCTGAGGAGCTCTGAGCACAGGAGGGCGAGAATGATCTACATTCCCCAGATCAAGATGCTCCTCCCCATGAGCCGGAAGTTTCTGTGAGCAAGGGGTCTCTGGGTTCTGAGGGGGCGTTCTGGATGGAAGCCATGAAAAAATTGCTCTTTGGAACTGTGTGTCCCGTGCCCCATCAGAGGAGCAGATGTTCTAGTGAGGGTGGGAGGTGCTGGGGGCTCCAGCAGGCTGGAAGCCAGGCAGGAAGAGTTCCAGATGATGGGGGAAGTTGAAAGGAATTCTGTAAAGATATTGTCTGCGACTTGGGTTGGATAAAAGACTCAGGCAGACGGGGCTGTTCACCTGCTAGGCTTTTGTTCTGCCCTGCAGCGTCTGATTCCACACAGCCCTCGGGGTGGGGTGACGGTGGGGAGGGCAGGCTGTCTGCCATCTGCAGGAGAAATACAACAAACACCCACACGGGAGCCAACGGAAACTCTCAGCAAAACAAACAGCGTGAGGAGGGCTCCCTGCCGGGCTGCGGGGACGGGAGGGCGGGGTGCGGGAAGGTGAGGGCACCTGCTGGGGAGGGGCTGGGCTGGGCGGGCTGCCCAGGCCAGCAGGGTCAGGTAAGGTCTGCCCCCACGTCTGCCTGGCCCCTCCGGCCTGCCAGGTGAGAGCCTCTCATTCATCCAGCCGCCAGCTCCGAAAAGCTGGGGCTTGCAAAGCTGGAGTTAGTCATCACCGATTGTCCCTATCCATCTCCGAATCAGGCTGCGGGTGCTGGAGACCTGACTTTGCCACCTGGGTAGACACCTCTCTGGGCCTCTTGCTTCCCTCTCTGTAAAATGGGGAGATGATAATGCTTAACTTAGAGGTTGTTATGAGAATGGAAATAATATCTGTAAAAAGTACTATGGAAACTGCAAAGTATTATAGGAATGCTGGTTGTCAACATTTTCTTTGTGGCTGGCCTTTGGGATCACAGCAAGGGGTCCAGGTTCCTGCTCCTGGCTGTGACACGCAGAACACGTGTGCATCAGCAGATGTTGTCTGGGAAGTCCTGCAGCTTGCAGGACTTGGGAGGAAGAAACCCTGGACATATGGCTGGGTTCTGAGGCCTGGGTCAGGGAGGAAATTGAGAGCCGAGATGGCTGTGGGTAGGTGGGGGTACAGAGTTACATCTGACTGCTTGGTGGCATGAAGTGTCAGGCTCCAGCCTCGCTCTGGTATTGAGGGCTGGGCTAACATCCCCGCTCTCCTTGGGGATCGACTTTCCCCTCCTCCCCAGCATCCACACCTCAGCACAGTGAGTGGCAGCGGGTGCGAATGTCCACAAACCTGTTGAGACAGGGCAGGCAGCTTGTTTGCTCTTCCCAGGGCCAAGCCTGGTGGGCCGGACCCACAAGTATTATGTTACTCAGCCAGAGCATTCCTTTCCTCGCCTGCCTCCATTTACAAAGGGGAAACAAAACCTTGAGCTACATACTCTTGTGGCCCCAAGCCAGGTCCTCGAGTGTCATTTTGGGGAAGATGCTTCCTCCCCAGGGCAGGGTGCAGCCTCCTGGGGAAAAAAGAGCCCTTCTTTTCCCTTCTGATGCATGGTAATGGGGGGCCTTCTCGGGTCCCCACCCACACCCAAGAGGCCCTGGATTCTCGGACACTACCCCTGGATGTTTTCCTCATCCCAGGTCTGAGCCCTCGAGAACAGAGTGAGACTTGCAGCTTCCCTTGGCCCAGTGGAGACCAGGGCTGGGTTGCTGGGTTGCTGGGTTTCTGCCCTGGCCCTGGCTGGTGCTGGTGTATTCTGGCCAAGGGAACCACCAAATGGGTCTCCTGCCATTGCCTGTGGCTTGGTGCCCTGGCCTCTGTTTGCTTTGAGAACTTGAGATGGGTTTTAGATCTTCCAGAGCTTGTACTGCTACACTTCAGGGTTGTGGTCAGAACTAGGCAGTGCTGGGGAAGCCTGCACCAGCTCAGGGCCGGCCTTTCCGAGTTGTATCTTGCTGGAGAGTCCCAGGACCGGATGAGGTCTGACCTTTAGAGACCTGTCAGGTGAGATCTTCTCATTCTGCAGCCAGAGTTGGGGTGGCTGCTGGAACGAGCGTCAGGCAGGGAGAGTAACAGCTGAGGGGTCAGTGAAACCACTGTGCAGGGCTGGGGCTGGGAAGGGCTGCAGAGCTTCCCTGCCCTCCTCGATGCATCCTGGATGAGTGGTCCTTTTTCTTTTTGTAGGAAGAGTGATCCCTAGCGAACTTGGATTTGAGTCTGCCAATGCTGCTATTTCACCGTGGACAAACCATTTCGTGTCCCCATACCTCAGTTTCTTCATTTGTAAAATAAGGAAATCAGATCAGATGATCTTTAAGGTCTCTTCCATCTTTGATGTACATTTTATGACCATTTTATAAATTTCAAAGGGCCCACCACAAACCATAAATGCTGCTTTATGAATGAATTCTGGTCTGACTTGGCCCAGCTGAGATGACAAAGCCTTCTAGAAGTAATTCTAGGAAAGACAGGTTTATCACTTGAGAAGTAGTGGTAGGTAATAAGGGTCGGTGTCTTAGGAATATGAAAGTTTAATTTTTTAAAACAGTTGAAAGCAATTTATAATTATATTTGGCTAGCATTCTTTTCTGTCTCCAAACACCTTCATGTCTCTTCAGTCTGGCAGAAGAAAATTTTATTTGACCTTCTAGTTTCTCTTATATCTGTTGTTTCCTTTAAATCCTGCTTCCTACCTCTCTGACAGCCTCCTTGGCTCTAGCTGTGAGTGTTTCTTCATACTCAGTTCTCTGGCTTCTATTCTCGTCCCTCTCTGTGACCGCCACTGGGACTCCCAACCACACTTTGTGACAGCATCTACTGCTTTCATTCTGAAGGCTGTAAAGTATGTGTTCCCAGCTCTGCATTTTGCTAGAGTTCAGTTCTTACATCCCTGATTGGGTGTTGAAAGAAAACGTAGAAGTCATCGAATTAGATCCCTTACCGAAACGTCCCACATTTGTCCTCTACTCCCACCAGTTCCCGCACAGGGCAGCCCATTCCACCATGGTCTTTCATCCTGCAACCTGCTTCTTTGCCTTTATCCTTCCTCTTGTCTAGAGTGAAAGCCCATTGACTGCAGGGGCCATATCCTATGTGAGTCAACTAAGTTCTGTTATTAAATAGTGAATATTTGAGAATATGAAAAGCTTGAATATTGAACTTGCACGGGAGGTGCAGCTCCCTAAGAAGGTTTTGGAGGGCCCCTCTGGATTTGGAATCAGAAATCCCTGGGTTTGAATTCCAATTCTGCCATTTACCAGCTATGAACCTTTAGAAAATACTTTTCTGAGTTCTGATTTCCTCACTTATCAAGCAGTGATAATAGCAGTACCTACCTCGTAGCCTTGTTATGAGGACTCATGGGTTGCTGTAAATTCAGTGCTTAGAACAGCGTCTGACACACATCAGGGGCTCTAAAAAGAGAGTTATTGTTATTCTTATTGGGCTGACATTCAAGTTGAGCCTGGGGTTATAGGCCAGAGACGAAGCAGTGTGCCACTTTTGACCTGTACCCCCAACCCTGCCCCTGCACCCTCCAACTCACATCTCAGTGCAACAGTGAACATATGGACCTCCTTTACTGTCTGGGTCGAGGTGCAAAAATCAGTCCTGCCTTCAGATAAGCCCATTAATTTCTGCTTCTAGATATCTAAACCTTTCATCACAGACATAGACACAGTGGGGACACCGAAGAATAGAGAAAGTGATCTGTGCTGAGCTGCTTTTATATCTGTGGTGACTGCCCTCACAGTGCTTGTAATCTGATAAAAAGAAAAGGCCAGGATGTGCAAACGAATTAGAAAGCACTATCGGCTCCATACGATGAAGGGCTACATTGTGACGTCCAGACTCAGTGGAGAGGCCTTTTAATGCAGTTAAAGAGTTTCTGGAACCACAAAGACCAGGATTCTAACCTTGGTTCTGTCACTTAGTGGCTGTGTGACTTTGAGTATGTTATTCAATCTCTCTGGGCCTCGGTTTCCTCATCTGGGCTCTTTTGTGAGAATAAAACGAGGTTATGCGTTATAAATTGTTCGGCGCAGTGCACGGCACACAACAAGGGCTTCAGAAGTGCTTACTATGATTATGTGCTTTCTGTGTTCAGAAAAAAGAGCTTGTTGAGGCCCCTACTAATCAAAAGGGATAGAATTTTGGTAAATTAAGAGGAGGGGACAAACAAAATGAAACAACACACAGACTCAGGAAAGCCTCAGGAATGTTTAAACAGTGGGATGTATTTCAGGGACTTGAATAGAGGATACAATCTTGGAAGATGGGAAATCAGATGGGATTGGTGAAGGGGAATTGAAGTTAGGGAGGTTGCTTCTTTATGTTCTCTACTACGCGTAGCGTGGTGCTTTGCTCAAGCAAATGCTTATTAATTGCTACTGAACTTCTTGGCCTGATTGTGTGGTCCTGTGCCTTTTACAGCTGATGAGTTTTGCAGTTTACTGTCTTTTTGAGCTCTTCACTGAATTTCCTAAAACTACCTGGGTCAAAGCTCCCGAAACGTCCCTTTTCTTAGACTGTTCAGGTCTGGTCTACAAGTCCAGGGACTTTATCTATACATTAGTTATAAACACTTGTTTATAATCGAGAGGATACAAAGCATCTTTCTTAGCCTTTACCTTCCAGACACAAATGTCTGCCTCATTTTGGAACCAGACAGCCTGATTTCATCAGCTGCTGCGTGACCTTGAGCAAGTTACTTAACCTCCCATGTTCCGTCTCCTCATGTGTAAAATTTGAGTAATGTGCCAGTTACCCATTTATTGCCTCTCCGTTCCAAGTTCACCTTTCGGGACCTGCTCTGCAACACTGCCGGGACTCAGGACTTTCTCCCTTCCACTGCGCGTGATGTTAAGCTTGGTCAGTAGAGGGCGCCTCCCTCCAAAGTAGGTTTTTGTGAGTAACGGCTTAATGGATACCAGGTCTCCTTTTGGGGGTGATTGAAATGTTCTGGATTTAGATAGTGGTGATGGTTGCATAACATTGTGAATGTACTGGAAGTCACTTAATTATACACTTTAAAAGGGTGAGTTTTATGTTATGTAAATTTTACCTCAGTTTAATAATAAGTTGTGAGGATGGGACAAATTCATGAGCGGGAAGAGTTTAGAACAATGCTTGGAACATAGTGAGCAGGCTCTAAATCTTCCTGGTGATTGTACTTTTGCTTCATTATTGAATGGTCTGTCACTGGCCCGCCTTGTCCTTGAGCTAACTAGACCCTTGTGGCGTATTCCTGCTCCCCACCAGCCTGGCCGCCTTGCAGATCTTCCTGCCTCGCTTGCTGGTGGACCCTGACGGCCTGCACTCCCACTCCCCTGAAGGGCTCCAGACAGCTGATGGCCAGGAGCTAGGAGTGACTCCGCATGGGCAAGAATGGCTGGGTGGCACGGGGACGTCCAAAGAGAGGACCTAATGTTAGGCTTTGTGTCCCAGGGCTCTGTTTAATTTGGGTTGTGAAGAGCCATGTTGATACCCGATTGTTCTCCTCCCCAGGCCCTCCACCAGTCTGCTGTCCCTGGGGTGGTGGCCGTGCCACCCAAGCCCCCAGTCCCCAGATCCTTCTGGGGTCAGTAGGGCCTGCCGAGGCTCACGGGACAGGGATGCAAGGACAAGCAGCGAGAACAATACGGCGGGGTTTGAAGAAACCCTGGGAGACTTTAAGGGGAGACCTTTCATAGATGAGGATGGAGGGAGAGCGACTGGAGAAAGGCATAGGGGTCTAAACAAGGCACTGAGTTCCTTCATCTTCTTCCTCTTCCCCTTCGGTCTATGTAACAGTCCTTGTTGTATTGCTGAGCCTAGGAGACCAGTGTTTCCATTCTATACTCTATCAAACCCCAGGTATTTCAGACAGGCCCGACTGAGAAATTTTCTGTTCTGGTATCTCCACACTTATCCATGCACTTGTTGGACCACTTATCCTAACCCTTGGTGAGGACACTATGGCCAGTAGTCAAATCCTTCTTCCTACAGCTTCACCCTCACTTTGCCGTAGCTGGCTGCTGGGGGCTAGTCAGGGAGCGTGGGGAGAATGCCACTGCTTTGGGCTGCCTCCCTGCAGAGCTGCATGTGTCCTCAGCCTAATGCTGGAGGTGGGGGACACTAGAAGCCTGTGCCTTGTGATGGGACACCTCTGTCACTCCATTGCCATTTTCCATTAAGTTGACTCAGGAAGGTTCAGGGAGCAAATGCCTGTGCTACAAGTACTAACTGCTTTCAGGGTCCACAAGTCTGACTGACCCCTGTCCCCATAGGGTAGCTGTAGCTTCTGGGTGGCATTGGTTTTGGGGTCCCTGAGCTGCCAGAGCATCCCTCTGAGGACTCCCCTCAGACACAGTTACCAAACATGTTTTTCATCTTTATTAATCTGCTCCTCTTCTCACGTTTCTCAGGTCACAGCTGCATTGTTATCTGATGGGCTCACTGCCAGCCCCATGAAGCCTGACAGTTACAAAGGGTGGATTAGCTGCAAAAGAATATTTATTGGGGAAAAAAATCTCTTTTTATTCTTCTGTTGTCTTATATGGAGTTAGCCACATATTGCCTGGGTGGTATAAGAGCAGGGCTTTGAGAGCCGTGAGCAGAGGTCCCCACCTGGGTGGTCGGCGATGCTGGGTGAGTGGTCATGGTTATCCTTGACCACTGTGGCCATCTCTCTCCAGGCCTCTCCTGGAGCATCCTGCTCACGTCCCCAGCTCAGAAAGGTCTCTATAATGTGGCTGGCTTGCTCCAGAAAGAGGAGCATCTTACTGTGAATGAATCTCACCTTTACTTCCATCCCTAGAGCTAGAGATGAGTAGAGAACTGAGCATTTGGTAATTATTTCAGTTTGGCAGCTCCACTTTGCTGGGGTGTATTTAATGGCATTATGAGAGAAAAGAGATACTCCAGAAGAAAATGGAGGCAGGCAGGGACTTTTTCTTACCCACCTAGGAAGACACTGTGCCACTGGGGTAATTCTAGGTCTCCAAGGAAATCAACTTCTTCATGGGGAGTTGATTTTCATTCTATGTTTGAGACTTCAGTGGTGGGGTTGCAAATCCAAGGTGTTTGCAAGGCTGAGGAATGTTCTGATGGCACCACCCGGGCCTCTGTGAGGCCCCAGAGGACATGCTCTGTGAAGGCACATGCACTTTGAGTAAACTCTGGGGAGATGTCAACTTTCCCACCCCAGCCTGGGAGCTGGCCATGCCAGACCTGCTCAGGCCTGCCTGTTTCCGACGCAGTGTGATGCAGGTGGTAGGTGAGAGGCCTTGACTGCTGGCCAAGAGGGTGACTTCTGATCTGGTCTTTCTGATCCAGTGGCGGTCATCATCTGGAATCCAGGCAAGTCTGGGCTCTGTGGGTAATGGGAAAACCAAGCAGTTGGGATCTCTGGACCAAGAGTCAGGGTCTCTTAAGAGTGGAGGGAGGATCACTCTCAGAGGAGAACCCAAGATGAAGTATTAGAGCTACAGGGGACTTTGCAGACTGAAACACCATATCTACCCACCACCATGAGAATCCAAACCCCATTTGATATCCACCACCTTTGCGATTCATATTTGTATAGCACATTGTCTCTATTGTGTGGTCTCCTGGGGGAGAAGAGAATGCATCTTTCCAAAGAGGTTTGAGACACTGGAGAGAGAACAATAGGTGCTAGGCCCTTGAGGAGGTGCAACTGCTCAGGATCCAGCCCCACTTTCCATTTTTTCATTTACCTTCTTCCTACTGTCACTTTCTGCATGGTTTCTTGGCTATTCTCATTTCTCTCTCCATGGACGCCCCCACCCCCACCTCCTTGGTCAGAAAGACACTGGGCATAGCCCACGTGAACTCATCATCCCCTTTCTCATCCCAGTGTGTTCCTCTTGACTCTCTGGTTTTTAGATAATGGTGCCAACATTCCAAAATATTCTATAAGTCACCCAGACTCTAGAGCCCTGGTCAGTTTCTGTGCTTTCCTTGTGCTTGCTGGTTCCCAAATTAAGTACAGTCTACTTGAGTAGTATCGCTTCCACTCATACCCTTATTTTCCTTCTTACTTACTGCCTGATCTTGGTCTTCATCTCTCACCTGGGTTCTGCAATAGCTTCATAACTGCACTTTCCATTCTTTCCTCTTTCTTCTTACATTTTTCTTCTACTCTGGGGTGAGATTAATCTTCCAAGGGGCTCTGGTCATAGCCTTGCAGTATTAAAAACTGTCTCTAACTTACCATTGCCAACCCCCAAATCCCAAACTCCTTAAAAGGGCAGCATTCAGGGCTCTCCAGTCTTCCTTTTTGGTCTCATCCTTGGAGGAACTGTGAGCTCCACGAGGTCAATGATGTTGCCTGTTTTGTTCACAAGTGTGTCCCTGTGATCAGCATAGAACCTGCATATAGCACAGAGTGCCTGGCATACAGCAGGGCCTCAGCAATGCTTTGTTTTTGTTTTTTTTTTTGTTTTTTTTTGAGACAGAGTCTCACTCTGTTGCCCTGGCTAGAGTGCCGTGGCATCAGCCTCGCTCACAGCAACCTCAAACTCCTGGGCTCAGGCGATCCTTCTGCCTCAGCCTCCCGAGTAGCTGGGACTACAGGCATGCGCCACCATGCCCGGCTAATTTTTTTTCTATATTTTAGTTGGCCAATTAATTTCTTTCTATTTTTTTAGTAGAGATGGGGTCTCACTCTTGCTCAGGCTGGTTTCGAACTCCTGAGCTCAAAGGATCCACCCACCTCGGCCTCCCAGAGAGCTAGGATTACAGGCATGAGCCACCGCGCCCGGCCCCTCAGCAATGCTTTGAACTACTCACAATGCTGCTACTGTCTACTAGGAATCCTGACTGCTTCCAAAAAATACCCTTTATTTTTCCTACCTTTTCCTTTGCACACGTGCTGCCTGGAATGAATGCCCCACAATAAATATCTCTTCTATCCACTTTTCCTGGTCCAGCCCAAATCTCACTGCCTTCATGAAGCCCTCTGTGACTCCCCAGAGGGACGTGCTCACCCTCGTCTGCACTGCCATAGCAGTTTGTACACTCTCAGGATCCTCAACATAGTTTGCGTTTATCTGGACATTTTCCATCTCTTGCTCTACTAAGGTTTGAGCCACTTGAGGGCCAGGGTCTCTTTTATTCATCTTTTAAAGTACAGTGTCTTCCTCCGAAAGGTACTTGGTAAATTTTATTGAATTAATAAATGAATGAATAAGTGACGGGTAAATCTTTTATCTGCAGGCCTCATTTATTAATAACCACATAATCTTACAGCTCTAATGATGATGCATGGCTTTGAGATCAATTAGCATTCACTTATGATGCTGCTGCTGGGTTGATTGATCAACTCTAATAATGTGAACAGATTAGCATTTGTTGACTTACAGCAAAAATTACATCGCGGTGAATCCTACGCCGAGTCGTAGAGCAAGACACCGGGCCTACCCCCCATTCACTCGTCATCTCATCGCCACGTGTTCCTCTTGACTCCCTGGTTTTTGGATAATGGCACCAACATTGTACAAGTCACCCAGGCTCTAGAGCCCAGGTCACCTTCTGTGCTTCTCTTGCCCTTGTTAGTTCCCAAATTGAGCATACTCACCCTGGGTAGCAGCCAGTAGCCCCGGGCACTGGCTTGTATACACTCGGGCTGTGGATGGGAGCTGCCCTAAAGATGAA
Organism: Cheirogaleus medius; assembly: GCA_008086735.1. Taxonomy (NCBI): domain Eukaryota; kingdom Metazoa; phylum Chordata; class Mammalia; order Primates; family Cheirogaleidae; genus Cheirogaleus; species Cheirogaleus medius. Next base: position 67,635,581 of record VBSM01001265.1, on the reverse strand, counting down.
CCCATGAGAGCCGTGAGTGTCCTCCAGCTAAGTGCTCTCCTGGACCCTTCTGAAGAACGTGTTTGCTGGAGATGGTTAGGGCAGGAGAGGCTTCTCTATGGGGCTTTTGGCCCCACTGGTGTTGGTGATTCTAAGGCTGTGATGATCTGGGGAGGGTCTCTATGGTGACTCAGCACCTGGGGACAGAAGGGTCTGGCTTTCTTGGCTTCCTCTTCTGGCAGGGCACTGAGAGGAGCTCAGGCCTCCGAGACTTCCTGGTTCCAGTGTCCTTTGTCCTTACGATTCTCAGCTCATAGTGCCTCACGAAAGTGGCATTTCTGTAGAAGCAGCTGAGCTTTCATCCTGGCATGACACCTTCTCTCTCCCTGCCTCAGTTTCCTCATCTGTTGCTGACATCTGCCTTATGGGCATAGTGGTGCCATTTTTGAGGATTAAATGAATGCCATGGTACTTTGAGAACCAAGTATATTATATCATTATTTGTTGTCATGGTTATCGACAGGTCCCTAGGACCATTGTTGGCTTATGTGTAGCTGCCTGTAGTGTGAGTGTCGGCAAAGTGTCTAAGAATTCCTTCGGGGAAGGGTAGACCAACTCTCTGGGAGGTAGTCAGCATGGTCACTTAACTGAAACACTTGACACACTTGATTCTTTGAGCTTGATGCAGTGGGGACCCTGGAACACATGCTGTCAGTCTGGCCCAGCTCTGGTTAAGGGCCTGGCCTGGATGCCATTTCAAGTTCTGTGTTGTCTGGGGAGCCGTGGCACTGACATAAAGGGCTTTGATTCTTAAGATCTTGCAGATAATGCTGCCCTTACTTGGGAGCCATGGACTGAGGGGCAGCTGGGAGGTGCTCCCAGAGCCTCATTTCACAGACCATTGGCCAGGGGGAAGAGAGCCTCATCAGGGTCTCCCTGGGCCCTCACCATGGCGAGCTGCCAGTAGGGGGAGCTCTGTCACTGTGGTGGCCGCTCTTGCTGCCTCGGGGTGGAGGGTCTGTCCAGGAGACTGAGGAGGGGTTTAAGAGTGGCCAGCGCAGGGTGTGCGCTGAAGGGTAGCCGGCCAGGAGTCATTGGCTGCAGGGGCCCGGCTGGAAAAGAAGTGGAAATCCACTGGCCCAGTGCTCAGGGTTTGCCAGGGTGCTCAGGTTAAGCATGTAAAGAAAATGCACCCATGTCCTGACTTGGAGAGTCTTAGTTAGGGGTGGGGGAAAGAGAGAGGGGTGCAGCCTCACTTAGCCTGAAGCTGCTGCAGCACCTACTTACAGGGATACAGGACCCAGAGCTGCCCTCCTTCTTCCCCACCAGCGCTGCCTGCGGGGGCTGACTGCAGTTGGGGGCAGAGGCAGCCAAGACGGAACTTGTCATTCCTGAATGTGTCCTGCATGGGTGTCTTGTGTCCAGGCTTACTGAGCAGCCCTCATGGAGGCGCCCCCACCTGTCCCTGGCGGAAGTGCTGTACCCAGAGGCAGGAGGGTTCTAAATGGGAGTGTTTCCACGTGGTAACAGGTCCCTCTTGACTCAGGCTGACTGTCTTCCCCTGTAGCTGACCCCCAGGCCCAGACTGGGAGGATGGGAGGAGAAGGTAAAGGAAAGTGTCCTTCCATCCCGGTCCGTTCTCAGTGGCCATGTGAGCATTCGGGTGACAGACATTCCATGTGAGCTGGTGCATTTCCAGGACTTCTGGCGTGGCAGGGTGGGGATGAGCAGAAGGTTTTGTGCTTGGTGGGACTTGCCTTCCGCCTCTCTCAGGAGGCTGCAGAGTCGTTTCTCCTTCGTCTCTGTGACATGTTGGATGAGGCCCGGGAAGGCTGAGGACAGGATGTTAGGTTTGTTGTCATTCTCACGCACGTGTGATATGATTCTGTGTGGAGTAAGTCTAGGCCTTGGGGCAGAGGGGACTGGGAGGTCTTAGAGGCCAAACCCAGGTGTCATTTCTCATGTGTGTGTGGGGAGGAGTCTAGTAGAAGTGGGTCCGTGTGGTCTTGTTCAGAAGCACTCTGCCCTTACTGGTGACTTCTGAGATCAGTCTTTGTGCCTTGAATATTTAGATTTAGATTGAGATTGAGATTTGGGATGCCTGGGAGGATGGTTGGCTCAAAGATGGAGGAAAGATTTGCTGGAGCTCTTTTCTGAAGGTCTCTGTGTCCAGAAGAACCTCCCCTGCATCCTTCCACCTCGAGGTCAAAGAAGAGACTGTCTGGCTTGAAGCAGTTTAGGGGAATCCTATTGGAATGAAAGATTAGAGATTCCCTCTGGGTGAATAGAGGAGGGACGGCTTTTCTGTTTGTGATGAAATTTGCAGCGAACCTCCGAGTTTCAGAGATGGAGAGAGGCTGACTTCCCTCCTTAGCAGCCTCTGTGCTCTTTTAAGTCCCATGAACTTGGTCCCAATGGTACCATGAAAAATTGCTGTGACCTGCCATGCCTCTCACATTTTGTAAGCCTTAGTTTATAGTATTGCTGGGGAAGTGAGCCCTCCTTTCTCTTTCCTGCAAGCTGGGTGACCTGTGCTCTCTATGGTGCAGATAACAGTTAATATGTGGCCCTGATGGGAGCCCACAAGGATGTCCTGACCTTCTTCAAACACATGTCCAAATCTGAACTTTATCTTTGCGAATCAATTACCTAGCTCTGCTTGCTAGAAGCAAAGTAACCCTCTTGAATTGTCCAGTTTAGAGTTTTCAGATCATGATGGACTCAAATCCAAGGCCAAGTCTCCTCCTCTGCATGGAAGCAACATTAGGTAAAGGGGAGGGCTGAATTCTCAGGTCAGCACATCTGATTATGCCATTGCCTCCTCCTCCAAGCCCTTCTGTGGCTCCCCACTACTCTTACATAAAGACCAAAACCCTTCAGAAAGCCTACAAGGCCCGTGATATGCTCTCCTTGAGATCTATGCTCTTCAGACCCCCATCCCACACCATTCTCTGGGCTCCAGCCATAGGGACCTTGGTTCTTTGATTCTGTCATGCTCTGTCCAACCTCCAGGACTTTGCATATGTTGCTTCTTTTTCCTGGTGTGTTCTCTCTCATCCCCACCCTCTCCTTTTTTCTAGGTAATTCCCACTCATCCTTCAGGACCAGACTAGGTGTCACTTCCCCAAGGCAGCCTTCCCCAACCACCCAGATTGTGTTCCATAATGTACTCTCAAAGCCTTCGGTAGCACTTGTCACAGTAATACATACTTCCAACTGTATAATTGATTATTTTCTTATTTCTCTGCTAGAATGTAAGCCTCATGAGGGTGGGGCCTATGAGTTTGTCTTTCATCTTGTTCACCATCCAGCACAGTGCCTGGCACAGATTATGTACTCAACAAAAATGTGTCGAATGAATGAATGAATGAGAGTACCAGGTTGCCACTGGAATCCCTCTGGCCTTCTAGACAGACTCCTGTCTCAATTAGTGTGGATACTGTTTCTTGTTCTTACCCATTGAAGGGGAGAGCCACAGGTGGGCTAAGTAGTTTTATGTACAGCTCTTGTGACTTTGAGGCTTAACTCTTATGAGATGGCCACAGTCTCAGCTCTTCCTGTTTTATCTCTCCCAGAGAGTCTCTATTAAGGCAGAGTCCACTCCCTACTGTGCCCAATGCCTTCTTCCTTGCAGATCCTCAGCCTTCTGGTTTTTGTGTGAAAAATGTGGCTTTCTCCAGGCAAAGCCGAGAATGCTACCGGTCCAGGGAAGGTTGTTGGCTATGATCTCTTGAGTTACAGATCCAGAGCTGGGGTTCCCAGCTTGGTCTATCCTGCCATAGATGCAATTTCAGGATGCGATTGAGAAGCATGTCATTTGAACTGCCAGGGATGGTTTTGGAGCAAACTTTAATATCTCCTGGAGAAGTCAACAATTAGTCTCTGCAAGTCCTCCAGGACTTCGCACCTTATGACCTGGGCTCAGGGGCAGCTGAGAAGACTGCCTGTGGAGTTCTCTTTCCCTAGAGAACTGGACTGTAGCTTGAGGGCTGGGCTCTGAGCATCTGTAGGACAGGCCAGTGGTTTGTTGTGGGCATGCTCCACCCCCGGCCACTCCCTCACCTGCTTGTCCTTGGGCTCCCTTGTGCTGAGTCAGCAACATCCCGGGGACCCTGCTGTCTTGGCATTGTGTGGCAGAGCTAAGCCAAGTCTGGTTACAATGAGTCAGTTCATCTGGAAGCTCATATCCTGTACTCTCTTCCAATATGACACTCAGCCAGCTGGCGCCCAGTCGTGAAGAACAACCCTGGGAACTGAGGCTGCTGAGGACTCCTGACCCTGCACAAGCCAACAGCAAGAGCCGAGTGGCTGGGGAGGCCATCTCGCTGCCAGGCCTCTTTCTCTGCTCCGTGCTGGTTCCTGTCTAGCAGCACCATGGTTCTGGCTGGCAGTCAGAAATCCACTGCTGGTGCTTGTTGGTGGCTTGGCTCTCCTCCATCAAGCTAGGGCATTTGGACCTTTTTGCTATATTCTGCATATGAGCTTGGGAAGCAAGCCAGTAGCTCTCCTTGGAAATAGCCTCCATCAATGTCATTTCCCATCCTAGTTCCAAGGGAGACATGGTTCTTTATTTCCTCCACACACATTGACACCTTCTCCTGCCTTTGGCTCAAATACAGAAACCTCGAGTAGCACCAGCGCTGTTGGGAGGGGAAGAGGGCAAGGGGGCACATACAGCAAGTGACATTGGCAAAACAGAGGTGGGTTTGGTCACCAGCACCGGATGAGGCTTGAGTCTCCAGGGGTGTAAGTCAGCTAAGAAGGGAGGTGGTTACAGGCCTGTTTCTTGGCTCCTGCACTGATTGGCTGTGGCTTTTATCAGGAACTCTCTGGCACTTCTGTGAGTGTCAGTGTTGACTTCAGTTACAGATTGAATCGTGTCCCAGCTTCAAATTTATATGTCGATGTTCTAACCCCCAGGACTTAAGAATATTACTATTTGGAGATAGGGTCTTTAAAGAGGTAATCACGGTAAAATGAGGTCATATGGGTGGGCCCTAATCCAATGTGACGAGTGTCCTTATGAAAAGAGATCAGGACATAGATTGGTACAGAGGGAAGATCATGTGACAACAAAGAGGAGAAGGTGCCATCTGTAAGCCAAGGACAGAGGCCTTCAGAGGAAAACAGCCCTGCCAACATCTTCATCTTGGCCTTCCAGTCACCATAGCTGGGAAGGAAGTACATTTCTGTCATTTAAGCTACCCAGTCAGTGGCACTTTGTTTTTGCAGCCCTAGCAAACTAAAGCAACCTCCTCTAGACGTAGCAGAGAGAGTTTGCAGAAGGGCCAAGAAAACAGTAGATTAGATGCCCCCATTTTCCCCAGCTTCTCTGTGGGCTCTCAAGAGCAGTAGCATCCCCCTCTCTTCTCCAGTTCTTTCTGCTTCAGGCAGCTGCCAACCTCCTCTTGTTCTGAGCCCCCATGGCTAATAAATATAGCATTTCTGCCCCTAATCTTCTTCCCCCTCTGTGAAAACCTTATGTTAGGAGCTGCAGAATCTCCATGTCACCCAGCATGGCTGGTCCTGCCCTCTGGAAGCTTACATTCTACAGGCAGGAAAGACATGACGATCACTGCAGCATGGTACGTGTCACGATGGTGGTCAGCAGAAAAGCACAGGGACACAAAGGAGGACGAGTTGAGCCTACATGAGGAGGTCAGAGAGGGCTTAGTGGAGATGAGGGCAGAGCCCAAGTCTGCCAATTCTTTGAGGGCAGGGGCTGGGTCTTGCTCAGCTTCCTTTGCCCATGGAATCCGGCACAGTTTTTGCACATAATAAGTGCTCATCTAGTGTGTTGGGTGAATGATTCCATGAAGTCCCTTCCAGCTTTCTGATTCCATGCTTCCGTGACCTCAGAAGCCCACAGCAGTCAGATGGCTGAAGGTGCTGCTGGCAGATGGCACGAAGGTGAACAGATATGGGGGTTTTGTAGCACTCAGAGCCATTTACGAGCAATTGAACTGGAATGGTGTGTGGGGGGGCGGGGAAGTGAGCTTCCCTTCTTAGCTCAGATTTCTGGGAGAATCCTCAGGCATAACCACAGGAACCCAGCCAGCGCCGCGGCCCCCGTAGATGATCAGAGGCAACTCTTCCTCTGCACAACGCAAAGGTTGGTCAAGCTCCTCACAGCAGTTTCCCACAGAGAGGAAATCCCCTAAGTTCCCAGGCAGTGTAAACTGACCGTGTGTTTATAAAATATGCCCCATGGCCCAGGAACATGAAAACACTCCAGATGCGTGAACCTGCAGCCGGCGCGGCAGGGATTCTAGATGCCGGGGAGCAGGGAGGGGTGCGTGGGGGAGAAAATGGTTACATGCCAAAGCAGCGTGGCTCTCCTCTGGAGAACACCCAAACCGATCTAAAACCGAAGTTCAAAACATAACAAACACACAAGCTGTTTGAAAACAAATTGTGCCTAGACACCTTTTCAAGCGGAGTGGTCAACCCCCCGACAGTGCTACGAGGGAGCGGCTGCACCCAAGGAACGAGGGGCAGCTCCTGCTCCCTGTCCGAGGGCTCCAAGAGCTCAGATGAAAATTCTTTCTGTCCGGCTTTTGCACGATGGAACTGAAAGAGCCCACTGGTGAGAAGACAGGAGACTGAGGAGGGCCTGTACAGACTGTGAGGTGCCTTCAGATGAGCTGTTTTGTTTCATGCTGAGCTGAGCTTACCTCGGTGGTGACCTTGTGACAAGAATACCAGGCCAAGTCCAGATCAGCAAAGAGAGGACAGGAAGAGGAAGAGGAAGAGGAAGAGAAGCAAAGGCAGCCATGTGAAGCAGTGACTGGCAGAAGCCTTGTCAGAACTTCTGGTTAGCATCATTTGCAATCCTTCAATCAGAGTTGATAAAACTTTGACAAAGGCAGATCTTTATAGTTGATCTTTCAGTCTATTTGAAAAAAAAAAAAAGCTTTCCAGACCCAGAGACATAAGACAAAAGTGTTGGAGCCATCAGACTCTCTTCAGAATATTAGGTCCACGCTTAGGCTGCACGGAGTCCTGAGTCCCCTCAAGGTTAAATGACACACAGCAAACTGGGTGCACACAGACATCCTCGGTGGCCTATTGGAACTCCAGGAAGAGCTGGGGGACTGGCTTCCTCAAAAATCTACTTGAAGAGGCTGGGCGTGATAGCTCATGCCCCCCACTTTAGGTGGCCGAAGTGGGAGGATCACTTGAGACCAGGAGCTCAAGACCAGCCTGAGCAACATAGCGAGACCCTGTCTCTACAACAAGTGGAGAATTTATCATAGCTGGGCATGATCTACTCTAAGAGAATTCGCTGCAGGCTCAGTGTGGCTTCTGATCTGAAGGATAACAGTGATAATAGTAGTGGTAATGAAAATAAGAAGAGTGACTTATTTATTGAGTCTCTGATCTGTTCGGGCACTGTGCTAGGCCTATACAGTTCCTAGCAAGGACCATGATCATCTCTTTTCTACATATGAGAAAATGAGGTTTAGAGAGGTCGAATTGCTTTCTCAAGGTCACAGAGCAAGTGATGGAGCCAGAACACCAACTCAGGGCTCTGACTCCCAATCCTGTGCTCTCAGTGATCACACACCTTCTGGATCTTCTGTGGGTTCCAGGCTGTGCTGGGAGGAAGCATGGATATTGAACTGTAAGCAAGGTATGCTCTGGATCTACCTGAAGTACCCCAACTTATTCCATTCCATTGCATGACTAACAGCTTTTCAGATCTGTTTTTCTCCTGACCTGATCTCAGGAAGCCAGAGTCCCTTGAGGTCTGGGGTCTGTATATCTGGGGGCCGTAAGTGAGAGGCATGCCTACTTAGCACCGAATTTAACAATATAACCAAGAAAAGGGGGGAGACACACACACACAGATACACACACACCCCCCCCAGGTAAGGAGCCGGTGAAGTCCCTGTAGACTTACAGACCCAATCTATGCAATCCCATTCCACCCACCAGGCTTCACCATCACTAGCACATCAATTTTCCCTGCCCCATACCCTCCAAGCCCTTTTCCCTTAACAGCTAAAGACACCTTAGGTTTCCCAGTATGAAAAATATCCTGGAATTTAACAACAAAGGAGCTGCCACAGTCTCCTGTATGTCTTTTCTTTTCTTT
>VBSM01001265.1:67538200-67627368 GCA_008086735.1 Cheirogaleus medius | reverse complement strand
CTCCTGTATTTCTAAACTCTGGGCCTCTGGCTCCTCTATATGAACCCAAGCCCATCCCCCAGGACGGCCACACCCTCCCCTTGCAGTGTGAGCAGTGTGAGCAGGTGGACTTCCTTTCTGGAGGCCTGATTATCTCGCTTGTTTAATGTAGACGTTCTCTTGGAGGCTGCCGGGCTGGCCATTGGGAAGGGCCAGGCTTAGGTCACATGGGCCGCACCATACCAGCCTCCTCTCCTTACTATCTTGCACACCCGGAGATACATTAGGAGCCCTAACCTTTCTCTTTGATTTTCTCTCTTCCCAGCCTGCCTCTGGGACTTAGGTCAGAAGGGCATGGTGCTTTTAAATGAAGGAGAAATCTCCAGTTCCCTTACCCTCTATCCTTGCAAGCCTGGATACAGTGCTATCTGTTATACACACTCCCTCTGACTTCTTAGTGGATATTAGTTTCAAAGTGAACGGTATCATCAGGTGCCAGTTTACGAAATAAGGGCATCTGAAGAAGAATGGAGGAGAAGGAGAAGGTTTGGAGGAAGGAGGAGTGATCAAAATGAGGTTTCCTGGCTGGGTGTGGTGGCTCACACCTATAATCCCAGCATGCTGGGAGGCCAAGGTGGGAGGATCACTTGAGCCCAGGAGTTCAAGACCAGCTTAGGCAACATAGTGAGACCCCTATCTCTACAAAAAATAAAAAAAGTTAGCTGGTGTGGTGGTGTGCACCTGTAGTCCCAGCTACTCAGGAGGCTGAGGCAGGAGGATTGCTTGAGCTCAGAAGTTTGAGACTGCAGTGAGCTATGATGGCGCCACTGCACTCTGGCCTGGGCGACAGAGCGAGACCCTGTCTCAAAAAGAGAAAGAAAAGAGGTTTCCCTCCTCTGGGGCTGAGGGAACTCGCTGATAATCAGCAAACCACTCACAAGGCTTTACCAAGTGGGGCTTATTCTGTGTTCTGCACTGGGCGAGGCAAGCACAGTTGCCACCTGGGCTTCCGCCTGGGTTCCAGAGGAGTCAGTTCATGTCTTAGAGCATCTTGCAACTGGAATCCCATTTTGCAGCCAGGTAGCAGAGTTTGTGCCCGTAGCCATGTGTTCTTTTTAGCTCTCTCTTATTCTCCTTCTGTCTCTCCAGAGCAGTCTGCTCCCCTCTGTCCGGGCTCCCCAAAGACTCACACAGTCCTCTAAGTACCTCCCACTATCTCCCCCTCCAGCTAGGGAAGGTGGGGGCATCTCCAGCAACCTCAGGCCTCAAGTCTCCCGCTGGGATGGCAGCACACGCAAGTCAGTTTTGCCTGGAGAAGAAAGGGGAGCTCAGAGACCTTGATCTTGCCCTGTGTTCTGGGAAGCTGCTTCTGCTGCTGCTTTCAAGTGGCCGGATCTCATTACCGACACTGACAGATACTGACACGGGGCGTACTTCAGAGGAGGTGCCTGAGAAATGGAGAGAACTTGGCTTGCTTGCTGCCTTTGAGGGTCGGTGGGAGAGAACCACAAGCCTGTCTGATCTTATCTTTTCAGGAAGGGGCAGGAAAACAAGACAGCAAAACAGCTGCCCGGACAGAGGAGAACACCACCTAGTGACTTCACACCCCACGCCCACGTGCAGCGAAGTTGCCGTTTCCCACAGATGAAAGAGGAGGGGTGGGGCACACCAGAGATTCCCTGAGCCCCAGACGGGAGGGCTCAGGTGGGCGAGGAAGGGACCCTCAGACCAACCCATGGAATTGACACACTTAGCTCTCAGGACTTGTCGCCTCCACCCAACCTCTCTCTCTGGTGGGGTGCTGAGGGATTGAGGGATCTGCTTTTGCTCTCTAGAGGAGGCAATCCATTAACAAAAGCGAACTAAACATGCACTGTGTGTCCACCTTGTGCTCTGGGGAATCCAATTAAATACAAGGCCAACCTGGCCCTCGTGGAACCCAACATCGGGTGGGGAGACCAACCGCCAATGAAGGAAAAGTTAAATAACAGGTCACACAAGCACATACACATACACACGAGCGGTTACAAGTGGCACATGACTAATTGGCAAATGAAAGACACTCATTCTCGGTTTGCTCCCACACTGACATTTGGCTGAACGAATGGAACAGACAGAAGGATAACACACCACTGCAGCTAGCTGAGGTCGGGGTAGGAAGGGGGTATCTCAGAGAGGACAGCATGGCAGGCTGGAGCTACCTCTACATGTGTCCTTAGTTATAACACAGTTGTAACTGTGTTTTCTGAAATGGATTCAGGGTCAGCTTTGTCGCGCACCCAGAAGTCTCTGGTTGTATCTTGCTAGGAGACATCAATCAGACCTGGTCACACCTGTCCCCTTCCCTTCCATTGGAGCCACCCTGCTGGAGCCTTCCTCCACTGTTCACTCAAACACACTCTGATACGGGCTCCCTGCTTCGGCCCTTCAGAATGATGACAACAGCAGCTTCTCTGCTGTTGCCTTGGCCAGGCTACTTCTCTCTCAGTCCCTTAGGATGGATTTCCATTGAATTGCCAATAGAGATGAATTAAGTGTGAAGCTAGTCAGTCTGGGAACAAACCCCAGCTCTGTCATTCACTAGGTGTGTGACTGTGACCGTGAGCCTCAATTTCCTCATCTGTAAAGTGGGTACAAAAAGGATATCTTTATTGTATGATTGTTATGAGGCTCAAATGAGATGTGAATATGAAGGCACCTGTCACAGCACGTGGTGTGTGTCCAGAGTTTACTCTGTGTGGAAATTCACCAAAGTCTGTGCTAAAGCAGTGCTTCTCAAACTTGCGCGTGCATGCAGATCACCTGAGGGTCTTGTTAAAAATGCAGATTCTGATTGAGTAGAACTGGGTGGGGCCTGAAATTTTGTATTTCTAGCAAGTTCCCAAGAGATGCAGATGCTGCTGCTGGTCTGAGTACCACACTTTGAATGGCAAGGTACAAAAGGACTTTGTGGTTCTAATCCTGCAGTTCCATGATTTGCTCAGGTGCCAACGCTAGCCTGCATTGACGGTTTATGCTGCCTCTTGCCCTTTCTGTGTTTGGAGCCTCTTGCCTGATCCTTCTAGTGTCTAGACCCTGTTGCCGGCCTTTTTGGCACCTTAGTCCACTTTCTCCACTACCTCTGACTCTACACTTCTCTCTGACTCTGCCTTCTAGAGTGGCATTGGTCACACTGACTACGCTTCTTTAATGTTTCTGGCTTCGTCTCACAAGGCTCTCTTACAAAGGTGACCTCTTGCCTAAGGTCACCTTTGGTTAAAACCCATCCCATTTTCCTTTTCCCCTGAGCTGCTAGGAAGCTTACAGTGAAGTTTTGTGTTGAGTTACAACAGCATTCTTTCTCCAAGTTTTCTGATGAAATTAGTTTCTTCCCACTTGCCATTCTTCTCTTATGGCTTGGTTCTTAGAGATTTTATTTTATTTTTTGTTTTATTGTAGGTGTTGCTATCTGCTTGCCATTTGGGCAAACAACTTAGCCTCTTTGGGAGTCTGTTTTCTCACCTATAAAGTGGGGATAATTAAGGTACCTACCTCATAAGATTATTGGGAAGATTAAATGAATGAATACCTGTAAAGTCCTTAGAACAGTACTTGGTACAAGGTAAACATCACATGTATGTTACTTATTGTTATTATCTTAATAAACTTCCTTAAATCTTTTTGAAAAATGACATGTGTATAATCATCATCATCATTATCATCATCACCAGAAAAACCATGTCAGCATTCGAGTGGTACATATTAATGATATACCATGAAATTATCATATTACATTGTAATATGTAAGTTGTGGGATATCTTTCAAGCTAGAAAGAAATAAATTTAGGGTAAATTAAATCAAATGCAGTCAATAGTAAACTTTAGGGAACTAGTTTCTTGTATTCTAAAATCAGGTAGTTCCAAGATGGGTTGAAATGAAATAGAATTTGTCCTACCCAACTCTGGGCCTTTAAACCACAACAGTCTGCTGATGGGCTGTATAATCTCCATACCGTAAATGGGCTTTAGTATTACAGTCTTGCCTGAAACAATTGTTTTGAATCTGCTCACATCTCTTTTGTCCTTGTTTTACCTTCTGCTCCATTCTAGCAAAGAGCAATGACTGTCGGGCCTTGTCTCTTTCTTTGCTGATCCCACTAATTTCTTAAACCCAATGACTAGATTCAGCTGACCTGTTTTGACACTGTTGCCTTCTCTGACTTAGATAGAATTTCTGTCTGCTTCGGCACACTATCCCATTGGGTTCTGCTCCAGTTCCTGGGACTTTACTAGATGGCCTTCTGGGGTTCCCATGTGCCTGCCTCAAACCCTCATGGTTCCCCCAGCCATTCACTCCATGAAATTTACTTTATGTCTATTCTGTGCCAAACACTGATATAAATGCTAGGGAATATAGAAGTAAATAAAACAGACAAACTTCTGACTCTAATGGAGCTTACATTTTAGTTGGGGGAGACAGACAATAAACACATCGATAATACTATGTACTCTACATTCTCAAAGGATGGTCCATGGGCTGGCAGCAGTGGCATCACCTAATCTGTCTGTTAACAAGATCCCCAGGCAGTTTGTGTGCACATTACATTTTGAGGCACATCACTTACAGGATAGTCTGCTGTAAAGGAAAAGAAAGCACCTGAGGGGATTGGAGAGTGTTGGTGGGGTGGGGTGGGGTGGGGAGGATGTGTGTGCTATGTCCTATAGGATGGCCAGTGAAGGCTGCCTTGGTAAGATGGCATTGCTCAGTGACCTGAAGAAGGGACGAATGTGCCATGTGGATTTCTTTCCCAGCAGAGGAGACAGCGTGTGCAAAGACGCTTAAGCAGGAGCATGCCTGGCCTGTTCCAGGAACAGCAAGGAGGTTGGCGTGACTGGAGCAGAGTGAACGGGGGAGAGTGGGAGGTTGGAGCAGGAGGAGGCCACAGCACGCAGGGCACAGGCCAGGGTGAGAACTTGGGACCCTGCTTAAGGGAGATGGGAAGCCATTGGAGGGTTTTGAACAAAGCAAGGGCACGCTTATGCTTTAAAAGCACCACCCTTGCTGCTGTGACTGTGGCAGGACAAGGGAGAAGGCGAGGAGACTGGGTAGAAGGTGGTGGCATTAATCCAGAGGAGAAATGATGGCAGTTTGGGTGGTGGGGGTGCTGAGAAGTAGCTGGATGTTAGACATATTTCGAAGGCAAAATTAATGGGATTTTCTGATGGGTTGGGTGCAGAGGATGAGGAAAGGAGAAGAGTCGAGGATGACTTCAAGGTTTTTGTCTGAGAAACTAAGATATCATTGCCATTTGCAGATTTGATGGAGACGATCGAGGATTTTGTTTTAGACATGGTAAGTTAGAAATGCTTTCTGGAAAATCAAGTAGACAGGTTGAAGGGGCAGTTGCTTATTTTAGTTAAGGTTTGTAGGAGATATTTAAAGTCTGATGGACCTTAAGGATCGTCTATTCTGATGATATCATTTCACAACTGAATAAACTGAGTCTGAGTGAGACGAGGAGGCCTTGATCAAGGGTGTACAATTAGTTGGTCACAGAGCTTATTTTTGAGTCTTTTAAACTCATTGCATGACATCTCTCCTTGAATGGATTCTAGGTCAACAAGTTATTAAGGTAAGTTTGCTTATTTAAAAGAATTCCCAAACCTTAAGGGGTTGTGGAAATGTAGGAAAACCCCTCTCTGATATTTCTTGTCAAAACCTTGTTCCTGGGGTAGAGGGGTCATGGTTTGGATCCCAGGTGGCAATTCTCGACTCTCTAGTCATATCTGCCTTAAACAAGGAACACGCAGGGGAGAGAAATAGTGACTGTGGAAGTTTCTTTCTAAGACACTGGCAGAGGGCTCTGTGCAAAGTGGAATTAAGAAAGCGTTTCAAAGAGACTCGTTGATTCATTTTACAAATGAGGGAATTGAGGTCTAGAGAAGTGACTAATTTGAGATCCCACTGCAGGTTAGTAACACACCTGAGACCAGAGCTGGGTTTTCTGATGCACTGTGCAAAACTTAGGATTTGGAGTTGGAAGATCTGAGATTGACTCCCATCATTTCCATCAGCCTGAAGCAGGAGGAAAGAGTCCCTCACCTTCTTTAGGTTTTCATTTCCCCAGGTGTGTGACACTGTATTCGTCACTCGTCCCTCCCACACATTAGCTTCTTCTTTTGTAATGCGCGGTTGAGCAAATGAGATAACGCACATGAAATGTTTTATGAAACTACTTTCCTTCCTACAATGACACACAGCATTCATTGTGCCAGAACCACCCCAAAGAGATGAAATCATCAGGATCCAGACTCGATCCTGCATTAGGAAGAGGACCCTGATTTAGAGAGTGACTTGTATCTCCAGTGTCCTAGTCTGTTGGCGTTGCTATAAAGGAATACCGGAGACTGGGTAGTTTATAAAGAAAAGATATGTATTTAGCTCACAGTTCTGCAGGCTGAGCATGAAGCATGGTGCCAGCGTCTGCTTGGCTTCTGGCGAGAGCTTTTGTGCTGCCCCAAAACATGGCGGAGAGGGTCAAAGGGGAAGCGGGCACGTGCGAGGAGGGACCAAACCCAAGAGGCATTCCAGCTTTATAACAGCCCACTCTCATGGGAACTACGTCTTCCTCCAGGACCAATCAGTCTTGGGAGAAGGAGAACTCACTCATGCTGCCCTCCAGAAGGGCACCAAGCCATTCACCGGAACACCTCCCACTAGGTCCCGCCTCCCAATATCACCACACGGGGGGATCAAATTTCAACATGAGACTTAGTGGGGACAAACTACATCCAAACCACAGCACCTAGGCAGCTCCTTTTCCAGCTCTCCTCATTTCCTAAAGGGGTAATTTAAAAATATTCTCTCCTCTACTACCTCTTCCATTCTTCTCGGAGAAAATATAGGCAGTCTGATGGGAGCTCCTTCAATTCCCCATAACCACCTAGGTGAGCCTGTGCAGAGTGGAGGGGTCTTCGAGTTCTCTCACTTGCACTGACGGAGTCCCTTTGCCCTGGCTCTGGTCCCCGGCTGTGGTGGCCTCTGTGCCCTTCCCCACCCTAATTCCCACACTCCGCACTTTTCCTGCCCTACCGATTTGCATTAAAAGTCACACATCTTGAGAAATAAAGGCTCAGTGGCTAGGAACTTGTGCTCTGGAGACAGTCCGACCCGGGTGCAAATCCCCGCTCCGCCATGGGCTGCTGTGCAAGTTATTAATGCTTACCCTCTTTGAGGATTAGTTTTCCCAGCCAAGAGGTGGTAAATATTATCCATTCATGGGGCTTTGTGAGGATGATATTAGATAATCCCATCAGCAAACAGTGACTATTATGTTGTTTTATAACTATATCTTTCTCCAACCTACCTTGTCAGAAATAATCACTTTCCTTAGTGTTCTTACAGAACATGGTAATAATAAGATTCAACCATTTTAATAATAGTATGCTATATATAAGCTATGTGCTATATATACTCTATAGCATATGCATACCATATACTTACATGCTATTATATAACTGTACATAGTATATATATATATGTATAGTATTTGTGGTATATATTGAATATTTATTTATTTATTTTATATTGAATATTTAATAGTATACAATAACATATAGTATATGATAATAATAATAGTAATAATAAATTTTATAAATGCTTACCATGTGCCAGGCATTGTTTTATGAGCTTTATATGTATTAATTCACTTAATTTTCTCAAGGTAGGTATGGTTGATATTCAGGTTTTATAGATGGGAAACTGAGGCCCAGGGAAGTTGAGTCACTTGCCTAATGACATGTGGCGAGAGGGAGCGTAGGACTTGACACGAGGTAGGCTGGTTCCGTATTAGAGTTTGTTGTACGTGGGCTTTGCCACCCAGCCGTGGGCTGTGAGTTTTGTGAGTGCGCTGATATAGGTCTGACCCCTCCTTGAAACCTCCCAGCGCCTTGCTCCCAGTTTGCAGTGGTCTGTGGGATGCCTGCACAAAGGAGCCGGCCTCAGTGAAACACACCAGATAGTCAGTAGCTAATAGCCCCAGGAGGGAGGATGCCAGCTTCCCAGTGCTCAGTTCCCAAAGCCCCAGCCTCCTGCTCATTTCTGGCCCAACTCAATAGGCTGTATCTGAGCCTGGCAGCGGACAAAAGAAATTTTTCCCTCCAGGGAGAAGTGCCTATAGTGTACAAGGCATACTGTGATGGCAAACAATGATCACTAAGCTAATTAGAATAAGCAAAACAGAGGCTCGTTTTGCACCTAGGGATTGTACTTGAGGAGTGAGCAGAGGTAAGACACTAGGCACAAGCATGTATTGACCATGTGGTGGTCAGCTGATAAAGAGAGATGGTCCTCAGGATTCTATCCAGAAAATGGCCTATGTGGGTCATTTGGGATTGGAATTGTTTCCCTGGGAAGAAAGGACGGGTCACTCATGCTGGGTACAGTGTCCCTAAGAAAACTTAGAGCTGTGAGAAAAAGGAGATGAATTGGATACAATCAGCAGCATGTTCCATTTATCTCTCCTAGTCTCATTGTCAATATTGAATAATTTCATGAGTTATCACATTATCACTTAATGTTATTATCTTGTTTTCTTATTCTGTGATTTAATCTGTTGGATCTTTCCAACTGGATTGCTAACTCTTTGTGGATAGAGACCATAATCCTGCTTTTTATACATCATCCCCTACCTCCCTGTCCCATGCTGAGCATAGTATAGGTGCCTACTGAATATTTATTTGCAGTCTGATTTATTGAGTCACTGCCACTGGTCAGATACTGGGAACTCTAACAGACAGTGAGATGTCAGAACCACGAGAAGCCAGAGAGTTTGCAGAGGTTATCTAGACTCCACTGTAAGAACAAAGCTGACTTTCTTGACAGTTTTCTGCATCACCAGGCAAGGTTTGAGATCTGTAGCAGACTAAAGATACTTCTTCAGGAGGTAGATTCTCCTCGGTATATCAAGAATGACCCAATGATCCCTGTGCCAAGGAGTTTCTCTGTTTAGGGAGAAGGGAGGGTTACCTGAGATCATGCTGTGTAAATGCCCATGCTCATATTCATCATAGCGGCTGTTAGGTCTTCCCCAGAGATAAACTGCTTCACTGGCTTCTCTCCATTTTCCTGTAATGCAGGTGAAGGAGACCTTAGCCCACTAAAATCATTTCCCTTTTCCCCATTACTTATGGTGTCATGGTGAAGAGAAGACTCTTCATTTCAATTTTAGTCCTACATGATGGCAGGAGAACAACAGAAATGTTTGAGGTTGGGATTCTGAAGCATAAAAAGCACAAGTCAATTACCTTTGACTTCTCAGGCAGATTTCTATGTACACAGTTGTGTTTCATCTTTGTAACTTGCGACTACACTTTGAGGGTTTCTCAAGTAGGGAAATTATCCATGCTCTGTCCAGAGTCATGCTTGAGTTAAGAGTTCCTGAGCAGATGGACATAAATTCCACTCCCCACCTCTTGGGGCCCCCACAAGAGAAGTCCTGCTCTGGAGAGAGATTGATTTGGTAATGCAGGACGGTAAAGGGACTCATTCTAAAAGTTTTGCTTGTGGGCTTTCATTTAAAGTCCGATTCAGCAAAGGGGTATTCAGTTCCGCTGAATTTCTTCACCGAGTCAACACAAATTGCAATGTGGAAATGAATGTTTGGAGACGTTTCCGATGCGGTATTCCTTTTATTTTTTTTCGCCTTTGGCTGAAAACACAGTCAGACTTTTGTGCAGAATGTGAATTCTGAAAGGCCATTGAAGGCCGAGTGGGAGAATCTTTAAGGCATCTCAGGGGAACATTGAGCACAAACACAGCACATGCCAACTTGCCTCAAGGCTGGCAAGGCTGAAGGTTTCTCTGCAACAACCCTACTCTTCCTACATATTAACCCTGAACGGATCTGGAAGGCACATCCCGTTGGCTTGTACAGGAGGCTTGATTCATTCATCCATTGAGCAAATATTTGCTGAGTGGCTACCAGTGCCAAACCTATTCTAGGTGCTGAGGATATAGCAGTGAACAAAAATGGGCAACGATCCCTCCTGATTTAGAATTTTCTTTCCTCAGATTGGCCTAATAGTGTTATCTTGCTCTCTCTAATTATGTGTGTGTTATAAATATTAAATATATCTTCTTATTTTATACATAAATCTTAGATTTCTCAGATTTACATACAAATAATATAATAAAATATAGTCACATATAAATAATATGTAAGAAAAAATATATCTTTTTAAATAGTATGTTCCAAGAAGGCAGGGATTGGGTTTATCCAATTATCTTTGTTCAAAGCCCGGAATAGCATCATTCATTCATTCTCTCAACACATACTTTCCGAGTGCCTACTTTGAGTTAGGTGATGGGGATATGGTGATGGCCAGAAAACTCTCACAGGGATTATGGTCTAATTTGGTAAATATGAAAACAAAAACAGTGATGCTGTGGTGTTTTTGACATCTGAGTTTAATGATGTACAAATCTTAAACCTTACATCTGAAAAGATATGTCTTACATCCAAAGAATAACATCATATTCATTGCTAGTGGACACATTTTTAGCATGAATGACTTTGCCCGCCCCAAGCTTTTTTTTTTTTTTAACTTTTTATTTTGAAATAATTTTAGCTTTACAGAAGAGTTGCAAAAATAAAGCACAGAGATTTCCCGTGTACCCTTCATTCAGCTTCCTTGAATGTTGACAACTTACACAACTGTGGTACATTTAGCAAAACTAAGAAATTGGCATTGGTATAATACTATTTAATTAGATTACAGACTTTAATTGCATTACGCTAGTTTTCTTATTAATGTCTTTTTACTGTTCTAGATTCCAATCCAGAACACTCTGTTACGTTAGTCATCATGTCTCTTTAGTGTCCTACAATCTGTGACAGTTTCTAAGTATTTGACAGTTTTGAAGAGACCTGGTCAGGTATTTTGTAGAATGTCGCTCAGTTTGGGTTCGTCTGGTGTTTTCTGATGATTAGACTGGGGTTGTGGGTTTTTAGGAAGAATCCTGTAGGTGTGAAGCAGCCTACAGAGAGGATGTGTACTATCAACACGAATCGTCACTAGTGATGTTTGGTCACTTGGTTAAGGTGGTATCTGCTGGCTTTCTCCACTATAAAACTATTTCCCCCATTTATATGCTCTATTTGTTAGCAGCTAGTCACTAACCAGCCCACATTAAAGGTGAGGAAATTAAACTCTGCCTCTTGGAGGAAGGCTTCTTTTCTTTTTGAGATTTCTTTACTTACATATCCTGTCTTTGGGCATAGGTTTTAGGGATCACAATAGTATTTCCCCTTGAAGTGATAGTAAAGCTATGCTATGCTTAAATTCATCTAACTAATGTTTGTACAGTGCCTTGTTTAGAAAGTCTTTTATTATTTAACATGAGCTTTTATAAGAGAGGGAAAGAGAGAGAGAAAGATTGATTTTCATTCAGAGGGTTCTGAAGTTCTCGTTACTTGTAAATTAACAATTAACTCCATACTGCAGATGAAATACCTTTTCCTCAGTTTAATGCACTTTTAGCAATTGCTTCTTCTTTTTTTATTTCGAGACAGAGTCTCACTCTATTGCCCGGGCTAGAGTGCTGTGGTGTCAGCCTAGTTCACAACAACCTCAAACTCCTGGGCTCAAGCAATCCTTCTGCCTCAGCCTCCCGAGTAGCTGGGACTACAGGCATGCACCACCGTGACCTGCTAATTTTTTCTATATATTTTTAGTTGGCCAATTAATTTCTTTCTATTTTTAGTAGAGACGGGGTCTCACTCTTGCTCAGGCTGGTCTCGAACTCCTGACCTTGAGCGATCCTCCCACCTCAGCCTCCCAGAGTGTTAAGGATTACAGGTGTGAGCCACCACGCCCGGCCTAGCAATTACTTCTTGTATTTTAAGGTAAGTGACTCAACAATAGTTCAATTCACATAACTGTGGAATCATAGAATATTGGGCTTGGGCAGCTTTCAGAATCATTTGGTCTAGTCTCCTCGCTTTACAGATGAGAAAATTGTGACCCAGAGAGGGGGCATGGCTTTCTGACGCTGCTCAGCCAGTGAGACAGAGCCTGGGCCTCTGCTGCTCAGGACTCCTTTCCATCTGCGATCCCCAGCAAAGGAGGGAATTTATACCATCTCCCCTCACCCCGCCCTCCCTCTATCTCAGCTCCTTCTAGGGCCTCCTTTGGGCCTTCCTGTAGATCAGGGATAAGGCCTGCACGTAGGCCATACTTAGGATTAAGGGAAATGCATTTTGCAAACACCCTCAAGCCCCACACAGCTTACATCTGCCACCCTGGGGGCAGGAGGACCTCTCACCCTCCAGCCACTTCCCCCATCCCACCAACCCCAGCTGTGGCCTGGAAGTCTCACTCCCTGTCTAGCCAGGCTCTGCTCCCAGATGGAGACACTATAGTTTGAAAGTGGAAGCCCTCTGTTAAACGTGGAGTTCATTCTCAGAAACTGCCATCCCAGGTACAATGAGAGAAATTCCTTTAGAAGACCGAGCCAGCTTAAAGTCATGAAAGGACTCAGCAAAGAGGTCTTACCTTCTCAAGACGCAGTAAGACACCAAGCTGGCATTTGAGAGAAAAAAACTGGAAAAACATAAGCCCTTCCTCCTTCTACCCATATCAACTGGGGCTAGAAAGCAAAGAGGTGAACATCTGGATGACTTTGCTCTGGTCGTGAGATATGTCATTTCTCCTGGTGAAAGGATTTTTCACGTTGACCATTTTGACCATCTTGGCTGCAGCTGGGGAACCCACAAGAAGCAGAGCCAAAGGTGGCCGAGCCTCCGAGGACGTGGCTGCACGTGTAGCTGCCACGGCACGTCCTGCAAAGGGCTTCCCCAGTCCGGGCAACCCACTTGGTGACATGAGTAAAGATGATTTTTGGCTGCCTCAGTTTCCCTCCCCTGGGTGTGCCTCATCCATGCATCTCTCTGAGTCCGGGATCTTCAGCATTCTCACCCTTCCCTCCATTGTAATCTCTCAGGAAAGCTGAGGATCTCGTTCATGCCAGCATGTACCTCACTGGCTCCTCTTAGAGGTGTTAGACCTTTACAGGGACCATTGCTTTTAAGGAGGGATAAACCCTGAGACGTGGTTCTCAACCTTGGCCACGCAGCAACATCCCTTGTGGTACATTTATAAAATACGTAAGCCTGGGCCCAGTCAAACTTGGGAAGGTTAAAAAGCTCCACAGGTGAATTTCATTCACAATCAGGGCTGAAAACCATTCCTAGTTTAAGTGAGAGAGTCTCACTCTGTGATTCCCAGACCAGCGGCATCAGCATCACCTGGGAACTTAGAAATGCAAATTTTTAGGCCTGAATGAGAAACTACAGGGGTGGGGCCTGGCAATGTGTGTTTCATTAAGTACCTCACGTGATTCTGATGCATGCTAAAGTTTGAAAACCATTGCTTTGAGCTAAAGGACCAAGGTCATAGTGGGACATTTAGGTCAAGAGTGGGGACATTTTGGTCAAGACCACAAGTGAAGGTGGTGGACAAGGCAGAGGCGGAGGATAAGGTCGTGGTGGGGGAAGTAAATGATCTTATGTAAGATGGATTGTACTGACTTAGAGACCATGGAATTCCTGTGCATAGTATTCCTTTAATTGTGAATTTTATCTCAAAAACAGTGATTCCAAAACACTCACTTGAAGCACAGTGTCTCTATGGTCTGAAAGCATCGTAAATAGGAAAGATTTCCTGAAAATTTAGCTGGAATGTGGTGACATTTAAATTCTATTCAACTAGCACTTTTCTTGGTACTGGGCTGCATTGATGAACAAGAGGGACACTGTAGCTATAACCTCAGGATCTAAGAGGGAGAAACAAGTCAGAAGACCCCTAATGAAGAGGAGACATAGAGTGCTGCATGAACATTTAGCAGTTGGCTTGATCTTATTTCTTGGGCTCTGGTAAGTCCTCCCTGGGTAAGTGATATTTAATGTGGAAACTGAAGGTTGAACGGGAATCAGCCAGGTGAAGGATGCAGGGAGGGAAGGAAGAGGAGGTGAGAACATTCTAGACAGAGAGAAGGACTGGTATGAAGGCTTAGAGTAGACTGAGAGCCTGGTATGGATGTTTTAAGAACTGCAAACTGAGTATGCTGGATCCTAGAAAGTACAGGGGAAGGTGATGATAGGAGAGGAGGTTAGGAAGGCGGCAAGTCCGGATCCCAGAGGGCCTAGGAAGTTAGATGAAGGATTTGGACTGAGGCCTAAGGGCAGTTGGAAGCCTCTAAAGGATTAAAAACAGTGGAAGAAGATGACAGATTTGCATGGAAAATAAATCTTTTGGCTGAATTTTGGAAAGTGGATCGGAGGGGGAATTGTGGATATTGGGAGACAGTCAGGAGATGGGTGTCATACAGATTAAATTTACCAATGTTTGCTTAGGGAAAATATGAAATGAACTAAGAAATTGGGAGGTTAAAATATGTGCTTCGTCTCTTGTTCTCATGTTCTTTTTCAGCCCTGGTTTTGTGTCTTTGGATGAAATAGATCAATGACGGCTCTCTTTAGAGTGTGTATGTACTTGACATGTGACATACTCATACCTAGCCAGTGGCATGAGTAAATCAACAAACACTAATTGAACACTCGCTGTGTGCAAACCACCATATAAAACACAGTGCTGGACACCCTGGGGGATTCCAGGAGGGCTTGGTCCTTGCCCACAAAAAATTAACAATTGAGTAATGGAAATAAGCAAGAACACTTAAATGGTCATTGAAGATTCAAGCAGTATGTGCTAATTATCAAAAAAGGAGGACGGAATCATAAACACCCTAAAAGGAGGGTTAGAAATGGTTTCGTGGAAGTGCAGGTCTTGGGCAAGGCTCTGAAGGATGCTGGGCAGTGGTCAGACCCACATGCATGAGAGCACATGGCGGGCCGGGAGTGGTGCTATTGGTGGGCATTGTGGTGGCATCAACATTTGGGGTCTCATTTGTCTTGATTTTCAGGAAAAGTTGACTGAACCTCAGAGCCAGTAGAAATGGGAGTAGTGAATGATCCCATCTTAACCAGTGGTCACTTTGCCATCACACCTGGTAGCACAGGCATGTGGGTGGACCTGGCTGGAAAGGCATGTGGGCTGACTTGGAAGAGGACTGGGAAGAGCAGAGGGGACTAAGACACTGCCTTGGGGGCATGCAGTGGGCCTTCCATCACTCTGGCTGGTCACCCCAGAAACCAAGGTGTCTGGTTTTTAGAACATTACCTAGTGCCAAAGCAGATTAGAAAATTACATATAACAGAAGGGCCTATGCTAAAAGTCCATGCCCAGAAGCCCCAACTCTTTGCCCCTTAGCATGGAGACAGTCTGCTTCTGTGCTGGAGTTCAGCTGTTCTGAAGTGTATACTGGCTCTGAATTGCCCTCAAGTCTCAGGTACAAGTTACTACCTGATGGTCACCTACCACCACGGGCAGGGGCTGGGAAGGATGTTGAAGGGCACAGGGACTGAAACTGTGTCCTGCAACAGCAGGTCATATTTGGGCTGGGCCTCAGAGAGGCAGGCCTGTTTCTGAGTGGCTTCTGGGAGATACATGTACCGGCCAGTGGACCAGGCTGAGGGGCTGTGCAAGTAGATGGAGGTGATGCCGGGAGCATGTCCTGAAGTCTGGCTGGAAGACATTCGTCTGCAGGGTGAGCTCAAAGGAGCACGGCATAGGGCAGAGCATCTCTACCTGTCTGCGTTCTCTGGAGATGCTTGTGGGGCTGCCGGGACTGAGGGCGGGAAAGCCACGGAGTGGGGAGACCCCAAAGACAGCCCATGGAGCCCACCTGCTCCCTTTTCACTGGAGCTGGACCTCTGCTATCTGTTTTATATTTTGGGGAACTGCTTAATAATTCATTTAAAAAAAGAAGGATGCTGATGATAGAAACCAGTGGAAAATCTTTGTCAGTTGAATTGGTCTTTTCACAACATGCTCTTTTGGTCCTTGCTACCAGGCTTGAAGGCATGTCCCTGAAATAGGGAAGGTCCCCGACTCTGTGACTCCCACAGGGGTGACAGTGCTGAGCCGAGGACCAGCTTAGTGTGTACAGACCAGGCAAGGCTCTGCTGGGGTCGCGGGGGCAGGGATGGGAAGCAGGAGCCAGTGAGCTGCCAGCAGGAGGAAGAACAATGGGCTAGTGTGAGCGCTGCCGGAGGGGCCCTGCGGAGGTGACAGTCCACCGGGCCTGCGGAGGCGTGTTTGTCCAGGCAGGAAGCCACATGGGACCCAGAGCCAGCCTCCCCTGGCACAGCTCCTGACCGCACCTGCAGCGGAACCCCTGGGCACCTTGAGGATGGAGGGGCTGTTGCTGGACGCCCCAGCCCCAGCCCGCCTGGCCCGGGCCGATTTCTCCCTTATCCCCTGGCTGTGGCCCTCTCAGCTCCGGGAACAATTCTCCGCTATATTCAGGCCACTCACATTCTCCCTTAGTCACCTTGGGGACTCGCTGTCTGAGAGCCAGCCTCCCTGAACCAGGTGGACTAAGTTCTAATGAAATGACTTCTGAGGGAGAAAGGCCTGGCAGGACACTTCACAGCTTCTTCGTTTATAGAGGCGGAATGAATGATTTTATGAGCGTCTCGGGCTTTTCTGCTGTAGTAAGACTGTCGGGCTAACAAAGGCATGACCACATCTTAGTGGGTGGGAGTAGTTTTAGCACAGGATGATGCCTTCCTGGTGTCAGTCACTTGGGGACAAGGTCTGCCTCTCAGACCAGGCGCAGGGCTGGGCTCTCATGTGAGGAGGATGTCAGGGTGGGCCCGTGTGGAGATAAACAGTAGAAATGAGGAGGCGTGGAGATGGGCCAGACACTTGGCATTAATTTTAATACTGGGTATGGAAAAGGCAGCACCTTCGACCTATAGGAATGAGCAAGTTCTGAAAGCTGGACTTTGTCAGCATGACTTCGTCCCGTCCCTGTGCCTGGTATCCCCTGGGCTACCCTGGTATCCCCTCTCTTGCTCAGTGTTTAGTAACAGCATGGCCAGCATTTACTGGGCATCTACTATTGCTAGCCTTTGTGGTAGGTCCTTTCATGCAGTATTTGAGTTGATCCTCACAACAGCCTGCTGAGAAATTATTGTATCTATATTTCCTAGATGGAGAAATTGAGACACAGAGGGTGAAGGGCTTCGCTCAAGGTTATGCAGTTTGATGTGGTAGAACTGAGATTTGAACCCAGGTCTGTCTGATTCCAGAGATCAAATTCTTAACTGCTTTTTGCTATGGAGTCGTACAGACAGTACCTGCCTGTTTCGGCTGTGCTGAGTGTTACTCTGAGGAGGGTTCAAGCTCCACAGTTATGTGAAGCTTTTCAAAGGGTGGCGGAGCTCCCAGAGTTGCAGCATGAGGTGGAGCCTTGGGGACAGGTGATGTCACTTGGTCAGTCGTCCTTCGCTCCTGGAGCATCTCCCTCTCCTTCCCATGCCAGGCCTGAGACGCTCAGGTTTTGCTTTAGTAACTGGGGAGCTTTCCTTCGTGGCTTCTCTCTGCAACCTCTTCCCAGCCATGCACCAAAGCTGGGAGTGGCCAAGGAGGAAATTCTCCAAGGATCCTGATGATGCCTCCTACATTTAGGACTAAAGTAGAAGATTTCCAGCTCTCCAGTTCTCTGGGTAGCCAGCATCCTGGAGACCCATGCTCAGCTACCACCTGGTCTCAGCATGTGCTTCTCAGGGAGCCGTGGTGACTGTGCTCCACCGTCAGCTGCCGCTACTGCCCAGGGCCGTGGAGGGCTGCACAGGAGCAGGTGTTCCCACACCTGCCATTCCCTCTGGCTGATCCAATCCGCCCAAGATGACATCACAGCCTCTGATAGGTGGGAGCATATGGCTGCCTAGATTATATTATGTGACTCACTGTAATTTATAAACTGTGCTTTAGTAATCTGGTTCCTCAACCCAGAGTGAAAACAGGAGAGTTCCATGATAAGAGGGGATTTGGAGGAGGCCTTGGGGAGATCCCAACAGCATCAGCCCACAGCGACACCTCTCCTAGCAGTCTCTGTACTCGTTGTTGGTATGTATGTTTATGAGTCTAGGTGACTATATCGTATGATCTATCATCACTTTTGCATATTCTCATGCCTCTCTGTGGTCCAGGCAGTGCCATGGGACTGCCCTTGGGGCCCAGGCTCAAGCCTATCCATGGGACTATAATAATATTATCCCTTTTATATATTTACTACTGCCAGGCACCATTGTACTGTTTTACACACATTAAATAATCTAATCCTTACAAGAATTTTATCATATACGTGCCCGGAGGAGATAAGGTTGGTGGAGGCAGGATGACACCCAGGCATTTGACTCGTGCATCTGGGCTCTTAACTACTAAGCCATACCACCACTGCACAGGCTGCAATGCTGATTCTCCCAAAAGCTCAGTGCCAAGCAGTGAGGGATGAAAGAGCCAGGTGGGGCCCTGCTTTCTGGGAAAGATGGCTAGGTGTTGTAGAGGGACAACCAGATGAGACAGTGGTTCTCAGAGGCTATCCCTGGACCAACAACATCAGCATCACCTTGGAACTTGTTAGAAATGCAAATTCTCCAGCCCCATCCTGGACCTACCAAGTCAGAAACTCTGGGAAGGGTGATTCTAATGCATGACAAAGTTTGAAAATCACTAGAAAAGGGAGTAAGAGTCTAGGCCCATCTCTGCCCTTGCCTAGCTAGGTGACCATGCACAGGTAATTTCTCTGATCCTGCTTTCTTCATCTTAAAAATGAAGGGTTCATCATTCTAGATTCATTTGTGTTTCATTAATCCAATAAGCATTTATTGAGTGCCTACCATGTGACTGATTCTGAGACTACAAAGACACAAGGCCTTCAGGATGGAGCACAATGAGAGCCAGGAGGCTT
Organism: Cheirogaleus medius; assembly: GCA_008086735.1. NCBI lineage: Eukaryota > Metazoa > Chordata > Mammalia > Primates > Cheirogaleidae > Cheirogaleus > Cheirogaleus medius. The sequence continues at coordinate 67,608,530 of VBSM01001265.1, read as the reverse complement.
GGGATCATCTGTGGTTACCACTCGAGGTTCAACCCTAGTTAATTCTTCCTGGAACAATTGTTAGAAAGACTCTCTCTATCTCCCCTTTCTCCTAACTCCAACATGTCTCTGCATTTTTGCCAAAGCCACTTTTAAAAGAAACATGGGCGGGGCGCAGTGGCCTACGCTTGTAATCCTAGCACTCTGGGAGGCCGAGGTGGGTGGATCGTTTGAGCTCAGGAGTTCAAGACCAGCCTGAGCAAGAGTGAGACCCCCCATCTCTACTAAAGAAATAGAAGGAAATTAGCTGGACAACTAAAAATATATAGATAAAATTAGCCGGGCATGGTGGTGCATGCCTGTAGTCCCAGCTACTCAGGAGGCTGAGGCAGTAGGATTGCTTGAGCCCAGGAGTTTGAGATTGCTGTGAGCTAGGCTGACGCCACGGCACTCTAGCCCGGGCAAGAAAGTAAGAAAGACTCTGTCTCAAAAAAAAAAAAAAAATAAGCATGACTCTGACCCTATGTTCCTCAGTTACAAACCTTCAATGGCTCCCTATTGTCCATGCTTTCCAAACAGAGCATAATGAAGGGCCAGGCTGCTCATGATCCTTGGAAGTGTCAGAGGCCTCAGACACAATTCTGCTTACAACACACAGGCCCGTAGCATGGCAGAGAGGAAGAAATCCTGGCCAGCAGAGGTTCTAGGTTCTGCAGAACCTAAAGCCAGTGGCTGAAAAAAGAAAAGAAAGGCTTTTGCAACATTTGGCAAAACTTTGCACTTCCTTGGGGCTCATGTGACATTGTCCCCAGACAGACCTAGTTAAATTTCCTGCTTGTATTTCAAAACCTGCAAGAAAGTTGGAACAACAGAAAATGGGTATTTTGGCTCAAGACTCACAACAGCATGAATTTGAGTCTATTGTGGCAACTGGGGCCATTGTACTAATCAATCAGCATCCTGAACAGGGTCCCCAGCCTTGGCGACTGCAGGTAACCTAGATAGACTGGGAAACTTGCTCTCCAGCGTCAGGTGCAGCCACTGATGTCTACATGGTTGTCTCCCCTGAAAAAGAGTGAAGGATCAGTCATCAATTAATCAATGAGACTTTATTGAGCACATACTCTACTACTATCATTGTGTCAAATTTTCTGATTACAAAAGAAACCTCTGATGCTTCCCTAAGGAACTCACACTTCTTTGCACCAGGAGAGGTAGTCTACCAAGGTTTCTGCAATACACGACTTGGCATTATTTTATAAACTGGGCAATCCAAACTCCATCTGAGGAGGGTTTGAGCCTACTTAGCAATCTTTCTGGAATCTGTGCATCTGTCTGTGAAGTCCACCTCACTGGTGCAAAATGGTTGCCTTATTTCAGGGAGATGAGTGGTCTGAGTTGCATCCTAGGCTGCCCAGGTGGGACTGGAAGGCGTTAAAGAGTTAAAGAAGGAGGGAGAGCAAGGATGTTCAGAGTCCTGTTAGACTCCTAGCTTCTGGGCTCAGCAACCTTGGGAAAACTCTCCAGAAGCATCTATGGCAGAAGAGAAAGCCAACCAGAACCTTAGTTCCCACTTCCTGCAATTCGACTGACCTTGGGCCTCTCTGATCCTCTCAGTTTCTATTTTGTCATTGCGGAAGCAGTGGCTGGCACTCAACTGATGTTTGCTGGACTTGTTGAGTATAGAATATCTGAGTTTAATACCGTTGATGGCTTTTATCTGTACCCCTTGTTTTTAGAAATCCTTTTCTGAATCTGCCGAGGATGTTTATTTAGAGAGACATTTTCTGATCCACTGCTTTCCTTGTCCTGGTGGGAAGGTACTTACCTGGCTCCCTGTAACTCTACCTTCTCCCTGTCCATTAGAATGGAAACTCTAAGAAGTCAGGGGCCTTACTTTCCTGGTTCACTTCTATGTCCTTAGTGGCAAATACAGACTCGGAGACAGTAGGATGATATTCAACAAATATTTGCTGAATGAATGAGTAAATGGATGGATGAATGATCGGCTGTCTGGGACTTAATTCTCTCGTGTGTGTGTGTGTGTGTGTGTATGTGTGTGTGTGTGGAGCAGGTAGTGTGATGTGGTGTTTAAGAGCTGTGGAGTCAGATTGCCTGGGTTAGATCCCTTTTCCTTATGAACTGCGTGCTTTAGCCAAGTTTCTTAACTTCATTGTGTCTGTTTCCTCATATGTAAAATGAAGCTAACACTTCAAAGCATTGTTGTGAGGATTATATGAACTAATACGTGCAAAGTATTTAGGACAGTTCCTAGCGTATACTAAGTGCACTGGCTTTGTGAGCTGGAAGATAACACATGGGGCTCCTGAAGTTGTTTTATCTTCATCTTCCTCTATTTTTTTTCAGGGTGTGATTGTGTCTATTTGTGGGACACATTAAGTAAGGGAGATCTTTTTTTTTTTTTTTTTTAAAGTACTCATGCCAATTAATTTATATTTATTGTGTGCCTGTTGAATTTACTACCTGTTTTGTTTTGTTTTTTTCTTTTTTTAATTTTCTCCCATATAGAGTGGTAGAGATACTGGGCTTAAGTCGAAGGCTTTCGTATTCATTATTAATGAAGATAGTAGGAACAACAGTGCTGGCTACCATTTATAGAGTCTCTTCTATGTGCTGGGCATTGTGCACTTTGGTGGCTGAGGAATTGCCTGGACCAGGAGGTCATGGATACCCAGGTATTGACTGAATGTCAGTGTCTGACTTTGTCTTTGGTTCACTGAGGCCAGGCTTAGCTTACTTCATTCATCTCATTTTGGTGATAACTGTGGCCAACAAACACTTAATGTAGAGTTACTACTTAATTGGTTAACTGCTCTATTTTTGGAGCCAGATTTTGTTTTTCCTTTGGCCCTTCAAGGTGTCTAAAATTTTGAGTTGTCATTATCTCTTTCTCACCCTTTTCCTCTTTTTCTTCTTTCTCCACTTACATTCTATTTCTATATTCGTTTCTTATTCTCCATCCTTCCTTCCTCCATTTATTCAAGCTGCTTTCCCACCAAATTAGAGAAGTGGTGGTTCAAAAACAGCAGCACAGCTGCCAGCCCTGCAGCTCCACTTGTGACGGGAAGCTGCTTAGGAGCCCGGCACCCATGCAAATAGACTTGTCTTCGCATGTTGGAGCCTTTTTCCTTTTTGTAGTAAAATGTACCTTTGATTCATAAGGAAATGGACTTTGGCTTTATTGTAATTCCTGTTCCCATAGTGTTTGGGCACAACTCATGAAATACACCTGGTGAAAATCCTGAGTCATTGGAGGGCTTGGTGTTTCAGGAAGAGGAAGAGGAAGAGGTTCCTTTGTTGCATCTTCAGAAGGAACGATGATTGACAAGCATCACCTCGATCCCTAGACAGACTCCTTTCACTTTACTCCTTTGAACTTTCAGCTTAAGGGAAACAGGGCATTGATCAGTAGCTGGTCAGGCCAACAGCATTGCTCGTGTCTGTTTTTTGCTGGGGCTCTGGCCACTTGGGGGCCTTTTAATACCACCCGGAGAAGCAGCGAGTCTTTGAGGTTTGAGTCCTGGCCAGGCCGAGTGAGTGCCAGGCCACATCACCATTCCTAGGGGGAACTACAGGAATGGGATTGTCTCTAGGTGCAGAGTGTTCACAGTGCTAAGCTCCCTCCTGTGTGTGGGAAATGATGGTTATGCATTTAGTCAGACAAAGAATGTTCCACGCTACACTTGAGCTGGAGGCTTTTGTTTTTCTTTGTAGTCAGGGTGTTCCAGGGGCATTCCAATGAAGACTCCAAAGGGGGCAGGTAGAAAAGGGGATCTTGAGAAAAAAGGAAGAACTCGTTTTTGGTTGCCTAGGTTAGTGCTTCGTAAGTCCCAGAGCAATATTGCCTGAAAAGTTTGTTTTAAAAAGCAAATACACAGAGTCACCGACCACTCCAGACCTACTGAGTCAGGTTCTCTGGAGGTGGGGCCCAATGGATATTCTTTATAATAAGTATTGCATGTAATTTGGATGGAAACCATTCTCTAGGAATTTTTGTGGGACTTTCAATTGTAAAAAAACAAAACAAAACCAAGAATCTAGTTTTTCACAGTAGCAATAACTCGCTTGAGCACAGGGACTGTGTTTTCCTTACTTTGGTATCCCTGGTACATAGCACAACTCCCAGCGCAGAGTTTGTGCTCAATAAGCATTTGTAGAAGTGTCATGAAAGACATTTATTTCTCAAAGTGGACATTAACTGTGCAGGAATTTGGGGACAATGCTATTGGTAACATGGAGGCAAAAACTATCAAATAAAGCCTATTGTTCAGTGTGTGGTGCCAAGTAGTGGTAAAACAAAACAAAACAAAACAAAACAAAAAAAAGAAAACTTCCTTGGAAGGATCACCTGGTGAGTAGAATGGTAGCCTGGAGACATTTTCTTTTGCAAAGACTATTTTCCAAAACTCCATGGTAATAAAAGCATCAAAGGTAACAAACTATCAGGCTTTCTTGATTGTTTTCAAGATCATTTATGGTAGTCTTGGGCCATAGATAATAATTAAGGCCACCTGGTCCTGGGTTTTCTCAACTGAAAAATGAGGCATGGACACTTGCCAGCTGCCTGTGTTGATGGGAGGTTGTCAGGGTGACCAGAGGCCATCTGTCTAGCACCAGAGGGTGTTCAGGAATGGCCATAAAGACAGTATGGGCACCCTCTAGCCTGCCATGGAGGCCAGCCTGTCACACATAATAAAACCTGGCTTATGAACTGTGGTACCCATTCAGGCACCATTTGGGTTGATGCAATCTTTATTTGATGTGATTTCCTTTTCATCGTGCCTAGTCACAATATCTAATAATTTATGGTGCAATAAAACTGGAAATTCCAACCAATATGGCCATTCCTAGATAAGGACCTGTCACGCAGCTGTCAGCCATGTTCGCAGATGGTGGCTGGGAACTTGAGAGGATGAGAGGTGGTCTGAGTCTTGCCACTTCTTCAGTAAGGGTAGCAGGACCTGCTGTTCTTTTGGAAAAGCTGATATTAGCAGAACTTGAAGAGCTCCCTAGTTATGCATGAATTTTGAGAACAAAAACATGAAAGGGAATTTGGTTATATAGTCTCTTGATCTTAATGAAACAATAAATTAGTGTATGTAGAAAATTCTATACCAGGCTATTGCATTTAATCATTGCAACAATTATTATTTTTATTTCAATTTGGAAGAGGAGGAAACTAAAGGTAGGAGAGTTTAAACAACTTACCCAAGGCCACACTGCTAGCAGTGCAGCAAGATTCTAACCAGACTCTCTTCACTATACCCTGCTGCCTCCCTTAGAGGGAAATTATGCAGAAGAATGAAATGATGTACATTTGCCAGAGAAAGGAGAAATGGGCTTAGCTGACTCAGTATGTAAAGGAAAGGTGGGGGCCTGTAGGCAGCAATGCACTTTTTACCTGTGGATTACACATTTTACCTTGGAGCCCTTTATTATTCTAGCTGGACTTAAGGAATTGATCTTTAATATATTTAAAATTTTGATATCATAGTATTTCTCTATAATAAACAGTGCTTCTTAACCTTGGGACTTTCATAAACTCTATGAACTGTCTCCCAAAGAAAATATGTATATACACACAGGATTCACGGGCCCCCTTTAAAATCACCCTGGTCATCCCCTCCAGTCCCACCTCTAAGGTCAAGAAATCCTTCTCTGTAAAATCTCACTTTACAAATTGCTCTGAATTTCTGGGCCACAGACAATCTTCATGGTCTAGAGGTGGTTAAATCTGTAGGCTGTCAATTTTTCTGTTTTAGTCTGTACATATCTGCATTGATGACAAATCATTTATTGAAAGGTCTTATGAATTTTCTGTCTATCCAACACCAAACATATGGTTATATGATGCCAACAATTTCTGTTTATTGCTGTATTCCTAAAGCCTAGAATAGCACATGATATAATTAATGTTTCCTTTTTTTATGTTTAACATATGTGTTTCCAAAAATTGTGTGTCAAAATGTTTGGAAATTAGTCACAGAAATGCAATAGGACAACTTGTTCTTATAGGGAATTCACCTATAATTTCTCCATTATGTATAATATCACTGTAGATTTTGGGCTTATAAACTTTGTCAAGCTAAGGAAGTTTCCTTCTAGTCCTAATTTTCTAAGAGTTATTTTTATTAAACCCACAATGTTTAATAAAATGTTGGGCTTTATCAAATATTTAACACAGTGCCACACTAGAAAAAAAATTTTCCCTGGGACCATGGTGTTTTATTAAAACAAAATGATCCTTTCTAACTTGTTATTTTTTATTGTTTTCTGTGTGTGAGTTATAGGCAATTCAATTCACGTTTTTAGAATTAAATTGTCAACATTAATTGTAACAATAAGGACATCAACAAATAAGATCTTTATGAACCAACTGGGGGGTTTTGCTTTACGAGACCCCAGGCTCAAAATTAGCTTGAGTTAAATGTAACTCACATGGCAGTCAATGTGTTAAACATTGATTTCATAATTTTTTCTTACAGTTTATCAATGTGGTGAATTGGTAGGTTTTCTAAGAATAAACTATCTTTGCATTCCTGGGATAAATCTTACATATTATATTATTATTATATTATGTTGTATTATTCCTAAACATACTACTTAATTCAGAAAACTAATATTTTATTTAAAATTTTTGAATCTGTGTTCATAAATTAAATAGGCTATAATTTTTTTGTATTGACCTTATGTAGTTGTAGAATCAAGATTGCATCAGTCTTTTATTTGCAAACTTCCTGTGATTTTTTTTCACTATAGCAACATATTATTGGATCTTTTAAAAAATTTAAATTCAATTTAGGAATTTGTACCTTTTAATTGATGATTTTAATCTTTTTATATTTATTATATTTACTGCACTGTTAGAACTTATGCTGTAATCTTATTTCTATTTTTCATTCATTGTATTTTTTAATACTGCCTTCCTGTTTTCCATGGAAAGACCCAGTTTTCTTCAGATAGTTTAAAAATTAAAGATCTTATTTATGTTTTTATAGTAAGAACAGAAGTAATGGTTGCCCTTTACTTCAGATGCACACTTATGTTTATTTCCCCCTATTTGTTAAATTTATTGATAGCTATAAAGAAAAACATTAGTGAATTTTAATTTCTCTTTGGTCTTCTTTAGGGCCACACACTACAAAATGAAATAGAATATAATATGAATGATATTCTCCAGACTTGTGCAATCATGTTGATATTTTTTAGACATTTTGTTTTGGGTTGTTATGGATGAACTTTCTCTTTTTTCCAGATTTAAGAAAATTCCTATAATAAACTTTACCCAAGTATTTGATCACTCTTTGCTGTGATATTTCTGGCAACATCATTCTGGGTAACCTTTTTCATTTGAATGCTTCCTCCAAGAGCAATTTTAATGTGAGGCCTTGTAGTCTGAAGATATTTTTGTTCTGCTACAATATTTGAATGATAATTTGGCTGGATTTAAAATTATAGGTTCAATTCTTTTTATTCAATACTTTAAAATATTTCTTCATTGTCTGTTTGCATCTAGTTTTGCCATGGGGAAGTATACTGTCAATTTGATTTTTGTTCCTTAGTTGTTAATATATTTCTTTTCTCAGTAAGCTTTTAGAATTTCCTCTTTGTATTAGTTGTTTTAAAATTTCATTATAATGTGTCCAGGTGTTGGTTTTACCTCACCTCTATTGTAATGGGCCCTTTCAATCAGAGATTTTTCATCTTTTAAAAAAAATTTAGGTTTTATATTTATCGTATCTTTAAGACAAGGATAAGACAGGAATAACTGCTATTACCATTGCTGTTTGTCATAGCACTGGCCAACGCTTTAAGAAAAGGAAGGAAATGCAAGAGATACAAGAATTGGAAGGGAAAAAATAAAACTGCCATTGCTTTCAGAAGAGATGACCACCTACCTAGAAAGACCATCATAGACAAACTATTAGAGTGAATAAAAGAGTTCAGCAAGGTTGCTAGAAATAAGATAAACTCACAAATATTCAAATTTTTCTATAGGATCTGTAATCAACTAGAAAATATTATAAAAAATAAGACGCCACTCACAATGTCAATAGAAACTATAACATAATTGAGAATTAAGTTATCTAAGAATATACTAGACTTTCATGGGGAAAATATTAAAACTCTAATAATAAAGAATATGTATGGAATATGATCTGAAGAGATGGAGAGCTAGCCCATGCTTACTTAGCTGGACCAAATTAATCTTATAATGATATCAATCCATCTTAAAGTAATTATAAATTCAATAAGAGCCAATCAAAATTCCAGCTGGACTTCTTTTTTGAGGAATTTGATAAACTTATTTCAAAATTTTAAGATGTACTATAACAAATAATAATGAAAACTAAAGTACAAGAAGAGACCATGAGATCAATAAAATTAAAATAGATAGGTCCATGTATATAAATTAAGCCTTTTTATTTAAAAATAGGACACTATTAATAAAGTTGGCAGATGACAGAGTAGAAGAAGAAATTTATATTGAGTAAAATTACACTGATACTATCTATAATTGTACATTTAGAATATACAAAGAACTACTAGCTAATCAGTAAGAAAAAAGGGCAATCCCAGTAGTGAAGTTGGCAAGGAAATGAACAGGCATTTTAGAGAAGAGAAACTCCACAAGGTAATATGCATATGAAGAGATGCTTAAATTTATTAGTACTAGTAATGTAAAATAAACCACAATGAACTATCACTACATGTACTAGACTGGCAAAAATTAGACAGCTGTCTAAAGCCAAGTTTGGTGGTAAAATGTAAATATGTGACGGATGCCTCATGAACTTCTGGTGGAAGTCTTGAACAGCAATCTGGTTATATTTAGTCAAATTAAATATATGCATAGTCTTTGATCCAGTAATTTCCTACCTCTGGGCATATAATCTCAAGTAAATTTTCGCATGCCTCTGTAAAAGGATGCATGTATAAGAATGTTCATTGATGCTTTGTTTGTGGAGGAGGAAGTTGGAGACAATCTGGTTAAGTAAAATGCAGTGTTTGCACACCATAGAATACTTTACAGATGTTAGAATTAACATGGGGAATGTCTACAGAGCAACGTGGATGGATCTGACAACACTGTGTTGACTTAAAAAAATAAGAAGAAGCATGATCATTGAACTGTCTCAAAAATCATGATGAGGTGAACCTAAAACTCCCACATTCAGTTTCTTTGGTGCTATTGGAAATAGTATGACCCTTGTCCATTTTTAACTGGATTGAGGTAAATAACAATGTCATTGTATTTTACATAATGAAATAACGGATCTGGTGATACAGCTAGCAGCTGTTACAAAGAAGACACAAATACCACCGTAATATGATTTCTTAAATATTTAATAAGCTGGATTTTAGAGTGGGTCTGTACACTAACTAATACAGGGTCAAAAACTAATGAGTTTGTCACTGCCATGATGATGGGCTTGCCCACTGTACAAGATCTGATCTGTCAGAGCACCTCTAGGTTTTTCCTCTTCTTCCCCTCCTTCCAGAGGACAGGGATTTATCCCAGGGGATATAAGCTTCTATTGATCTGCTCCAGGTTTTAATGATAGTGATCCTATTAATATATCACTACTAATAAACACGGCTGATATTTGGCTTTCACTGATTTCAACTTAATGAATGTCTATTAGTGTAATTATAGAGAGCTCCAGCCTTTGTCAGATCGACTTGGGTCTGACACCCAGCCTATCATCTAATAGCCTGGTGACATTAGGCAAATTAAATTTCCCAATCATTTGTTTCTCTGAACAATACAGATAGAAGTTTCCTCACAGAGTTGTTGTGGCGACTAGATTAGATAATGTGTCTAAGGCTTAACGTGGAGCCTGGTGCATTGTAAGTAGTTATTATTATTACTTCATGGGAATCATCACGCTAGTCCTGTGGGAAGAAATAGTGAAGAATAAGAAAAAGTTCTTAATTTCACAGACTTGGAGAGAGTAAGGCAGGTGACCAAAGTACAGAGCGGTGTGAGAGAGGACCCTGAGAGTCACGCATCCTCCTAAGAACCTGTGAGACATTCAGAGAACTGCTTCTTCATTTCCTAAACAAGGAAACTGAGACTAGGAGGGTTACGTAAGTAACTTACATAAGTCACGTAACTCTCTTATGTAAGGGGGCACAGTGAGTGAGTATCATAGCCTTGACGGAAACCCCTGTCTCCTGTGACAGGGCCAGGCCTGAGGGATGTGCCCCTTTGTCCAGCAGAAGCTTCTCAGTGAGGCCCATGGCCCTGTGGCGTTGCTCCCTGCCAGGCCGGGCTGTGGTGCTGTCACCACCATGGGGCCTGTCACTGCCCTGAAATTCAGAGGCTTTGGCTGAAGCCTCATAACCAGCCAAGAGACAACGGCCTCCTCTGTTGTGTGAGTTGTCTGTGTGGACAACACTTCTCCTCAAGACCTTCCCTTAAACCAATAACCTATTAGAGACAGTAATTCATAACTTCATCAGCTGGATTTTTCTTGTGGGTGAGAATGCTCCAGCTCCTGTGTGAGGCACTCAGTGGAGAGACGAAACCTCCTTGAGGAAGCTATGGAGTCAGGCAACAATTTACTGTCATATAATGAACAGGGCTCCAAGAGCTGAGAAAAGAGGGACAAGTATTTTCTGGGCTAGGAGGTTTGGTGGGTCAGAACATTTTTTCACCAAAAAAGGTGCAATTTGAGCTGGATCTTGAAAAATGGAGAAGTGATTTTTGGGTGAGGAAGTTGGGAGAAGAATCTAGCAGGAGAGGCCAGCAAGGTCAAAGGCAGGGAATTGCATAGATATGCAGTGGTGCTCAGAAGGCCCTGGGGACCAGGGGTAGGAGGGCAGTGGGCAAAGAGGCTGGAAAGGAAGGCAAGGGCTCGATTGTGGGGGCTTTACCTGCCTCTAGCTCTGTGGCTGAAGGGAGAAGGTGCAGGCTTTTTAAGCTGGACAATAGCATGGTCATATCTGGAGCATGCATGATTGTGCTGAGGCAACATGGAGGGCAGAACAGCAAGGCCCTCTGATCTGTCCTGGGCAGCCCTAGCTAAGTGGTCTTGCCCCTAAACTGATCCGTCCCTGGAGCCTGAGCGTGTGGACGTCAGATGCACAGTGGTGGAGGCTTCCAAACTGGGAAGGAGCCTGTAGCTTAACACCCCCCACATGCCAGGTGGTGACCCCCATTACTTTTACTTTGAGAAGCTTCCTGTTGTCAGGTGGCTGGGCTCTCGGAGAGAGGCCCTGCTCCCACTGTGCCTGCAAGTCCTCTTTGAGAGACGGGCTCCCGTGAAAGAGCATGGCGCCTTCTCCTTTCCTCCCTGAGTGAGCTGGCCTCTTTTGCCATGGGTGTATCAACCCTCAAAACCAGCGTCCCCCATATTGAAGCATGATTAAGGCTTGCCGTTTGGGTGGTGGCTGGGGGCAAGGGGAGGGACTGTTGTGTTTCAAAATGAAATAAACAGAAAAGCAATATTAAAAGAACGAGGAGGTTGTTTAGTGAGGCTTGAAGAGACGACAGGTGTTTCCTCTGTGTTCAGAACCAGTGACCCCTGGGAATCGCATTTCCCGCTGAGCGGGGCCCATGGCAGGCTGAGTCCTGCCAATGTCCTGGTGGTGTGGAAGCCTGAATGGGCGCAGCAGGGGGGCTTTGGGGCTCATCATTGGTGTGGGGAGGTCGAAGGCTTGACATGGGCCCCACACGCTGGCACCCACATAAGCCTTCTCACCCACACTCGCAGCACAAGGCCTTGCGCCAGTGGCCGTGGCCGTCTGTGCCGTGTTGTTGTTTGGTCCCAGCTGGCTGGCTCCGTGCATGAAGCGCCTTGCAGCTGGTGGCCCTCTGCTGCGGCGGCGCGCATAGTGGGGTGACAGGCAGCCTTGCTGAAGAAAAGCGCCCTGGTGCCTGAGGTGGGAGGATGTGATGACGCGCCCCACGCAGCGGGAACTCGGGCCTTTAAAAAGCCCAGGAAACAGCCTCAGCACAAGCGGTGGCTCCTCTGGAGGAAAGCACACCCCATCGCACATTAAAGAAGCCAAACTGTCTGCTTCAAAGAGAAAAGGCAACATCCTGTCACAGGCCATGCTCTGGCAAAAACGTAAGTGGTTTGGCTGCGTGCTGTCAGAGCCAAGCTCGCACGGGCAGGGCCCGGGAGATGGCACCTGGCCTGGGAGCGGGGAGCTGGTGGTGCCGGGCGTGGGGACGGGGCGTGGGTTCCAGGCCCGCGGAGTGGGCGAAACGGAGCCCGGTGGAGAAACCAACCTGTCAGAGTGATGCTGATTTTCCAGGCGGGAGGGGGACGACCGAGTGTTCCAAGGTGGGACAGCTCATCGCAGCTTGGCTTCTGTGCATGAATCACCGTGGTGAAGAAAGGGCAGCTTATGATTCACAGAACAAAAGCCAGATGAGATAGGGGTTTGGGGCGGGAGGGGAAAGCAGTGCTGTTCTGTACCCGAGGGGCTTTATTTTTGTGAGCAGCTACTCTTCAGCCTGTTGTTGGCTTCCATGGGCCTGTGTCTAGCTGAGCGACTGAGCTTCCTGCCAGAGCCGGGATGTGTTTTCGTGGATGCATGGGGACAAGGTGGAGACCTGGTTTGGGGGAGCGTGTCTTCCCCTGCTTCACTGTCTTGCCTATTGTCACTCTTTTTCCCATTCTGTGGCAAGGCCTGTGCGTCCCACTGTGAGGGGGCAGCGGGTTTATCTTTGACCTTGATTTTTCTCCCTGGAGTTGGGTGGAACGACTCTGAACTCTATTTTCCTTTATGTGGGCTGAACAGAGACTGTATTACTAATTGAATTCCTACAGAGATTATTTACAATGTTCCTTTCACGAGGTAAACAAAGTCAACTCAGTGGCCTCATGAGACTTGAACCTAATTGGGCCTCAGTTCTAGACTTCCTCAAGCGAGAAGTATCACCAGAAAATTGCTCTTTCTTTTAGAGGGTTGTAGTTCTTTAAAATGCCTTTTGATTAATTCAGGCACACCCTACCTCAAGCAAGCTTAATATAAGAGAATCTCGATTTACAGAAAAAGATAAATTAGGAAGTGTTTTTATTTTACAAAAAGATATTCTATTGGATCCTTTAAAGCTCTGAAAATATAACTTCATTGATTAAAATGTGACTTATAGTCACTTTATCACTATTACATCGTTTCCTTTATTTCTTATGTAAATTCTCTGGAATTGAGCTTGTTAATGTGTAATACAGAAGAGTGATTTCCAAATTTCTTCGATTGTGAAGTCCCATGATTGTTTGATATCAGTAGATGCATTTAAAAAAAATAAAAAGAAATTAATTTTAATTTGGATTTGAGAGTTATGGACTCCTTCCAAGATAATTAGGAATGTTCTAGCATGGGTGGCATGCAACAACTCCTAGCTGGTGGAGGATGGAGCGATGGCAGCCAACCCTGTTGTGAGTGCAATGTGGGTGAAGGCAGGTGGGAATTAATTTCTTTACTGGGAGCTCCTAAATATCCATATACCCTTTCATTTAGAGCTGGACCATTTAGGTTTTGTGTGAGTCCCTGGAGGGAATTTTGCCTCAGCTCCTACCTTTTATGAGCAAATCACTTTCCTTTTTTTCAATCCTTAGGTTTCTCATATGTAAAATGGGAGTAAAAAATAATTCCCATCCCACAGATCTACCCCGAGTAAGTAAGGTGCCACCAACATGACGTTCATTGCTCCAGTTCTGCATCAGTGTCTGAGATACGGGTTGCTTCTCAGCATACACAAGCTGCCATATTCCCTCCTCTTGGTTATGCACTACATTTGTTTCTTCTCTGATGCCTCCTAAGTAATGAACAGTCTTTGTTAAAGAGGATGCTGGAGGGCATGCTTCCTGCTCACACCCTGGAGACCAGCCAGGTGCAGCAAAGCTCCATCGTAAGGGAGACCACCTTGTAAACTCATCTGTGAATAACTGAGGTGAATGTTTCCACGTGTTCATAGGAACACAAATAAAAATTTTCTTTCGTTGTCCTTTGGAGCCTTAAGGGAAATTAGGAGAGGTGCTCTGGGCACTGGACCCATCCCCTTACCCTGGACCCAAGTGTGTAGGACTGAGAACACCTGGGTGACTAAGCCCTGTGGGAAAACTAGTAAAAACAGGGCAACATCAACAGCCCACTTAGAATCACCCGGTGGAAGGGCAGGGTTTGAAATCAGACACCAAGAGTGCTGAAAAGGCACTTTCTTTTTTCAGAAAACACCCTCGAGGCATGAGCTGAAATGACTGTACTATGGGGTTCTGGAAAGGGTTAAGAAAACATTCACGTCGTGAATGTTGCCTCCTCCCTACCTGGCCCATGCCCCTCATTTGTGGACTACATGTGAACATGGGCTTTTGGTTAAAATGAGAAAATAGCGTGACAAAGTTCAGAACTGCTGGCATAGAAGTGGAAATCTTCAGCCCTAACCATGGATTTGAGATTTGCTTGATGGGCCAATTGGATAAACAAATCACTCCAGCTGCAGAATCTCTCCCTGGTTCTGCACTTGGTCTTGCAGTAGATAGAAGAACTAACCTCCACCCCAGCTATTACAGTAACTGCAATAGAACCAGCATGAACACTGGAGCGAAACAGGTCTGGTTTGAAATTGGCTCTGTAACTTAGTTATTTCATCTCTTTTCACTCTTAAAAACTGGAAAATGCAGATTCTAATGCCTGCCTCACATGGTTTCTGTGAGAACTAAGTAGAGAATGTAGATAAGGTGATATCAAGTTTCCCGACAAGCAGTAGTAGAGGTCAGTTAGTACCTTCCCTCCTGGACATCTCCTGTCCATAACCCATCTTGAGTGATCAGGGTTATGCCAAATTCCCTTGTGTACATCCTTTTCCACACTTTGATTAAAATAGTTATAAATCCACAATCAAAATAAGTCTTGGTTGATAGAATATTGCAAAGTTTTATAAGGGCGTAAAACAGTGGTCTGTGAACTCTGGCCTATGTGCCAAGTCAGACCTGCTGCCTGTTTTTGTAAATAAAGTTTTATTGAAACACAGCCATGTCTGTTCATTTATGTATTGTCTAGGGCCGCTTTTGCTATAACGGCAGAGTTGAGTGGTTGCGACAGACACTATATGGCATAAAAAGCCTAAACTATTTACTACCTGGCCCATTATAGAAAATGTTTGCCAACCTCTGGTCTAAGATGATTTGGCTGGGTATTTAGGCATTCATTTCTTCAGATAACTCAGTATCCTGGGGTTGCACAATGCCAATACCAATGGTAGATAAACCTGACAGCCAATTCATTAAATAATTTGTACAATGCCCAAAATTGATTTGATTGAACTTATTCCTTACAACCAATGAAACTGTATAATAAAATCAACATTGTTTGAATAAATTGGAGAATTGCTTTTTATTGTGGTTGTTTGTATTAGGGAAAGATCTACATGATAACAAAAGGCAGGCTTGACTGATTTTCTTTGAATTGGCTGGTTGTCTTGGTGTCCCATAGACGAGGCCTTGTTGTGTCTTTACCATAGTGCTCAAGGAGGCACCTTAGGAGCAGGAAATAGTTATCAAATTATCATGGCATGGACATGCCTTTGCTTTTAGACAACTTGACCAGAGCAGAGGTTTAGCAAATGGAAAAATTAGGGTCTCACAATTCTCATTGACACAAAATTCTGCTCTTAGCATTTATTCTAGGGTTCTGCTAAATGGCCAACATATTTTAGGGCAGTTGAAGATAAGGAAAATGTGTAATATGTATTTAATTTTTGGAACTCTATCTCCTGCATAAATTCAGGCACATTTATAACAAGAAATAATTTAGGTCTGTGGGCAACCTCTAATATTTCTATTTTGTGTTACAACCTTTGCTTATTTAATGAGCCTAATAAATACCTTTCCTTCTTAGAAAATTTATCCATTGATTCAGTGGTTCTTGCTGTTAAGGACAAGTTGAATCCTAAAGAGAGAAGAAATTTACATACCCCTTTTGGAGGTGAAGTAAGGGACACACATCTGCACAGATTTAATTGGTAAAAGAGCAGATGATTTTCATGATGGATAATTTACTTCCTTCTCCCTATATTTACTAAAGAAAAATGCCAAATTTGTCCCCCTCTACACTGAAAAAGTTACTGAGTCAGATGTTCTGAAAGCTGTCTTCCAATTCATACGTGAAAATCTGTTCTTTTGTGAGGAACAAAAAAGAACCGAGGTTGTCTACACGTGTTCATTAAATGTGTGGACATTCCGTTCACTAAGAAGTCCTGTAAATGTTTGCTTTTAACTTTCCCATTACAAAGTAAGTGTATCAGGTTTTTCCCCTGCTTTGACATCTTTCTGAAGTAGTTTATTTTTCCACTAAATGAAGCTGTCCACCAATTTCTCATTCTAAGCCAACCAAACCAAAGTTGGCTAATTTATTGTGATCATTAAAATTTTACCTTTATGAAATACCTAGCAACACTCTAGTTTTCTAATTTTTGTAGAACAACTGCTTGACAAGAGTGGGCCTGCCTGGGATGGAGAGGTCTTCTTTGAAACCCTCTTGTCCTGGTTGTGTGATGATGTGGACAAAGCACTGTCCTTGCAGGCAGGAGTCACGGATTCTATTCTCCAGTCTACAGATAATCAGGTGTGGGGCCTTCGGCAAGCCAACTAACCACTTTGCGTCTCAAATGTTCAAGTTGTGAAATGGAACATGCCTTTTCTTGGCTAAGGGCAAGGAGACTGAACTTGATTGTGGTTGTTTTCCAGCTCTATTTACTGAGTTTTCCTGAGTACTTAAAATAAATAAATAAATAAATAAATAAATAAATAAATAAATGTTTTCAACCCTAAGTCCTTAATTTAATAGAAGCGATTCTTGCATCTGCTTAGAGCAGTGTTTTTCAACCTTGGCTATACACTGAAACACTCTGGAGAGATTTAAGAAACATTGATGCCTGGGTGCCAACCCAGACCTTCTGCTTAAATTGCCGTGGGCATGGGGGTTTTCAAATGCTTTCCAGGCTATTCTAATATGCAGTCAAGGTGGAGAATTGCTGACCTAGAGGTTGAAACTGATGGCTTCCAATATACCTTTGGGCATTACTATGAGAACATAGCACATGCTCAATCCTTTTAATAGTGATAAGTAACGGCTATGGGGTATTGAGAACTTATTTGGTGCCATGGAGTGTATCAAATACTCTATTGGCTCACTTCGGATTGCACTGGCTTGCTAATGAAGAGACCTGAAATAACATAGATTTAAATAAGACAGTGGTGTGCATTCTCTCGCATAAAAGAAGTACATATTAGGCCATTAAGGATTGCATGGAGTTGCCACAGTGCCAACAATGTCCCAGGCTCCTTCTGACTTTCTAGTCTGTTGTCCTTGGCCTGTGCCTTTTGTCCTCAAGATTTCTTCATAGTTGTCACTGTAATTCCAGCCATCACTTCTGTGATCTTCATCACATCTTCAGACACGGAAGAAGAAAAGAGAACGGCAGAAGGTCCTGCCTCACTATCACTGTCCCTTCCCCCCGGTACTCAACTTCTGCTGACATCTAATGGCCACCCCTACCCACAGGGGAGAAAGCCGTAATTGCGTAGCTGGGCACATTGCCACCCTCACAGTGCCGGGGTTGTTAGAAGGGGAGGGGAAGGCAGATGTTGGGTGTGGCAACTGCTGGTCTTTGCCATGCTCTGAATATATCATCTCATTTAATCCTCATAAAAGCTCCAAGAGGTAGGTTCTATTCAAGATCCATTTTGTAGATGAGGAAACAAGCTTAAAGATTAGGTTAGTGACTCACCCACTCAGTGAAACTCATCTGAACAGACCCCAAGTATTGAGCTGCTAAACTGTCCTGTCTCCCTGCCATGGTGCCTGTCTTACTCACAGGGCTTAGGAGGTACTCTTGGTAAAAGCACAGGCCTCTGCGTCAGGTAAGGAAGGGACCAATGGCAGAATGAAGCGCACCAGCCTGCAGGTGGCTGTTCATACCTTTAGAATTTATTTTTGATGTGTTTAATTCGTGCTTCAGCTTACTTGTTGAAGAAAACAAGATCTTCGATGCTTTGCTTCTTCCACTGGTCCTTTTGCAGACCTTTGAGCTACAATGGAAGGCTCAAAGTGGGACCTAGAGTCTGCTCCCGACTAACCCAGCCTGTCTGTTTTCTGGGTAGCTCTAACGGACAGCCTTGTGTGGCAGCCTTTGCTGGGAGCCAAGCCTTCTGCCTGTTGGGCATTTCTTCCATCTTGAACTTTCTAGACCTTCGAAAAGTCAGGCTAATCCTTCACATCTTTGTGTGTGCGTGTGTAGGTGGGGTGTGGAGAGCAAGACATACAGAGATAGGTTTTATCTTGAGTTACAGAGTGACATTTCTATTCTTTCCTCGCCTTTACTATTTTAAAGCTTAGCTTCTGCGGCAAGTGGGTCTGAGTTTGAGTCTTAGATTTATGCCTCACTGGTTGTGTGATGCCGGCAAGTCCTTTGCCTCTTTCTGCTGCTATATCCTTATGTAGACACACCAAGGATGTGGTTCTTCCTTCGTGAGGTTGTGGTAGGGGTTTTACTACTGTGCTTGGCATTAAGTACACATTCTATAAATATTAGTTACTATTATTATTTTCTCATTCTCTCACACTCTACCTCTGAGAACAAAGGTTATGCAGGCTAATTCTAGCTTACACTTTGTACGGCCTCTGAATTCTGCCTTTCTTGTGAAATGGCAAGGCACGTATTTTTAGTCTTGTAACTTGTGGTGGGGTTAGTGATCAGGGTTAATATTGATGGTTAACTTGACCATTTGGTGACTAAACTTGGAACTTGGGCTACAGTTTTCCTACCAACCTTATAAGGTAGGATGGCTGTCAGGCTTGTAGTGGCTGGCAAACTTGTGTTTGTTTTTTTTAATTCACAAAATTGGACTGAAGTGTTTATAATTTAGTTATGAGGAGCATGACACTTGAAATATGCAAGAAATAGCACTAATGATACCGAAAACTGAAACGACAATGTGCTGCCTCCTTTTCTTAGTAACAGTTTCATTAGTACCATTTTCTGGGAAGAGCTGGTCACCAAAGAATTATAAACCAGAATCATTCTCAGACCAGGTGTTGGGACCAAAAAGTATCTGACCACTCTTAAGAAAAGCCGCATTGCTTTTTAATCCGTACATTTAATGGAGAACCATAAATGTAATTGGAAGAGAGCAAGAGTACAAAAATTGCTGAAACTTTCCAGGACTAAAGAATGCTCAGGAGAGAGAAAAGAAAGGAAAGAAGAGAAGCAAGAAAGTTGAAAATAGGAGCAAGTCTTAATGTTGGACAAAAGCCCACCAATTCAGGAAAGAAAGGTGTAGAAGGAAAACCAACCATCTATTTATCATCCCATGTATGCATGCATTCATCTATGCACTCATCCAATAATGGAATTATTTCCAGCTAGAGAAATCAACCAATGAAATAAATTATCTTCCATAGAAAGGAGGGGAAGGTGGAATCAGGGAAGGTATTATGGAATATATAGCATTGGATATGGACCCTGAAGAACAGATGATCAGACTTCTTGCTTAGATCCTGGGGCATCTTAGGCATAAAATGTTAGCATTGGGAAGAAAATCCAAGGATATCTAGGGTGAGATCTACAATATTTTCTCACAAATTCCTTTATTCAAATCAAATCTACTGTAGAAGCCCCCAGAATAAAAATGGAGCAGTTTTTGGGGGGCTATCCAGAGCTCTGATTGCTCATTTACCCCCAGATTTCCCTGCCTCCACTCCATTGGCACCTGCCGGCATCACAACTACCTTCCAGGGTTCTTCAGATCATAGCTGGACACTGCTGACCCAGATCTATCCTTCCCTCCTTTCAGCAAGATCCCTACCAGCTGATCACAGGTTCTTGGTTTACAGAGTGCGTGGCTTTGAAACATGTTTTATTGGTCTTCATGAAGCTTTGAAGCTGTGAAGGTCATGTTTTCAGTTTTTGTGGGTCTTTTGTGAATAAGGAGGGAGGTGAATTCCTCAAAACTTGACCAAGTGACCTCTTTCCCAGGCTTGCTATTCTAACAACCACTTCTCTTCTCTTGTGTCCTTCATAAAGGAATTCCCCACATCACAAGGGCCACTGCTTAGTAAACCCAAGAATTATCCAGAAAGCTCATCTTGACTGGCAGTCATGTGTGTTACGAATGCCTTGTTAGGGTTACTTTCACCCATGTGGGCTGCCTCCCAGACTGCCATGAGCCTTGGGACTTGGGCAGTTGGATCTGACCCCAAATATGCAACTGGTGGCCAGAGTCTGGAAAGGAAATAGTCCTTACCAGAGGGTCTTGGGAAAAGTTTATTTCCTTCATAATATTCTTTTGGGTCTTAAAAATCCAAAATTAGATATTTCTTAAATCAAGGAACAAACAGCTGGATTTCTAGCTGCCTCCTCCAGCTTCCTAACCACAAGGTATTTCCATCCTGGACAGACTGGCGACGCTAGATTCCGGCCTGGATCTAATAAGGAAAGATGTATCCGTATCCTCTGCTTCATCCCTCACTGTGCTGCTGCTTTGCTATAGAATTTGGGTGGGCACCTGGGGTGGGTGACTCTCCTCATTCACCCCCTGATATGAGATTGTGGGTTGTGAACTCTGCTTAGGCCCTTTCTCTCTCCTTTGGATGCCTGCTGCTCTCAGTAAAGCTGGGCCAATGCCCAACATGTCAGCCAGGAATCTGCCTTGTTCTAACAGGTGATGAAACTTCCCGCTTTGGGCAATGACAAGACCTCCCTTGTACATTGCACGTTTCTATCCCACATGTGATACGTGCTCCTAGGTTTCTAGTCCCCTTGAAGGAGTATCTACAACACAGCCTTAGCCATGGCTGTGTCCCTGTCCTTTTGGGGATACGCACATGTTCCTTATGAGGCTGCATCTGAGGTCAGGACAAAGGAATGCCATCTTACTCTGTCTGCCACCTCATTGCTGCCACTCAAAAACATCCAGGGCATTCATTTCTGGAGTCATCCTTTAAAAACTCAAATCTGCCACAAACTTAATCCTCTGGTGGCTTCTGAAGAAAGAAGCCATCTACGCAGCTCATGGTATCTTAGCCAAAGGCCAATGCCAGGATTTTGATGTCTCCTGTCTAGGATTGTTGCCTGCAACTGAGATCTTTGGCCAGCTCCTCTGCAGAATCACTGGACTTCCTGCTTCCTAAACAGGGCTGTCCTGCTGCTTGGGGTTGTCATTTACAGGCATCTGAGGGACGACTTTCAAGAGAATGATGAAGGCAGCTTGAGCCATGCCTTGCAGGCAGCAGAAGGCTCTGGGTATGATGAAGACAGAGACATTCAGTATCAGAATGCAGCAGGATGGGGGCAACTTAGGGTCACCATACCAAGGCGACTTCTCTGATGACAGATGGGTCATGGATTGTTGGCTGAGAGCAAAGGATCCCCTTCAGACACATATTATGCACTGGTTGTTTAACTGTGTTAATCTCATATAATTCTCATAACTCCTTGGAATAGATATTATTATTTTTATTTTGCAGATGGGGAAACTGAGGCACCCACAGGTTAAGTGATTGGCCAAGGGTCACACAAGTGATAAGCAATGCAGCAGGCTTATCACTTGGATCTGCTGAATGCCAAACTATAGTGCATTGCTTTTCAATGTCGAGGACTGGGTCCTTCTTCCCCTCCCAACTGAAATCTGTCTGTTCTTAGATGGCTGCAGGTTATGATTTCATCGGAGGTAGCTCTAGCCTGGCTCAAAAGCCACGGTCAATTTGAATCTCAGGAAGTCACACTTGAGACTCAGTGGAATACTTCTGATTCCAGCTGATTTCCATCTCAGAATCCAAGTTCCTGAGGCTGGTCTTCTCCTGGTGGGCTAATCAGCCACGATGGAATAAGATCAGCTGGTGAAATACCCTTTGGGTTCACCCAGGGCCTGCCACTTAGAGTGTCTTGGACACAGCTCCATGCATGGTGTGGCCTGAGCCTCTGACCCCAGACCAGTCTCTGTGCATTAGAGACAGAATAGTCATGCCTCTTGCCACTCTCCCTTTGTGCGGTTCCTGTAGACCGGGCCCCCCAGTTTGCTGCTCGTTCAAGCCTAACTGATCAAGTGGAGGTGGAAACCAGCCGAACAAGCCAGAACCACTTCAATTCTGAAGAAGACACAGCTCTGTCACAGTCTTTAATTCTAGATTTGCTTGTGTGATTATTTGATTCAAATCTGTATACCCCACTAGACTAGACCACAAGCTCCATGAGGGCAGGGACCTAGTCTACTCTGCTCAGCAAGTACTTGTTCAATAAATGCTCTGCCAGGGGTCTCCTGGTCTTGCCCCCCACCATAGGACATGGTGTATCTGAGATGGGAACCCTTTCTGCTCTGGTGACCCCAGTTTCTGTAAAAGGCGGGCCGATGCAGCTGGTTTCACAGGTGGACCTGTCCGCTGTCATTTCAGTCGAAAAATACCAAAAATAAAACCTTGTGGGGAATTGTTTAGGTCTCTCAGTTCTCATCACGCCTCCTGTGAGCTGACTGCCGGCAAGTTTCTCGTGTACTGCTCTCTCCTCCCTCAGCCGGGAAAAACCATTTCTTGGGGGAATTGGCAACTGAGGAAGACTGCATCAAGGTGGTCCAAGCCAGGGTTAGGACTGGGTTGGGGACCCCTTGATGACTGACCCCAGGTGTCACCCAGAGAAATAAATGGGACTTACTTGGGCAGGGAGGAAGCAGGCAGTGAGGCAGAAGTGAGCTACTCTTAGAATCAGAGATCGTAGTTTTGGTTAATGATACTGTCACTTATTAGTGTAGTCTTTGGGCAGGTCACAGAATATCTCTGAGCATCACTTTCCTCATCAGTAAAAGAAGGGAGAGGAGAGAAATATATCTTCTGCTTATTTCAGAGGTCACGGTGAGGCCTCACGTGAAATCATTTGTGTCAGAGGCTCTGTGAGCCACAGAACATCATGCAAATGTGAGTGTGGTTATTTCAGAGATCCTGGGAGTTACAACTGTGACCAGGACACACATAGACCTTTGCCATTCATTCATTCACCATGCCCGGGTCTCCATAAAACAGAGGCATAATATTGAAACCATCTCTGGGAGCAGAGAGCAGGGTCAAAAGCCTTCTGTGCTCATCTTGTTTTGCAGGGGCTTAGAGGGAGGTGAGCGTGGTGTGGAAGGGGTGGAGGGCGCCCGGTGGAAAGGATGCCTGGGCAGTCACGCTCCTGAGAGCACAGAGGACCGCGGCCACATGGGAGCCTCTTGCACTTGAGGCCTTTGGCTGTGGTCATGGGGTGGGACGTCCAGAACTTTTGGGATAATCTGGGCAATCCTGAGCCCTCAGAGTGAGAACAACTCAGACGTGAGCTTGGGGGATAAGGATGGGTTATGGGTAAATGGGCTGTCTACATCAGCCTGACATAACTTGAGAGGAATCCCTGTGTGATTGCCCTGGCTGTCCATTCACAGCCACCGTATTCCCTAGGTGTGGGGAGATTCTATGTGTCCATGGCGCCCCTGAGCCTTTCCCAGCAAACCTGCCTATGGTTGATGAGTGAGCTCTGTGGGGCTGATGGGAGCAGTACCTCTCTTAGAATGGGGACACAGGAAGGGAAATGCCACCGACTCTTCTCTTCACTTCTCTGCCCAGATCAGAGAACATGGGGTCAGCCACCATCTTTGTGATCTCCTGATAGAGACAGCCCAGCCTCCTGAGCAAGACATCTAGGCTTACTCCTTGGCACTCCCAGTAACCTTACAAGAAACATCAAATCCTAATTCAGTCGAGGTTCTACTTTCTCTCCTATCTTTCCAACACCTTCTTAAAAGCCATCTTTTCCCCCCCAGCTGTCTTTTTTCCTCCTTTGCCCTGGGTGTGATCCAGATTGCTAGAATATGTGAGTGATATGTTTATATTTCCTGGCTGCAGGGTCCCCTCAGTTCAAATATTATTGAATGGAAAGCTCATATTTACATGCATATGGGATTTCTTTGTCGGCCTACATTAAAAAAAGAAAAAAAGTAAACTACGATCTAGTGTAAATCGGGCAGGAAAACCTTTCTATAGCGTGTCAGGTCCAACCTTTGGCCAAAGGCCAAGTTCTTTCTTCCTGTTTGGAAAAAAATCAGCCATTGTCCATGAGTGAAAAGCTTTGACTCACACCTTTATTTTAAGAAGAGCACTGGCATTAGGGTTTCAATTAAGATTGTGAGTAATCCTTTAGACAACTTGAGCTATCATTTTCTAGAAGTCCTCAGCTATCTTAGGCCACAAACACAAACAAGATTCTTAACATTAAAGTGAAACATTTTAGCAACTTTTGTGACTTTGTTTTCATTTAGAAGCCGGGGCAAATTTGTTAGCCTTAGGCTTGAATTCCTATTGTTCGATTATTTGGTTTTGGTTTTGACACAAGAGAAAATTGTTTTTCTTTCTTTCTTTCTTTCTTTCTTTCTTTCTTTCTTTCTTTCTTTCTTTCTTTCTTTCTCAATACTGAAGATTCAGCAGCAAAAGATAATAATATTTACAGTGGTCACCTGGAGTGACCAACAGTATGTCAGAATCAATAGTGTGTCACATGTCTTTCTAGGCTAGGAAACATTTCTCTTTCAAATGGCCTAGCGTGACTGCAGCCTCCAGGTTCAAGCAGTCAGCTGCGAATGGCAAGAGCTTTAGGTGGGTGAGGTGGGCTGGGTGGGTTCCTCTTCTCTGGTTCTTGGTGATGGAAATGCATGTTATCCTGGAGCCCACCTAGGCCTTAGAGCAACTCTCTTAATTGTTGTCCAGTCTGCTGCCTGGCCCTGGTGGCTCGTGGGAAATCACAAGAGGACAATGGCTGGGAGAAGGGTCTTCTCTCAAGAGTGCCTTGGAGTCTGTTTTAGGGAGTGAATGCCCTATGACATGGGCTCTTTTAAGGTGGCCTTATAAGGGAAATGACCAGTGCCAAGGTGTCAGCTCTGCTCAGAGCCGTTAGGAGGAACCTACCTCCTTAGTTGAGTAGCTTCTGCACTGTGGCGTGAATGTGGCTCATAAAGTGTCATTCAATAAACAAGTGCTGACGGTTTTGCATAGTTCCTTGGTGATATTTTATTATACCTTCATCGAGGAGCTGGAACACCATGCTTGTTTAAATCTGTGAAATGCTTATGCTCCTTAGCTTTGTGCAAAGCAAGCATAGATGCCCACATGCAGCCAGGTGCTGTCTGAAGTGACTGACCAGTTGGCTTGACTCTGTCATGCTCAGCCTTCTTCAGCGGAACAGCAGCTGCAGGACTCTTATTTTTGTGATGTGGAGCATGTCAGGGTGTGTGGCAGGGGGAACCGAAATATCCTCTGCTGGTTTTTTATACCTACCGATTTTTTTCAATGCTCATTTTGGAAAAGGGAAGCCCTCGCTGAGGCCAAATTCACGGGTTTTTCTGTAAATGAATTTTTTCCCCCCTGAAACCACATCGGTGACTGACTTCCAGTGGTATGGAAAGGCAATATGGTGAACTTCTCAGCCTGAGAAAGGAGATTCCCAACGAGGGCTGAGGGACTCCTGTCCATATGGAAAGATTTTTCTAAGTGTTGGACACTTGCATGCCCACAGCAGAATTAAAGGGCCCTCAGACCCCAGGATGAAGGGTGAGAAACTTCTTGGATTCCCAGAGGAGACCTGGAGGACTCTCAGACAGCAGGAAAAATGGCAAGAAAGCTTCAGGCTTTGAGGGCATGCTTCCTGGAGCTGCAATTTGATCGGGGGATTATTAAAATCTCTGGTCAACTCTACTTTGGGAACGTGGGCTTTCATCTTCTCTGCTGGTATATTCTTATTTCAATCTCCTGTTTTGTTTTCTTTCGATATTTTTTCTTCTTTTATCATTATTTTAAGAAATCATTCTAAAGTTTTAAAAAATTTCTTTTAAATATTTCAGTTTAGTTGTTTTGAAGTTAGCTCAATTCAAGACCCAGAGGCCCCAAAATGAGGCAATCATGATTTCAGACAAATTTCTTTTCCTCTCCCAAATTTGTATTTGTGGGCTCAGTTCTTATCTGGTGGCAGTAGGGAGCACAGTGTTGACTCTGCAATTAAAAATGTTTATTGTTGCTGCACATAGGTTGGTGTGAAAGGTACCAACTGCAAGTTTCAATTTGCAAATACACTTGGCTGTTGGGCTCCTTTGGGGATGGTCCTGAGGCTTTGGATTGTGGTATTTCATGGGCACTTTGCAAAGACACCATCAGAAGCACCCCTGCTGCCTGCTGGGGTGGAATCAGTTACAGGATTCCTTGGCAGCTGGCTGTGGACACGTGGAGGGGCATTCAGGAGACCCTTGGGTGCTGTGGGAGTTTGGGGACTGCAATAGGAAGAGGCGGGAACTTAGAAATTGCTCCACATATGGTCTGCTGTGCTAGGGCACACCTGTTGACACTGTGAGTTCCAAGAAAGTCCAGGCATTAGAGGGTGATACTCTCTGCTCACATCACCTGCCCCAAGTCCTTTTTGTTCATTGGTTTAAAAACAACAGAAGACAGGAAGTCCTCACTTGATAAGATCCTAACGGTGCCCAGATGGTCCCTTTCCAGTTAAGAGTGTGGTGTGTCCACTTTCCGGGAGGGAGTGGGACCAGGAAGCCTCTGGGCCCTTCCTCAGAGTCTACATGCAAACAAGAGGTGGGTGAGCCTATGTAAACCTGTCTTCCAACTGGTCTGAGATGTGTGCATATGTGACTGAGCCTTTCTTGATCTCCAGGGGAATTAAGAGGGTGACCACAGTGCTTGGACCCTCAGATAACTTCATCCCCCAAATTTCTCCTGAGTGCACCATCTTCAGACTGCATTTGTGCCTCAGGAATAGCTGGAAACCCAACTGGAGACAGGTGTTGGTTGAGTGATATGGCTGTGAGCACAGCTGATATGGCCATGGGTAACCCTGAGAAAGAGTGAGCAGAGCAGAGTGTGGGGGGGCAGGTGCCCCTGCTCCCTGCCACATCGGAGCACACCTGGGGGCTGTGGCCAGCACTGGGCATCACCCAGCAGAAAGGGAAGCAGCAAATGGAACGTGTGCAGGAGTGAAGCACCCAGGAGGCAAGTTGGGGGGTTAAAGCACGTCATTGAGAAACAGCGGGAGTGGGACATTCCTTCAAATCCACAGGGGCACCTGGTATGTGTCTTCAGATGCTGAAGGGAACACCACCACTACTACTAGTGGTAATATTAGCTCACACGTATTAAGTGCTCTGTGCCAAGCTCTACTCTCAGCACTTTAGATGTAATTTCCAAATTACTCTACAACATACATACCATGATGATGATCCTCATTTTATAGATGAGAAGGCTGTAGATGGATTAGGAATTGTGAGTTTCATTACAAGGTAATGCAAGGAAATAATGGTGCTTGTTAACATGAGGCAGGTGAGGTAGAGCTTTCTGACATTATAGCTCTCCAAAGGAAGGTGCAAATGGGTGGAGGGAAGGGAAGAAAAATAACATGTATTGAGCATCTACCATGTGCCAGACATGGCCTTGGGAGCACCCCATGCATTATTTCAGTTAATCCTTACAATAACTGTGTGAGAGAGGAATTATTATTCCCATTTTACAGATGAGGAAATTGAAGCACAGAGATGTTAAATAAATCTAAGAACTTGCTACCAGTAAGTGACAGCCCAGATTTGAATACAGATATTTTTGGCCCTCAAGTCCACTGTCGCTGCTGTTTAGACAAAGGTGACGGTGCACAGGTGGTCCCGGGACACAGATACCAGATGGGCTTCCCCTGCTATGCACTCCCATATCAGCCTGAATCTCACAGGCCGTGACATTCATCCCACCAGTAACTGCTCTGCTGCTTGTTTTCCCCACTGACTGCAAGATCCCCCTGGGCAGGGCTGCATCTGTCTTGTTCAGTGCTGTGTTCATAGTGCCTAGGAATAGTAGAAAGAATGAATGAACACCAGTAGAAAGCCCTCGTTCTGACAGGTGAAGTTAAAATGAGGATATTAATTTCCTGTTGGGATGTTATACAGAGAGTCTTATGTTAAATCAGGGATGAATTATCAGTGGTTCTAATCCCAGTAGCTCTTGCTTGGGGGATTGTTGTACATGTAGATTCCTAGGCCCACATCGGATCCCTAGAATCAGACTCTTTGGGACAGGACCTGAGTATCTGTACGTGGCATCACTGCCTGGGTGCTTTGCTACCTGGCCAGGTGAGAGACCCCAGGGGATGGGTCCGAGGTCTAGCCTGAGATGCTAGGATTCCTGGCGCCACGTCCTCTGTCCCCAGGGCTCACTGCCCTCCTCCTGCTGCCTGTGCTCAAGCTTCTCTCTGCCTACTGGGCTTTGAGGCTGGGCCACGCTTGTGTCTGGAGCCCGAAGAAAGGTCTGGTGCCGAATCAGGCATGGTACCTTATCAGCTGGGTATTTACTGAGCAAAGTTCAGCCAAGGCAGCGCTGCAGATCCGGGTTTAACAGATACCCAGGCTTCCGGGCCTTTGATTCAGAACCCGGGTTCTTGGGCCCTTATCAGTGGATGATAATGGGCTTCCTATGAGAGTCCGGAGAGCCAGTTCTTCTCACCACTCATGGCTGACCCAGGCCTGCCCTTCAAGGGCCCAGGGCCCCTCAGCCACAGGCTGTCTAGGTGGGCAGATTTTCACTGCCCGGCCATGGCTGCTTTGGGCTTGCTCTCCCAGGCCAGGGAAGGCCCTGTGCCCCAGCTGATATTTGGGTCAGTGCTTTGGTGACAAGGGGGAAAGGAAACTTTTTCTCAGCAGCAAGGTGGACACCCTCTGGCCCCGGGGCACATGGATCACCATTGGGCATTTGCCCCATGTCCCGGGACTCACCGAGAGCCTGGGAGCCACTGGCTTCAGCCCATTCATTTTGAAGGTCCAGAGAGGAGAAGAGAAGACAATTGGCAGCACATCTTAGTCATCGAATCTGTCAGTCAACCCGCAACAACTGAGCTTGATGTGGACGTGCCACTGGGGAGATTAGAGAAATAAGATGCAATATTTCACCTTGAGAAGTTTCTAATTTAGTTGGGGGCATAAGAAATGTACCCCCCCAAGATAACTAATTCTCGCCGAGCAGACTGACTAAAATTTTGGTGAATGCTTGACTCTGCACCTGACTTTGTACAAAACATATACTGTACTTCCCGTTTGCTAAGTCAGACAACTCCTCGTGATGTTCCTTTGATAAAGAAATTTCAGATGAAGAGGCACAGAGAGGTTTACCGTGTTTCCCCAAAAATAAGACAGGGTCTTATATTTATTTTTCCTCAAGAAGACACCCTAGGGCTTATTTTCAGGGGATGTGTTATTTTCCCCTCAAAGCCTCAGCTTGCAGCACGCACAGGATGGCCAGGACCTGACAGGGGGAGCCGACCTTGTTGGTGGGGCTGGCTGCACCTTTCTGGTCACTTCTGGGATAGTAGCTGTCATGATGGGGCAGCTGAGAAGGGCTGTTCATCTTCTTTACCCCTCCGCGACGAAATGCATGGATTGTGCAGATACGCTACGTAGCCACGCTCATCACTAGGTCTTATTTTCGGGGTAGGTCTTTTATTGTGCAAATGCTTAGAAATCCTGCTAGGGCTTATTTTATGGGTAGCTCTTATTTTTGGGGAAACACGGTAGCAACTTGCCCAAGATTGTACAACTAGATGGTGGCAGGGGCAGGATTTGAGGCCTGTGCCGTCTGACTCAGAGTGTCTGCTGTCGCTGCCACCTGTGATGAATACGAATCACATCTGCAAGTGTCTGGCGGTTTGAGGATGTGGAAAGTCCACAGGCTGCTCAGCCAGGAGGGCTGCACTAGTCGTCTCGGGTCAGGAAGAATCAAGAGGTTGAGAGAAGTGAGAGGGGTTCTGAGCATGGCAAACCTCAGATGAGGAGGTGAGACCCGCAAGGAACATGTAGAGACATATAGATAAACCTTCTGGTTGGAGTCAGGATTTATGTAGCAGAGCGTATGCAAAGTGGTTCGAGAAATGGGTTTGGATCTCACTGTGAAGTCTGTTCAATTCTGGACTAAGATGGGCCTTAACTGAGTGCAGGGGAGCCATAGAAGGTTTGGGTGCAGGAGTGACGGTATTGGGAGAAATATTCTAGGTAGTCTCATGTTGTCTTCCTTGTTCCAGCACAACTTAAGGGAGCAGGCAGGTCTGTGGGGAAATGGGCCTTTGCGGGGGCGGGGGGCTTGTCTGGGAAGGACCATGGGTTCCAGTGACATTGCTTTTCACAGCCACAGCTTCAGAACAAGCCTCGGCCCCACCACGGCCATACCAGGGCGTCCGCGTGAAGGAGCCGGTGAAGGAACTGCTGAGGAGGAAGAGAGGCCACGCCAGCAGCGGGGCGGCAGTGACACCTACTGCGGTGAGCGTGCTGCCAGGGCCAGTGTGTGTGGGAGCCTGTGTGAGCGTGTGAGCGTGTGAGTGTGGGCGTGCGTGTGTGAGTGTGTGAGGGTGAGTGTGAGAGTGCCTGAGTGTGAGAGTGTGTGAGTGTATGATGTGAGTGCCTGAGTGTGAGCGTGCATGTGTGAGTGTGTGAGGGTGAGTGTGAGAGTGTATGTGAGTGTGTGAGTGGATGTGAATGTGCGTGGTGAGAGTGTGAGTGTGTGAGTGTGCATGTGAGTGTGTGTGCATGTGTGAATGTGAGTGTGAGAGTGTATGTGAGTGCGTGAGTGTGAGCGCGAGTATGTGAGTATGTGAGTGTATGTGAGCGTGTGTGTGCATGTGTGAGTGTGAGAATGTGAGAGTGTATGTGAGTGTATGTGAGCGTGTGTGTGCATGTGTGAGTGTGAGAATGTGAGAGTGTATGTGTGTATGTGAATGTGTGTGTGCATGTGTGAGTGTGAGAGTGTAGGTGAGTGAGAGATTGTGTGTGTGTGAGTGTGTGTGTGTGAGTGTGTGTGAGAGAGTGGGAGTGGGAGCGGGTCACCAGAAAGGTCAGGCAGGAGTGTACTTCTTTGCTCCAAGGGACACTCACTCACCGGGGCGCGAAGGCAGTGCGTGGCGACGGTGGCCAGAGACAGAGCGAGGGTGGAACAAGTCGGTGGTTCCTTAACTGGCATGAGGGATGGGGGACTGGCTCTCTGGGCCCACTGAACAAAGCCATTGTCAAGGCCTGCGTGAGCGAATGGCTCACACATGGTGGTGTGGGTTGGGGCTTCTCCTGGGAAGGGGAAGATGCCAGTACCCTAAGTGCACAGCCTTCGTGCTAGCAGGGAACACAAATTCGTCAAAAGTGTAGGTGGTGATGGTTGGGATACCGGTGGGTGGTTTTTTCTAACAAGGGAGGCTCCTACCCTATACTCTTGAGCCTTCGGGGAGCGCCCTGCATGGGGCTAGTTGCAGATGGCTGAACGCCAACCCTGGTCTTCTCTCCCCTCTAGGTGGTGCTGCCCCATCAGCCCCTGGCGACCTACACTGCAGTGGGTAAGAGCTCCCCGCAGCCCTCGTCCCCGCCAGGCCCCTCATCTGGTGGTGCCTGCAGTTTCCTGATTTCTTTCTTCCCACAGGTCCTTCCTGCCTGGACATGGAGGTCTCTGCTTCCGCGGTGACGGAGGAGGGGGCCCTGTGTGCTGGCTGGCTCTCCCAGCCCGCCCCGGCCACCCTCCAGCCCCTGGCCCCATGGACGCCCTACACTGAGTATGTGTCCCATGAAGCTGTCAGCTGCCCCTACTCAGCTGACATGTATGTGCAGCCCGTGTGCCCCAGCTACACGGTTGTGGGGCCCTCCTCGGTGCTGACGTATGCCTCCCCGCCACTCATCACCAATGTCACGGTATGTCACACAGAACCAGGGCTGACTTCCCGACCCTGACCTTCCTTGCTATTGATTTCCAGGATAACTGGGTCATCTAAGCCCACTCTGTCCTCCAGGGAGGCCTTCCCTTACTCCCAGTGACCTAAAATATCTTCCACAAAGATGTCTCACGGGCTCTCTGGTCATGCCTTGTGCCCCTCGGGGCCGGGAAGGTCTTTCCCTGCTTCTCTGTCCTAAGTCTCCCCAGCTGCCCTGCAAGCACTGAGTCTTGGCTACCAGTTGAAGTTTTTAGTGAATGAGGTACTGAGATCTGCATGGGGTCTTGTGCCAGAGCCAGCCTTTCCTTTCTATTACTATGTAGATAACTTAGGGAGTGATCCTTCACTTAAGAATGGGATTTAACAGAAGATTTCTAGGCTAAACAACAGGTAATACAACTTTTCAGAAAGCTGTGTTTGTGATGGAGCCAGGCACACCTGTAGGATAAGTTTTTGAGTTCTGTCTCTAGTCCAGATTGCCTGTGTTCAAATCCCCACCCCTGCACTTGCTATGTGACCCTGAGCTTAGTGACTTAACCTTTCTGTGCCTCAGTGTCCTCATCTGTAAAACAGAAATACTAACAAGAGTGGTATCAGGATTGAATGAGATGATGCATGTGGAGGGCTTAGCATAGTTCCTGGCACACAGAAAACACTTAATTAATGTTAGTTATTATCATTGCACCAAAGTCTGCTGCAACATTCACCAAGGGTCACCTTCAAGTGCCAGATGGGAAAGGAAGGGCCTCCTCCCCGAGGAAAGGAGGAGGGAAGAGAAATAGCTTTAGGTTAGCGGTGTCTGTTTGACCAAAGGAATGGGAACCCCTCAAGTGTTCTGGGGGGGAGAGGGCCTGTGGTTACAGTTGTATCCAGCCCCAGCCCAGGGAAACTGTGGGAAGCAGAGCTGGGCCTCGAGTGGTCACAGAGCTCATCCTTGGTGGTGGAGCTGGCTTTGGTTTCCCACACCCCCTCGGTTTCCCTCCAGGGTCCAGTGTCATCCTGATGCACCTGTTCCCTGCCTCAAAGCACCTTGTAGGAAAGGCCCGCAGGAGCCCTCCCTCCCAGGCCCGCAGGGCTCCCCGGCAAACCAACTGTGGGGCCTGAGTGATGGTGAATAGGAAGGAGTTAATTCACCACCTCTCCCAGGCAACTCATTTCCATGCCAGGGGGCCTGAGGTGGGGGGTGTGGGGGGGTGCAGGACTTAATGGTTCCCAGCCATTCCATGACCAAGGATTCTTTTCATTATTTATCCCCTTTCATCATCCCCACCTTCTGCTTTGAAAAGTTCTGTGTATCAAACAAACTGTATTTATTAAGAAGTGGTTTGTTTGTTTTGCCATTTTGTAAATTAATTCATCAAAGCTGGCTGGAGCTACAAGTCAGCACTCCGGATCAGCAGAGATAAGACTTGCTAGGGCGCTGGGTTGATGTAATTCTACCCCTGAGCAAAGAAACCTGCACTTGCAGTTGACCTGTATAGGTTTATGGCTCAAAAATACAGGATTTCAATTCGGATTTTTGAAAAGCTGGAAACAGTCAGGCTTTCCCAGATTCTGTCTGGTTTCAGGACGCTGGGTTGGGGACCACTGGCGTAAGTCAAAGGAGAGGAAGTGGGTGTATTGTAGCAGAGTGGACCTTACTCATTAGCCCGGACGTCTGAGACTCTGCCGGCTCCATCACTCTATGGAAATCACCCTAGAGCCGTGCTACCCAACTGCGGTCCCCTGAGGTCTGACTAGACAAGCAGAAATCCCAGGCCCCACCCAGACCTCCTGTGCCTGAATCTCCACTGTAAAAAGAGCCCCAGTTTACTCTTAAGACACAGTGGCAACGGGAGAGAGATGTGACAGGGGAGCAGGGGTGTAGGGGGAGATGTTGGTCACTCTAACATCAGTCCATGCAGAGAACATCTTCTTCCACTTGCTTTCCTCACCCTGGGAACAAATAGTGAGAATCCAGGCCCTGCCTCTCTTGCAGGCTTGACCTAAGGTTTGTGAGGGCTGTGCAGGGGAGAGGTATGGTTTATAGAGCACGTGAGAGAATGGCCCTGACCCTTGGAGGGTCATGCAGATGGAGGTTGGGGGTGGCCATGATGGGGGCAGCTCAGAGACAGAGGAGGATGAGGATGCGGCAGGCACCAGGCAGCAGCAGGAAGGAAGGCCACAATCCTACTTCCCCCAACTGGGCATGGCCAGGCGTCACCACTCTGGTCACCACCAGAGGGGTGGGAGCTGATGGAGCTGTGTCGGCCCAGGAGGACCTCAGGATGCTGAAGCTCTGGTGTGAAGCCAGGGCTGTCTTTGTGTCCGGGCAGGACTGCAGCTGCCTTCCAGATACAGCTGCTAGGCTGTTGTTTGATATGCTGTATTTTCACAGATTTTAAGATGCATATATGTTCTGTATTTTAAGATCTACGAAATAGGCATGCATTTTACATTCAGTGAAACCTAAAGTCTCCCTAATTGGCTCCCCCTATAACTTCACTGCTGTTTGTCCTATTTTATAGTTGAGCAAATGAGGCTTTGGAGTGGGAAATAGCACGAGCAACAGCAGGTAGCTAGTAAGTGACAGAGAGGGCTACAGGGGAAGTTTGTCTGGCTTCTCCCTTGGGGGAGACTTAGAACAGGAGCGGGTGGCGCCCCCTGAAGTGAGAAGCCAGCAAAGGCAGAGGTGAAGGGGGAGATAGGGACCCCTGTGAGGGCAAGGATGGGCAGGTGGGATGCCGGGGCTGCTAACCCTCGGTCCCGTGTTTCCCCATTGCAGACAAGGAGCTCCGGCACACCCACCGTGGGGCCCCCGCTGGAGGGCCCGGAGCACCAGGCCCCCCTCACCTATTTCCCGTGGCCTCAGCCCCTTTCCACGCTGCCCACCTCCACCCTGCAGTACCAGCCTCCGGCCCCAGCCGTGCCTGGACCCCAGTTCGTCCAGCTCCCCATCTCCATCCCCGAGCCAGTCCTTCAGGACATGGAAGACCCCAGGAGAGCCGTCGGTTCCCTGACCATCGACAAGCTGCTTTTGGAGGAAGAGGATAGCGATGCCTATGCGCTCAACCACACTCTCTCCGTGGAAGGCTTTTAGGGCTGGTTCCACCTGACAGTCCTGTTCCCTGAAACTGGGATTTAAAAAATGAGCCTGGAATTGAGCCCCAGGTTCACATCTGTATGGAGTAGCCATTTAATAACTACATCTTCCACCCCAAACTAGAATTGTAGACCTTCCTTCTCCCCTTCCCTCCCTCCCTCCCTCTTACCTTCCTTCCTTGCTCCCTTTCTGTTTCTTATTTCTTTTTCCAGTTCTGTTCCTTATAAGGATTTTAGAAATTACATTTTATGCCAAGTGCTGCCAAGCCTGTGGCCTAGGGGCTTTCATTTCTGTCTGTTTTGTTCCTCGGTGAAGGCCCCTTCTCTCCAGTGCCTGCTGAGCTGTCTTAGGGCCAGTCACACCCTCTGTCATTTTGAGATGTATGGGATGGCCTGCGGGAAGACCAGCCTCAGCCAGCACCTCCCGAGAGCGGCAGCCAAGGGCAGACCCAATGCCAGAGTCCTTGAGCTGTCAGTCCCCACAGTTGCTCCTTTGTTTGCTATTCTCAGCACTGGCCAGATACACAGTCTAGGCAGCAAAATCGCAAAGCCTGAGGCTCAGCCTAGTGATAGGTGGGGGATGGGGGGAGAGAGGAGCTTCCGGGTGGGTAGGGCGGGCCAGTGACAGCAGAGAGGAGCAGAGGAGGGGTGGGGACACGCTGA
Organism: Cheirogaleus medius; assembly: GCA_008086735.1. NCBI lineage: Eukaryota > Metazoa > Chordata > Mammalia > Primates > Cheirogaleidae > Cheirogaleus > Cheirogaleus medius. Next base: position 67,573,033 of record VBSM01001265.1, on the reverse strand, counting down.
GTGTCTATGGTCAGAGAGAGGGCGTTGGGGGAAAGCTTGGGTTTTGTGGGGAGAGGAGGAAGGCTGAGGAATGATTTAGGTCCAGATTACTTGGTTATTAAGTAGGACAATAAACTCAGGAAAAACATTGCTTTAATAGGTGGTATTGCTGCTCTCCTTGAGGATACTTGCAGGGAAAGCTGAGCTGTTGTAAACAGGATGAAGGACGTGTGTGGCGATTTCTGTCCCATCTCCAGACCCTCTGCTGGTGCTGTGTGCGCCAAGACCCCCTGAAGCCTAATGGTGATGGGGTCCTTGCTTAGTGCTGTTCACGTGGCTTCTTGAATGTCTTAAAAGCATCCATAAGCCACCATTCTGTGGAGCCCAGGCCTCCTCCATCCAAGCACCGTCCCTCCTGGGAGCTCCCAGAGCCTCAGGAGAAGTACTGCTGGGTTTCATTTCATTTTTAATTTTTTGGATGGAGAAACTTCAGATTTGTAGGGGACCGAGTGCAGTTGTCACCAGGGGTGTTTAGCTCCTGCTAGTGGGTGTGTGCCTTGGGAACTGGCACATCCATCTGCCAGTGACACCGTTGTCACCATTAAGCACACATTTCAGTTTGTAGGATCCACGTAGATGTTATGGACTTCTCTGGGAAGTGATGGTTTCTTTGCCAATTTTAAATAAAAAACTTTGTTTTGGATTTTTTTCCTGCTTTGGGTTTATTTTCACCCAAATTTCAGTATGTGCCTAAAATCCCAGCACACATATCTTGACTTATTTTTATTCAGACTTAATTTTTAGATTTGAAAGCTTAAGATAGCATTTGAGATGATAATTTTTCATCTTTGTTGGTAGTGACGGTGAGTAGGCAAGGGAGTGGGGGGTGTCTCAGTCCTGTTCAATTATAAGGCCTGGTTTTCCATAAAAAACACTATGCAAGATTTTCCAGCTTACTGTTTGAGGATTAGAGAGGATGCAGAAGCAACCTCCAAAAAGGTGTTAAGGTCGGCAAAACCTAGCAAAGAAATAAAGTACTTTACATATTTGCTAAGATTTAAATGGTGTCTTTTTTGCTTTTTATCTTGAAGTCAAATGTCTTGGTTATAGTAGTCCAGCTAGGCTTTTTCCAGGGTTTTTCTGCTAAGATGGAAACATTTTCAATAAAGATTTATAGAGACTTTTCCATGCTGAAGTGTTTCGTTTCTTATCATATTAATCCTCCTTAGCTTTCAGCCTCATGTCAGACAGTGTCATTAGAGGAAGGAGCTTACGATAGTCTTGTTGATTTTGCAAATCGATCTGTTGCAGAAGATAAAACTGTCCTCACTGTGCCTGCAGCCTACTTCTCCCAAGCAGCATCAGCATGCGGCCAGATCTTAGGAGAGGAAGGAAATCTTTTTAACTCGGTTGCTTTTCCTGTTATTCATGCTACATGAATAACTTCTCATGATGCTGGGTGTCCAGGGATAAGTTCTACCATTGACATTTCCACAGCAGGCTCTGCAAATCAATCAGTCAGGGCCCAGGAGCATGAGAGATCATGCAGGAGCCATGATCAAAGGAAGCCAGCTTGCAGGGCCAGGCGTCACAACGAAATGGAAATTCAAGAATCCAATCGATCCTCTTCCAGACTACTCCTTGGAGTGAGCAACCTTTTGGGGGCTGGGGATTCTCCTTTTCCTGGCGATTTTCTGAGTTACCAAGGGCCTTTGCGCTCACTACCCTCATTGCTAATCTTTATTGGGGTAATTGTTTTTAAATTAGCCACATTATTCTTCTGTGTGTCTTATTTCCAGATTTTGGGGGACAAGAGCACTTCCAGTTATTTAGCTCACTCTAGATTACCAGCACCATTATCCTCTTGGTTTATTCTCCGTGAAGATCATAACCTAGAACAAAGATGGGAGGAAAGGGATTTGAGGTTATTTCTCCAGCTTTCGGGAGGCTCAACAGAAAGGGAAGATCTACCAAAAATGCATTTGCCTTACCTACTCTTTTTTGAGGTAGCAGTATGAACAACCTGATCTGCAATACGAAGAGAGTGGCCGGCGCAGTGTAGATTACTGCTTTCCAAGATTTTGATCCGGGAGGCTGTCCACTTCTAGCATGAAACAGGTGAGCAAGGAGGAGATGAACATATGGTAAGATGAAGAAGATAGACATCTAGAAAATAACAAACTCACATGGCCAACTGGCTCAAATTCCCTGAACATCAGGCTGAACCCATCTTTGAGTGGAAGTTTGAAGACATGTTCTAAAGCTAAACATGAATTTCTTGAAATCAGAAGTCTTAGATTATTTTGCATTACCTTACTTATTTTGCATTACCTTACTTCATCTGAGTGTCAAGTTTGAGACACTCAATAATTTCTTGTTGAGTTGAATTAACTTGAGAGATTCCCTATACACTGCTCCTAAATATTGATGTACATGATTGAAAGTTGATTATAATAGAGTCTCCTTTGTTAGACTTACAGACACATGATGCTTCTCAGATGTGTTTTTTTCTGAATACTTGGGCAGAAACATCCATAAGCCGCTGCCCTTAATCTATTTATGAGTTCCTCTTTGGCTATGGCTGCAGAAGGGATTTCGTTCATTTATTCAATACATATTTTAAAAAATGTTTAATTTTATTATAAATTGACAATTTATAATTATATAGTAATAAATATATGATATAATATATAATAATATATAATAACTATAGTTATATAAATTTAATACACTATATTATGGGCTATAATTTATGTAGTTACATTATGATTTATGAATACGATGTGGCATAATTAAATCAAACTAATTAACATATCTATCACCTCAAATACTTATCCTTTTTGTGGTGGAAGCATTTGAAATTTACTCTTTTAGCAATTTTGAAACGCACAACACACTATTATTAACTATATTCATCATGTTGTGCAATAGATCTAAAAAACGAACCACGTATTCCTCCTATGTGAGACTTTGTATCCTTTGACTATCTCCCCACTTCCATTCTCACTGCTTCTATGAGTTCGATTGTTTGAGATTCCACATATACAAGAAAACATACAGTATTTATCTTTCTGTGCCTGGCTTATTTTGCTTAGCATGATGTTCTCCAATTCCATCCATGTCGTTGCAAATACTGGCCTTCTTTTTAAAAAAGGCTGAATATTCTGTTGTGTATACACCACATTTTCTTTATCCATTCGTTCCTTGAGGGACACTTAGAGTAGATTCCATAACCTTGCTATTGTGAATAGTGCTGCAACGAACACTGGAATGCAGACATCTCTTTGACAAACTGATTTAAAATCTTTTGGGTCAGTACCCAGAAGTGGGATTGCTGGATCATATGGTAATTCTCTTTCTAGTTTTTGGAGGAAGCACCATCCGGTTTTCCATGATGGCTATACTAATTTACATTCCCACCAACAGTGTACAAGGGTTCCCTTTTCTCCACATCCTTGCCAACACTTGTTATCTTTTGTCTTTTTGATAATATCCACTCCGACAGGTGTGAGATGATATCTCATTGGGGTTTTTATTTGCATTTCCCTAATGATTAGTGATATTGAGCATTTTTTCATGTATCCGTTGGCCATCAACACATATTTTATTGAGTGCTAACTCTGGGCTATGCAGGTATGGTGGGTTATTGTTGATGTCTGCTTTGAAATAGTTTTCTAGCTCTTTTCAGTATTAGTATCCATTCTTATATATGTGTATTTAGTATTTGTAAATTGTATTCTTGAACTACTCTATGAATATAATGTCCATTAGAAAACATTCACAATAATAGGAATTTTGAAAGATGAGGTAAATATAAAATAAATATTTTAACTAATTATTTCATTTATCAACAGTGTAAAAATCGATTTGACCTCATTAACTATAAGTAATATTTGGAAGGAGAATCTTTGTGATATACTGATTTGAAGATCTGGGTTTAACTTCAGTTGATTTCAGTACTTTGAATGGATGTCATATCTGAAAAAGATATCACACAAAGATATTTGGATCCAAATAAAAATAGTATATCATTGGCTATGTAAATAAATTATAAAAATCATTAAAACATTCCTTCCATAAATTTCAATTAAACAAAAGTGTTATTTTTAAATTTGTTTAGTAAAGTTCTATCTTAGCTGATGTCAACTGGTCTTACAAACTCATTGAAGGTGTTGCCTTTTTATATTTTTAGCCCTTTGAGTTAAAACCACCCAAAGTCTTTATTTGGAAACATTTTAAACAATCTAAAAAATTCTGCTTCCATTTTTTTTTTAAAGACTTATGATATGAGAGTTTTTGTGGGTGATAACCGCCTATATTATTGGCAACAATATCACATGATGGAAACGTTCCTAAATTTCTACTAAACTTCTACTTTCTAAGTGTTCTTCCCATTGAATGAATTTAGTGGTGGGAGGGTGACTTTTCACTTTACTTTTTGAATATGGAAACACATAAAGTGACATGTGAAAAGAATAAATAAAATTGAAAAATCTAAACTTTAATGTAAAAAAACCCCCAAACAAAATAAAATCTCATCTTTATCTTGATTGGCTAGATTAAATGCAAATTGTGTTTATTATTTAAAAAAATATCTGCAGGTAGCATATTTTGGACAGCCAACTTATCAACCAAAAAGATCAGCAAACTTAGCATGCTTGTATTTTTAAAAAATATATAATTCATTTTTAAGTTTGTTCTTTGAGGACTTTAGTCATGAGATAATCATTCTTTTTGTGGTACAAAAGAGTCTCACCATTATAAAGATTGTATAATTTAGAGATACTGTATCTATAAATTAGCCACATTAATGTTGCAATATGATGAAAGAGAATTAATTGAGGGCACCACCATTCCCTCATTCCTGGGCATAACTTCCTCTTGTCTTTGGGGACACTCTCAGAACCATGGGTCACATGTGACCAAATGGGGACAGCACCAGCATTAGAGTGACTGAGTCATCTTGGCTAGCCTGGGACTTTGGGGATTTTAGCATTGAAAGCCCTGCCTTCCAGGAAATCCTTCAGTCTGGGGCAAACCTGGACATTTGGTCACACCAGTCCATGTATTAAATATAAGTAAATCTTAATTTCTTTTTCATTTGACATTTTTATTTTACTTTTCTTTCTTCTTATTTTTTTTTTAATAAACTGGTTTCTTTCTGCACCCCAATGGGTTGTCTCATGTAATCCTAAGACACATGTACCTCACTTTGGACACTTTGGAGCTTATGATTGTGATCCCTGCTTGCTGGATTGCTCACTAAAATCGCCTTGGGGGACCACGTGAATGAAGTTGGCTCCGGCCTGAAGAACCCTGCCATGACGTGTTCTAAGACAGTACCAGGTCCAGGAACGCCAGTGGTTCTGCCAGGGTGTTTGTCAGGGAGTGGCAGTTGCATGGGATACACAGTTATTATAAGTTCTCCTAAAACTTAAATCCGGTTCTCACAGAAGGTTTTCTTTATTTAACCTGGTCCTAAAATGACATCATATTAATATGATAATGTCAACTCATCTGGGAAAATCTTAGGAGGAAGCAAACACATTTTTTCATAAGGTCAAGGTGCCATCTTCTCCCCATCCAAGCCAATTAGGTGGAAAACTATTATAGTTGTCAACCTTAACTGCACATTAGAATCACTTGGGAGTGCCTTAGAGCAATTAAAATGGACTTGTGGGCGGGATGCAGGCATCAACCGTTAAAGCTTTCCAGGTGATTCCAATGGGCAGCGAAAGCTGAGAACCACCACCCATCCACCTTCCTCCCTCCAGTGGGGTTGGGATTGTTGTCGAGTCTGAATGCTGAAAAAGAGATCTCGGATGCAACTGTGTGTGGTATGAAGCATTGATGCGGTCCTGTTTAATTAGGGTTGTTTTCCTACCAAACCAGGCGGGGTTATAGTATTTCACAATCTCTCCATTAGAGACAGAAAGCCCAGTTGTCTTAATGGTCACTACAGGAGGCCTCTATAGTAGACTGACTCAGGAGAGAGAAACCAGCTAAAGTCATTTTAAATATCTTCTATCTGAAAGTGTGAGGATTTCCTTTTAATGTGTGTAGACCCAAACACAAGAATGAAACATAAAGGAAATGGCAGAATGTTAGAGCCAACTCCACCTGTCTCACCTGTATACTTTTAAACCTCAGTAATGGATTGATGAATTCAAATATGGAGCAAGTTGGGCCAACTGAAAAGGTAACGGAGACAGCAGCTATGGAAGAATCTCACATCGAAGGCTTTGCTTGTGCTCAACTCAGGGCTTCCTTGGGCAGAGGGCTTCATGACATTCAAGACAAGTTAAACTTTAAAGAAGGAACCATATGGGACTGAGAAATCTGCTTTTCCTAGTTATAGGCTATAACTAAGCCATGACCAATGTCCCTATTTGCTATCTTAGATTCTACCTATTTCAGCGGAGAAAGATTTTGGTGCCTGCAGTGGCTCAGGAGGGCCTGAGAGAGCTTGGAGGACGTGGGGGCTAGGAGCCTGAGGAACTTTGTCACTACCTTCTGACCACAAGAGTCTCAGTGTGAGTGGGCAAGTAGAAGGTGGCAATATAGTAAAACACATAGAGTGGTAGATACAAACACAGGGGCTATAGATATCTCACATTTGCTGATGAAGATGTTACCACTAGCTCATTCAATCCTCATAGAAAGCAAATAAGGAATGTACCATTTAAATTCTCATTTATAGGGGGAAGAAACAGACTTAAAGAGATTAAGTCACTGTCCAAACTCACACAGTCAGTCAGTGGCAGTGCTGGTTTTCAAATTCAGCATGTGCAGTGTTCATTCTTTTAATCCTGTAGCCATACAGCTACCAGTGTTATTGGTCAACATTTGGATGACTACTATTTTTATCAAGGCTTAACTCCAGCCTGCATTAATTCGGCAAGCAAGTGTTTATTGAGTGTCTGTCCTGTGGCAGACACTGTGGATGAAGAGAACTGGGTGGTTGGAATGTCCCCACCTGGAGTGTCTCAGATTGTGGTAGCTATTGAGGGAATCCATACCAAAGGGGCCAGAGAGGGAGACGTGGACATGAAAGTTTTATGCTTGTGCCCTGGGACATCCAGCCTGCTCTGCATCCAGAGTGGATGTGCAGACAGAAGGGCAACATTTTAGGCCAGCATGCTGGTTGCTCTACGACCCTGTGATCTAGAATCCAGATGGTTAGTAGTGCTTCTCTTCAAAGTCATATATGCTCTCTAGCAGCCTAATGGTATCCTCAACTTTCATCTTATGGTGCTGATTATCTATGTATAATATTAATTTCCAAATTGTATAGTTGTTGCTATCAAATGAAGTAATATCACTTTGGACTTGCACTATACACAGATAGATAGACGAATGAATATAGATCTGCATAAATAGAGATATTTAATGGATGTACACAGATTACAGCCAGTATTCTGACCTTTCTGAACTTTTGTGGTGCAGACTTAAAGCCAACGCATGGGTTGGCAGAGGCAATAGCATGACCGTGTGCAGAGGATGTTTTCCAGGTGCTCTGATCCTAAAAGTTGCCATTAAGATTCTGAGTTTGCCAAGCCACCTATGGTCCAGATTATTTTTCTCCATTGAGCAAAGGGAGTATTGTTTGCCCATTTCCTAGAGTGAGGCATTTTGAGGATTAGTAGGTTGTATCTGCAAAAGCACTAGATGCAAGATGGATGCTTTACCAAATTGAGGGGTGTGATTATAGTAGCTTTATTTTCATTATGCTCCTTTTTGGCCCCTTTTTTGGGACATATTATTCACCCATTCAACAAATGCTTAGTGAGCAACTACTCTGCCCAGCCCAGGTGCTGGAATACTTTACAAATCAAGAATTTATTGCCTTACTTCTTTGTTTCCTGACATATTTAACACAACACAGAATAAAGACTAAAATTAAATGTATTAAATATTTTGGTCAATTTCAACACAAAATATATTTCTGATAAATTATTCATCAGAGTCTCCCAATCCATAGATTTGGTTAAAAAAGCTTTTTAGAGGAAAGAAACATGGGATCAATATGACATTTTTACAGAGATGATTTACATAGGTATGCCTCTTTATTCTAAAAGGGATTGTCTTTTATTTTTTCAAATGACTCAGACTTACACATCAATGTTCCCCCTTTCTATATTGAAATCTGAAAGCCATCTTACTAAAGAGAAATAGCATAATTCTTTGTGTATACAACGATAAAGAGTTCCAGGGCTTTGGGGAAAAGATGCATTAATAATACCTAAATGACGTGGCAGATCTTTTGTTCAGAGTTGCATTATCTGGCCCTGTTTACTTCCCAGAAACAATGACCTTCTGGTCTATGTACTTGAAGACCAGGAGGCAGACAAGAGAGCCTAGTGGTGCTAAGGGGCTTTTAAGATCTGCCAGCTCCTTGCAGACTCAGCAGCAACACAGGGGGGTGAGTTAAGACCAGACTGCTGTGCATTCATTCATTGCTGTGTTCCATGCCTAAACCTTGATTAGATGCACTTTTGAAATTGAATTATAGACTCTTTCCCATATCAAAAGCCATTATTACCTCACCCAAGGCAGTGGAGCATAGTGGAAAGAACAGTTTAGAGCAGATGTAAGTAGGCTGGAATGAGGATAACACATGCATAATATGTCCACTGTAATGTCTGATGACATATCACAAGCCCTCCATAAATGCTAGTTCCTCTCAAGTATTAATAGAAGGTTAGATCTTCCTGCATCTTAAACTTTTAAAATTTAAAAATAGCTCACAGGTATGATAGGAACACTTTATAAACAAAATTTAAAGACAAATTAGTTTTCTCATAGTTGATATTGAAATAGAATCCCCTGGCTGGAAAATAATTTACCTTTTTATTTATAACAGTCATTTTCCACCAGTTTTAGGTCTGAAATAAAAGTATCTATTATGTATTAATTACTTAAATTATGCAATTGTCATAACTCTTATCATACTAGTAACTGCAGTTATTAAAATTATAATGTACATATGGACTTACTGAAAACCCTGTGTATTCTTCTGCTGGGAAAATTCAATGCAATAATTTGGGTTTATTGGAAGCCTGGGTGTTGGATTACTTGTTCAAGGCACAGGTGGGCTGGGAAGCAGCGAGAGAGGCACTCATACTGGGGGCTGAATTCCTTAGGTTATGCCCTGAGGTTACCATAGAGAGTTTTGATACTTCACATTAGTGTTACTTTTTTTTACCCATCATTTTATTATGAAAAATTTAAAGAATTGTACAGTGAATGCCTGTGTATTCACCACCTAGATTCTACAATTAACACTTAGCTCTAGTTTATCACAAATCTATCTATCCATCTATTTACCCTCTATTTTGCTGTTAATCCATCTTATATTTAGACATATTTCAAAGTAAGTTGAGACATCAGTGCATTCACCCCTAAATACCTTAGGATTCATATATTAAACTGATATTAGGTTAGGGTTCTTTCTTTTTTATTGTGAGGTCAAATTTACTTACAGGAAAACACATACATCTTAAGGGTATTATCCAATGAGTCTTGGAAATGGGTACACCTGTGTGTAACCCCAATCTCTATTAACATACAAAATAATATTATTAACACCAATCTTCTCTCTTGCTCCTTTTCAGTCATTCTCTGCCTCCACCTCCTTAGAGGCAACCACCAATTTTTTCCACCAGAGATTATTGTTGCCTGTCGTGGAATTAGCACGAATAGAATCATACAGTATGTACTCTTCTTTTACTCACCATGTTTTTCATAGTCATCCATATTGTTGCATGTATAGGTAATGTGTTCCTTTTTATTGCTGAGTAGTATTCCACTGCATGAATCCACCATACGTTGCTTATTCATTGATTGACATTTGAGCTATTTCCAGTTTTTGGCTATTAATGGATACAGCTGCTAAGAGCCTTCCTATAAAAGTTGGGTTTTTTTTTTTTTGGTGTGTGGACATATGTTTTTATTTCTTTTAGGTAAATATTTAAGAATGAAATTACTGGATCATATAGTAGGTATATGTTTAGTGTTATAAGATAACTTCCAGAACTTTTGCCACAGTGGTTGTGCCATTTTACATTCCCACCACCAACAAATGAGAGTTATGATCATTCCACATCCTTGACAATATTTGGTGTATCTCACCTTGGTTTTAATTTGCATTTCTTTGCAATGACTAATGGCATTGGACATGTTTATTATCTTCTTTTATGAAACGTCTGTTTGAATCTTTTGACCATTTTTAAACAGGGCAATTTATGTTCTCATTATTGAGTTGGAGGAGTTCTTTATACATTCTGAATACAATTCCTTCATTTGTTATATGTTCTGTGAATATTTTTCCTCAACCTACAGCTTGCCTATTCGTTTTTTTAATGGTATCTTTTGTGAACTTGTAAAATTTGATGCAGTACAATTTGTCATTTTTAATGGGTATTTATTTCTGTTTCCTAAGAAATCTTTGCCTGCTCCCCACCCAAGTTGTAAAGATATCCTATTTTCTTCTAGAAGATTGGTAGTTTTATGTTTTACATTTAAATCTATGATCCATTTTTTTTGTGTGTGTGGTATGAGGTAGGAGTCAAAGTTTTCTTTTTTTTCCCTACATGGATATTCAGGTTTTTAGTGCATTTTTGTTGAAAGCCTTTCCTTTATCCATTGGATTGCTCTGATGCTTTTGTTGAAAATTAAATTATATAAGTGTGATTCTATTTCTGGACTCTTTTTTCTATCTATTGATCTATTTGTCTATCCTATGTCAGTACCATACTGTTTTAATGAATGTAGCTTTATAGTTGGTTTTGAAATCAAGTATGTAAGTACTCCAACTTTGATTGCTTTGAATATTTTAGGTCCTTTGCATTTCCATATAAATTTTAGAATTTGATTGTCAATTTCCACACACAAAAATAGGCTGGTGTGATTATCATTGGGATTGCAATAAATCTATAGATAAATTTTTAGATAATTGGCATCTTAAAACACCGTATCTTCCAACTCATGAAACTATGGTATGTCTCTTCATATATTTAGATCTTTTAAAGTTTTTCTCAGCAAGGTTTTGTAGTTTTTCAGTACACAAGTCCTGCACTTGATTTTAAAATGTATTCCTAAGTATTTAATGGTTTTGATGTTATTGTAAAAGAATTATTTTTGAAATTTCATTTTCTAATTGCTGCTAGTGTATACAAATACAATTAATTTTTGTGGATTGATCTTGTATCCTGCAATCTTGCCAAACTTGCTTCTTGGTTCTGGTAGCTTTTTTTGTAGATCCCATAGGATTTTATATGTAAATATTTCATATCTGAGCAGAGGTTTTACTTCCTTCTTTCTTTCCAATTTGTATTCTTTCTTTCTTTCTTTCTTTCTCTCTCTCTCTCTCTCTCTCTCTCTTTCTTTTCTTTCTTTTTCATTTTATTGCATTGTTTAGGACCTCCAGTACAAGGTTGAATAGAAGTAGTGAGAGGCAACATCCTTGCCTTGTTCCCAATCTTAGAAAGCATTCAGTATTTCACTATTATGTGTGCCAATGGTTGTCAGTTTTTATAGATGCCCCTCATCAGCTTGAGGAAGTACCCTTTTACTTCCAATTTGCTGAAAAAAATTATAAATGGTGTTGAATTTGTCATGACTTTTTGTTCCATTTAGATAATCATATAGTTTTTCTCTTTCATTCTGTTAATATAGTGAATTACATTCATAGATTTTTTTGAAAGTTAAATTAACCTTGTCTTCCTGGGGTAAATCTCTCTTGGCCACAATGTATTATTTTTCTAGTAAAAATTTTTCACCTATGTTTATGAGGACTATTGGTCTGTAATTTCCTTTTCTTGTAATGTCTTTATCAGAATTTGGTATCAGGTTATAGTAGCCTCATAAAATGAACTGGGAAGTTTTCTTTCTCTATTTTCTATTAATAGTTTGTATAATATTGGCGTTACTTTTCCCCTGAAATGTTTGATATAATTCATTAGTGAAATTATCTGGGCCTGAAGTTTTCTTTGTGGAGATGTTTTTGATGACAAATTCAATTTTTTAAATAGAGAAATGATTATTCATATTTTTAAATTCAATCTTGTATCATTTTTAGTAAGTTTTCTTTTTCAAGGACTTTGTCCATTTCATCTAAGTTGTCAAATTTATAGGCATAAAGTTGTTCATAATATGTTCTCGTTATTCTTTTAACTACTGTAGATTCTGCAGTGATATCTCCTCTTCGTTCCTGATACTGGTAACTTGAACTCTCTTTTTTTTTCCTTCAACTTATCTAGTTAGGGTTTATTAATTTTCTTGGTCTTTCCAAAGAACCAGGTTGGGCTTTGTAAATATTGTCTTTGTAAATGTTGTCTATTGTTTTTCAATTTTGTATTTTATTGATTTCTACTCTTATCTTTAATATTTGCTTTCTTCTCCTTCATTTGGTTTTACTTTGCTCTTCTTTAACCAGATCAAGGTTTCTCAACCTTGACACTATTGACATTTTTGTGAGGAGCTATCAGGTGTACTGTAGGGTGTTTAGCACCAACTCTGGCCCCTACCCTTTAGATGCCAAAGCTCTTCCCCCCTCCCCCCAGTTGTGACAACAAAAATGTCTCTAGGCATGCCAAATGTTCCTTGGTGGACAAAATAACTACTGACAGAGAATAATTGATTTATGTTTTAAAGATATATCCTAAAGCCATTGATTTTTCTTTTAGTACCTTTTTTCTTTTCTAATATACATTTCTAAATTTATACATTTCCTTTAACACTACCTTTTCTACATTTCACAGTTTTGATATATTGTATTTTCATTATCATTAAATTAGAAACGTTTTCTAATTTTCTTTTTGTTTTCTTCTTTGGCTTGTGAGTTATTTAGATACATTCTGTTTAATTTCCAAGTATTTTCAGCTGTTGGTCCTCTTGGGGCTTGACAGCTCCGGTTGGACCAGGAAGTCCACTATGCACGTACCAATTACAAGTTAGTGTTTGTGCCAATTTCACTTCTTGTTTTTAAATCTCCAATGCCCATCAGAAGGGATTCTGTCTAGGGAATTTGAACAGTAATGTTTTTTTGTGTGTGTTTGTTCTTTGTTCAAGTGGTGAGTTTTATAACTCATAGACATGAACTTGTGATTTTGTTACAGTTACAGTTTTGTTACAGTGATTTTTCTAACCAAAAATGCTCCTTGCTTTCATTTGTCACCCAGTCCAACCATATAACCTTCACTTCAGCCACTTGCTCTTCCTGAAATAAGCTGTGGGCCTTCTCGTGTCTGTGCTTTTGACGTGCCCTTTCTCACCTTGTTGATGCACATCCAATGCCCAGTGTAAACACCACCTTCTCTGAGAACCCCCCACCCTTATGTGGTCAGAGTAAATGACTCTAGGCTCCCAAGGCCCACTGAAGAAACCCTCTCCCCTCCACCCCCAATGAGCATTAAGCATCCCTAGAAAGTAACTCTCTCCCCTTCAGAAAGTATGCATAGGCAGGGACTGGGCTTCAAACCCTGTGGGGCAAGGACGAACCTGCTGGATCTGGATGAGATGTGTATCTGTCACACCAGCCCCAAGCTGTCACTCATGAGTTTGTCATGTCCTGGGAAAACTGTGCATTGACCAGTGGAACCTACATTTGCTCTATAGTGGAATAGAAAGGGTTAAGCAGGTAGGCAATTCCCCTGTGGCTTGGTAATTTCTGGAGAATCCTGGCGCAAGTGATTTGCATAATGCAGACTTATCTCCTGGATGCCGCAGTGCCCTGCGATCCCGATGCAAACGAACTCCAGCTGCATTAACCTCCGAAGCTGAGGGCGCTGGGTGTGCCATTCCTGGGAGCCCTCGTGGGAGATCACCCTTCCCACCTCCGGGACAGCGAAAGTCCAGACAAAACTTCCTGTGTCTGGGATGAGAATTATGCTCAAGGTGACTGTCACCTCCTTGTCACCAGAGAGGGTTAGGAGAAAGGGCACAGAGGGCTGAGGGGCCCTTCAGTCTTGGCCCACTCCGCTCCTTTTTGTATGTTCATCCCAGCCACACAGATGTGCAAGGTCATCTGTTGTCCCACAAGGCTTTTTATTATTTAACACACACTCATATAGTTCCTACTATGTGCTAGGCACTGTCATCAGTACGTAACAGATGTGAACTCATTTCCTCCTGTAGGAACCCCAGTGGTCCAGCTTGGGAGCCTGTGACTGGCTACCGGCACGGCCTGTGAGGCCAGACAGACCTAGTTTCAAATCCTGATTCTACCGCTTAGTAGCCTTGTGAGCAAGGACAGGTTGCTTGGTACCCCTCTGCTCCAGTTTCTCCATCTAGAAAATGGGTCCTCAAAAGATCGCCATGAAGATTAGATGAGATAATGTATGCAAAGCACTCAGCTTAGGACCCGACGTCTTTCGTGATCGGTGGCTGTGATGACGGTGAGGAAGAAAACCTGCTCTCTTAGGGGTTTCTCTCTGGAGCCTGTGGGATTTGAGGCCAATATGTTCTCCCCTGAACAGAAGACTGTCCACAGTGTTCTAGAGAGATGGGGCCCCTCTCCTTGAACTCTGGAACTCCATCGGGAGGTGAGCCGGGGACCCAAGTGCATGAAGATCCCCTTGCCTGCAGGAGATCTGCTGCCTGGTGAGGGGTCAGAGGGAGTAAGGGATGGCATTGAACCAGAGATCCTACCAGAAGAGTCTTAGGACACTGTGCAAACAACACGCAGTCCTGTGCATTTGTGCTTCTGATCCAGTTCACTTCTCTGCCAGGTGGAGCGGAAACCTCGGCTCACACCTGCAGAGTAGGGCCCCCACCCGAGGGAGTTAAAAGGGCCAACACTCACCACCCTTCTGAATAGCTACCCCTCCTTTTCTGTAGGGATCCCTGCCCTTAAAAGCCCTCTTTGTGCAGAAGACCCCCGATGCCCTCTGTTAACAAGGCGACCTAGGACGTGGGCTCACCCACTCCTCGTCAGGGAGAAAATCATATCCCAGTCCTGCCCTTTTAGTGGAGAGGAGTACAGGGGTCTCGATCAGGGGCCTAGGATGTTCCCAGGGAACACATAGTGAAGAGGTGAGGGTCTTGGATGGCACAAAAGGGTTTGAAGGGGTGAGCTGGGAGCTGCGGACGACCTTTGGCTCCTCATAACCTCACTTTGGGCTGGGCTTTTCACCGAGGTCTGGGACTCTGAGACTCCCTTAGACCCGGCAGGTCCCCCTGACCTCCGGGCTGGAAGGCACCAGGAAGCCTCTGGGGATCCAGCCCTCTGCCCCTCCCAATCCCCGCTCCCCCACCTGCAAGGTAACCTGCTGGTGGAAAGTTAATGAGTGATTTATTAAGTCCCACAGGTGACATTCCTGCTATTCAGCCCCACAAAACCCAGATGACCGAAGGAGACTTTTATCTTAGGGTCTAACTATTCATAAAATTTGTTTTTGCCAAGGAGCGTGGATTTGGCCTTTCTGTGTCTTAGAGCAGTGTCTTTGCTGAGCTGGTTTACGAGAGCATCTGCAGCTGTGGGGTGGGAGGTAGCTTTTGCCCTGCACAGCTCCTCGGGGACTGGCTTTTCACTGCATCACGATAAGGCAGGCAGAGCTATCGTCAATATTGAATCAGGATACACGGGACTCGGCTCTGTGAAGGCGACACTTAGGACCTGTGTTTGCACGCTCTGGAGGAATGCCAAGGAAAGCATTAGTCCCCTGGCCCGTGCTTTAAGAGCAAGGTTACGTAGTTATTTGTCCGAAAGTCAGGCACATGACGAATGCGCCATGCTGGATAGCACCCCCAGACCCCTGCATCTTTCATAGCGGTGCTGGGGCTTCACGTCTGTGCTGGGCTGGGAGGGACGGAGCCGGGAGCTCCAGCCCTTTCTCTGTGGAAAGGCCTCCTGTCCTCCCAGCCAGACCTTCCCAGCTAGGCCCTGCTCTGTCCACCTGCTCTGCTCAGCGAGCCCTCTGCAGGATCCACCAAGTGGGTGCCTTATAGGAAAAAAGAAATATGCTCTTCAAGTCCTTGTATTTGCCCCTTTCTACTTCCAAATGACTCTTTCTAGGGATGTGGTCTCCCTGGGGGTGACCTCCTGCCCTCAGAGCTGAGGGGATTCCTGGGCTGTGTCACACTGGGGATAGGACGGTGGACACTCTGAAGCTGAGTCCTGGCGCCCCAGACCCACCCCATCGTGTCCTCTGATCCCAGCACAGGAGCACGATCACCCTCGCTTCCCACCCAGTTTTCCTCCTGCCTATCACCTGCCCTCCCGTTTCTTCTCCCAGGGGCTATGTGTGCACACGTGGGGTGATGGGTGGGCACGAGCTCTCAGTACCCCCTGCCCGAAATCCTGACGTTGTGATGGGATATTTAGTATTCCCGGCAGATCTGTGCCAGCACCGTGGCCCAAATCATAGCTCCTCACAGGGCTTTGGGAACAATAAAAGCTGTCAGTAATTATTAATCACTTATGCTGTAGCCACAGGGTTAAGTGTTTTATCCATGACCTCATTTAATTCCTCATTACGTCTTCTGAAGTATTATTATGAACTTCATTTTATGGATGAGGCTAAGGAGACCCAGAGAGGTTAGGTAACTTATGTAAGGCCACACAGCTATTGAGTGGTCAAGCTAGGATGGAAGCCAATATCTGTCTGAGTCCACACTGTGTCTGTCACCACCATGTGCTACCATTTCTCTAATGTAAAGAATTAAGACAACTTTATTTTATTTAAAAAAAATTTATTTTTAATTATTATGGGTACATAATAGTTGTATATCTTTATAGGGTACATGTGATGTTTTGATACAGGCATACAATGTGAATTAATCAAATCAGGGTAATTGGGGCATCCATCACCTCAGGCATTTAACATTTCTTTGTGTTAGGAACATTCCAGTTCTACTCTTTCAGTTCTTTTAAAGTATACCCTAACTTACTGTGGATTACAGTCACTTTGTTGTGCTATCAAATATTGCTCATTCTATGTAACTGTCTAACTATGTTTTTGTACCCATTAACCATCCTCACTTCATCCCCCCCTGCAGCCCCATACCCTCCCCAGCCTCTGGTAACTGTCATTCTACTCTCTGTCTCCGTGAGATCAATTGTTTTTAATATTTAGCTCCCACATATGAGTGAGAACATGCAAGATTTGTCTTTCTGTGTCTGGCTTATTCCACTTAACATAATGTTCTCCAGTTCTATCATGTTGTTGCAAATGGTAGGATTTCATTCTTTTTTATGGCTATATAATAGTCTGTTGTGAATATGTGCCACAATTTCTTTATCCATTCATCTGTGGATAGACACTTAGGTTGATTCCAAATCTTGGCTATTGTGAGTAATGCTGCAATAAACATGGGAGTGCAGATATCTTTTCAATATACTGAATTCCCATCCTTTGGATTTATACCCAGCAGTGGGATTGCTGGGTCATATGGTAGTTCTGGTAGTTCTGTTTTTAATTTTTTGAGGAACCTCCATACTATTCTCCATAGTGGTTTGCACTAATTTACATTTCTACCAACAGTGTGTGAGGGTTCCCCTTTCTGCACATCCTCGTTAGCATCCGTTATTGCCTGTCTTTTTGATAAAAGCCATTTTAACTGGCGTGAGATGATATCTCATTGTAGTTTGATTTGCATAATTCTGATGACTAATGATGTTGACAACTTTATTTTAAATTTATTATAATCACACAAGTAACACATGAATACATTATTCTTGTGAAAAATTAAAACTACTCAGATAAGCCTGGAACCCTCTTGATCAACATTATCTATTTTCTGTCGCTTTTCTCCACTCAATGGGTAGTTATTGTTCTCACCTGTATCATTTCAGACCATTTCCTATATATTTACATACATGTATATGTATGCATAGAAAACATCAGCATCTCTTGCTGTTCTTTAATACATGGAATCATACTTGTAAACACCATTTGAAACTTCTTTCACTTCACAGTATGTCTCTCTTTATGTAAGTTTAAGCAGATTAATTCATTCCTTTTTACCCCTGCCCAGAATTTCATGTTATGCGTATATACCATAGTTCTCTGTTTTCTGTTTCTGGTCATTCTGCCATTGGTGAACATTTAAGTTGTTAACAAATGTCCACTATCACAATGCTTTAGTGAAGATCCTTGAACATAAGTCCTTGTATATTTTTGTGAGTATTTTTCTAGGCTGGAAGAAGTGGAATTGTCGTGTGATAGAGTATGCAAATTTTAAATTTTAATAAATGCTGACAAATGACCCTCTAAAGTAGCTGCACCAATCAATAACTTTTTAAGGATTGCTATACACGTGTTGGGGAAAAGCACCATCTCTCCAGGGAGGACATAGTAAGAGAAAGTGGGCTGAAAGCTCAGGAGGATGTTCATGCAGGCAGCAGGCAGCAAGTGGTGTGAACTGTGGCTCCACAGCCTTCCAGTTGGACAGGTGACAAAGTCTCCTAGCCTCAGTGTTCACACCTGCAAAGTGGAGATGGCAATCTCAGTAACTCAGAGAGCTGCTGAGGATTAACTGAGATGATACATGAACAGCTCATAGCATGTGGCCATGTGCGTAGGAAGCACTTGCTAACAGCTAGCATTAGCCATGTGGGAAGGAAATGAGAACAGGGAAGGCTCAGGTGTCTTTCCTGGAAGATCTTCAGGGACAGCAAGCCCACACCTGGGCTGAACCAGGTGCTGTCCCCTGGAGGGAGGCCTGGATGACACAGCATTGATTTCCAGCTGATTTCAGAGCAGAGCTATAAGCCACAAGCCATGACCTTGACCTTGAGTTCTCTCCATTCCAGCCTAGAAGAGACAGAAGACCGCACAGCATGGGCATTCATTACCTTTTTATGAAAATTATAAATTCACAAAAATTGCTTTTTGTCTTTGAAATATTATAACTTTTAAACTCGAACTTCTTTAACATTCTGTGTGGCCAGTATGCAGGGTTTTAGGTCATTAAGGCAATGCCAGTAAAGGAGTAATGCCTTCATTTAGTGGGTTTATTTTCCTGCTATCAGCATCGCATAGTAATCTTGGCTCTGACTTTTACTTGGTGTAAATAATCCTGAGTAAACTGTGGAACCTCTCTAAGTTTCAGTCCTTGTAAAAATTGGATGATGATAATCTCTGTAAGAAAAGCTAATGCTTATGGAACACTTAACATGTACCAGACATTGTGCTAATTAATCATTTTACATGCATCATTTTGTTATTATCTAATTTAATTCTCACAATAAACAGAAGTAGACGGTGGTCCCTGGAGGCAAATCTGGGTTCAAATCTAGCAGCATGGCTTTGGGCAAGCGACCTGGTGTCCCTGTGGCTCGGGGCATTTATTGAGAGGGTTCATGGGCTGATATACTAGGCTCCAGGACAGCCCGTGGACTCTCAGCATAGGGGGCCCCTCCCTGACCATGACAGGAGGCCACGGAGCTGGACAGACATGTGGAGGATGCCCCTCACTAAGGACCACTCTGGTTGTGGGACTGAGGTTGCGCTGGAAGCCAGGAGGGCAAAAGCCCTCGTGAAAACCTAAGTAAATGCAGTCCTGAGAGCTTTAACTGACTTCAAGCACTGTGGCTGGGCCCAGCTCTCCAGAGAAGTAGCCTTCTCTTGGGTCTCGTAGATGAGGCCATTGTTGGCAATCCTTGGCTTAAGGGGAAGCAGTGGGGCTCATGCCTTGCAAACCTGCTTCTTGGAAACCTTCATGGTAATCCTTGTCCACAGCATATTACACTGGTGAGGCAGAGAGGAACTGACACCCAGGGCTCTTGAATGCTTACAGGCTTCTTAAAACCACAATCATCCCCCTCCATCCTTCCCTATGCCCAGCTCCACTGTGTCAGAGGATTGCCCGAGGCCTGGTTCCTCTTCCTCCAGCTCTAAATCCTGCTGAAACCCAGGGCAGAAGTTATCTAGAAGGAGTAGTACCTTAGCCTCTCGGCATCTTGGAGCTCATCAGATCTGGTTTTCTGACAAGACGGGAATGCTGAGAATGTCAGTGAGGGAACAGGATTCCAAGTTTGGATGGTAGAGAGCTTTGGAGACTTGCCCTGGGAGGGCGGGCCTAAGCATGGTGCCATAGAAAGAGAGGATGGGGAAGGGAAGAGCTGGCGAATATGGAAACTGAGGCACAGCATGGTGAAGTAACTTGCTCGAGGTCGCATAGCAGTAAGAACCCAGGCAATCTTTCCTTCAGAGCCCGTGTCCCTAACTACTATGGGAAATGGCCTTTGTAAAAGGGGGAGGGGTGGTATTGTCACTATACCTATCACCTTGCTGAGTTCTTTCATTTTAAAAGTTTCATTTTTTTTTTATTTCATCATATTATGGGGGTACAAATGTTGTTAAGGTTACATATATTGCCCTTGCCTCCCCTCCCCCCTCGAGTCAGAGCTTCAAGTGTGTCAATCTCGTTTTATTTTTAATTGACAATTAATTAATTTTAATTGAACCTTAGCACTGCCGAGGAATGGAGTTTAGCAAAGGGCACACGTGCTGTATGCATTTGTGATGGGGGATGATAGTGGCAGGGAGGCCAGGGCTGGCCACCTGCATTCCTCCGAGTTGTCTCCAGGCCAGACAGGGGCCCAGCCCTAAAGAGGCCCAGGGGTCTGGAGAGAGATAACAGCAGCTGGGGCTGGCCCGTAAAGCTCAGGTCCCTGCAGCCAGCAGGGAGCCAGTGGGCAGGTGGCTTCAGGGGCCTTTATGAGAGTGCCCTTTGCCCTGGACCGTGGCGCTGGCATGCGCCCAGCCTGTCTCTGCTGCCAGATACCGAGCACCGTCTGGAGGACGTGGAACCAGTCAGACAGCGATCCCTGAGGCCATCTTAACTGACCCTCTGCCCCAGTTATCGTCCCATCTGACCTCAGATCCAGGATGAAGCTATTGAGCTACCTGCCAGGCTGTGGCATGTGCAGGCCGTGCTCCTGCTCTCGCCTGAATGCAGCGTGTGCTGGCCTCTGTTGGCTTTCGAGGACAAGCAGCCAAGCGTAAGGAAGCCAAGCCTGGGGCCAACAGGCCTGGGCTCAAATTCTGACTCCATTTACCAACTTTGTGACACTGGTCAAATCACTTTACCTCTGTAAGCCTCAGTTTCTTCATCTATAAAATGGGATTAATAATACTGATCTCTGAGCTTGTGGGTGGTTCAGCGAAAGGTGCTCACGTGTGTCAACAGGCTTGGCATAGCACAGGAACTCCTTTTACTTTCTCTCCTTGGAATCCCTCCTTGTCTGATTAAGACGTTGGTCCTTAGGCTGTTTTCTCTGACTGATATGTCTTCCTCAAGCCTCGAAGCATCAAGGAGGACTCAAAGCACCTGGGCAGGCTGCATGTTTGGAGCCAGAGTGCCTGACCAAGCCAGGCCAGGTCCTCTTCCAGCAGCCTCGAGAGGAGAGGCCAGACTCCGCCGAGACCCAGAAGGCAACGACAGTCGTGCAGGGAAAGTACCCAGAATCACTGGGGTGGATTCTTGTAAATTTCAGTTATATCTCCTGGGAACGAGTCCTGGCTTGCCTTGATTGATTTTTTTGGCTTTCAAGTTATAGCACATGGATTTCTGAATTTCAAAGCCCTCTAGCAAACATGCAAATGGTTTTGAGGTGTAACAGACAGGTGGAATTACTACTCTGAAGCCAGCACTTTCTTGGTAGTTCCTGCCATGAAGCAGATAACGCAAGATTATTTTTTTCTACAGAAATCATTTGGGTCTCTTCCCTCTGGTGGTCCTTTTAGGCTGTGGTGTTGAAGAGGGAAACATTTAAGGAGACTATTCTAAGAAGAAGAAACTTAATTTTCCTGCTTTTGGATATGACATATTGTTTTGTGTTGGAATGAGTTGGGGGCTGTGGCTTGGGTGGCAATTGGGTCAGTCTTAGATCAGAGAGGAAGATGCCCCCCAACTCTGGGCCTCCCCCCAGGGCTTGTTTTGGTGCTTGTCTATTTTTCTCTTTTTCTCTAACGTTTCCTCATGGGCTTTTTTTTGTGGGGCACTCTGTTCCGACAGGGGAATGGATGCTGACTGAATAACTGGGAGTAAGATAATGGTTAAAAAGCATGAACTTTAGAGTCAGACCAGTGTGGATTTAAATTTTGACTTTTTCCACTTCCTGCCTTGTGACTATAGACACTTCATTTAACCACTCTAAGACTGGGTTACCTGCAAGATGGATATAACAACAGCACCTGCTTCATTTTGCTGGGATAAAAACATAATTATGTAAATTGCACAGAACAGCACCTAACAGTTAAAAACTCTCTTACAGAATGTTTAGTGGTACAGGTTGAGTATCCCTTATCCAAATGCTTGGGGCAAGAAGTGTTCCAGATTTCAGATTTTTTCAGATTTTGGAATGTTTGCATTATATTATACTTACCTTTTGAGCATCCATAATAGGAAAATCTGAAATCCGAAATGCTGTAATGAGCATTTCCTTTGAGCATTGTGTTGGTGCTTAAAAAGTTTCAGATTTTTGGATTAGGGATAGTCAACCTATCAATATACTTAGTAGCTCCAACCCACTAGCAACTGATGGATCATATTATGGTCCCAAGTGGTGCTAGGTGGTCTGAAGGGAGACAAGAGAAAGACTGGCCTTGGTTCTGGTCTCTAAGGAGCTCTGGGAGAGAGGAGATTTACACATGAATAGAAAATGAGCTAAACAGATCCAAGCTAGTGTTCAATAAAATGCTAAGTTGAATGAGGCAGGTGATAAAAGGAATTGAAATGCAAGGAAGAGAGGTCACTATGAGAAGTGAGGGGGGCAGGCTTTACAGGCTAGGCCTTTCAGTGTGTACCATAGCTCTGGGAGGTGGACATATTTACCTCCATTTAATTCACAAAAGGGCACTAAGGCTCAGAGACATGAAATAAGTAATCCAAGGCCATACAGCTAGAACTGGCTAGAGTTTGCATTTGAACCTGTGCAGTGGAGGACAGGCTTGAGTTGACCTTGAAAGAAAGGTAGGGTTGAAAGAAGAGGTAAAATGGGAGCTCTGTTCCTTGGCTTGTTGCTTTATGGGGCTGTGGAACCATGCCCCACTGGGAAGATATTAGAATAGCTGCTTGGGGCAAGAGAAGTCCCCCTTGGGGCAGACTGCTGGGCTTGTCACACCCGACAGGCTGTGGGCATCAGTGCCAGCCAGTTCTGGCAGGTGAAGACCACATATGGCTTTGCCTTGCCACAGCCCAGCAATGAAACCTGATACCCACGCTGGCCCCACAGGGTGCCAGGCATTTGCCTTCTTATCGAGCTGGGCACATTCCTTGGTCAAGTGGCCACCTGAGTTACCTCTGTCAGGGCAGATCTACTTCAGGCTGTGTGTGCATTTGCATTGCTGCCTGTCTGGCGAGTTTTGCATTTTTGAAAGTCTGGCCTGGCTGCAGGGGCCTGGCATGAGGGTGTGCTGCCCAGGCTGCTCGCTGCTCTCCGATCCTGAGCCGCGAGAGGGAATTTCAGCTGAGGTTGAGCTGGCGGAAACTGTGCTGCACCTGATTGCTCAGAAAGGGCTGTGTGATTGGGATAAAACTTTGCCCCAAAACGTCTCTGCTGGGCTGAAACCGGGCTTAAGGAGAGTTTACCTCAAATGTACTGCCTAGTTAGGAACTGTGTTCCAGATGTGAGACCGTAGCACTCATAGTGTGCAAATGTGTGCATGTTTCTCATCTGTTATATCCAGGGCTTAGTAGAAAGAGAACACAGTGTGTGTCAGACACACTGGATTTAAACTGCAGCTTGCCACCTGTATGAACTCGGGCAAGTTCCTTAACTTCTCTCTGCCCCCTTTCTCATGTCAGGGGGTTGCATCCCTTTACCTTTTCTTTCTCTGGCATGTACTACATGACAGCCCTGTGAGGCTGCCACTATTGTGATTATCATCATGGTGAGCAAACAAATGCAGATCTCTTAAGTGACTTGCCCAAGGTCACTGGTCTAAGAGACCCAGGGTAAGAATAAGCTGTTGCACCAGGATGGAGCCCTGCCTGTTGAAAACCTCAGCCCAGTCCCCCGGGACCCTCACAAGGGCATTGTGAGCCAGCTGTCCAGTTTGAGGCCTTGAGCCCTTTCTGACATTCAATCACTGTGTTTTTCCAAACTAAATTCCTAGTCTCTAGTGATACCAACTGGATATTTGCATAGTGTATCTCGGAGAACAATCTCAGGCCAAAATTCTGACGTTTTATGAGAAGTTGGCTAATCCTATGCGGCACCACTGATCTGTTGCCACGGAGCAGATGGGGCAGCTTGACTGTTTCAGGGGATTGTAACAATTCTCTGGACAGCTGTTGCTAAAAAAGCTCTAAAATGAACCGCAAGGTGTTTCTATGGAGACCTTGTTTAGGAGGGCAGGTCTGGCTTTATGAAGAGTCACTAGAGAATGGGCCCAAAGTTTTGATTTTGATCATTCCAGCCTGAAATCAACTTTATTCTAAAATATGTAGCCACCCAGCCCACAGCTCTGGGGCCTTGTTAGATGAACCGGCAGGGCTTGATCCTGGTGTAACAAATTATTCTTACCCTGGGTCTCTTGAACACGTGGTCGCCGGCAACTCACTGAAGAGATCTGCATTTGTCTGCTCATCATGACAGCAACCAGCATGCAGGTTAGGGTGTGAGGGTGGAGCACACTTGATTCAGGGCTCTCCTTTGGGTTTCAGAAAGTGGAATGACCCTCAAAGGTGGCAGACCTGTGGATCAAACAGGAATTCTGTTTTCCTCCAAAAATGAGGGTGAAACTCATGGTGGCTGGAGGAGATGCTGTGGCTTCTGTGGATGCATCCTTAGCATTTCCTTCACTTGGCCTTGCATGTGTTAGCAGGAACACACGGACAGTGACTGACAGGAGGTGCCAGGAGGAAGAGGAAGAGGGGCTGCATGGTGAACCACTCTAGGCCAGGAGGAGCAGACTTCAGCCAGTCAGTTTGCATGTGAGTCGGGGACCTCAGCTTAATTTTAACTTGTCCAGCTCTAAACCTGGATAGTCACAATCTCTATCTGGGGAGAGGAAGTTGGAGAAAGAGAGGCAGGTAATGGATGCATGAGTCAGGTCTAGAGCTGGAGATTTGACTGGCAGCTTTGGAGACTTCTGATTCGGGCTTAGGAGGAGCTGGCTAACCTCTTAGTTTCAGCCCTCCCCCTTTCCTCCTTCCCCAGGCCCCCAGCTTCATAGGCTACAGGTGAAAGGAATAGAGGACGAATATCTATCAAAGTTTCCTTTTAATAATATGTCACTTGTCTTAGTCCTTTTGTTCTGCTATAACAGAACACCCAAGACTGGGTAATTTGCAAAGAATGGAAGTTTCTCACAGTTCTGGAGGCTGGGAAGTCTGAGATCACCGCGCCAGCAGGTTTGGTTGCCCCAGGAGGGCTACTCTCTGCTTCCACGATGGGGCCTTGATGTGGCAGCCTCCAGAGGGGAGGACCCTTGTATCCTCACATGGCGGAGAGCAGAAGGGCAAGTGAAGGTCAATGGCCCTGGGCAAACCCCTTTATAAAGACATCTAATGCCCCTTTGCAAGGGAGGAGCCCTCACGGCCTAATCACCTGTTAAAGGCCCCACCTTTTCATGCCATCACATTGGCAGCACCTGAATTTGAAGGGGACACATTCAAACCACAGCATAACGCAGTTCTGCCTAAGCTCGTCAGCTTTCTCTGTGTGTCTCCTCCTGGCTTCAGGGGTGAGTCGTTTCCCTCTCCTGGGGAGTCAGGGGTCTCCTCAGTGCCTGCTTTAGCATCCTCATGGATTTCTCTCTCTCTCTCTCTCTCTTTTAATTAGCATTCGTGATACATTCACGGAATAGAGTTCTTACTTTTTTTCTTTTCCTCTCTCCTTCCCTCATTCTTTTGTCTCCTTCCCTTCTTTCCTTCAGCCTCCTCTGCCTCCTTGATTTCCTTCTTCTCTCCTCTCTTTCTCCCAACTTTTCTTCTTTCTTTTTATACATCCATTTTGGTTCTTATCCTTCACAATCTTGCTCCTTAACAAAACTGTGGGCTGCCTGGGGCCAGGCACCATATCCTCATCATTTGTCCACATGGTTCTCGGTGAGGTTTTGACCTTCCTGGCCAGTGACTGTGCCGTGAACACCAAGGCAGGCATCAAGGCACCAAGGCAAGAGCATCACCTTTCCTTCCAAGCCCTCCTGTGGTGCGTTCTTTGGTTTTTTGAGCTGTCTTGGTAGCTTTGGTGGCTGATGGTTGCTTTGTCTCTTTCCTGGATGGCTGGTTCTCAGCCTAGTGTTGTCATCCATCATTGCTTGTTTTGGCTGTACAGACCCTTTTTCAAAGGGAAGAAGTGGGTTTGGATAGCAAGTAGGCGAGTCTAGGGCTCCCCCTTCTTTGCATGTCTTTATTCTCCTGCTGGCAGCAAGAATTCTTAGTGGCTGGAAAAACCAAATATGTCTCTGAGCCTTAAGTTTCTGATTCTGCCTGTCTGAAAACAGAACAAAAACAAACAAAACCAAAAACGTATTCTCTAGCTCTATAATAGGATATTATTGCAGACAAATAAAATTACCCCAGATGTTAGGCGTGAAATCAGGGCTTTATGATACTATGGGTTGTGACCACCACGCGAGATGCATGAGAGTAGGGGACGAGAAGTCTCCATGGAAGGGTTGAATTGAAACTTCAATGTTAAATAGCTGATGCCTGTGGTGTCCTTGCTACGTGCCAGGCAGTGGGCTAACTGCTTCATGTACATTCTTGTTAAGTCCTCCAACAACTGAAGTAGGCAAGCTGATGTTATTTATATGCCCATTTTCTATATGAGAAAACTGAGGCTTAGGAAAGGCTGAGTAGCTTACCCAGGCTTACATACCTAGGGATTCAAACCTGGGAGACACGCTGGCTCTCATGCTCTTCTTAGCCCCTATATTATGCTACCTCCAAGAGGAAAACCATAGTTTTAAAGTTTTAGCAAGCTTTCAGGAATCAGGTCCTGGATTCCTGGAGTGAGGCACTCCAACCTAAAATGAGCTTGCAGATTAATAAATCATCACAAGAAGATTATTATGTTTGCCTTCATTTTATATGTTTGGGTCCATGAAACCAGTGGTCCCCAACGTTTTGGCACTAGGGACTGGTTTCACGGAAGACAATTTTTCCATGGATGGGGGGCAGGGGGCAGAGCACAGCCTGCTATCCAGTGGCTGGGGACCTCAGCATTAGGCAAGCCCTACAAAAGTATACTATTTCCTTCTAGACACCATTACTACCATCTGTGTTGCTGTTGCCGGGTGAACGAGCATCTTAGTTGAGAACCAGTGACATCGGTACCAACTGGGAGCTTGTTAGACATGCAGGATCTCAGGCCCCGCCCCAGACCCACTGAATCAGAATCTCCACTTGAACAAGACCCCTAGGTGATCTGTGTGCATGTGAGAATGTGAGAGGTGTTCACAGTCTTGGGGTGTGGCTGTGAGTAGTTGGGTTTTTCTTAGGAGTAGAAATAACTGAAAGCAGAGGTAATGATTCACAATTCAGCCCCTCCTTTTTGTTCTGGAGGAAATAACTTTTTATTATTTAAAAAATATTTTAACCACTCATGATGTAACTCATAACAATGACCAATTCATCAGAACTGATCATTTAAAAACACTTCTTTCATCCCCGCATATTATCTCATTTAATGTTCACAACAAGCCAATGAGGTGGGGTAAGTACTCTTCTCACTCTCGTTTTACAGAAAAGGAAGCAAGGCATGGAGAGATTAAGTAAATTTTCCAAGTTCAACACAGTTAACAAGTAAAAACAGTTTTTTTAAAAACAGTAACATTTATCTGAAACCAAATACCTGGGCACACTTCAAAAGTACCTTATCCACTGAGCATCATGTGTTTTCAATCTAACACTTAGAGACTTTCTGAGTCACTCCACAGGATGAAGTCCTTAATGTAGCTCAACAAAAGCATGTAGCCACCTGTGCACACTAATTAGCAAGAAGAACAAAAATAGCAACCACTTTTCGGTGCTTCTACTTAGAGTCAGTAGCACTCTACTTGTATTTGTATTTTTTCATACTTCAATTCTTGCATCTCTTCTGATTTACTTTATAAAAGAGAACTGAGGTTTTTGTCAATAGGGACCGTGGCTTAATCACCTTTCTACCAGCAGAGTGCTTGATGCAGTGTTTTGTATACAGTAGCGGCACAATAAATGTCTATTAAATGTGGAACAGTCTGGCAAATCCAAGCTCTCTCTAAGAATGTTCTTTAAGGAAGCCTTTCCAGTTTTCTTTAGAGCATTTAAAATCATAGCTCAAAGGCATCATTTGAAACAGAGCTACACTGGAGCAGTTTCCTTGTAGAGGCCGGGATATGTCTGCTCAAAGCGTCTTAGCTCATTTTCTATTCTGCAGAGCTTTCTAATTTGGTCGTGGGGCTCTGCAGCCTGGTCCCTAACAGGCCATGGACTGGTACTAGTTGGCCCAGGGGTTGGGGACTGCAGTAGTAGGGGATCTGGTACACAGCAGACACAAAATAACGGGGTGGCCCCATCTGCAGAGGTGATCAGATGAGTCAGCAAAAACATATCTTTTCCCAAAGTGTGGGGATAGCATAAAAACCAGATAGGCGGGGAAGTCTTTTCCAAAGGAATGAAGAGGACTCTTCTCAGACTTGTGTGTCACGGATGGTGCTCTCACAGTCCCCATTCCTTCTCAGATGGCCTGGGCGGTGCAATGTGACCCGACTCCCTGGGATGACACCAACTGTGATCTCTTTTTGATCAATGCAAGAAAAATAGCATTCCGCAAGTTATTCCTGGGATGAAACCAGCTTTGAAGAGCTTTTCTGAATGAGTAGGTTTTAGTCCATTGATCTGCATGCTTCCTATACTAAATTGAGGCCCAGAGAGGTTAAGGCACATGCCCAATGTCACAGAGCAAAAAAGTGGAGGAACCAAGAAGCAAACCCAGGTCTGTCTGACTCCAGAGCTCTTAAGTCTGGGCTGTACTGCTTTGTGTGGAAATACAGTCAGTGTCCAGGAAGTTGGATTCCCACTCTCTCTTCCTGCTGCAGGAAGGAGAATTGCAGAATGAACCCACCCTTCTCCTGCAGTGGGAGTGGGGGGGACGGCCAAGGCTCAGGTCCGCATGGCTAAGCAGGTCAGGAGGCTCCTTACGTTCTCCACAGATGGCCTCCTCCCAGTAAACGTTGAGCTCCCGCTCCTCAGCCAGGGAGAGACTACCTGCCAGCACCAGGGGTGGCAAATGGCCGCTCCCTTGCGGGGGTCCTCTTCAGCCATTCCAGCAGGAGAGGAGGCAAAGCCTTAGAGAAAGGCAGTCAAGCCTATTGTAGCTTGGATCCTTCCTTTACCCCCTTGGGAAGTGTGGGGGACAGAGAGGACTCTTCAGCCTTTTTAACCTGGGCTGCCAGTGAATGCTTAAAATTCTCCGAAGAGAAACTTAAAGGAGCCAGCCCCCGAGAGACTCTCTAGGTGTCTATGTCTAGTTCTGCTTAATAAGCCAGTGGCAACGGGGACAAGCTGCTCATGAATAGTCCTGCTCCTCAAACGCAACTCAGACTGGCTGTAACAGGGGACTAACAGAGGGAAGCTGCCTTGTGAGCTGAGAGCAGATCCCAGGAGCCAAGTCAGAGGGGAGCCAGCTGGGGTAGGAGCTCTGGATTCTAACCCGCCACACCCATTCTGGACACCCTCAATCCACTGCAGCTTTCCTGGGCCCAGACTGCTGGGTTTTTGATTTCAGGCAAAGGGCGGTGTGCAAAACGATTTGCTAAGACAGGTGAGGTGCTCAGGCTGAGAAGGGCTTGGGCTGGAACCATCCTGCCCACACACAGGCCGTCTTCCCTGAGCTTCCCTGAATGTGCCTCGTTCAACAGAGGGAGCAGTGCATGGCAGAAGGAAGAGACATTGCTGTGGCTTCCTTAGGAAAGGACATGAAATGACGACACAGCCCCACAGAGAGTAAGTGAGCTCTCCCACCTGGCTGAATGCTCCCATGGAGATGGGAGGAATGTTCCCAGGGAGCATGGTGGGAAGTTAAACTAACAAGCCCGACCACTTCTTCTGAGCTCCTGGAAGTCCCTTTGCAACGTGGAACAAATAAAAGGAGCCACAAGGAGAGAGAGTCAAAGAATAAAAGAATTTCTACAGGATGCCAGACCCACGATCCCTCCAGGCCAGAATTCTCTGATAACAATAATGAACTTGGTAGAGAGAAGGGGTGTTCACTCTGTTGGCCAGGGCCTGTGCTTTTTATGAATTGTTTTTTTGAAAAAATGTCTTTCAATAACCTTATGAGGTTGGAAGGGCTGCAAAAAGTTGTTTTGTGTTTGTCCCTTAAGGAGACCTCAAAAATTAGGCATATATGCCTTCTACCTCCTACCCCTGCCCCCAGAAATCAGTAGCACATTACTGGCCTGTGATCCACAAAGGAACACAGGTAACTTATGTACCGCAAAGAACACTGGTCTAAGACAGTCCACTGCCTTCCCTGCCAAAAAATGGGCATGTCCTTGGGTAAGTCACTTTGCCACTCTGGACTCAATTTCCTTGCCTGTGAAATGAGGATTGGTTGGACTAGACCACTAGTTCTCAACCCTGACTGTGAATTAGGATTTTCTGGGGAGTTGTAAACAAAGTGGTAATTCTTATTGCATAGAAACACACACCCTTACAACCCATAAATGCATACATGTAAAAAATGGTGAAAACTGAATAAGATCTATAGTCTATTTAATAGCATTGTACCAATGTCAACTTCCTGATTTTGATATTGTCTTAGTTATTTAGGATGACAATCACCATTAGGAGAAGTTGGGTGAAAGTCACATAAAACTATATATATTATTTTAAAACTTCCTGTAATTTCAAATAAACAGTTCAAACAATTCTAAACCAGGTATGGTGGCTCATACCTGCAATCCCAGAGACTTGGAGGCTGAGGTGGGAGGATGGCTTGAGCCCGGGAGTTCAAGGTTACAGTGAATTATGATCACACCACTGCACCCCAGCATAGGTGGTGGAACAAGACCACTAAATAAAAAAAAAAAAATCCTAATGCCTGAATTCCACCCAGTTGATTTGGGGCTTGGATATCAATGTTTTTTAAAACCTCCGCAGGTGATTGTAATGTGCAGCTGTGGTTGAGAACCACTGAGCTAGGTTTTCTCTAGGTCCCTTTCCAACCCTAAAATAGTATCAGTCAAATTTATCAAACCTTTCTTGGAAATATTTACATGTTCAATGTGTAAGAGTAAGACATTTTTAAATTTATTACCTGCTGTGTGAAAACTTTCTTGAATTTGTCCTGAAGTTACCCTTTCTTTGAGTGACCCCGGCTTGAGTCTCTTTCACTTTCAAGCATTGTCATCCTCTAGCTCTGTGGTCCCCAACCCCCAGGCCACAGACTGGTGGCCTGTTCGGAACTGGGCCGCGCAGCAGGAGGGTGGCAGCAGCAGAGCAAAGCTTCATCTGTATTTACAGCCGCTCCCCATAGCTCACATCACTGCCTGAGCTCCGCCTCCTGTCACATCAGCCGCAGTATTAGATTCTCATAGGAGTGCAAACCCTACTGTAACTGCCCATGCGAGGGATCTAGGTTGTGCTCTCCTTATGAGAATCTAATGCCTGATGATCTGAGGTGGAGCTGAGGTGGTGATGCTGGGGAGCAGCTGCAAATACAGATTACCATTAGCAGAGAGGTTTGCACAATAAATGTAGTGCACTTGAATCATCCTGAAACCATCCCCTCCACCACCACCACCCCTTAACCCCCAGTCTGTGGAAAAATTGTCTTCCATGAAACCTGTCCCTGGTGCCAAAAAGGTTGGGGACTGCTGCTCTAGCTGCATCCTGGAGCAGCTGCTTCTCCACTCAACCTCCCTCCCTCAGGACTCTGACCTTCACCATGGCCCCCCTCGCTGGCTGCAGATCCCTTCCTAAGAGCCCACGACCACAAGTCCCGGCAATAAGATGCCACCAGTTCCTTATGGGTCTCAGGAGAGAGGGGTGAACTGCGCAGGCCACACTCCTCTTCAAAGCATCTTCACTTCATTCCCTGCACTTCCACCCACAGCTCAGTGGTGTCCCAGACTCCCAGGGAGCCCACTTGAGGATGCATCCCGGTTCCTAGTCTAACTCTCTGCCCTCCAAAGAGAACTCTTCCTTCTTTGCACAACCACGATGCAATTCTTTACCCTACCCCCACCTTTAGAGAAAGTGATGCCTACCCACAAACTGATCCTTCCCTTGGATTCACCCCTTTCCTCATCAGGGAAATCCTAGGACTTCAGTAACCCACAGCAGAACTCCCCTCAAAATCTGAGTTAATCAACTAAGAATTACACAACGGGCAAGAGAGGACGTGACTTCAGTAGGACAGTCCCAGGTGAGCTTTGGCATTCCAGGTCCAGTCCTGACAGGTTAAGGGGCAGAGGTCTCCTCTTTCCTCCTGATTATCCAGGTGGCAGCTAATGGATCACACACACACACACATACACTTTCACATTTCCCAAATAACAATGGTATGCTCTCTATCCATATTAAGCAAGAGAAACTGTTTTCTAAAGTATGACCTAATGGACACAGATTTATGTCCTCAATAGGTTCGGTACTTTACTATCATGCAAAGCTGCATGGTCTCAGATTTGTTCATCTTCTAGCCTATAGGAGTATAGAGAATGAGGCCAGTTGCTCTGCCTTTAAAGTACAGAGACACCTGGTCCTGACTGGCAACCTCTGGCCACCATACTAAAATGGAGCCCCGAAGGCTCTGAGATACCCCACTGATCAAATGACAGTTTTAGGCAGGGCATCTCCATGCCTCATCTGTAAGAGGAAGGGAGCCTGTGGGCTGCCCTGGAGGTAGTTATACAGGCTTTGAGAATTTGGAAACGATGGTAACTCCATATTTACTTTAATCTACTTATTCATAATTTCATTGGCATTAATCCTAACTCTTTTTAGTCTTTATCTTTCTAGACCGAATGATTTTTAAAAACCTTTTCTATCAACAGGTAGCCTCCCCCTCCCTCCTCCCTCTCTTCAGTTATCCTTATCTATCCATACCTTGCTCCCACATGTTCACCTGCAGGCTTAGGCCAGCTGCCCAGTTGTCACGCTCTGGCCATTGCTTGAGGTAATAGCTTCCAAATGTTTACTGCCTTCAGCTTTGTCTCATCTTATCTCTGTCAGCCTTCAAGGGTTGACCCCTGATTTAAGTTTCCCAATAATTTGAAAATCAGTCCATGCCCATCTTACCTGAAATTCTCAGAGTTTTAAATTTTTTAAATCACATCCCCCTTTTAACCATTGATTTTGCATTTTGAAGGCAGGTAGTCAGTCTTGCATATGGTGAGCACTTAATTAACATTTTGTTTTATTAATCTCTCTAATGGTTCTGAATAACAAAATTATTCCTTTTTTAAAACTTTCATTTATAATTTTATTCAATGCCTTTGTGGTATGAGGAACTAGCTATAAGTACACATGTGACTATTAGGGCAAAAGATCAAATTCCAAAAAAGATTATTCTTTCAGGTATTGGGGGTTCAGACTGAAACATCAGATAACCTGAGTTGGAGAACTTTTACCCTGATTTTATAACCTCAGGGAAGTTATTAAATCTCTCCAAGCTTCAGTTTCATCATCTACAAAAACATGGACGATAATATATACCTTGTGTGGTTTCTTGAGGATTAAATGTGGTAATGCCCACAGAACTGGCCCACAGAGAGAGCTAAGTCCATGCAAGCTATTATTATTGTGCTTTTAGCTCCTTCAAGTGAGCAATTCAGACACTGAACATTTCAGTGTTCTTCAAGTGTAGTTAGAGAACCATCTGTATCAGAATCAACTGAGGTACATTTAAAACATGCAGATGCCTGGGCCCCACCCCAGACTTCCTGAATCATGCTTTCTTACACCAAAGCACCTGCATTTTACCCAACATCCTAGGTATATGTTGATGAGAGACATTTTAGACTGTCCCAGTGCTGCTGGTGATGTCTTATCTGCTGCTATGGGTTCCTGAGCTATCTTGTGTGAGCTGAGGCAGCTAAGACTGGGTGGGCAGCATCCATCCACTTAGAAATGCATCAGGTGACCTGTTGGCCCAAATTTCTGGAAAGTTCTTAAAGACCATTTTGAGTTGGAGTCACACATGGTGATGCACAGTAGCTATATTTGCCCTTGTCTGACATTCCTTTGTGAATCCTTTCCTATACTAGATTTAGGTAAAAACTAGGGGCATGTGAAGAAAGAATAAGAGATAAAGAGGTAGGAAAATGCTCTCTATTAGAGCTGCAAGAGAATTGATTCAGGAGGCAGAGGATCAGAGTGGAGAATAAAAAGATAAAAGAATGGCATCCAGAAAGGGGATGTGTCGGTGCCAACCACTGGACATCTTTGGATTCTTTGCTCTTTGTCCCTTGGGAACAGCTGCTGGGGTGGGGTGGAGAGGGTGAAGGGGATCTGGTCTGTGTGAATAGATACTTGTTGACAGCAGGCCAGTTTCAATTCAGTTTCAAGCCATTACAAATTAGTTTTATTGGCATCTCCAAAAAGCAGCAATTGTTCTATTTCCCTGGCATAATTATCCCAAGAGGCAGGCTGCAACTTGCCCTATTTGCCCAAACCTTACTTGAGTCCCCAGGGAGGGGATAGTGAGATGGTGTAATTTTGAAAGCATATCCATCTCCTGGTAGGAAGAAGCCCACCTCGGTGGTCGTTAACTTCTTCCCTTGGGTCTCCAAAGTGTAGAACCCGTAGTCTGGCAGCCCCTGTTGTCAGCGTTTTTGTGTCCTGTGGACGGTCCCTCCATTTTGGTGACGGCTGACTTAGTTGTGACGGGAGCATACCTTTGTGAGTATTAAGAAGCTGAGGATTGGCCGGGCGCGGTGGCTCACGCCTGTAATCCTAGCACTCTGGGAGGCC
>VBSM01001265.1:67463662-67538100 GCA_008086735.1 Cheirogaleus medius | reverse complement strand
AAAAAGAAGCTGAGGATTAATGATTCCATAGGTTCCTGAACAGTCTTTCACAAGTGGTGGCTCAAACTTTTCACCACTGGGGAGTAAGGAGCAGGGCTTCGGTATCCTTCAGACCCAAGCTTGGGTGCTTACTGGCTGGGCAATATCGACAGGTGACTTTATTCATCATTTTGCTATCAATGTTGTTGTGAAGGTTAAATGAGATAATGTGGGAAGAAACCCTTAGACAATTCAGACACACAGGATGGGCTCAGAAAATGGTAGCAGTGGCCAGTGGTATGGTATCAGTATTGCTGCCACTGTGCTCAAACTTGGGATATGGAAATCCACTTGCCTCCCCCAGACTTCACTTCAGGGATTCAGTCCTGTGTCTTAATGCCCTCAGCAAACAGGATTTGACAGTATAGTCTAGCATAGGTAGATTAAGTAACTCTTTACCTTGAAAGACAGCTGGGCTTCTTCAAACAGATTAATCAGAGGAAGTAAACTCTGAAGTTCAGTAGTGAACAACATGGTCGGTTGTATAACTCAATTAGTAAACACAAGTGATGCATATTTAAGGACCTACAACAGAAATTCAGAAATCTATGGTAACAATGACTTCTAAATTGGCCTGCCTCAATGGTATGGCAGCTCTCAAGGGAGAGAAGATCAAGTATTTGCTTAGAAAGTTTACAAACCAATCCTTTAGAAAATAAAAAGAATTGTCTGGAAGTTAATGTTGCTGTAGGTAAGATGTGCTTTTTGGTCCTATTAACATTTAATTGACTAGTGCTATATATGAGAAACTAATGATTCATGAATGTCTTCTTCTCATGTTGTTGAAGATGTACACCCTTATTTAGAGCTGAGGCAGATTTTTCCTTTTCACCATCACAACTGTGTCTACCCTCTACTCCATGGGCACTAAGGCATCTCACCACATTGTAAATCAAAATAATTTTAAATTCATGAATCAATCAGATTAGATCACTGAAGACAAATTAGTGATTTCTGGAATTAATTAATAATATTCAAATCAATTAGAAACTACTATTGGAAATTTAAAAAAATAACCCAACATTTTGTAATACAAAATTATTTATTGGTAAAAAAAAGAGAGAGAGAATTTGTTCGTTACACAGAAAAGTAAAATTGAAAGTTCCCTATAAAAATGTTAACTGTGAGCATACAAAGTAGGAGTGACACTGTGACCAGGTTTGAGGACTTCATATTTATGCCTAAGTTAGCATCAGAAAATTGAAAATGGTGACATGTAAACGGTGCTTGTGATATTTGTTAATGGGTTGCATATTTTGAAGTGTCATCTAGATGCGGTAGAAAAACAGATATACCCATGCCACGTTCCGAATGACTGTAATTTCTATTAACTATAGCAGATGTCACAGTTTGTTTCCCTCTTATAGAAATCACTGGCGGCGGCTGCTGAGGGGGCAAGTTCCACGCAGTCTGTGCCGGGGTAGGAAAAGTACTCTGATGCTCGGAGGGCATCCAGGTGCTCTGCCTCGCAGGATGCGCAGTAGCAGACGGAGGCGGTGGCTGAGGAGAAGCAGTTGTACTGGGTGTGCGAGGGCAAGTGATGGGAGAAGTAGTCTTCTGAGGGGTAGCCACAGTTTCTGGTGTCCAGAGAAGGGGGAGAGGTGTAATTCTCCGGAGCATACGAAGGCAGCTGAGCTGGTGAGTAACTGTAGTCGAAGGAGCCAGAGAGAGTGGAGGAATCCGAAGGTGATCCCGGGGTCTAGAGAAACAAAAACCAAGGAACAAAGAGCTCGGTAACTTAGACAGGATCAAAAGAAGTGAACAGTGTGGATTTATTAGCACAGACTAAGAAAATCAGGAGTAAAAACAACACCCAACCCAAGTCTGCAGAAGCAATTTTATTTGCTGACTATATGATTTCATGACACCATATTCTATATTTACCTATTTCTTTCCCAACAATAAATTGCCTTGCTTCACTGGCTTCCTTTGTAATAACCATACTTTAGAGGATGCTTTGTTCTTAAACCACAAAATCCCATTGTGCTTCAAGTCACCTGCGCAGCAAATCCTGCTGTGTGCCACAATATAAGCTGCAGGTGGCACCTTGGCTATTTCTCCACATGCTCACCACGGAGAACCAGGTGAACATGCAAAGGTAGATCTTGGATCCTTAAGGACCCAGTGTCTGGCTACTCCAAGACGAGTAACTATTCTTCTGCCACTAAAGTTCTCTGGGGGGAAGGTACCATTTGCTTTCTCTTAAGCAAGTCTACAATGGTTTACTGACAAAGCCTCACTTGGAGGCTGGAAGGGAACTGGGTCATTGTGGCCCAGTATTTTCCCCGTGACAACATGCATATTCTGCAGTGTTAATTCTTTATGCCCTCTAAAATTTAGTCTGAAGCCTACCCAGACTTTTGACAATCAAAAAATATTCTTAAAACAATTTTACATCTTAACATTTAAAAAAATGGGTAGTCTCTAAACACATCTAAAATAACTAGGATCTACTAAAAGAAACCTTACTTCAGTTTAAAGGACAACACATTTTTGGACATTTGAGATCCATCAGGAGTAGACAATCCAAATTATTTCATAGATTAGGGCTTCATTTTTACTGACCATCTCATACCCAGCTGAGTTCTTGTGCCTATAGCAGATTAAAACAACCAGCTAGTAGAGCCAGTTCAGTGACAAAACAAAAACCCCTCTATCAGAATGAAGTTTGGTGCTGTGTACACGTAGCCTTAATTCCATTTTCAAGAACTCAAAAATCCATCAAAAATCCAAGGGTCACTATTTAAACCAGTGACTTCCAATTAGCAGGTGTCTTAACTTCAGAGTTTAAAAAACATTAGATGAATATTGCCTGGAACCTCTTTTTATTGCCCTACACCAACTTACTTGGGAGGGGCCTACTTGGGAAATAAAAATTATGTGTGCATTCAAAGGTTTTTGCCCAGCAATGTGTGGCTACTTCCACATGTTGACTTTTCAATGGTTCTCTACTTGTTTTCTCAGATGATTTCCTCATTAAAATTGTATGATTTCTCACGAGATGATGCAAACTCACCGACAAAGCATTATTACCCTATATTTTGCGACAATCAGGTTATATAAAGAAGTGAGATAAATTACCAGGCTCTCATTAAAGCAGAAAGGGGCAGCCTGGAAGCTGTCTGGGAAATACTGTGGGGCACTTTGCGTGGAATTGAGCTCCGGGTGTGTCTCTGACTGAAGGTAAGAATCAAAGATCTGGTCAAGGCAGCTTGGGTTTTCTTCACAAGAAACACAACTGGAAAATTCTCGGGGATGAAAATAATTGGGCGTGGAAGAAATCGGTTCAGGCTCAAAATACAGTCCTAGAGGGGAAAGGAAAAAGACATATTTTTGCTTAAAAATTGCACTTACGGATTTATCGTTCTACCTTATGAATAATTACTATACCGAGGGGAAAAGGGGGCTTGAGACGTTCCAGAAAAGTAAATAGGAAGGCAATTTGGATTTTTTAGTTGTCTTAGCTAATTCAAGTCCCAGGGGAATGCATCCAGTTAATAAGGTGGAAATTGGCTATAAATGTGGCGAGGGCAAAAATAAAAGAATGGCGACCCAACCTGTGTCCAAGTGTCACAGTTAAATAATGGCTCAAGCCTCCACTTTCCTGGACTATAAACACATCAACATCTAGCGCCTACCAGTAGTTCAAGTAAACCTCCCAGAAGCAGCTGATAGAGTTGTTTGAGGCTTTAAGAAAACTCTTCATGTTATAGGAAATAATTTTTTTGATTTAGGTTGATTGCTTTCCTAAACTTTTCACACTCAGTAACTTAAATTTTGAGAGAGAGAGTTTTGAAAAGTGATCTAAATGGCAATGCAAATGATAAACATGGAAACCGGAAACATAGGGTACTAATGAGTACTATTTGTTCTGAATTGCAATAAGCAAAAATGTTTTCTTAGTGAACATGTAAATGTAATAACGTAATTAAAATAAGTTGTTAAATATAACAAATAAGAATAATTTGGAAAACATTACTCCTTTTCCATTTTAGTATTAATAGGCCCAATTCATGATAATTATTCTTAAATGCTCAAAGAAGAGAGGTTTAGAGTGTGCCCATCGAAAGTATTAATACTACAGGGCACTGGATTTTTTTTTTTTTTTTTTAAGTCTCAAGTTCCTTTAAGGTTAAGCTAAAGTGACACATTCGGTGGAGAGCTACCATAAGCAGAGGTTTCCTTATGTACAGCCTCCTTAAACTCTTAGCTGTTGAGTAGCATTGGTAGGAGTGTTTATGTAATAGAGTTATTCGTATTGGGCTGAGAAAACTTACACTTGTTTGAACTGCTCTCTGGGAAGAGAGAGGGAAGGGGAGGGAAGCCCCTGTCGGCTGGAAGCTAAACGAGCAGGGCAAAGGCATTATTCTAGTGCCTCAGGATGTTCTTGTAGTCCATCTAATAGTACACTAAAAAAAAGATAAGGTTCTGTGAACAATTCTGATTTTTTAGTTAAGTTTAGTTACTTGGAGATGGGGACCTGGAATAAATGTGAAGAACAAACTCTTGGGACAAAATAAACAACAGAGAATAGAGAGTTCAGAAATGAGGACAAAAATTTGCACTTGTTTCCTTGCAGGGCTTGCATCTGGAGTGACTATGCCTTTTTCACCTTCTGATTGGTTGGATTCCAATTAAATGGTGGTGCCTATCTTAACCCCTGAATCAAGCGCTGGAAGCCTTTCGAGATGGACTTTTGAAAGAGTTTTTGAGGGAACTGTAATGCTGGCTGTACTGACCTGCAGAAGATGGTGCAACTGGGTCTGAAAGGTGGATACTGCTGCCTCCGGACAGCTGTCAAATCAAGAATATCACCATGAAGCAAAGTGAAATGAAAGATCTATAAAGGGAGAGCTAAGACATTCTGATAGGAACTGTGTTTCTTTCTGCTATAAGGTAAGCCAGATTCCTTCTTCTTAAAAAATTGCCTTCATTAAATACAACCAATTTTACATTTTATTTAGATTCAGTTTTTATGTTTGCTTGCTTGGGATTTTTCCCCCTAATATCAGATTCTCCCACTTAAATTTTAAAGGTTATTAATTTTGATAAAAATTAATGTAAATAATTTTTATGTTACAGATATGTAACACTTTGAGAAAACTCACCGAAGAGCCTTTCTATTAAACTATTTAATTTAAAATTATTAAGGTCTAACATTTTATTTAATCCCAACTATCACTTAGTCAATTATGTTCTCAAAATTTTCATATACCATCTGGCTACTAAGCCTTAGAAATTTGTTTCCCCCAAAGAACACAATTCCTAACTTTGTTAATCCTGAGTAGCTAAAAATATTCACATATATATTTAAGAAAGTATAGAAAATACTTTCTTAAAGCTGTAGTTGGTGAGTTGTAGCCTACCTACATTCTAATTAATGGTCAGGAAATATTTCAATTCTTTGTATGTTTTTTACTATTTTCTATAAAAGTTGCTTTTTGTCACTGCTGTCTTTAAATACTTACAGTTTATAAGACTGCTCCTTGTAACTGTTTAAAGTAAAGCAACCCGCATTTTCCAGCATTTTCCAGTAGAACTGATAATTATATTAACTGAATAATTTAGAATTTTTTCTTAAACTTTAATTTCAGGTGGTGGCTTTAAAGTTTAAAGGGACCAGCATTGCTCTGTGATTCTGTGCTGGGAAGCCGAGCTCACCACACCTCTCTTGGGTGACAGGGGATACTCACTCCCGCACACTGAGCCACTGGGAGAGCTGTACAACCAGCCACTGCTGAAACAAGAGGCGGTGTAAATTTTGAAAATGATCCATGCTGTAATGTCATGAACCAGGAAGCTGGAATCCTTTACCAGCTCTTTATGCAAATATTTGGCTGCAGCTTGTGCTCAAGGACTTGGAAGGAGTAGGTTTTGAAAAATCTGCCTCATTGTAGAGTTCTCATTAACCCCATTCCTCTCCCGACTGGCCTGTTTTTCTGCCTCCCATGTTATCTCCCTGAGGTATGTTTACAATATCCTACTTGATATTATCTTTCTAGTCATGGGTTCACTTTCTACTTTGCTCCAAGAATACAAAGAAAGGCACCTCTCTCCTAGATTTCAAACAGCACAAAAATCCACAATCTACAATTTATAAAAACACATCAAGGCTATTTAAAAAAAAATAATGGTTTAAAAAAAGGTAAATTATATCTTTTGATAAGTAGTAACTCAAGTTTCCCTTTACCCTAAAGGCAAAAGAAAGATGTATGTGTGTATCTCTGTGTGTGTGTGTGTGTGTGTTTCTGTGTGCTTGCAAATTGATCTGGCTGAAATAAGTTTTTTTAAATCAAATTTTCCAATCTGGCATGCACACAGTTTCTTCTGGCACTGCTTGAAACCTGGATATTTGTCTCAGTCTATAACTTCCACTCATGATTGCCTTCTTCAAATTTCAAATCGTGGATACTACTCTGACTTTATAACAAATTAAGAATTTCTTCCTGCTTTGTAATATTTGATATAATTAACTCTATCTTTAGCTTAAAGTTTTCCAGAGGCATCTTTCAACCACTGAACAAACTGCAGATCACCTCTTTTAAATGAGAAAGGTCTATACTAAGGAGCAGGCATAAATTATGCCCTGGTATCTGCCACCCTTGCCTACTGAGTATACTGTCACAGCTTTCCTAGAATCCCAGGTCCTTCTGATGGCTTCTAGTAAGGGACT
The DNA here is from genome assembly GCA_008086735.1 of Cheirogaleus medius. Classification (NCBI taxonomy): domain Eukaryota; kingdom Metazoa; phylum Chordata; class Mammalia; order Primates; family Cheirogaleidae; genus Cheirogaleus; species Cheirogaleus medius. Next base: position 67,531,388 of record VBSM01001265.1, on the reverse strand, counting down.
TTACATCTTTCTCCTGGAATTAAATTATATGGGTGTTGCTCCTATGTGTCTGGAAGGGCATAGGCTGATACAATCTTCCAGGAAGCACAACAGAGAAGGCTCCACTCTGCCTGTACCTACAGGGCATTGGTTCAGAAGTCCTGCTTTATTTCTTAGGAGGGAATTCAGAAAAATTTAGATAAGTCACACTGCTCTAGGAGACAAGAAACCAGTCGGATACACAAGTGAAATCCTTTACCCTTGCTTTAGCTACTGTAATTAGCTAACAAGGGAACAGTGGCCAAACCAATCTGCAAGGGCCCAACAGCAATAGAATTGCCATGCCCAAATGCAACTTGTCCAGGTGCAGCTGAAGCAGAAGTCCACCAAGGACCAAAGGTCCTTAATGAAATATTATGATTTGGTATGAACATCTTAAAGATTTTTTTTTTCTCCAGAAGCATTTTCTCATTCCCTGGTTGTACCTGGTTTTATTAATTATATAACCATCTCCCAGCTAAAGGGGTTGAAGTACCAGATTCCTGTTTAGTATGGTCGGATCTGTACAAAGATGAATTTAGGGAGCCAATAAGGGTCAAGGGCTTTTATAGTAAGAATAAGAAGACCCTGGTCCTATTTTTAGCTTTACCATTAGCAACTACAAGACTTTGAATACAGATTCCTGATCTACTTACCTTTGCTGGTAGTAAGAACTAAGTGAAATAACAAGTGTGCAAAAGTGCTTGAAAAGAAGAACCACTGTAAAGCCTTCTACAAATGTAAGGAAGTTTTACTGTGTTACCTGTAAATCTGCACATGGAGGTACTAACTTCTCCAGTGGTATATGCCAAATCACAGCAAGCTCACACCTGAACTCTAAACTCTGAGCAAGGATGAGGGTGTGAATGAATATTACTAAACAGCTGGCTCTCAGTCCTTGGTTGGAATTTTATTTTAATTACTTTTCCCAAAGAATAAATAATGATAGCTGACATTTATTGAACATGCACTATGTGGAAAGCATTTTTCTAAGAGCTTTATATGCAATAGCTCAATTAACCCTCACAAAATCCTATTGTCCCCAATTTAAAGATGAGGAAATGGGCAATAGATTGAATAATTTGCTTGAGGATACACACCAGGGAGAAGCTGAGATGTGAACCCAGCCCATCTGGTTCTGGAACCTGTGTTCACCACCCCTGCATCTTTTTTCTCCTCCCATTTCATGAAGTTGTACAGGGCACACAAAACAGCACCAGGCACAGAAACCACTGTGGAGCGGATATAGGGAGAAGGACCTAGCCTAACATAGGCAATACAAGCCCCAGCTGTCAGATCCTACATTCATATACAAACCAACCCCCAAGCAACTGTACCATCAAGGGCTTTCAGGGTTGAGCCACCCTGCCATGGGGGACAACCCCACATGGTTTATTTGGTGGTTCTGCTACTGCCACCTCCTGAGTGCACTTGGCAGTCTCATCTGCTTTACGAAGGTGTATAAAATATCAGGGAACCCTATGCCTGCCCAGTTCAATTCTGTAACAACCTGGAACTACTTAAAGCTTTATAACATCTTAAGAAAGTGGTTCTATATTCCAAGCTGTCTCTTCTGCAGAGACACGGCCTTTTTCTGCTGAGGAATTTCAGTGACTGTCGATCTACACATAAGTGATCTCAGAGGCTGAGTTCCAGAAGAATGAGGAGGTGAATTTCTGGGGGAGATTTTCTACGGGTGGGCGAGGATTGTACATACACTGTCTTCCTAACACAATAACCACCCACTTACCTGCTGGCTACTCCTCTCCCTGCAGAGGACCAACAAACTTTTTATACTCAACTTTGATTGTGGGGGATGGGCTCTCCCAAATCCTGAGCCCCACAATGTGCCCCAGCTGTCCTCTGTGACTCCCCGGGGTGAACTGAGATGACGCTGGGCACAGAAGTTATAAGAACAGCCGAGGAAGGCCAGGTTTGGGGATGGTGAGTGGGTGGGCCCTCGGGTGGCCTGTACACTTTCACAGACACAGGGCCGATGAGGCCTGACCTGGCTGGGGAGTGAGTGAAGGGTTCATGCTTACGGTTCCCCCCGAGGCTGCCTGGTGTGCCCTTCTCTGCTGCAGCAGCTCCTTCACTGTGATCTTCACGCGGACACCTTGATATACCTTCGGTTTTTCTGGGGAAAGGCAACTGAGTCAGTGGTCGAGTCCAAGTCAGTGGTCAAGTTGGGATGTCAGGCTATGGACTTGGGGCCCCTTTATAGGCAATGTCACCTGAAGCCAAGTTTCTAGGTTTGGAGAACACAAATAGAATTCTAAAAGATGGTAAAAATCTCAATTTCTCAAACGTGAAAGGATGGAGAGAGGCTGAGCAGGTTTCAGGGCCCTGGTGGGAACAGAACCTATGGAAATAGGTGGCACCATGTCCCCTGGTGGGGCCCCGGTCCCACACCAACAGCACACGTGTGTTTCTGCTCAGGAATGTGGAGACCAGTGCAGGGGAGCTCACCACCTCGGCTACCCAAGTTGGGTGCACCTGGGATTCTGGGCCCAGCCTGCTGGTCTGGGAGAGGGTATTTTGGACCTGGAGCAACCAGGGGCTGGAGCAGGGGAGCTCTCTCCAATCTAGAGCAGATGACCTAGCTCACCCCACCATGGTGTTCCCACTGGCGTGGAAGGCCGAGTCCCTTCCTTGTCCACCACGCCAGGCGTGGCTTCGGTGGAGGCTCCGACCTCTACATGTCCTTGGTCTGGAAGCCAGCCTGGGGCGAGCGGCGGGGTTTGGCCAGCTCTGTCCTGGGCCGGTGAGGGACCTGTCAGACTGACCCTAGCAAAGGGGCCAGGCCCGAGGAACTCCCTCCCTCTGTCTTTCCTTCTGCCATCTCTCCCGCGCCCATTTTCTCCGCCTTTCCCGCGCTCCATCTTTCCCTCCTCCCTCCTTTGCCCCCGCTCCTGCGCTCCCCTTCTTCCCCTCTCTCCCCACCCCCTTCCTTTCTGGTGCAGGCGTTTCTCCGCGGCGCAGCGCGAGCTCCGGGGAAAGCCGTCCCGGGCTCCCGACTACCGCGCGCTCCGCTGGGACCCGGCCCTTGGGAAGGGGCCGCCCGGGGCTGGCGGGGCCGGGCCGCACTGCCCTGGCTCGTGGGGGCCGCTGGCGCGCGCCGGAGGGGCCCGCGGGAGGGACCCCTGCGCTCCGGGAGCGGGGGCAGCCTCGGCCCCGGGCCCCGAAGAGCCGCAGTGAGTAGGTCGGACCGGCTGTTTGGCCGAGCCGGGCCCAGTGACCTTCGAGTTGGGGGTGGCCGCAGGAGCCCAGTACGGCTCCGGCCCTGACCTCGACCCCGGAGAGAGCGCCCTGGAGTCGCGCGGGGAGGAGCCGGGAGGGGAGGCTGGGGGCGGCCGCGCGTTTAGCTTGAGCGCCTGTGACAGTGTCAGCGCCTCGCCTGGTCACTGCGGGGACCGCAGCTGGACAGCAGGGACCCCCCCAGGCTAGCTCCCGGGAGCTAGGGTCTCCTCTGGAAGGGGGGTTGCGCTATTTCTCGCCTAGACCCGGGGAATCCCGTGCCCCGCCCGCAGGCGCAGGCGCCGCGCCCTCTCCGCGCTCCGGTCGTCCCCCTAGCCCCCACTGCGGGGCTCCGCGGGTAGCCGGCACGCCTCGGGGGTCCACTCGGGGACCGCCGCCACTGCTCGGCTCTGTGGGGCCGGCGCTCTCTGCTCTTGTCCCGGGCTCACCGTGAGCCTCTAGCTCCCCCCGCCGCCGCTTCTGGTCGCGCAGGGTCCGCGCCGCGAAGTGCCAGGACACAAAGGGAAAAGTGGGCGGGTGGGCAGGGGCCCGGGGTACGCGGACGTTCGGAGCGGCCAACTCGGCCACTGGGCCTCTGCCCTGGGGAGCAGGTGCCGAGTGGGAGCGGCCACAGCGTGCCCTGCGCCCTCTCCGGATCCCCGGCCCTTACTTGCATGCTCTGACTCTGTGCCTCTCTGGTCTGTGCAGGAAAAGCTGCGGAAATACACCCGGATTGAAATGCCCCTGGCTCCCGTGACCCGACCCCTGGAGAAGCAGCCGAGTTACCCGACATCGTGGTCAGCAGGAGCTGGGTCGGTGGCTGGATGCTGCAGCTGCAGGGACTCAGCGCCTGGGAGGGCTCCTGTGCCAGGAGAGAAGCAGAGATGCAACATTTTTAAAGTTTCACAAAGCATCCGGCTGCACCCAGGTCCCTGGAGCAGGAGACAAACAGAATTAATGTTTTATACCTTCGGGTATAGGTTTGAGTTTTTTCCCCCTCATGCCAAGTATTTAAAACCTCTAGAAACCCATGATTTGACAATCAATGATTGCGCGATACTTTCAATTTGAATATTCAAAGGCTTAACAAAATGGACTATCTTCTGCAGAAATCCTGCACACAAGCACCCCACAGAGAGTCCAGAGAAACAGGGAGTGAGACCCCTGTGGGTCCTGGCCCTTGCTTTTACTGTATTTTGAGCATTTTGTCCTCCTTCCCACAGACAGAGCAGGTGGCCTCAAAGATGCTCTGTGTTTCAGCCTCAAGGGCAGCTCGAGAGCCATGAGGGGTGTAGGCTGCCCCCCCAGGACCCTCTGAGCCAGGCTAGCTGGCCAGACTGATCCCCACATTCCCAATCTCCATTTTAAGGGGAAATCTCAGGTTTTGGGGAGTGAACATGGCAGCCAGTGGGTGTGGCACAGCAAGCAGTCACTACGGGCCCAGGCTGCAGGCCAGAGGCCCAGTAGAGGCCTTAGCTCAGTGCCTGTCTCCTTCTGGCCCTGCCTGGCCCAGTGCGGGTTTCCCTCCCCCTTTCATCCCACTCTCTTCCTGGGCCCCATGCTCAGGGGTTTCACACAGAATGCCTGCCCGTGAAGACCCTTTGCTCCTCCCCATGGAGCTGGGATACCCACGGGCCTGGCCCTCTGCAGATTTTCTGATACTATGTTTTATCACTGCACCGTAAAGTTCCCTTTTCTTCCCTTTTTCTCCCTCTAGCGCCACCCTGCCTTTTTGCTATAGGAGCACATGTTAGGAAACAGTGACAAGGTGGCTCCTGCTCATTTTAGCTGAAAGGATGTGGATTTGAGTTCAAACCTTCTCAGTTTGGGGTAAGAGGTAGAAGGGATTTCAGGTCAGGCAGCCCCATTGGTCCAGGCCTGAGCCCCTTACCCATGTCTTGGGACTGTGCTGGGTCATCTTCTCCAAGCACTTGCTCTGCCCTTTCCGTGTGATTTGGAGGATGGAGGAGACAGGAGTGGTCCAGAAAGGGAGAGAGTGCTAGGCCAGATCCTCTCGTAGCCCCTGCACAGGAAGACGGAGAGGCAGGATGGGGCTCCCTTTGCAAACAACCAAGATATTCCCAAGACACCAGACAAGGTGATGGTTATGGCCCTCTGCTCTTTGTTCCCTGAGTTTTCTGAAATGCAAAAAGTGCAGTTAGGTCTCAGAGGCCTCCAGAAAAAGATCTGGATGCCCTCAAATGTGTCGGATGCAGGGTTGGACATACAGAGCACAGGGAAAGAGCATCTCTGAGAATGACAAGACTGATGGGTAGGAATTTCTTGGCAGCTGAAGCCACATCTCTGCAGGAGAGGATCAGGGCTGGGGACACCTGAGGTGACCTGGCAGTGGAGGGAAGGATGGGGTGTGTTTCTCCCTAGCCCAGCTAGAATCTATCAGCTGCAGGAGCCTCTCTCTCCAAAGGCCTCTGAGCCTGTGTCCTGGGGTTTCCCTGATGGAAGACAGGTCTGAGGATCGGCCCTGAGGAGGGGAAGGACAGTGGGAGTTGAGAAAGCTCCTGCTCCCCACCTCCTGTCCCCTTCTCCGCCGTACCTGGGCACAGCCGCTTGCGCAGGAACAGTGAACAAATCAGCCTGCACCAGGGATGTTCTCTTGTCCTCATAGTTTCTTCCATCACTTCTTTTCTCTTCTGCCCTCCTCCTTTTTGTTTTAGTCTTATTTTTTGGTTTGCTTTTTAAAACCTTCCTCGTTGTCCTTTGGGCCTTTTTGTGTATTTTTTTTTCCATGTTTCATTTTCTCTGTCTCTCTTCCTGTCACTGCTTTCATCCCTTTCTTGTCTGCATTGCTGTTTCTCTCCCTTGCTCCCTGTGTGTCTCCATTTTCCCGTCTTCTGGGGTGCTGTCTCATTCTTTCTCCTCCTTCCTGACCTCTCCTTTCACATGGGGGTGGCAGGAGGCCATTCAGTTTCCCTGGCAGCATCGCTGAAGTTGATGCTGGTGGTTGTCTACCCTGTGGAGAAGGCAGGCAAGGTGGGTGAGAGGAGAGCTCCTCCTTGGAAGTCATGAGGTCTGTAGGGACAGCAGCGATCTCTTTGTCCCTTTCTCCAGCAGCCTGTGCCTGAATCATGGCAGCAGTCTTGGAAGCTTCTGTGTTGGCCCTGTTGCAGGGATGGATACCCCAGTGCTGTTGTTGGCTAGCAACTTCAGAACCCTAAATTTCCCCAGGCCTGAGCCCTATTTTGAGAGAGAAGCCCTGGTTTTTAGCCCAATATTAAGGAGTTTTGGTTTCTGTTGTTTTTATAATGACAAAACCCCAGCACAGGTATTTAAGAGCCAAATGCCCTGCTTGTGGAAGGGAGAATCCTTTCTAAACGGATCCTGTGACTCTTCCTTACAGATTTGCATGTACAGTGAGGCAAGGAGCAATGATGTCCACCCTGAGACCCCAGGTACCCATAAAATCGGGTATTCCAAAAGACTATTTAAATTGTCCTTTATTATTTATTGGATGTCAGGTGCTGTATTGGATAGCATACCCATTTCACAGATGAGGAAACAGGCTCAGAGGATAAGCAGTGTGCCAGGATTACTGAGCACATAAATAGCAGAATTGGGATTCAAACTTTGAAGTCTAACTCCAAAGCCCTTGCTCTTAACTATCGATGTTGTCTTCCTGATCTTTTATAATGGAAGCTTTCAAACTTTTGGGATTTCAACCTACAATAAGAAATTCATTTTACATGTTCTTGTATGTGTGTAATAATATATTTATAAAACAAACATTATGCAACAATGTACACCTGTGTATGTGAGGCACTCTGATATTTTCTATTCTATTCCATCTTTTCAATTTCATTCTATTTATGCAAAATGGATGTTGATTGGGAGCCACTAAGTTCATTTAATGAGCCACTAATGAGTAGTGAGGAGCATTGGAAAAATACTGTCTGTGAGACATGCAAACATGTTTCAGTGTTGTGTGAGCGGAAGTATTTTGGGGTGAGGTTTTACGATTAGTACGTGTGAAGAGACTAAGAGTATCCTGTAAAGTCTGGAATCACTAGAGCCCTGAAGAGGAAAGAGGCTGGCAAGAAGTGAGGCTGAGCTGTTAATTATGCTGATTACAGTTCGTGCTTCTCAAACTGGGAACTCTTCCCTCTTCTTAGGGGCATTGCCCCCTCTCTGCTGTCTGCGCTGAAGTCCTAATAATCTCTTTGGGGTTTTAATAAAAGATTGAAACAAACGTTGGGGGGTTTCAACAGGCTTTAACAGGCTCACTTGCTTGAAAATATAACATAGGGTCTTGATGGGATCTTTGAAATCCGGAGAGGGACTTAGGGTCTTTTTCCAACATCTCTGCTGGTGGTTGTCCAGCCTCTGGCTCCATTGCTTGGCTGAGATCCTGGCCCATTGCAGAATCTGTGTAGAGGAAATGGAGCTCACTATTTGTAAGGCAGCCTGTTCCACTCTTGGACAGCTTTAAATATAATGGTCAGTGATTGAGCCATAATCCAATTAGGTATTGATTGGACACCAACTGTGTACCAGGCTCAGTATCAAGCACCAGGAATACAAAGATAAATAAACCTTGGTTTCTGCTATCAACTGCTCTGTTCTCCTACTTCCATACTGCTGTTTTTTCTATTATGGGTTTTTTTTTAGTTCATTCATTGGTTTATTCATTCAATAAATCATATACTGGTTATCTACTCTGACCAGGTCCAGTGCTGAACCTGGAGGAGGTATCGTGCCCAGCCCACCCTCACCCCAAGCCTTCTCTCTGTGAGCCTCCCCATCCACAGTTTCTGTAGTCTCTTCACACAGCAGTTTTTCAGATCTCTGGTTTGCCCTGCCACTGAGCTCAGAAACCTTTTAGTTTGTCATTGTGGCCTTCTTAAAGTCAGTCATTACCCAGAATGATAGGAATAGAGTAGATTTCTTTCTGAAGTTTTAAACTGAATATTTTAACTGAAAACTTTTGGCAGTATTTTATATGCAAATGACACTGCAGAGCATTATATTTCCCCCCATAAGTAGGAGATTTTATTAAACTTAGACACATGCACATTAAAACACTTTCAGTATAAGGAAGAAGGGTAGTTTATTCCCTCCAAATTTGACTACAGCTCTAAATTCTCTTTATTAATGCAAAGTTCTTTTGTCACCTTGACTTTGGGACACTGTTACCAAACCTTGTGGGAAATATCAAGTTCCAAAAACTTGAATACATGGAGGAAACAAGTACTTTTGGGGCCCTAGAGTGAACATTTGGTCCATATGAAATGACCAGGAAGACTATTATATGAAGGTTACCTAATGAATTGTGCTAAGTCAGTCTCTTCCCATAAGACATGTTCAAAGTTTTAACATTTCCATAAGAGGTTTCCATGGGAAGCAAGCATTTGATAATTCATCATTTAAATAAGAAAAACACCATCATACGCTGCTTGAAAAATTTTCGTCTTTTATTATTTAAAACATTTTTATTATGTAATATTTAAGACATACAAAAACATATGAAGAAAACTGGGATGAAAATCTATGAGTATATCTCCAAGGTTAAGAAATAATACAGTTGAGTGATATTGCATTTATGACTATATTAAGTTATTAAGAATTAAAACATTAAGATTATTCTACTGAAGATATTTGGTTAGGGAGAAGTTTAGAAAGGATATCTATCAATTTTCCTAATGCAAAAGATCTAATTCCTAGATACTATTTATTTAGTCCACATTGTTTTCATCTTGGAACTTGTAACATTTTTTTATTGTTCCTTTTTTCTTATAATGTACTGACAGTGACACTGTATATTGCAAACCCATATGTTTAATTTATCAGAGGTTCTGATTAGAGGATACTTCTGTATCAAAGGTCAAATGTAACAGGGTATCATCATTTGCAAATAACTATAGAAGGCTTTATTATTTATTTGGCTTGATCTTTAAGGACTCTAGTTCCTTATTTATTTATCATACTTGTTTTGATCACACTGGAGATAACATCAAACACTGAATAACTTTTATTTATAAGACTTCTTAACAATATATTATAGTCCATGTAATACTAGATGAAGATATCAACATTTTTCTATGGGTCAGTAATTTTACTTTTTTAAAAGACATTGAAGAATACCAAATCATCTTAAAAATATTATCACTAAAGCCCAACATCCACCTGTCTGAATATGCAGACAGTAGGGCTAATGTTAAATACTAAACATGGTGAGAATTTTCTGAAACACTGGTTTCAGAGAGCTGCCATCCACAGAATCAGGGGCTAAGTGGTTATTCATCTTTATTGTATAGTTTTAGTTCAGTCTAACAAAGATTTACTGAGCACTTACAATGTGCTGGGCCCTGAGCCAGGTGCTGGGGACAGAGAGGCGAGACATTCATGAACCCTCCCCTTGAGTCTCTGTGGTTAGAGCATCACTCTTTGTCTATAGAGTGTATGATTTTGCACTTACCCTCTCTAGAATCAATGGTTACTGAATGTGGTGTGTAAGATGAACAGTATAATATTGTTTTGAATAGAGAGGATACTTTAGACAGAACCCAATGATAGAACCTAAAGTGAAGAGTATAATTCTGGTGTGTGGTTGGTAGAATAACTGTAATGTAATCTAACTTAAACCTTCTACATCAATTGTTGTTTTGGTACTTTAACTGATGTTTTATTCCTTATGACTGTATTATTTAGATTTACATTTTGAAAAATGGATCACAAAGATACTATAACACTTATATATGTATATGTGTGTATATGTACATATACACATATGTATATAAATATATATTTTGCTATTGGGGTTAGTAATCCTTTTCCCTTTGTGGAATTTCTTTAGAGTACTTCAATCTTTTTTTCCTACCACAATAGTACCATGATATTATATTATTAACTGAGCTATAGCAAGTGGTAATGATCATTTAAAAGCATTTATTAAATAAATGAGGTAAAGATGTGATTTTCTTCTCTCATTCTTTGGGTTTTGTATAACATTGTAAGAGAAACAAACACTTTTCAAGTACATTCTATGTCTGTTTACAGTGATTCACAGGACAATTGTCTATAGTGCAGCTTTTGCATGGGCAAATTTTGCTTTGAACTTCTTTTTGACATTATCATGTAGTCAGCTTTCTTTAGTAGCTTGAACTCAACATCACCATCTCTGCTTACTTTAAATCTTAGATATATCCTGTGTCCTGGCAAGACCTGAAAGAGCTGGAGTTTTGAACCCAAGCTCTGTAATTTTCTCTGGCTTTCTCAGAAAAGCTGTGAGTCAGGGAATAGTAAGTTGAAGGAAGGGGAGGGAGAGAAGAATGTGCATTCTTTCAGTGTGTCAGTGTAGTGCATTCTTGTGATAAGGTGTGGTTAGTCCCTACATGTGATAGAAAATAGGGAGTACTTGAAGGGGAAATGGGAGAGGGAAATAGAATTAATTTCCCTGCCATAATTTTGTAGCTTGATTTAACCTTTTAACAAAGCATTCCCAGACAATAAAATAAAATCCAATTAAAACATATGTGATATAGAAATACATTGTCAAGCTAAAATAAAATTCTCAAAAATCATTTACCACTTGGAATTATTAGCACCTCTCCTCCTCCCCCAACCTCCTCTAGACTAGATAACAAGAATAGATACTATGTGCAGTATGGGCCTGTGGATGTCTCTTTTTGAATAAATCAGTGTAGTCAAACATTATGAAAGAAATTGGATGATTTTAGAAGAACATAGACACCATTGCACTCACTATATTTCCCTGTGTTCCATAATCTAGTTGCTGAGTTCTCCTTATCTGAGGGCCAAGACATCTTCAGGTTGTTAGGAGATAAATGAACATAATATGTGAGTAGGTAATATAATAGCCACAGAAGAGATATGAGCATGCCTAATGTTCAGTGTTATAATCAAACAAAAGCTAAAGTTATGTGGCTACATAGTTATGATTTTCACAACCATTGCACTGTTGCTACTTAGTAACAAATGGTTAACATTTGTAGAGGGCTATAATCATTACCAATCATTACCAAGTTTACACCATTTTATAGCAAAATGACTCTGAGACCCTTGTGAAGACTGTAAATCTACCGAGGGGACCACATCTCTTCATTCTGATGCAGGGGCCTGCTGTCCAGGTATGAGTGTGACAGATGGCTCTGCCAATGATACTGGGACACAGGGCTGAGGTCCCAAGTCACACTGGACTTAAGAAAGAACATCTCCTCTCTTCCACAGTGGACATTGCCACCTTTCACTGAAGAGTGAATACTAAGCAAAATAAAGATCAGGCTGCCCAGGGAGGAAGTAGGGTGGGGTGCCCGAGCAGTGACGCCCAGCCACTGAGGGCCACACATGCTCATTCTTGATCTACTCCCCCAGGAAGGAGCTGAGGGGTGAGGTAAAGGAGGGCTCACTATCAAGCATGCTTGCTGGCACTCCACTAATTAGCAGTGTATTTGCTTAACCAAAGATACCCTCGAAGGACTAGAGAAGAAGGAATATCAATTACTCACTTCTAAGTGTGAATTAGTCCCCTCATGTGAATTTCTGAACTTCTCCCCAGCTGAGGTAGATGTGACAGATGATGTGATGGAGACTGTATATGGGGCTTTGGGCAACCTGGTGGACATTGAGATCCTTGGCCTCCAGCAGATGGAGGGAAAAGGCATTGGGTCAGGAGTGGCCAGAAACATGTGAGAATGGAGTAAAAGGAAGGTGGTAGGAAACTAGGAGGAAGGGTGTAAGTATAAGCTGTGGGCCTTCATGTAAGCATGTGTAAAGTCTAAGCATGTGCAAGGCATTTATGATGGGCTTGGCCTATAGACAGGCACACGGATTGGTGGGAATTATGCTAATTGGCAAGGGAACCCACATTGGTCAAACTTACATGAGACAGATTAATGCTTCAGATGTCAGTTTCTTACACATAGTAAGAGCTGTACATATCTGACCAATAAGCCACCAAGAAGGCCTTTCTTCCAATAGTCAGGAGATGCTGTGTGTGATGCCACTGGCTCACACCTGGCAATATGTCCCTTTCCAAAACCCTTTTGTTTCTTGGTGTTCTGTGGTTTGTTATTTCTTCCCAACAGCTTAGTTCTACTTTCTGTATTTTCTTTAAAATGCATGAATTCTTATTTGATTACAGAACGCCCATTTTACTTATTCACTTTAATAACCATAGGTTTAGTCCATCAGAGAGATAATTTCTTGTTTAATTAAGGCTATCATAGCTCAATTTTTGGCCTCTGTTGTAGTGGACTAATTTGGGGACACCGTGGGCTTCAGGGTAGAGTCAAAGCTATGTATTTATGAAGCCATAGTTTCCTGATCTCATCCTATTTTATGGACAATAAATTATTTATAGATGGTGCCATTTTTTCAACCGGGCTTTTAAAAGTCATCGGAATGAGGAAAATGTATATAATATTTCACTCTTTAAAGTTACAAGGTATAAAATACATTTTGTTTTATGTGTCCATACCTGTATTATAACCTATCCATTCTCTTTTACTAAAGAATACACATAGTTCATAACTTAGAAAAATTGGACAGGAAAATCAGTATGGTTTATCATCTGCATAACTTTTTAATGCAATTTAAGGAAAAAAATCAGTGTCAAAGATGGTACTTCAAAGATAACACAAGATTCAAAGTGGAATGGGTTACTAAAGTTCCAAAAAGACCACACTGTAAGGCTGTCATATTAGAATACGGTCCATGAGATACTTAATTAACATTGTGTTTTATTTCAGTGGGGTTATGGTGGGGAGAATTACAAACAAATGCCATCGTCCATAAACAAAAGGTGGCATTATGGCTTATCCTGAAAATCCAGTTCTGAATGAGCTGACACACCTAAAACAATCTGTGGAATACAGAACCCAACTTAAAGAAAAGCACAGAAGTCCTTTGGTGCACCGCATCAGTAAGCTCTGCGGCAATCGTATGATCCCCAGGCAAGGCTCCCGTCTTCTTTCGTCCAAGGTGAAGTGTCATGAAGGGAAGAGGTGTCTGCCTCCTCATCCGGGGAGAGCGGCACCACCTTGGGTGGTAGGTCGTTTGACACCGTCATGAAAGGGGTGAAGGGGTAAGGAGGCGGGGTGGGGTACCCCGGAGTGTGGTGCAGATCCTCCAGTGCATGCAGCGAGTAGGACTGAGCCCCCGCAAGGGAGGCCCCCCAGCTGGAGCCCCTGTGTTGGGCGGCGCTCCCGGACTCAAGCTGGGAGAGGCAACTCGTGCTGGGTGGCAAGGTCTGCAGGGCCTCCACAGGCATGGGGTCCGGCTGGCTGAGACTGTCAGGCACCGTCTGCTCCCACGAGTCCCTCTGAGGAGAATGGAAAGGTCACTGGGGTTATTCATTAAGTGACACTCTGATGATACATGGGGTTGTGTCGGACTGTGGCTTCCAGAGCAGCCTTTGTGGCCTCCCTCTACTGTCTGAACTCTAGCTATCAGGCACCAGCAGAGAAAGGTTTTAGGTCCTTCCTACTCTACAATTAGATTTCATCTATCTATCTATCTATTTCTTTCCCAGAAAACAACATTAAATGAGTGAAATGTGAGAATAATAAAATGCACATCTCTACAGCATTTTACTGTTCACAATGCACTGTGTCTTGCATTCTTTCTGAGCCTCCCATTACTCCAGTCCTAGGATACCCTTTATACAGTGGGGAAGGTTAGTGCCTGGCCGGCTCCTGGAGCAAGGAAGCCTCCAACTCCATGGTGGGTTTTTGAATGGGCTGGGAAGCCCACCCTGCCCTCAGTGAGCAAAGAGGTAGGAATCTCACAGGCTTGGAGCTGGAAAGATCTGGGTTCATTCATGTCTGTGACACTTATTACCTTTCTGACTCTGAGCTCCTCACTTTGTCATCTGTAAAATGGGGCTTTCACAAATATATCCTGAGTTTTTGCAAGTTTTAAATGAACAAAGACACATAAAAGTTCCTGGCATAGAGTAGGTACCTAATAATGTTAATTTCCACCCACTCCCTTTTGCCTAAAATCCTGTCTTTAGAGATTCATTCCTTTGTGGTGGAAGGCTTTACAGTTTTCCATAAGAAGAGTATTAGCATTCTTCAGATCTTTATGAACTCACCTCTTTGGAAGGATTGAGCGAAAACAAGCTTCTATAGGGTAGAAATATTGTTGGAAGGGGAGGCAGGGGACTTGGAAAGAAAGGGAGGCCCCATGCACCTGCCTTGGAAGATTACCACCCAACCATGTCTAAGATGCAACTCCGCAAGGGTGATGATGCTTTGCACTAATCAGGTGGGAGAACATCGGGCAAAACCAGTAGAGCATTAACAAAATGGACATAAATCCTGCCTCATCGTCTTCCAGGTTGCAAGCCCTGGATAGACGCTCTTCCTGGGATGGTTAACAGGGATGCCCGGGCAAGGCTCCTTCCGAGGGTATCCGGGCAGAGCCGGCCCGTCCTGGCAACTTCAGGCAGCTGCAAAGGGCCTCAGGGGTCTCCAGGGTGAGCCAGACCTGGCTTCCACCTGGTTGCCAGGCACAGGGGCTGGGCCAGACCCCGGAGCCGAGACGTGTGCGTCTGCGTACTCACAAACACGAAGTGCGCGGGGTCGCCGGGGAAGGGCGGCGGCAGCAGCGGCGGCAGGGGCGAGCCGCTGAACAGCGAGCCCGCGCTGGGCGGCAGCGCCGGGGCGCGGTAGTCCCCGTAGGGCTCCGGGAAGTAGGGCTCCAGCAGGCCCGCGTGGCCCTGCCCTGCCGGGGGCTCGCCGGGAAAGGGCTTCGCCACGCTGGAGGAGTAGACGTCGCTGGAAAACTGTTTACTGTTGTGGAAGTCTGAGTCTGATAGGAAAGATCTTCTGACACCGTAGTAACCGGACATGCCCGGGGACCCTGCAGCCGAACGAAAAGCACAATGGGCAACACAGACCTCCCGGGGAAGTCGAGGCAGCCGTTGCAGCTGTGTCTCTCTGCCTGGGAAACGATGCTAACGCGTGCCTGCCACCAGTGCTAACATGGACTGGAGATAGATGACTTGAACAGCGTGAGATATTCCTGCAGTAGCTCTTTTAACTGTTCCAGCCCAAATAACTGATGTATCTAAAGTTCACTCTGCCTTTAGGGATGAGTTCATTTTAGGCAGTACAGCTGTTCAACCATTTACTCGCCTTTGTGCTGTATCTTCCACTGTGCTAGGAAGGGGCTGGGCTTAAACAGATAAATAAAAGAAACCCTTGGCATCCACATTTTAATGGATGAAGCATCTTTTTCTCCCTTTCTGAGCTCCATCCCTATATACACAGGACTGTTAACAGAGGCTGCTTCTGGGCTTGTTATTGAGATACAGCGTCTCTAGATAAGGTGATACATAGAAACCTACCTCGAATCAGAGACAGGTTGTACTCTGTCTCCTAATTCTTTGTATACCGACTTTTGACAAACGAATGACTTGCTTTGGGATGATACAGCGGCACAGAGGCCAATTTTAGAGGACGGCAACAATGGCTGGCTCTGATGAGTGTCCTGTTATTTGCTGCCCTCTTGTGGCCTAACGGAATCCTTCGCTTTGCTCACCTGGGTGCCTGCCAGTTTAGGAAGAGTGTCTGGTACACAGATAAACTGTGGAAATTGGGGGGAAAGCTGAAACTGACAAGACTCTCATTAAAGGGAAGTCCAGCGAAATGGTTTTAGAAGAGAAGAGATGTGTTTGTTAAACACTTTCTGACCCCATAGCTCAATTGTAGCAGGAAATACATAGAACGTATTTTGGGGCATAGACTCAAGGTCTGTATCACTGAGGGTTTAATTATTCCAGCTGCTGGAGGGTGTGGTCTAATTAGCTAAGACCAACACCTTGAGGTCACAAAAGGGCTGAGCTGGGGAGAAGATGCAAGTGCTTTCTTCCTTCCCTTCCCCCAACCACAGTGGACCGCTTATGATTTTCTGCCTCTGTATACACAGAACTCTGGTCTGTTCCGCAGGATGTGGCACTTTATATTATGCTCATTGCTCTTTCACCTGATCACAGCTGTCTTCAGTAGACCTCAAAGCTCCATGGTGGCAGAGCTCATGTCTTATATATTTTCTGTAAACCCAGTAATACAATACTGTGTTTAACAATGATATGTAAATTTATTATTCCTTCAAAGAAGAAATCAAAATTCTCCATCAAAACTTATAGCATGATTCTTCTCACTTCACTTTCATCTTAAATTCTATAACCCAAAACTTCTCATGTGCTTAGGCATTTGAAGGCTGCCGTTAGGGTTTTCAATAAAAGTATACTTCCCTGGAAAAAAATCTGCACAAGTGAAAATTAATATCAATAAATAAGGTTCTGTTTCAAACCATGAAATTATATCCATGGGAATGGTTAAGACTGAGAATATGTAAATAAGACTTCCAGCCTCTCGTGTCTGTATTTCCAATTTCCAAATAAAGACAACCATATAGATAAAAATCTCTGCTCTCATAAGCATACATTTTTTTTCTCCTTAAAAAGAAGAAGAATTCTAGATGGAAAGAGAAGCTGCAGAGATTTTCTTCTGTAGAAGACAGCAGAAGATGAAATCAAATTCCAATGAGCATAAATATGGTTGGGAAATACAACATGGAGACATTCATATATGAGATCCTCTGCTGCTCTCATTCCTTTCCCTTATACAGCTCTGAAGGCAATAAAACTATTGAAAAGGACTGTACCACTTCTGACTTGAGATCTGGAAGGGAGTGTGTGTGTGTGTGTGTGTCCAGCACTATTATTAAGAATGTCCCCTTTCCATTTGAGCCATGTGTATTGAAATGAATCCAAAACACTGAACTCTGTACCTGCCGTATACAGAGCCCCCAGGAAATGCTCGTTTTCCCCATCCACCCTCGGGTCACTTTCTCTTCCTGTTTTGAAGCAGGTGCATCCTCTGTCAGATCATGGTGTCAGAACTTTAGACATTCAAAAACTATATCAAGGGCTTCATTGCTGTTACTTTTGCCTAAAAAGCTTCTGCTAGGCAAGAGATAAAAATGCTGCCATCAAGACAAAGTAAATTCTAAATTCAGGAATGACTGATTGAGGTCTGTCTTCACTGGTCTTGTTTTGTAAAAATAACTATTTTAAAGAAGCAAAGTTTTGAAAGTGCTGTGTGGCAGTTATAAAAGAAGGGAAGCCCAACTGTTTGATTTAAACTCGAAAGGGAATAATTGCTCATAGAATTGAAGTGCTCACCTGGCAGCTGGACAAATGCAGACTGAGAGGAGCTGACGCTGCCCTGAAAGGCAAACAGAATGCAAATGTGTTTTTCTTTAGTTGCAAGTTTGAATTTAATAAAAAAATTAGGAATACATTTTGTAAGCTTTATTTTATGATAATCAGAAATATTACTCAGGGAGTTGGGTTGCAGGGGTAGGTCAACTGAGAGTAAGAACTCAAGTACCAGAGAACAAAGTTTTGCAAGGGACCCAGAGAATCCAAACTTGGAGATTCTGGTAAACATGACAGAAAGCACTGGCTAGATGAAATGGAATCATTCATCCTTTGGTTTTTACTGTTACAGTTAATACTCCTTCATCAAACATATATTAAGTGACACTATATATGCATATACAGTTGTTCCCCCTTATTCGTGGGGGATACATTCCCAGACCCCCAGTGGATGCCTGAAACCACATATTGTACCAAACTCAATTGCTGTCAATAGAAACACGTTTCTGCCCATGTCTTCTGCCCACAAATTTAATGCCTTTTCCATCTTAACTAAGTACTTATGCACTGTGGTTGTAACTTTTGTAATTTGAGGTGTGACAGCAAAACCAGCATGGATTTCTTTTTCCTTCTTCACAGTTTAATGGATATAAGATTTGTTCTTACTGTAGATATTAGCAACCTCAGCTTATGATTTTTTTCTTTCCTTATTAAGTCAAGAACTTTTACTTTTTCACTTAAAGGTAACACTTTACAGTTCCTCTTTGGCATATCCAAATGTTCCGGCAAGTGTTAACAGCAAGTGTAACAGCTCTTCTCTGCAAGTGTTAATAGCTCTTGTAACAGCTCTTGACCAGGGAAATAACCAAGTGGCAAGCTGAGAGTTAGAGAACAGCCTTTATTCCGTCAGCAGGCTCAGCCGACTTCTAATATTCTGACCTCCCCCTTCCTTGGTCTCCTCCAGTTTTTATACCCTTGGTAGGACTCAAAAAGCGTCCAATCAGCAACGAGCTTTAACATCCAATCAGCAACAAGCTTTAACACCAATTGGCAATGAGCTTTAACATCCAATCAGCAACACGCTTTAACATCCAATCAGCAACAGTGGGATTCAAAAAGCAGCCAATCAAGATCAAGCGAGCAGCATGGCCGGAGGATGGGAGCAGGCGGCAGAGCATTGAGTGCAGGCCCGGGCTGACACACAAGGCCCGGCCCCAGCAGGGTGCACCTGCCCGCTGCGGCCTCCATCTGGCCCAGTGCAGCACTGGCCTGCGGGGATGCAGAGCGGCGAGGCGGCGAGCGGCCGCATCCCAGCGCCCTACAGTTTTCCCCATCACTAATTGCCAGCATCATGCTCTTGCACTTTAGGGCCATTATGAAGTAAACTAAGGGTGACTTGAACAGAAGCACTGTGATACTGTGACAGTTGATCTGATAACCAGGACAGCTACTACGTGAGTGGGTGGTGTAGACAGTGTGGATCCCCTAGACAAAGGGATGATTCACATCCTGGACAACATGGAGTGGGATGGAGTAAGATTCCATCATGCTACTCAGAATGAAGTGCCGTTTAAATCTTAGCAATTGTGTATTTCTGGAATTTTTCATGTAATATGTTCTGACCTTGGTTAACCATGACTAACTGAAACCTGGGAAAGTGAAACTATGGACAATTGTGTATGTGTATGTGTGTGTGTGTGTGTGTGTGTGTGTATATATATATATATGTTTAGCATTTGGCTTCAACACTGAATGGCCACGTTTTACTGTCTTCCTCCACGTAGAATAGAAGCTCCACCAAGCGTAGGGACCAAGATTGTAACTTGTTCTCAGAGCCCAGAACAGAGCATAGTTCATAATAGACACAATAAAAATATGTGGGATGAAGACAGAGTCTACAAAGAACCCACAATCTAGTGAGCACGGGAGGTCGAGAGATGTGGTAGGTTCAATTATGTCTCCCCAAAAGATATAATGAAGTCTTAACCCCTGGTACCCTTGAATGTAACCTTATTTGGAAATAGGATTTGTGAAGATGTAATTACTTACATTAAGATGAGGTCATACTAAATTAGGGTAGGTTCTTAATCCCATATGACTGACATCCTTATAAGAAAGGGAGAGGGACACACAAAATCACAGACACAGAGGGGAGAAGGTCATGCGAAGACAAAGGCAGAAAATTGAGTGATACAACCTCAAGCCATGGAACTCCAAAGCTTGCCAGTCACCACCAGGGCCTGGGAAGAGGTAAGGAAGGATTTCCTCCCTGATGCTTCAGAGGGAAGATGACCCTGTTGACACCTTGATTCAGACTTCTAGCCTTAAGAACCACGAGGCAATACATTTCTGTTCCTTTAAGCCATCCTATTTGTGGTAACTTGTTGCTGCAGCCCTAGGAAACTGATACCAGGTGACAATGACAAAACAGACAATTCATTCTAGTAGGAGAAGCAGAGTGGTCGGGGAAAGATGGGCTGATGAGGGCACCTAAGCCGGGGATTAAGCACGAGGTGGGGAACACATCCTGGAGGAAGTGAGGCCTAAGCTGACCTCTGAAGGAGGGTGTCCAGGTGTGTAGAGTCTTAAAATATACAAATGCAAATTCTGGCTGGAGCAAAGTAAGTGGAGAGTGTAGCTATTATGGAAGTTAAGAATCCTCAACATCCGGTTCTTTGGATCTGAGTTTTAGCCCTGACCCTTGTGGTTCTATAAACTCAAGAGTTAGAAGAGATTTTCTAGAGAACCTCATTGAGCCACACACTCCCATCCAAGTACTAACCAGGCCCAACCCTGCTTAGCTTCCGCGATCAGATGAGATCGGCCACATTAAGGGTGGTATGCCTGTAGGCTCAACCATGCACTCAATGCTTAAATTCTGTCCATGTTGCTAACACCAGGTGCATCTAATCTCCAGTGACAGAGAATTTAGCACCCTCTGTGGAAACCTCGTTCTTCTTTAGGTAACTCTATTACAAAATGGGCTGAAAAAATAACTTTCCTGGTTTTAATCTCTTTGGTCCTTAAAGAATAAGTCTTCCATATAAAGTCTTCCATATAAGTCTTCCATATAAAACTCTTCAAATATTTGAAGACAACCGATCATTTCCCAACTGTCTTAGCTCAGGCTGCTATAATACATACCATAGCTTGGGTGCTTAACCAACAAAAATTTATTTCTCACAGTTCAGGAGACTGGAAATCTGGGATCATGCTTTGGTTTTTGGTGTGGGCCCTCTTTCTGGTTTGTAGAAGGCTGTCTTCACATAGTGGAGAGAGATCCTCTCTCGTGTCTCTTCCTATAAGGACACTAATCCCATTCATGAGGGTGCCACACTCTGACCTAATTATCTACCAAAGGCCTCGCTTCCAAATACTATCACATTGGGTAGTAGGACTTTAACATTTGGATTTTAGGGGAACACAAATATTTAGTCCATAGCACCAACCTCAAATTCAATCTTCTCTAGGCAAAATATCCTCCTCCAACCATTCAGAAGCAGTATAGCATTAAACAGTGAAGACTCTGGAACCAGAGTGTGTTTGTTGGAATCCCAGCTTTGCCTCTTATTGGCTGTAGGATCTTGGCCACAGGAAGATTAAATGAGATCATATATATCAAGCACTTAGAATAGTGCCTGCCATAGAGTAAGCAGTGTGTATGCGTTAGCTATTATTACTATTATACATTTTTAGGTCCCTTCAAATCTATGGTATATCCCTCTAAACATGTCCTGATTTACATGTTTTCCTGTTTAATAAGTTAACACTTTCAAGTGGCTGAAGGGAACTCTTGGGCATGCAGTGCCCAGAAGTAGGTTCTCTAACATTTGTACGGGTAGGAAAGGAGGCAGTGGTTAAACCACAGATATACTTGTGTTTGGGCATATTTACCCATGTTTCTGGGGCCCACATTATCCAGTGTTACTCTCCAATTTCCAGCTCTGTCTGGGTCTTTCCTTGAAGGCCTGTGCCAACACGCATGCCTCCTTTCAAGTCTAAGTGGGGTGTGGCAGGGTGGTAGCTGTCCTGGGTGCTGCCTCGGGAGATGTCCCATTGTTCTCTCACCTTCTCTCCCTGCCTGCTTCTCTTTAGCTGCTCTGGCCAAGGCTGGGGCCAGGGTAAAGGCTTCTGTGAGGCACAGAACACACGCCCAATTTGATGAACATTAGTATCAGTGCCCTATTGGCCCCTCAGCCTCAGTGAGCCATTTATTTATCAGTTGGAATGGCTCTGCCTCCTGCCTCTGCCCCAGGCAGGGAGAAAGTCCACACACCTGTGGCTGACACAGCTCCTTCACCTTTTGATATCTCTGCTATAAAAGTTTTCCTCTCTTTCTCTTCTTCCACTAAAAATCCCTATCATCTCATACTCCTCCTCCTCCTTCCTGCCAGCATCATCCTCTCCCCAACCCAATTTTAATACTGTAAGACTCTACAGAGATTTCATAATTACAAGTCTAGTTGATTTTATTTATTATTTGATGAAAAGAAGTTTCTTGTGTTCTTATCTTTTATATGATTTTGCCCTCTACCTGCTCTGAAAATTTTACATCTATTTCCATTCTTTATGGTTACCTTTAAAATTTTACCATGCATATTTAACAAAACCTACAAACAATATATTAAGCCTCCAACTGATAGACAAGAACATCAACTCTTACCATCTGTCTCCTAATTTACATGCATATATTATTTTCTTTTATTTTAGCTTGTTTCTAGTTATTAAACCACCATGAATTATACATCAACATCAACATTTTAATAAGTAAATCTGCATTAGATTTACTTACATGTCCATCATTTTCTTTGCTTATGCTTTTTCTAGACTTTCTTTCTAGATTCATTTCCTTCTTCTAAAATGATTTTTTAGAAGTGATTTTTTAGAATGATTTCTTAAGTGTAGGTGGTGAACTGTTTCAGTTTTTTATTTATTTGAAAATATTATTTCTTTTGACTTTGCACTTGAAAGATAATATTGCTGAGTTTACCATTTTAACTTTATAATTATTATGTTCTCAGCACTTTAAAGATATCATTCCATTGTCTTTTGGCTTCCATGATTGCTGTTGAGAAGTCTGCTATTAAGTTAATCTTACAGTTATTCTTTGTGATAATCTTTTCTTTCTTTCTGACTGCCTTTAATATAATCCCTTTGTCGTTAAGGTTCTTCAAGCTAACCTCATTTTATCTAGAGGTAGATTTCTTTGTATTTTTTCTACTTGGTATAGGATGTGCTTCATCTGTCTGGGGATTCATGACTTTCATAAATTCTGAAAAAAATTCAACCATATCTCTTCAAATATTGTCTCTATTATTCATTCTTTCTTTCTGGGACTCTGTTTAGATATATGTTAGGCCTTTTACTTTTATCCTCAATATCTCTTAAGCTCTCCTTATTTTCTCTGTCTCAATTATTCTATTAAATATATTTTGGCATAGATTGGCATAAATTACTTCAGATCTGTATCCAGTTCATTAATTCTTTCTTCAACTGTAGTTCATTTTCTCACACATTGAGTTTTTTACATCATGATTTTATATTTTTTATTTCTATAAATTCCATCTGATTTTTAAAATATACTTGGTAATTTTTGAGAGTCTCTTGTTGAGTGCTCATTATTTGTTAAGTTATTATATAGTTTGCATAAGGTAATTTTAATATATGAAAGGCCTGGGAATTTAAATTTGTTATTTATTGTTTATGCTGACTTCATGCACAGTGGTTTGTTTTCTTATGCTTTGGTGAGCTTTGATTGAAACTGATATCTTTTTTACCTCAATGTGTCAAAATCTGTGGTACTAAATTGAGGTTACTTTCCTTTAGAGGATTTATGTTTATATTTCTTGGGAATAAGCTGCCTTCCAGGATCCCCAGATAAAGCCTGGAGTCCCAGTTTCAGTTTCCCAACCTTGGCAACAAGTCAAAGACCAGTCTTCACATATAAAGCCAACTTGGGCACTTGTCTTCAGGGAACCTATCATTTGGTCATGATCATCTTATTATCATACAATGTCTTAATTTTCCTTAACTTCCCATGGCATCCCCTGCTTCCTACCCTTAGCTTTGGCGAGTTCCCATATTTCGTGCTAGCTCAACAATGCATTAAAATTTGTCTTAGGCAGGATCCGGTTTTGTTGTGGGAGAGCTCTCCTTACCCCCATCTGGTCTGCCTGAAACAGAATTGAATCTCTAAATATTAAACCTAGACTTAGATACCTTGCTGGATTTTAACACAGCACAAAAGCTTTTTCCATGATTTCCAATGTTTTCCAGCAGAGATTTAAATTGTAATAGAAGTAATTCATAAGCACTTACGTGCAATAAGTTCATAAACACACTGTTGGGCATTGCTATGGCCAAATGTGTTATATGTATCATCTCACTGAAGTCTCACAACAACCCCAGAAAATGAGTAATATTATTCTCATTTTACTGACGAGGAAACCAAAGCATCGAGAGAACAACTTAAGCTCCTTTCTAGGACGGGATTGGTTGTGGTGGTGGTGGTGGTAGTCGATGGGGTCAAATAAGAAACTTTTTGATTTCAGAGACTGTTTCTTAATCATCTTACCAGACTGCCTTTCAAGCATTCTAATAACTCAAAAATTAAAAATAGAAAAGTATCATAGTTTTTTTTTAAAATTTGTGTAAGGGAGACTTAGGGACATCCAGAGGGATCACATAATTATATAAAAGCTCACAAAAAAGGATTAGGTGGGATGGATGTTTCCCTGCCTGATAGATAATATATGTCTCCTTAATCCTTCAAGTGATATTCTATTTTTGGAGGGTCAGCCTTATTGAGATATAATTTACATATAATAAAACTCACAAATTTTAAGGGTACAATTTGATGAATTTTGACATATTTTGACAAACACATGTGACCCACAATCACAATCATAATATAAAACATTTCCATGAAATTAACCAGTTTGTAGCTATAATTAATGCTGCCCCCCTGTGTGGTGGCTTGGGAAATATTTTGAGGGATAAATACAAAATCAATGATAATGCACTTCTTTGGTTCATCTCCCAGAGCATAAAGGAATTCCAAAGGGCCTACATGGGACTGGGAAGGATTTCACTGGACAGATTTCAGAACTGCCACTTGCTTCCTTGTCTCATTCCCAGATTTCATAGGTTGGGAGACAACAGCCTAAACCAGGAGCCTTCAGCATGTACACTTGCTGTCATTTCTCATGTGAAACGAAAACTCACATTTCATTCTTCCTTGTTCAATATGTTATAGTCACACAGTTGCCTCTCATCCTACAAATCCACCAGAAATAATATTGAAATTAATATTGAAGAGCTCTTAACTTTTGACCAAGCGAGATGGTATATAATTTTTATTTTGCATACTGCAAACAACAGGATCCTGCAATGCTAGGTAGCCAAATTTAGAGGTTTATATTTGAATGAAATTTGCCAGTCTGCAACTTCCTGCAGCTAACACAGCAGCCCCACAGCTGCCCCCAAACCTCCTCCATGAAAATGAGTTAATTTGAACTAATAGGTCACCAAGGTAGTAAAGTGATAAGATTAGGAGTTTCCCTTGAGTCATTTATAGTCATTTTATGACCCTATAATAATATTTCTAGGTGCCAACCCAGTTGGAGAAATATATTGAAATGTACTAAGGAAGAGATCTCTGACTAACATGGCATTTTCCACATTGCTGCATAATTTTATTTTTTAATTTAAATAATATAGTTTAGAAAATATCTTTTTAAGCTTAAACATTTTGTTACTAATGCTTAAGTAATAAGAATCATAGCCACTTGTGAATAGGTAGTATCTCTCTTCAAGGAATTCACGATATTTTATACATTTAATTTTTCACTGTTTTCATATCTTTGGTTGAGAGTCAGGTGGAGCTGATGATAATTATATTGAACATTCTAACACCACATTTTAATATCTGAATTTAGATCCACCATAGGCCATATAATTTTTCTCAAACTTTGGTATGAAGGTGAAGTTAATGCCAGATGTTAATGCAGTTAGCCTTTAAACGAGTACTCGTGGTAGGTTGGAACACCTTCTTCCCCCAGGAAAAAATGGGCATAGGGAATTACATACCTTAGTTAATGTGAAAAGCATAGAGTAGAACCAGGGGCAATTTGATTGGCATGAAATCTTATGCACTGACTAAACTATGCCAAACATATTCTCATAAGTCTTGCTACTTTTGCAAAGTTTGAAAGAGGTTTTGATTTATGGGCCACTTATCTGAGTTATATATTTAATCATAAATAAGAAAAATACCCCATAATCATTAGGAACTACAGTTATAAGCATCTAGTATGTGCCAGGTACTTTATATAATGTTATCTTAGTATAAGGTAGATATCATCATCTCAGTTTTACAAAGAGGACACTGAGCATTAGAGAAGTTAAGTAACATAGGTCAAATCACCCATTTAGTAAACTATAGAACTAGTATGTAAACCCAAGACTCTCTGATTCTCAAATTTATGCTCATGTTCCCTTGATGTTTCAAGGACATAGTAAGCAAGTTCTGCACCCTAGTCTCTCAATCAAACTACAGAGATTTATGAGCACCTCTGATGTGCAAGGCACAGTGCTGGATTTTGCAGGTGCTAGAAAAAATGAAATCAAAGGACTTAGATTAGGATCTACTTAGGGAGACAAGACATTTGTGGTAGATTAAATATGGCCACAATTTCTTTGCAGCTCCTTCTATCACAAAGTAGAGTCTATCTTTCCACTCCTTGAATTTAGGATGAATTTGGGACTTACTTTGACCAATAGAATGTGGTGGAAGTGTCTAGACCTCAAGGGAATTTGCAGCTTTCACCTTCACCTGCTTGAAATGCTGCCCTTCGGCCTCCCTATAAGGAAGCTAGTCCTGGAGGATGAGTGACTGTGGAAGGGAACCCAGGTGCCCTGCTGATAGGCAGCAGCATCAACTCCCAGACAGATGAGCAAGGTCATTTTGCACCTTCCAGCCTGGCTGAGACTCCAGCTAAACGCAAGTGCATGAGTGAACTTCGGGGAAACCAGCAGAAGAACTTCCAGACAACACAAAAAACTGCAAGAAATAATATATCCACGTAATTGAAACTACTAAGGTTTGGGTAGTTTCTGATACAGCAATGAGTAACTGATACAGACATACCCGGGAAAAAGTAGCTCATGATATGGAGCAGTGTGTACCCGGTTTACAGATACATGGTCTATGCTCTACTAACTCTGGAAGTCAGAAAAGGGGAAATCAATGCTCAGAGGATTTGAATGGAGGGCTAAGAGGATACAGAGAAGAGAAAGGAAGCTCTTAGGGGTGAGGAATTTTTGGAACCAAAAAACAGGGATGGGAAAGCACAGCTCTTTCTTCAAGGAATAATAAGTAAGTTGGTTTGTTGGGAGCAGAATTTTCACTTCGTTGATTATATTATAATGCATTGTATGCCTACTAGGCATGAGGGCTATGGTAATTTCCAGAGATACAAAGAGGAATAAGTCATGGATTCTATTCTTAGCACACAGTTCCGTAGGGAAAACAGGTGCATAAATATATATGTAATTAGCGCAATTATAAAAATAAGGATTGAGGTTGAGAGGACGAACGTTTCCTGATACCCACTTCCTGCCAGACTCTGTGTCAGGCACTTCACATATGTTAGTGTGTGTGATCGTTTTTAGTGACAATATTTGTGTGCTTTATATACTCTGTAGTGTGTTAAATGATTTATATGCATTTTTCATTATCCTGCCATTAATCAATGAGATAGATTGTTCTAAGTCATTATCCATAGTTTATAGATTGGAAAACTGATACTCGGAAGGACTTGTCCAAGGTCACAAAGCTCATAAGTGACGTAGCCTGGATTCTAACCATGATTTAGTGTAGGTAGAGGGATGGGGCAAGGACCAGAGGTGGGGGTGACTTACTGTCTTGGGGGAATGTGATTGAACACATCATAACATGAGTAATATCTGAGTCTGGTTTTGAAGGATCAAAGGAAGTCAGTAAGCAGATAGTTCAGGGGACATTATCTTCAGGGAGAAAAGCAACGGCTTGAATTTGTGGAACAGCATGTCAGAGACATGGAAATGCGAGCAGGAAATATGAAGACAGGAAAGAAGAAGGAAAGCTGGAACTAGGTTAGAAAGGGCTTTCTGAGCCATGCTAAGGAACTTAGACTTGGTCTGGTAGCAGGAAATAACCCTTCAGAAGTTTGTGTGCAGTGTGGACAAGGTGAAAATGGTATTCTAGGAAATTGAATCTGGTGCTAAAATGTTGGGTCCGAAAGGAGTGAGGGTATGGGGTGTTGTAGTTGAGTAGAGACCCAGTAATGAGGGTATGATGGGCCCTTAGTAGGGCCAGGATTTCAGGAGGCCAGCAGGTGACATTTTTGTCCACTTCTATTGGACATCCTTTTAGAGATGCATCAAAAAGGGCTGCAACTCTCCCAAAAGTGTGAGGACTGTGGCCACCCGTCCTGGGAGCTGCACAATTCTCCGGGCTCTCTCCCTCTTTCCTTCATTGTCACCAACCTTCCTGCTGATGCCTGTGTAAGAGCGGGGCACGTCTCCCTCCCACTGCCCTATTTATAAAGAAACCCTACGTTCTTAAATGATTGAATTTAATAGTACACTGTGTAGGTCCAATCCTAGAGCCGATGAGAATTTTTAATTGAGGAGGGAATATTGAAACATACATCCTCAAAAACATTTACTTTGTGTCTACAAAACCTAGGTTGTAAGAAGGAGCTCCTCTGATTTTGTGTACCTTGTCTCCCCTATCACCAGCTTCGGGTGACCATAGGGGCTCTGTTACTGACCTAAAAGGATTAAGTGATTTGCTTAAGGCCTTCAAGTGTACAAAGGGAAAATGAAGACTAAAAGCCATGTTTAAATTCTCTCTCAGGGAAGGGACTTTGCCATGAAAATATTAATTGATGCATTTTTGTAACAGTGCATGTGATTATCTAACAGATTTCAATACTCATTAACTTGTTGGTGTGACAACTTAATTTCTCTCTAATAAAATGTCACAACGAATTTTCTGAGAGAATTTATATAAAACTCAACGGGGTAGCTCCCGGATGTAGAACAAGGTGAATGTGAGCAGGGAAGACTTCAGTAGACTTCTACTTTTCACTTCACACTCTTTTGTTGGTTTGAAATTTTATAATATATTCCTTTTGTAATTAAAGCAACTAGTTAATAAAGATGAATAGACTTTAGGTTTCATATCTTTATTATAAATCTTCAAATCTTTTGAGAACTGTGATTCCAAGTGTCTTAAATTTCTGGGATATAAACTATTTTATGACCTTTGGAAAGCTCACATGGTTACAGAATTCCAACTTTTTGACAGTTTCTTAAAATTTTACTGTTAAAACTCTCCTGCTTGGCACAAAATTATGTCCAGGCTGTCTCGGTGAGAAAGTGATTTCTGTTGTCTAAGTTACAAAATGAAACACATTTTCTACTCCTGGATCTTGGCGTGCCTTTGGAAAGCTATTTGTATTTATGTAGCTAAGTTAGAACAACAGCAGTGGCTGGGATGCATTTCGGCCAGAACAGAATCTGCAGAACTTCAGTCCTGCCAGATGGACTTGCTATGGCTGTTTCGCTGCAAGACTTGATTATTTTTGCAAGCTGTGTGAAAGAATTCACCACCAGGAATTATTTTAAATTTCATGACTTTTAAAAAAAAACTACAAAACCAATAGAACAGCTGAAAAAATAAGTTGCTTGCAAAAGGTCCGCCTTTATTATTATTTTTAAAATTTCTGTGATTGTGTAGGAGCAGGTGGTTGGGTGGGGAATATGGAAAGCCCTAGAAATGTAGTTCTGTTCTCTAAACAGGGCAGGACAGTGGGCTAATTAAAGTCAGACAATGGGCCATTTAGAAGCCTTAGAAAATAAAACATGCATTCAAATGAATGCCAAGCATATGGGATGTACCTGTGTATTCAAACATTGGCATTTTGACTTTACAAGGCATTGCCTGCTCAGAAAATGTTTTTTTCTTTTTTAATTCTTCCTAGGCCATGAAGGGGGTTAGCTGGCAATGTTAACAAGCAACATGCAAAGCACTGAGACTAAGCCAAAGGTGAGGGGCAGATGAGATGGTCCCAGGATAGACACTGATTCCCTTTATCAAACCTGGCAGCAGTTACATCTGCTGGCAATTCGTAAAAGCATTTTGAGGACAAATGGGATGTATTTATTAAAGAAAAGTTGCAGTTTTATAAAGAGCTTTAGTAGCCAAACACGAAGTGAACAACAGGTACTTCTAAAACAATAAGAAAAGATAAGAAAAATAAAGCAATAGCAAAGCAGGAAGACACACATTAGGCCATCTGATGCCCGTTTACTGTTGCGCCCAGGCACAGGCACATATGACAATCTTACAAAGCCAGAACACATTGTAGGATGGGTTCAGTTTATGAGAGTTGAAGAGATGAAAAACAATTTCTAGGGTAAATTTTAAGAAATCAGAGAAGGCCGTGAGCATTTCCTGTACTAGCAATGGTGACAACGTTTTTGCACTCACATGTCTGCAGAGCTTGGGACGCCTCGGTCCAAAGCTTACTCTTCCTATCATAGATTCAATACACCCTACACGTGGTATGTTCTTAAATGTGACAATGTGCTGATGGCTGCAGCAGTTGTGATTTGTTCCTTGAATTTGTGTACAGCCAGTGCCCTAGTTTTAAGGAATGGCTAACAGTTTGTGGACTTATTTACATTCTTTTGACCTTCTCATTGTTGATTAGCACCTCCATCAGAATGCCAAAGAGAAGTAACACAATATACAAATTGCCCAAGTTTCAGCAAGTTTTGGGGTGTATATCTTGATTAAAATTGGATTCCTACATGAGTAAAGAGTTCCATTTGTCCTTAGCCTAGAGGACTAAAACTGGGCTTAGTACCCAGGAAATGAGAGCTTTGGTGGTCTCCCTTTGCCCATCTTTTCCCACACTTTCATAAGAAAGTAAAGCCATAAGGAAATCCCCATCCTTTTCCTTAGTGGCTATTCTATTTATTAAGAGTATGTGTGAGGTAATTGAGTGTGCACAATGGTGAGAGAATTCCAGACCCCATGGGGGTTAAGAGAGCACTAAAGGAGAGGGTCACTAGAGACAGCAGGTTAATTGAGCTGTAAAGTCTATGTTTCACCAGGCTCAGGAATCTCTTCCAGCCCTCAGAAGGGAGTTGATGTGGTCTCTTCCTTCCCAATTGGAAAGAGTGGCATTCTGCATCCATTCCCAGGAGTGAGCTATAGGATGCCAGCCTTTCAGATCAGCTTGGCAATATTCAGAAAAGAAATCCTACTTCAGCAAAAGGCATAGCAGGGAAGTCAGCTGAAAGGAAGAAGAAAAGGTCAGAGAGAAATGGGTTGTGTGAGGTAGACCCAAGAGATCTCTAGGAGAGTGGAAAAGAGGGTTCTGTAAGGTCAGTGTGGCATGCTTAGACTCTGGTTCAGGAAGTGTTTTCCTTTTATACAAGGAGGCTCAGCTGCCCTGGAGAGTTCCTCCTGGAACAAGGTGGGACTATATTCTAGAAGCAGGTTCTGGGACAAAACTAAGAGATAAAAGTTCTAGAAGGAAATGAAAAGCTTCTTGGGTCTAGTTTCTTCTAAGATGTTTGAGTACCATGGAAAAGGAAGGTCCTGGTTTTGGTTTGGGCTGGGTGTGGCTTCGCTTGAACAGTCTACACTGCAGGGATGGGTGGGGAGATAAAGTTGAGTGGCCCAGAGGGAATAAAAGTCATAACTGGGGCCCAACATCATGTATGAAATCTGCAGGGTGATGTGAGGACCAACCAGCAGGACCTGAAGCAGAGTGGTTACTCCAAAGCTCAGACTTGTCTGGGCTGGAAACATAAACATAAGAAGGCAGTATGCCAGGTTAAAGACAGACTTTGGAGTCCCACACACTTGGGTCCAGATCTAAGCTCTGCTGCTTCCTACCTGATTCTTATTTTCCTCGTCTGAAAAAATAGATATGAGTACCACCCTCTTAAAGCTGTTGTGCTTTGTGTTGATAAATGAAATATATTTTAAAGTAGACAAATGAAAATATTTGTAAAGTCCTTATTTCAGAGCCCAGCAGTAAATGATAGCTAGTATTATTATTAATTCTTGTTTATCCAAGAGAGAGCTGAAGTCATGGACTTTTAGGCCGCCTCTGCTGTACCACTGTGCCCATCCAGATATAATATTAACCCTAGTGTCAGAACATTTGTAGGCCATATCAATGTTCTCGTGCTTTATGTGATTTTCTGTTCCCTGTTTTCCTGGCAAACTCAATTTGCAAAACTCTAGTTGAACCAGAGAAAAGAAGATTTATCTTTCTCAGAATAAAGAGGGGGTTCATCCTGGCCTTTTTGGGTGGAGGGGAGGGGTGCCAGCGGGTGGGATATGTTCTGAGGTCTGGGAAAATCTACCGAGTCAAGAAGAGAAACAGCTGCACCCAGCGGGGGGGCACACTAAGAACGCTGAACACTGACCCCCTCCCATCGGCACTGCACAGAAGATCTTTTTACATTGAGGAAATGTGGGCTTAAGAAAGTCCTATCACTTGTAGGTCAGTGCATTGATAGCAAAGCCTGATCCAAATATTAGGACTTTTATTTCTTTGTCCTGTCATTGGAAGCAGAGTTTTTCATGAAATGGTAGTCCATGATGAATAAATGTAATTCTTCGTTTGTTATCCGAGACTGGTTAAGTTTTTGGACACTCAAGACTGCAGCGTGGGAGTGATTGAAATGATCTTAATAAACTCCACTAGGTTGGAGATTTAACTCTAGCCGCCTTGACCTGCAGAATGCAGGGGGTGGCATTGCTGAGTAAGTATAAAATTAAGGCAGCTAACTGTTGTTTCTACTGTTTTGTTGTTTTATTTATTTATAGTGAATGAAGTTTTCAAACCCACATATGTTACCCAGTAGTCTTTCTAATGGTTTGACTTATTGGTATTATGTTAGACTTTGTAGTAATCGAGAGTATCTAACTTAAGGTTGCTATCCAGAGTGCCCCATAATCTAGTGCAGCACATGTTTGCTGTGACATTTGTCAAGTGCCACCATGTGCCAGATACTCTAAAATCCATAAAATCTGCCATTAGCTGAGCACTTGCAACATGCCATGTGCTTGCTTTAAGGACACTATCTACTTTCACTCTCATGACACCTTCTATGGTGGGTATCACTGTTTCCACTACATAGGAGGAAACTAAGGCCCAGAGAAATGAGAACACTTTCACACCCTAGAGTCAGAGCCTTGGTCTGTCTGACTCTGAGATGCAGGCGCTTGACCATTCTACCACACTGCCATTCTTCCTGGGCTGAAGGGTCCAGAAGGAACAAACAGAATTAGCAAGACCATAGCCAATTGGGGGAGAGATTTAAGAAAACAAGCAGGTATAGTGCAATGTAATAAGTAATTTAGCAGAAAAATATGCAGGAAGCTCTGGGAGCAGAGGGGAGTGTCTGGGAGATCTTAACAGGCAAGACTAGAACTGAATTTTCAAGGGTTATGCACCAGGCCGGCCACCCAACCTTCTCTTTCACTTCTCCACCCTGCAGACAAAATTGGTTTCCCCAGTGCACATCACAGACAGAACGCCTCCTTCCCTCAAGTCTGTGCCCCTCCGTGTGTTCTGCTTGAACTCTATGCCTGCTTCCTGCACACCTGAGTCATCTTCCTTCGAAGCTGGCCCAAGGTGCTCCCTCCTCCAAGAAGTCTTCTTCCACCCACCCTCCCCATGCTTTGTTCACCCTCCTCTGAACCTCTGTAATGTTCACAGATGGTCGCAATCACTCTTTTGGCAGTTGGAGCAAAGCCATCCTTTTATTTTTAATAGCAAATAATTCCTTCCCCCACAACTGAACTATACATTTCTTCAGGGCAACAACTTTCTTACATTGCTTTGAATTCTATCTAACCTCCATTGTTTCTTGCATGCAGTGGGTATTTAATAGCAGTAGCATTGGTTGAACACCTACCGTGTGCCAAGCCCTTGGCAAATATTAAATATGACCCTTATGATAACCTTGCAAGGCAGATATTATTATCCTCCTTTACACAGCAAGGTTCGGTAACTTTACCGTCATCACACAGTGGGCAAATGACAGAGCTGGGATTTGAATTCGGGTCGTCTGGATCCGAGGCCCAGACTCTTCACCATGCTATGCTTCCTGTGTCTTAGAAGATGAACTTCAGAAAACTTAAGTGCTGTAGGTTCCCAGATGACTGAATGATCTAAAACATTAGCGTCAAAATGCTTCAAACCAGGTATGAGCTCATTCTCGAGATTCAGATTTACTTTAAATCCTAAACAGTGAGATGGGAACATTTGAAATATGAATAACGAAAATGAAGACGATAAGAGAATGGGATAAACTTTTTAAAGTTTGAGTCTTAAAAATGAATACTGAGACCTAGCTCAAAGGATACAAAGTAGCAGATATGTGGGATAAACTAGTCTAGAGATCTAATGTACAACATGAGGACTAAAGTTAACCAGATTGAATTGTGTTAGGGATTTTTGTTAAATAAGTAGATTTTAGCTGCTCTTGCCACAAGAAAGTAACTATGTGAGATGATGGTCATGTTAATTTGCTTTGCTATAGTAACCATTTTACTATCTATAGATAGTATATCTATATATTAATACTATCTTTCTCTCTCTATATATATATATACACACATACATACATGTATGTATCCCATAACATCATGTTGTGAACCTCAGGTATATACTGTACAATAAAATTTATTTACAAAAATGAATCCTGAAATGAGAGGAATCTTATTAGAGACATGGCCCAACTCTCTGCTTTTATCAGCAAGGACACTGAGGCCCAGAGAGCAGAAGGGCATGTCCGAGACCACCCATAGCCAGAAGAAGGGGTTCAAACATATTAAAGAAGGAGCAGGTTCTCTTGCTGTAGGGAACGATGTCTCAGATGTACTTTGCAAAGTTCCAGGGAAGTCGAAGAAACCTCGAGGTGATATAATTTACAGCTTCCTATTGTGTACTTTTCCCCCTAATACTTCCCAAGAAATCCAAATGCAAATTGCAGATCTGGACGTCACGGCATTCACGCTCAGTGGCAACGGAATTGTGCACGTGACTAGTGCAGCGAAGCAGCAGCTGGATGTGTAACCAAACCAACGTCCCACGAGCAGTCCCAAAGGAAGGACAGACAGGTATCAGGACCGGAGGTAGACAATGTACATCTGTTCTACGGTTAGACTTTGCCAACCTCTCAACAAACATTTCAATTACTCCATGCCATAAAGATACCAAATGGCACCTATTCCCCTTCTGTTCCTCCAAATTTCCCCATCAAATATCTGCTATCGTCATACTTCTTTCCGTTGCTTGTATGTTCCTTCCAAAAATAATTAGGAAAGATTATTAACCAAGAAATCCAGCTGACAATATGGCCTCAGCCTACGTGTCCTTGATGCAGAGATTTTTAGCAGCTAATGTAAAGGTACAAATTTAGGAAAATGTAAAAAAAAAAGAAAATAACTGTAAGTAATTATGATTTGAAATGCAAACCACGGCACGTGGCAAGAGTGAAATTTCGGTCTGTATCTGTGTAGTATGTGTAAATCAAGGCCGACGTAATCCGAATAGATCTCCCATTTGGGATATGTTCCTCAGTGCAGACCTTCCGAAAACAGAACCAGACATCCTCACTTATTTTTCCTCATGTTTATGTAGGAGTAACTTAAAGGAACTTTCATATCAATTTCCTTATTGTTCTTGATAGGCACTTTGATGAATGGGCAGAGCGAAAGGGCTGTTACTCTGTCCACAAATCAAAAAAATAAATTGAACATCAGGCCCTGATATCTAGGCCCATCATGATTCTCCTCCGTACGCACGGAACTCCCCCGTTCTCCCACACTTTCCATTCCAAACTGATTTCCAGTTTCCTACTCAGCAAACTTTACAATTCCCCTCATGTCAGCTGTTGAATATTCAACGATTTTAAGTGAATATATATGACAGCTTATGAAAAACTTGATTAAAAATCTCAATAGCCTGCAAATTATTCACTGAATTTTAAAACAAAACTGAAACATTGTGGCTATTAGATTTATGGCTTTTTTTAAAAATAGATAATGGAGAGTTTATTGAATTTTGTGATGTTATTTAAAAATTTTCAATGATTTGCTTTTATGGAACTCAAATGAAAGAGTGTAATTGAAAAAAATGCACTAATCAGAAGTTTAATTATATATTTTTTGGTACTAGATGTTGGTAAATGACTCATATTTATATTTTATAATAGAAGATCTAATAGTGTAGTAAAGAATGCCACAGAAAAATTTGAGAAGGAAAAAAGAAAAGCCATTGTTTAAAAATAGAGATACATAATAATAGTTGTGAAACCACAGAATGATGGCTAAAATGTCTAGAAGTGGTTTTAATTTCCAGTCTTTGGTGAAAGTCTCTTTTGATGCAAGGGATTTTCTTTGTATTCCTGCTGCAAAGATGTGAAAGACATTTCATGCTATCAAAAACGGATGTTTGCGAGGGAAATTGCGGTAAAGATGGATCAACATAGTCTTGTGTAAATTTATCAGAGTCTTGTCACAAATGAAAGGGTAGAGATTTGAGCGTCAAATAGATACTTCCCAAGTATGCTTACCCAGGGGGACAGAGTTTTCATAATATATATGTATCATTTTTCTAGGACTGCTGTAACAAATTATCACAAAGAGGGTGGTTTGAAACAGTCCAGGTCTATTTTCTTATAGTTCTGGAGGTCCAAAGTCCAAAATCAAGATGCCAGCAAGGTTGTGTCCTCCGTGGGATGATAGGGAAGAATCTGTTTTGCCTCTTCCAGCTTTCGGTGGTGTTCTTTGACTTGTGGCCTCGTCACTGCAACCTCTGTGTAAGTGGTGGCGTGACTCCCTCCTCTGAGTGTGTCTACCCCTTTGTGTGTGTGTTTCTGTCTCTTACAAGGATACGGTGCACTGAGTGCCCATCCAGGTAATGCAGGGTAAGTGCCTCCTCTCAAGATCCTTCACTTGATTGCATATTTGCCACATAAGGCAGCATTCACAGGTGCCAGGGACTTGAAGTGGAATCTTTGGGGGAGGGGGATTCATTTTTTTTTGGTCTAGTACAATATGCTTATGGTAAAACCACATGGTAGGGTCCTTGATTGGTCATTGCTCATGCTGACAGCTACACAATGTGAGCATGTCTAATGGATGGCTTCCCTATCTGAACTTATCTGAGGTACTAGACCCATTGTCTCATAGTGCACCGGTATGAAAATGAGGAGGTAGTCTCCCTATTAGCCAAGGAATTAGAGCCCCACAGTGTCTTCCAGTGACAGGATGCTCCATGATTCCTGCTTATTAGGTTGCATTTGCAACAGGGACAGAAACAGGTACTTGAGAGTGGATGATTAACAAAGACGATATCCTTCTTGTGATTAAAGATATTTTAGAGTATCTGAGAGGATGAATCATGAGCATGTGGACAGTAAAATCAACTCACAGACATGCCTAAAGCCCAAATAACCACATTTTGGGACTTTACACATTTAATTACCTGAATTTAAAAGGTCATTAAACTGAGTATTCCAGTAAGATACTAGCATTGAGATGTTGGGTGATGTGATGGGAACACAAAGTTAAGGGTGAGTTCATATCACCTATGCACTGATGCCTAAGAATAAATACCATGGTTAGAGCTGGTTTGTCCCTTTCTTGTCCTAGAAATTTTTTCTACATGTTATATTTTCTTTTTTTTTTTTTTTTTTTTTTTTAGAGACAGGGTCTCGCTCTTGGTCAGGCTGGTTTCGAACTCCTGACCTTGAGCTATCCACCCGCCTCGGCCTCCCAGAGTGCTAGGATTACAGGCGTGAGCCACCACGCCCGGCCTTGTTATATTTTCTTTTAAAAAATTTTCTCTGTTTGCATGTCTCAGAGATTATTCTACTTTTAGTACACATTGACTTTTCCCTTTAAATATGGAATATGGAATTAGAAGTTGGGAGACCTGCTACTGGCTAGTTGTGCAACTTAGAAACAATTACTTTTATTGTTCTCAACTTAGTCATCTATAAAGTGGGAAACTGTGAAATTGATCTTATAGGATTAGTGTATCTATCCAATGACATAATACGCAAGGGAGTGCACTTTAAATCGTCCTTACATAAATATTATAAGTCTTCATGTCACATGGCTATGCTACCTGGTCTTTTATTCTTAGCACTTAGTCTAGTGCTTGGTTATATGCTCTTGTGTTTTTTAAGTGTGTAAGTATTTTTCCTTTCTATCAGGTTATTTGGTGTTTAATGGCACACACTATGCATTACACGTTTCTTGTATCCACTTTCTCGGTAACACAGTGTCACTGGGCCAATGGTAATAACTCAGAAAGTTCTTATCTGGGAGAGATAAGAACCTTGGCTGCGGTGTGTGAGGCTTGGACACTTGCTCTTTGCTCCATGGCAAAGTTCTCAAACAGTAATGTGCAAAGGAATCACTGAAGGAGCTTTTAAAAAAAATAACAAAATGACCATTTCCTACCTCCAACCCAATAACTTTATGTCAGACTTGGGAAAGGCCCAGGGATCTGCATTTTAAAATGAAATAAAATCATATGGATTATTATTAATTATATTTATATTGTTTTATCTTTTAAAAAGTAAAAACATCAAAAATTAAGGAGAAAAAACAGAATCCGTGGCTTGATAGGCACAAATCTTGAGCAAGAAGTTGTTACTAGGTAAATTTTAAAGAAAAAAAATACATCCACCCTTTGGATATATGCCTTTTATGTAACTTGCCCTTTTATATAATTCTGGGATAGTGACTTATCATTTGAATATAGGCACTGATGATGATACAAAAGGTGTGAGTTATATCCCTGTTCACACTGGGCAGATACAATGTCTGCTCCTTGACTATGGGTATAAATTCTCCTTATGTGTGACTCTTGTCTTTCCAATTGACAGTTTGCCCAGAACTTTCATCAAGTTTCAAAATTCAGATGCTCTCTCATCTGTAGTCGTAGCTGTGGCTGTGGCCAAGCAATCCACATCATTTCCACTTGAAGCTGTGGCTCTTTGCAAGCAGACTCTGCTTTCTCTCTCTCTCTCTCTCAAGAAACTAGGTTTGTGTTGATATTTTTAACACTCACCCCAGATGATTCAGAGCAGGCACTGTGAGAAACACTGACTTAGGAGCAGATAAGGAGCCAATTATTCAGATCTCTCTGAATCAGCTTAGCTCCATTTGTTGAACTAGAAGAGAGGAGGTGGTTTCAAAGAAAGGATAGCATAAAATGTGCAACAAAAGGTGTTCTTGGATGGGAGGAAATTGAATCTGGAGTTGGTTCACTTGGAATATGTCCCAGGAGTTTGATTTTGGAGCAGCGTTGAATGTGGTGCCAACGTGCTCAGCAGATATGTTGGAGTAGAATCAGTAACTGTTGTGTATCGGCCCCTGCACGTGACTGCCTCATTTATCCCTGGTCATCTGCTTTCATGCCCTGCACCCAGAAGATGCCAACAGATGCCGGACATTCATGTCATTATATTTTGCCTAATAGAATAGTTGGTTATATACTGATCTTGATAGCCAAATACTATCATCATTCTAGAATTATTTTTGGAGATCTGTGTGCAACCACTTAAACATTTTAGGCACAGAGTGGAGCTATTTATGAAGACACGGATGGCAGATAAAGGTTTTAGACTCAAAATATCTCCTACTAGGATATTTAAATTTTGATTTTTCATGTTACAGAAAAGATTTTTTTCCCCTAAGTTCTATCTTTTGGGTTTAGAGTAACGTGTAGATAGATGAAGGTCAGCATTATTCCTACCAGCTGAGCCCTTGTTAATTCATGGCTGGGAGAAATGAAAAGACATATCATCTGAGTAGCCAGCCAATACGATCACAGAGCTCTTGGAACACTTGCTGGCAGTTATCAAACATGCCATGACGTTAATAATAGTCTGAGATTTTTACAGCTGGAAGGGACCCTGGCGGTCACTTTGAATGCCTCATTTCATGTTGAGCCCAGAGAAGGAAAGTGACTTTCCCAGGGCCACATGGGTGGTTCCTGGCAGGGCCAGGGCTCCCTCTCCGCCCATGTTCCTCTGCCCCACCAGGATCCTCAGTCAGGAGCAGAACCAGCATTTATCGATTGTGATTTAAGTGCCATATGGTTATGAGGGAATGCAAGTCCTGTTTCCAAGGGCATGTAATCAATAGCAGATGAATAGGGATATAAAAGCTCTTTCAAAGAGGACATGAAAACTGGTGTAAAATAGATTAGGATGAGGAGAACAAAAGGGGAGT
Organism: Cheirogaleus medius; assembly: GCA_008086735.1. NCBI lineage: Eukaryota > Metazoa > Chordata > Mammalia > Primates > Cheirogaleidae > Cheirogaleus > Cheirogaleus medius. The sequence continues at coordinate 67,491,657 of VBSM01001265.1, read as the reverse complement.
TTAGGTTGTAGTGTGAATGTTGGCACCACTGAGTGAGAGACAGGAGATATCAAGTGGGTGTGCTCTGCAGAGGAAGATTGTCCATCATGGGGAAAAATGAAAAAGAAAAGTAATTCTATAGTACATGCCAGTTAAAGGAGGGATTTGCTCTTGAGAATATTAGACCCAGGAGTGGGGGATTGTTGTGTGGATAAAGGGAGAGAGAACTAACCTGAACAGAGAGCTCGAATCCCCAGGAACTTCAGAAATGTATTAAATTGGGACTTACATTAAATCTTGAGTTACTTGTCTGCCTGGATCGTTTTTCTGCCAGTAGATCTTTGACTGTGTGCTTCACTCTCACGCCTTGGTACACTCGTTTGCTGTAGTCTCCTGGGACTTAAGCAAATGGAATAGTCACAACAGATGTTGTGGATGGAGTGGATGGAGTCATTAGGTTAACTTACTGAGGAACATACTCAAGGGCCAATAATGGCGATGCTGTTTTCTCCTTGTTAGAATGGTAGAACTCTTGAATTTGAAGTGGCTTTAACGGAGTGGCTTCAATAGAGCCTTGTCTCTCCTGGTCCTTGATAGAGACTCATCAAAGCTCTGCTTAAGTGAAGGAAACACTCCATCTTCTACACAACAGCTCTTCAAAGTGCCCTCGTTTTTGTACTCTCACTTGTCAAGATTTACTCCAGCAAGATTTACAATTTATGCTTTAATCACAAGATAAAGGATTGTATGTAACTTGAAATAGTGCTTCTGACTCCATGAGGGCAAAGTTAGATTTGCATGATTCAGGTTATGGAGTGACACTATCCCTGCCCCTTGACATTTGTACCATTTGCAGGTTAATGGGGCTATTTTAAGAGGATTATGTTCCTAACAAGAAAGTCATTTATTATCTGTTTATTGTACCAGATAAGTGTGTTTTTTTCTCTGCAAAGACAGAGATTCAACACGAGGAGTCGCTGCTTTGAGACAAGGTCAAGGATATAAGAAGGGTCATTCATTTATTTAACAAATATTTATTGAACACTTACTACAATGACTTACTGAAGATACTATCGTGCTTGGCAATTTACACGTATTGTTTCATTTGATCCATTTTACCAATGAGGAAACTGAGGTCCAGGGCTAAGTTATTCGCCAAGATCTCGTAGCTGCTAATAACCAAGAGAGCTGGGATCCAGACTTAGGTCAGTTTGTAACACTAACAAACAGAAAAATTTGCTGGTTTCACCACATGGAAATTACAGAGAGATAATAGACTATAGAGGAAAACATTTCTCCAAGGTTCTAAAATTGGCAACATTGCTTCTAGAAACAGTGAACTTCTTGTGTTGATGATGGTGAAGCAATGACAGGAGAAGCTTTTGTTTGGACTATTCTAGAAAGTATTTAAGATCTGAATTAGTGGTTCAACTGGAAGGATTTTAAGATGTTTCTTAACTCTGAAGTTGTTGTTTGGTAGTGGACTGGATGGCTTCAATCCATTTTAATTGAGGGATTGCTGGCTTACCAGAAAATTCAGCGGGTACAAAATTTGGCATCACTGTGCATGGCAGAATATACTAATATTCTAATACATATATACTAATACATATATACATATATATATGACACATATAGCCAAAAATATTCTCTAATCTGGTTGAATTTTTTTGATAGTCTAGGATACATTTGACTTATGATTCAAATTATATTGCAAAAAGAATGAAAGGGAGGAAGAAAGGAAGACACTAAATCTATAACCAGAGGCAGGTGTGTTGAATAAAAGAGTTTGCTGGCCTAAGTGTCAGTGCCTATATAGCCATACATTAGTCACTGACTTGGGAAAGTCACAATCTCTCAGCTCCATTTTCTTCATGTATAAAATGGTGCAATCATTTCTTCTTAGCTGTCTTCAGAGGTTTATAGGGGAAAAAAAATAAGATATGTATATGACAAAGCTTTGAAAACTAGCAAGTTTCATACAAAACACCTATACAAGATAAAGAAGGAAAAAAGTCTAGGTTCCAAGACAATGTATTATTTAAATAAAGCCACATACGACCTGATTTTAGCAAAACAAGTTATTTGAATGTTCCTTTGGGTCTAATTTTGACAGGGTTTGGTCTATCTATCTTTTAATTGAAGAGGTTTGAAGTGCTTCTCTCAAATCCGCCTCAAATTTAAAGCTTACTGACCTTACGTTTATTCCAAACGAATCTAAATGTTGCTTCTAGAACTGCATGTGATGCATTATTATTATTTTTTTTTTTGGAAAAGCCTAAGGCTACATTTATTCATCCATTATTTATTGAGTATTTTCTATGTGTTAGAGCTGGGGATATAAAAGAACATGCTATCTAGTGGGGAGAGAAATACTGTAAAATAATTATAATGCAAATGTGCTAAGTACAATAACAGAAATATTCCCTAGGATATTCAGAGAAACCCAGAATGGGCTACTTCCTTGAGGGGTAGGGGGGGGAATCAGGCAATACCTGAGCCGGGGCTTAAAGGAAGAGGTAGGGGGAGTGTGGCGATGGCAAATGGGCGTGAACATTCCAGTTGTGGCGGACAGCATGGGCAAAGGCCTCGTGGCAGGAACAGAAGGAGGAAGGGGTAGGATGTGAGGCTAGGAAATGAGTAGGGGTCAATCCTCATGCTTCTGGTATGGGAAGGAGTTTGGACTTCATCCTGTGGGCAATGAGCCATTAGAGCCTTTTAAGCAAGGGAGTGGTGTGGTTAGATTTGCATTTGAGACAGACTTTTCTGGCAGCTGTGTGGAGGGTGGATTTGAGAATCATAAAGCTGCATCAGGAGTGAAGTAATGGGGTCTGCATAGTGGTAGGAGGGCGGGCAAGGATCAGACAGATTTGGAAATGACTTAGTTATGGGAAGTAAAGGAATGGGAAGATTTGAGGGTGATTCCCAAGTTTCCACCATGGATTGCTCTAGGCTCATAAGTTTCAGCACCATCATTACATTGATGACAATGAAACCAGAACAGACGATGAACTCCCTTGGGAGTGCTTTGGAAGACAGAGTCACATGACAGCACACAGAAATCATTAAATGTGTCTGGCGCACTGGGATACTCAGGCCAGGCAACTGCCGAGGGCTGGGAGGGTCAACATCTTTGGAATGCCTGTCACACCAAGTTCTGACACACTGATCGGGAAGCTTGGGACCAAGTGATTAAAGGCAGAAGCTTGGGGGACATTTACACTTGAAGGGTTGTCCGATGAGGAGGGGAGAACCCTACAAAGAAGACATGGGAAGACTGGTTGGAGAGGAACCAAGAAAAACCAGGGAAATAAAGCATCATAAAATTTAGGAAAAGAGATTTCAAGAAAGCAAGAAAAAGTATCAGACGCAGCTGAGTAGTCCAGGAAGATAAGGACAAGAAAGCATTCGTGGCTTTCAATTTGGTGGTTGGTGCTGACCTTAGCAAGAGCAGTTTGGAAGCGGAGGGGTGGCTAGAAGCCAGATAATAATGTGAAGGGAGGAGGTGGAGACAAGGAAGTGAGACTGTATCTTCTTGAATTTTGAATGAGGAAAGGAAACAAGAGATTAGATGATAACTGAAGAGAATTATAGTGTCAAGGAGAGGTTTGCTTGTGTTTTTATATCTATCTATGTATTCATGAGTGGGAAGGAATTGAGGATGTTTGAACAGGACACAGTGAAGGACTGAAGGTTTAGAAAGAGGGAGAGAATGGTGGAAGGAGGTCTTGAAGAGGAAGAAAGAAATTGGGGTCAAAGGTATAAATGGACCCTCAAACTCTGAGACTGGAACAAAGAAGGGTGGGGTGGGGGTGGGGCGAGGTGGTATGACCAGTGATGTCGGTAGCTCTAGTGCACATCGAGCAGCCTGGGGTGGGAGAGTAACTCAGACACTAAACGTCAGGACCAGGCAGGGGTCAAAGCCAGACAGTCAAGCAAAAGTAAGACTATACATCAGCGACACTCCGAGTGTGATCCGTGGGCCAGCAGCATCAGCATTGGCTAGGAAATTGCTAGGAATGCAGATTCTCAGGCTCTGCCCCAAAGGTACTGAATCAGAAACCCTGGGTGGGGGCGGCGGGGGAGGGCAGCCCTCCAAGTGATTCTGATGTTCTCTGAAGTTTGGGAACCGCAGACACATGTATGAGTAAGGCCTGTATAAGGTTCCTTTGGAGCAGGGCTGACAACTCTAATCTATGCCGTCCTAGCTGGGCAAGAGGGGAACATCTGACTGACTGATGGTGGGTGTGGACTGGGACAGCTCTGTGAAGCAGGAGGAGGTGGGAGCTGAAGAGGTCCAGGCTGGATCCTTTGTGTGTTTGCAGACAGTCTTGGCTTCACTTCTTTTTGAAGGGCTTTTTAATTGATGATTGTAATCTGAATTAGCAATTTATGCTTTATGTGTATGCCAAGAAGCCTAGGGGAAATATACCTATTCTAAATAAGTTTAACAAATAACCACATGGTGATTAATAGAGAATGAAGTTCATGAGATGGCAAATACCCAGATCAAAACTTCTGAAGTTTTGTCATAAAACAAGCAGTCTTATGTACTAGTTGGCACTGACTTAGTGCAAAGCATGGGGCTATATGCTACAGGGGATGCAAAATAAGTTTAGAACATACAGCAGATGTCCTCAAAGAGATCCTATTTTAGTGAGAGAAATAAGACATTCTCATGTGAAAGAGGAGGGGCGAGGGAAGAGTACACTTTGGGTTGTTGATGAAAGTTTTGTGGGAAAGGAGGGGAGTTAGGCTGGACTTAGAAGCATGTGGGTAGGTTAGGAGGAGGGAGAATGCCCTTGCAGACAGGAGGCATGAGCAAAAGCTAAGAGGCAGGAAGGAGCAATGCATGTATGCAAGGGGTAAGGAACCCATATCATTGGAGTTAATAGATTTAAATGCCGTCTCTCTGTGGATAAATTTCAAATGGATGTCCCTAGTGCAGACCTGGACTTTAGACTTGGATATCCACCTACACTTGATGTGCAGTAGACATCTCAACTTCACATGCCCAAATCTGAACTCCATTCTTCCTTTCTGTATTTACTTTACCTGAAACCTTCCTTATCCCAGTTGATAGCAACTCAGTTCCAAAACTATAGACTCCTCTCTGTCTCACCCCTCACAACCCATCCTATAAGCATTCCTGATGGTGCAGCCTACAAAACAGATCCCAGGTCTGCTGACTTTTCTTCACCTCCACTGCTAATATCCAGGTTCAATCCACTGTCCTCTCTTGCATTGATTAGAAGGAAGCCTTCTAACTGGTCTAATGGCTTCCACTCTTCACCCTTAACCCAGTTTAATCTCACAGCAGCCAGAGTAATCCTTTAAAAAGAAAGTTCAGTTGTGCCATTGTGTCTGCTCTAAACCCTATAATGGTTTCCCATGACACTCAGAGTTAGAGCCGGTCCTTACGATGGCTCTACATGACCTGTTCCCTGATAGCTCTGTTCTCATTTCCTGAGACTCACCCCCTTGCTCACTGCACTCAGTTTCTGAGATGTACTTCTGCCTTAGAATTTTTGCATTGGCTATCTCTACTATCCAGAATATTCTTCCCCTGAGACAGGGAACTTGCTGGCACTGCTTTGGGTATTGCTACAGGCATTGCTTAATTTTGCAAACATTGTTTAGCGGAATCAGGAAGTCTCAAAACAAAGTGTCAAACTACCCTGATCAAAATAAGATGGAGACAGGACAAATTCCAGCCTGTTAGAACCAAGATCTTGGAGATATTGACTACCTCTTGACCTTACAGCTTCTTGATACATTTCAACACCATAAAAGTTTCTAAGGAAATCTCCCACTCCCATCATGCACCTGATACCATGACACTTCCTGTTGGACCATATTTAGTCAAAAGGAAGGTGTCACCCTAATTCTAGGAAAACGTCACCCCTTTCCAAGAAATAATATGGATATTCCTCCCCTTGTTTAGCCTATAGTTAAGCCATTGCTTAAATAGAGGGGCTAAAGAAACCACAGGGCCAGTTCTCCTCTGCAGGGAGAACTAGCCTCTACTGTGTCTGTGGAATAGATTTTCTGTACTTTCTAAATAATACTGGATTTCACTTTAAACTGTTGGCTTGCTCCTGAATTCTTTCATGTACAAGGCCAAGGACCTCACTTGGACGTCAAGTGGCTCCCAGCACTGGGAGTCAGGTTTCTGTGTCACCCTAATTATCCACACAGCTAAATGCCTTTTTCTCCTTCAAGTCTTTGTTCAAATGTTACCTTCTCAATGAGAACATATTTTGAAGTTGCATCTTTCCTATAAAACATTCCTGATCCCCTTACTCAACTTTTTCCATGTAGCAATTGTCACTTTATAATGTCCTGTATAATTTTCTGATTGAGTAGGTTTATTGTTTATTGTCCGTCTGTCGGCTTTTTGCCAGAATGTACACTCCATAAGTGCTGAGGTCTTTATATGTTTTTTTCTCGCTGCTACATCCCGAGCGCCAATGCCTGGCACATAGTAGGCTTTCAGTAAATATTTGTTGAAAGCATTTATTTTTTTTTTTTGGTTGAGAATAATGGAAGTCTTGAAGGTCTTAAAACCTGGCTGTAAAAATTTATACTTTATAATGTAAATGATGGAAATCACTAAATTTTTTGAACAGAAGAATATTACGACTTTTATCATATCTTTTGGGAAAATTAATCTGAAGGTAGATCCTAGAATGGGTTGAGAATGAGGAAGCAGACAGGGTGGGAAATGGTAAACAGAGGCTAGCTAGAACTAGTGAAAATGACAAGAAAAGGACAGATTTAAGAGACCTTTCAAAGGAAAACACACCCACACATGTATATACACACACCAAAAAAATACCATGATTAATAAGAGAAATTAAGAAGGCAGGGAAAAGAATTGGTTTTGATGGGGAAAAAAGAATTGGTTTTGAATATGTGACTTAGAGGTTGTGGTGCCATAATAACATAAAAATAAAAATATCCTCTAGACAGGACGACAACCTGGACCTGGGTAGGAACTGTACATCCAGGAAACACCTTTAAAATTATGATAATTAAAGCTATGAAAATAATGTTCTCCAAGGAAGACTTTGTAGCAAGAGAATAATAAAATTCAAGCATTGAGCCTTGGGAAATGCTACAGTTCTGATGCCCAGGGGAAGGAAGGGGCCGGGGGAGGCCATCGGGTGGGAGGGGTGAAGGGCGGCGAGGCCAGAAATGTAGGAATCTACCAGAATAGTAGCATCAGAGAGTGAAAGAAAGAGGGAGTGTAGAGAAAAAGGAATACTCAGTGGTGTCAAGTATCTGGCACCTGGTAGGTGCTCGTGGAGTAAATAAAGTGCATTAGAGAAGTTGAGGAAAAGGAAGGTGAGAAAGACCACAGGGTTTGGGAAGATGAAGATCTGTAGAAAGTGGGAAAGAGCAGTTTCCTAAGAGGTGAGGATGAAACGCTTTCTCTGGGGCTTCCTGGGAGGCTGGGTGGTAGGAAACCAGAGTAGTGTTATGAGCCACGCTCTCAAGCAGGGTACAGACAAATGAATACTGACATTTTGCAATAGCATAAAAGGGGAGCTAAAATAAATTTTGACAAAGTAATGAAACCTGCTACAAATTCCTTAAAGTATCACCTGGTATATCCTTCATGTTTTTGAGAAGTCTGAATGCTGCTTAACGTACCCCACCCTCCTTTTTTGGGAGAGGAGTGATATTTAGGGTTTAATAATGTTACCGATATTCCTATTCCAAAACACTTTTTTCCCCTGTGCATTGTGTCTATTTGAAGAATCCACACCTGCAAAACCCAGGAGAGCTTAGGAGTTTTTATTCAAATACTCTAGATATAAACTTGCATTCAGATCAGTTGTTGAGAAAACAAAGACGTGCTTCCGCAGAGAAAGCACAAGGTTTATCAATAGGCATCAATTTATCCTTTAGTATTCAGAAATTTTTTTTTGCACTGTAGGATTGTGATTATCTATAGGCAACAAATTGTCTCAGTCACATCATCTCCGTATTCCCCTTCACTTTGATGAAGAATTTGGTCCACGGTAAATTTAATGGTGCTGTTGCTTTAAAATTGTTTTTCAAAATTAAAAATTTTCTCCATCAAATCAAACTCATATATTGGAAATTAATTTTATATTTAAAACACAGGTGATTCCTAAACTGTTTTTATTTTTTATTATATTTTTTTCAGTGAGAAACATTTTATCTTTTTTTTAAAAAATAGAAAAGCTGCTATTGCATTTTAAATCTGCTCAACTCATTGCTAATGAGCATCATTTGGGTGAATAGTAAGTTTCAGAGGATAATCAAGCCCTTTACACAAATGAGAACATCTGCAGTCACCCTAGGAGTGACAAAATTATGGGGCTATCAATCCTTGTGCTTCAGGGCATGGGCTGATCACCAGCTGGGAGACAGAAGATATTCCCCCAATGGTGTAGCATTTCAATAATATCTCATCAATTACAATCTGATTTTCTTCTTTATTTGTAATTTCAGAATTTTCAGGGATACACATGTTTTGGTTACATAATTTGCTTTTGTATAGTTCATGTCAAAGTTATAAGTGTGCCTTTCATCCAGTTAGTGTGAATTTACCCACCCCTTTCTCCCCCCTCCTACCTACTTGATTTCCCTTGAGTTTTACTTCCTTATGTGCACATAAGTGACTAAACTGTTTTTAAATATCAAATACACTTGCAGCACTTGAAGCACCTTCATATTTTACTATTTTTGATGATATCCTCTGAAATGCCTTTTCTTGCTTTTAAAGTCTTTACAGTTTCTAAGCAGGTGCTTGTGACTTTAGGGAATAAGGAGAGAGTTCAAAACAAAACAAAACAAAACAAAACAGAAAAGAAAACAAGAAAAGTAAAACCCAAAACTATCCTATAACTTTGGAAAAGACAAAATTATATTCTGAGTTATGTGACTGGACAATGGCATGATTAAGATAGTAGATGATGTCTCTCTGAATCATAGTCCCCCATACCACTGGAGTGTAGGCACACTGTCACTCAAGACAGCAGAATAAAAATTCCGAATGATGAGTTATTGGTGGACAGCATCCATGTGTGTTCCATTCTCTACCTGTCAGGGAAGGGCCAAGAATCAGGTCCCAGACAGCCTAGTGGCATACAGTGTGTTGGGCCAGTGCTAGCCCTGGTGCTGTGGGTCCTCCCTCCTCACCCCACTATCCCAGCTCAGGCTGTCTCGCTGAGGATCACGGTCCCCTCACAGAGAAGAAGGAAGATGACCACCCAGGAACAAATAGTATTAGCCCTACACCCACTAGAAGCTCAGCGTTAATGGTTCTACTTCTGATCTGGGGAGTTGATATCTTATTAGTTTTATGGTGGGAAATCTCCAGGAGAATACAAGGAAAGACAACATACAGTCTCTAAGTTCATCAACTAATCTTGAAATGTTCAAAATATTAGTTATTGAGCAGAAAATGATAATATTATTTATAAAATTTTAAATTTGAAACAAAGACTAAAACTTCTAAAGATGCAAGATCAAATCAGTTAACATATTAGGATTGTGTTGAAGTTTGGTTTGTCCACACCGTAGGTATCCACAACCCCCTCCCAATCTACCATTTCTTCCCACCTTTAAGCCTCATAGCTGGACCCAATACCCAAAGATGTAATTACCACCTTGTAAAGACATCTGCACTTTCATGTTCATTGCAGCATTATTCACAGTAACCAAGGTATGGAAAAAAACCTAAGCAACCAGCTGTCAACAGATGAATGGATAAAGAAAATGTGGTATGTATGTGTCTGCATACATATATACGAGGATTGTCCAGAAAGTATCCATCCATGTAACCATTCTCATTATATCAATAATGGCTGGATACTTTCTAGACACCCCTCCTGTGTGTATGTGTGTGTGTGTGTGTGTGTGTGTGTGTGCGTGTATGAATATAATTCAGTCTTAAAAAGAAGGATACCCTGGCATTTGCCACAACTTGAATGGACCTGGAGGACATTATGCTAAGTGAAATAGCCAGACACAGAAAGAAAAATATTGCATGATCTAACTGATACATGGAATCCTTAAAAAAAAATCAAATATATATAGATAAAGAATAAAAAAGTGGTTACCATAGGTGGGGCGGGGGGTGGAGGAGGAAATGAGAGTTAGGTCCAAAGTAGCAGATATGTAGGATAAACAAATCTAGAGATATAATGTAAACATGAGGACTACAAGTAATAAAATTGTATTGTATTAGGGATTTTTGTCAAATAAGTAGATTTTAGCTTTTCTTGTCACAAAAAAGTAACTATGTGAGATGATGAATATGTTAATCTGCTTCAGTATGGTAACCATTTTACTATAGTGTATAGTGTATGTATTTCATAACATCATGTTGTAAACCTGAAATATACACAATTAAATGTATCTTAAAAAACTGCAAACGGCACTGCTACCAATAACCAATTGCGTATCGCAGAAGATAGATGCTCTTCTGGCTCTCACTGTCTTGTTAGATTTGAGATCAGACTTTGAAGAGCTGTGGCATTTTAAAAAATTAAATTTTTCTTTCATGGTACTTTACAAGCCATTTTTGAAATATTTCTTCTGTCATCATTTATTAACATTTAAAATGCTAACTTTTTCAATCTTAAATTTGTTCCCGAACAGGTTGGTTTTATTCTATATTGACACTAACATGACATTTGTATAATCGGAATGAACAAAGTGGGAAAGATCTCTACATAGTTTGAGTTCATGAAATAACAGCTCAGGTTCTTCATATACAATTAGAATCTCTTCATCCTTAGCCTTAAGATCCTAAAGTAAGGTGCATGAATAAACGATACTTCAAGTTCTATACAAATTGCATTCTTCTTCTGCACTTTATAATTGAGGGCTTACAGAAAGTTGTTACATTTAACATCAAATTTCACTATACTGGAAAAGAATGCTCTGATATTTGAGTCCTCATTTTATGAAAATGATGTTCAATTTAGTCGATCTTTCAGAATAAATGCCTACTCTATGAAGCAAAACAAAATCTAATAATTAGTAATTAAATGTAACTAGAATTATGAAAATGTTACCAAGAGTTCTAAATAGTTCTCTGGTGTGTGTTTTTATATTTTTATATGTTCCAGCCAGAGTGAGTGATATTTCTTTTTCTAACTTTGTTTTCTGTTATGACTCAGTAATGTCAAAAATAAAAATTAGGATTATTAAAATTTTTTTTTTTATTGTAACAATCAGCATTGACTTACCACTTTCCATCCTGGATGGTTCTGTTGGATTTCCTTCTTAACTGCAGTGCGGGATTTCTGGCGAATGGCGTTCACTCCCTGGTAAGGGACCCTGGTCTCCTAGAAAGCTCAGCCTGGTCCTGTGGGAAAGCCTTCTGCACACGGTAGTGATGCTTCTGAAATGACCTGTTCTAGATTTGATTAAATGCAAATCCTTTGGTGTGTGTTTCTCTACAATTTGCATCCCCAATGTAGATTATATATGAAGGTACTTTTCTCTTCCCCAAGATCTTTACAGCAACAATGAGTTTCCATTAGGAACAAACTCTCTTATATGTTTATTATGGAAACAGGGAATCCATTATTTGTTTTATGAATAACAGTAGCATTTTCCATGCCTTTAATTTATAGTTAGGCTTTAAAAAATAGTGTGTATGAACAAGCCCATATTTCCCAGTAGGTACTATGCCTGTAATACTTAGATTATGGGCACATGATTTTTTAAAGCCAGACATCTTTCAGCATAGATCAAAATTCTAAGAAGAGGTTTTCATTCATTTCACTACTGTGTACAAATAAAAATTAATGTCACTTTAGTACAATTGGAATATCTTTTTATTTTGTATAAAACATAAATATATGATCTATAGCAGAGGTTCCTAATCCTGGTAGTACATCAGAATCATTTGTGAAGCTGTTAAAAAATATCTTTGTTCAGCAACCCCCTGTCCAGTGGAACTCCGAACCTTTGAAATAGGGCCTGAATAGTTCTAATTTAAAACAACGTTTCTCATTTTTTTAAAAAAGGTCTTTTTGATGCATAGCCAGTGTTGTGAACTCCTCTAGAGCAAAATTTAGAAAAAGAAATGTTTAGGTACTTTCTGGTATTTCTCATTCATCCTTAACTACGCATACTTGCTGCTTAACTGAATTTTGGTTCTGTCTTTTGGTCCTAAACAGAGTTAGAGTTCCTGGACACCATCCTAGTCATTCTGGATTTGTATAACACATGGCATTTCAGGACTTCAAATGGGTATCATCTACTGGTTCTCAAGCCTGCCTGTGCCTCAAGTGCCCATGTCTCATTTCAGACCAATGGAATCTAGAATCAAAGTATGTTCTAGAGATCCCCAGAGGTCTTGGAGACTGCTTCAGGGATTCTGCCAAGTCCAAACTATTTTCACAATAAAACTAATAAGTTATTTGTCTTTTCATCTTTTATTTTCTCATGAATGTACACAGTTGTTTTCTAGATGCTACATCACAAATGATATCACAACAGATTGAATGGAGAAGCAGATAGGAGAATCCAGCTGTTTTCTATGAAGCTAGACATTAAGAAAATTTATAGAAATGCAAAACAGTTCCACTCTCCTTATTACAATTTTTTGGTTTGGTTTTTTATTTCTAAAGTAGTTTATTTACATTAATATGTAATGGTTTATTATTATTTTTAAATGAACAGTTTTAAAATTCTTAGATTTAATTTTTAACACAATAAATAATGTGGATATAACTCTATTTTAGAAAACCCTTGGAGTTCTCAATAATTTGTAGGAGAGTAAAGGGGTCCTGAAACTGGAAAGTTTGAGAACTACTCCTCTAGAAAAACATCTATATTTTAAATGAACTTCTACGGTGTTCTAATGCACACATTTGAGAACTTTGTGTTTGTACCTCTCTTACTAATAGACTATACCTCTTATGGTCTCTCCATTTCTAAAAGAAAACCAAGAAGACAAAATTCGTCTCAATTTCCCAGTTCCTGCACCTGTTTTCTTTACACTTTTAAGCAAATGACAAGAAAGGGGAAAAAGTATGACCACTGTGATTTGTATCTTTTTCCAAGCAGGGGTGCCCTGGAGCCAACCCAATTCATCCTTGCTTACTCTTCCAATCAATAGCTCCATGTTCAAATAAAATATAAAACTATTAAGTTACTATTAGTCAATAATATCTAGTTACTATTTCTATAGTAAATCCCCAAGCATATGGATTCTTCTAAACGGCATACTTTTAAAAGAGGCTGGAACATTTTAAACCTTTCAAGCAGAATGAAACCATTTAAAAACACAGACATGACTCCCTATCGCTGATAGAATAAAGACCAACCCCGCTAGCACGGCATCCAAGACTCTACATAACCTGGCCCCATCCTATCTTTCTGCCTTGTCTGTCACTGTTTCCTTCCAGGTGGCCTGTGCCCCAGTGCAGGGTTTCTCCTAGTGTAGTCTTGGACCACTTGCCTCAGAATCACCTGTGAAGCTTACAAAATTCATTCTATCCCAGACGGGCGGAATCAGAACACCTGGTGATCATGCCAGATAATCTGCATTTTAAGCAAGCCACCTCCTGCCCCTATGAGATTCTTAATAAATACTAAAGGTTGAGGAACCCTGCTATCGCTACCACTGATTACTCAGTGTTTTATAAATAAGTCATGGGCTTTCACACCTCTATGACTTTGTTTATAGTATTCCTTCCAACTGAAGGACCCTTGCCTCGCTTTGCGTTGATAAAAGATCTAGAAATCTTTTAAAATTCAGCACAAATGCTACCTTCTCCACGTAGTTCGTAGTTTGTTTATATATTCAAAAAGATTGACTTAGTGGCCCATTTCAGGGTGCTCCTTGCTGGAATCTCTGTAACGGCACTGGATTCATGCTGTTTTCCACTCTTGCCAGTGGTTTGCACACCCATCCCCCAACTCCATCCAGATTGTCTCTCTCTCTCCTTCTCTGTAGTTTCATAGCACTTTGCTGAACACACAGTACATCCCCAGCGAGTGCCAGCCATGCTGGAAAGCAGCAGAGATGATGGTTTCTAGGTACAGGCAGCAATATGTAAAAGATAAAGCATAGCAAAGGAGAGCCCATTATTTTTCATGGTAAAGAAACATGACTATGAGTACAGTGCTCCCCCTTTATCCCAGGGGATACGTTCCAAGATCCCCAGTGGATGTCTAAAACCACAGGTAGTACGAAACCCTACATATACTATGTTTTTTCCTATACATATATACATATGATTAAGCTTAATTTATAAATTCAGTACAATTAAGAGATTAACAACAATGATAATAAATTAGAACGAATATAACAATATATTATAACGAAAGTTATGTGAATGTGGTCTGTCTCTGTCTTTTAAAATATCTTACTATTTTTAGACCACTATTGACTATGGCTAACTGAAACTGTGGGTAAGGGGGAAGGAACTATTATATAATCTTTCTCTTTCCACAAACCAAACACAATACTGAAGAGTTTGTAACTGTCTCCTCATAGGCTGGTCCTATGTCTGAAACTCAAAGACATAAAGATTTCCTAGAGGAAGTGTACTATAGCAATGTCCATACACTGCAGAAGCATCCAGCCATTAGACATCATCAGAAGAGCTGAAATACATTGAAGCTGAGAAACTGATTTACAATACATACTTGCTTGTTCTTTAAAATACTCTCTAGTATGTGTACTGCCTTTGTTTGGAACTCTAGAATTGCTCACATAGAATTAAATATATTTTTTTAAAAATCCCAGAAAAGATTGCTTTCTTATACCAAAAAAACAGGTATTCTATAGAATTGGGGGGGAGGGGGGATGGTTGTTGCTAGACAGAGGTGGCTTGGTGACAGGCCTTGGCTGTGTTTGCTTCAGTTGCTAGGGTGTTCAGAACCCTGGTACGTGCTCTATGGGGCAGGTAGCTGGGCCACAGTAAGGTCTCATGAAGGTCTGGGGAACCCTACTGAGATGGAGGGAAACAAGGGTAAGTTTGAGTAGAATAAACACCAATTCACAGAGCACGATCCATATTAGTCTGCTTTGTCTTGTATTGGGAACACCCCTCAGATACTCCCAACCACAGCGTTTCTGTACCAGCCTCCTTGTTCATTCCAGGACTGGGCACCTGCTCTGGGGTTGGGCAGCTCCTGACGACTTGGCAGGGGCTTCATTGATAAATTTGCTGTGAGGCAGACATGGTGGGCGTAAAGGTGAGGAGGGCAGGTGTGAGGGACCCTGGGGCAGGTGCGCTAGGGTGGGAACCAAGACACCTTCTGTTTCCCGAATCCTGCCTTTGTTCTAGGGCTTTCCTCTCACTAGGCCTATACATGAGAGCAGTGGAAGCGAGAGATAGGGCTTCTCAGGGGTTTGAGCAATGTGTTCCATTCACACAGGGCAGAGGGGCCCAGGAAATCCTTACTATAGTGTGCAGGAGCGGAAGTGACAGGATCCATGGGGAGGCAGAGGAGAGATGTGCTAGTGACACAGGAGATGCCCCCAAATGGTGCATGGAGTGGGCATGGATGGGTACAAGCCCAGCGGGCCCAATGGCATTCCCCCATGCTGGTGCGGGTTCCTTTCCTCCCTACCCTGGGCAGGTGTGCAGAGCTGTTTGATTCAGGCTGCACTGAGGGGGTAGCTATGTCTGCTCCTGTGGCACAGACTCAAGTTTCTAGGTCTGCTCCACTGGCTTTATGCTTCTTCGAAGGGTGTGCAGTGACTTCTGATGAAACATAAACAGAGAGAAGGGGCCACCATAGTTTGCATGTAACAGTGAGGACGGCTTGAGGACAGAGCTAGTGGCTGAGCCTGAGTACAGCAGAGGGCAGAAAAGGTACCAGAGTGGCTACGCCAAGCCAGCTGCATTGTCACTTAGAGGGACCTTTCCCGAGGATTTGGAGTAAGGAGACCTGGGCACTTATCATCTGATCTTTCTACGTGTGGCCAGTTTCATGGCCACAAGCTTTCCCTTGAATCTGAAAACAGCTGGCTTGCCAATACTCTGACATTTGGACATAGGGAAGCTCAACTGGAGAATAATATGCTGATGGAAACCTGTTTCCACTGGAAAGGACATTCTGAGAGTGGACAGCCTATATTCCTCGGTTGGCATGGGAGAAAACCCAGTCCGACATCCACTGCAGCAGAGTAAATCCCACCATTGGAAAAATGTTTAAATTGGTCCTGGCATTTTTTTTGTAACATTAGAAATACAGACATATGGGGGTACATAAGTACCACTTGAGGCGTATGGCTTTGGTGGCAGGACATGCTTCAGGGGAGGTTGACCTGTAGCCCTGGGAGAGGATGGAGCATAGTGGCTTGGAGAGCCACTGGGGATGTAGGTATTTTATTTCTCAGGCTACATCATCTTGTGACACCACTGTCCCCTCTAGGAAGCAATGAGAGTGCAGAAAGTGTCTCTCTGGGGCAGGGGAGATGGATGGATCTGTTTGCTGAGCCTGAAGAGGGTCTTGGACCCTGAGCCTCACATTTCAAGAAACCAGTCAATTCCCAGAGTCCATTCCCAGAATCCAGGAGAGAAGGGTTTTTAGGGATTGGTGAAAAAGCTGAGTGAGCTGGAATGGTGGCACCGAAGGAAAATGAATGCCTGCCTGGTCATTCCCACCCCAGACTCCAATACTTTTCCTCTGGTGAAGAGCTGGCCTCTGGGTCCTTTAACTGTGGTGTAGTGAGGGGAAGAAGCAGAGATGGCAGGAACGAAAATAAATCCCTCTTCTCAACTATGAGATAGTCCTGGGTTACCAAAAATTCTAGTATTTTGGAAGTGTAAGTTATATATATGTATGTGTATATATATATATATATATATAGGCATCCTGAATGTGAGAGTTGAAGTGGAGATTTTGACTATGTAAGTCAAGAAGTAGATTCAAATAATTTTATTTAAATAGGGAATTTATTTCACATTTATTAGGTGCAAGGTAACAAGCTGGATATAATATAGTAGGCCCTGGCCAGACATGCTGTGCTCACCAGCTTTCTGGCATTGTGACATTGTTAATAGCCAATTGCTTGTGTCCACAGACTGTTCACCACTGCACAACTGCAAAGTGACTGTGCTTGGTAGTGTCCTTATTATGTAACCTGTGGGCAATGGCACTGGTGGTATAATGTGAAATAGTACCCAGGCCAACATGTTAGATTCAGATATTATGGTTTGCTAAAGACAGTTTTTACAATATTACAGTTCTGCTTGAGTTTTAGCAGACATATCTGGGTAAAAGAAGCAGGTAAGCCCACTCAGAGATTCTTGCTTTCTGGCAGGAGCTTGGCTTGAAGCTTGGCCTAAGCACATCTCCAGGAAGAACTAAAGGGACTTGATAAACTGCCTTCACAAATAGCCTCTCGCATACAGCTGGGTGTGAATTGATGAAAAGGTCCCCTTCTCACCGACCCAGGCAAAGTACTGTACCTTATTGAAGCGATGGTACCATCACAGATTGTTAGACACACCATGACTTTGTGTGTCTATGAGAAAGAAAGGAGAAGCTGTTTGAGACTATGACAAAATGCCTGTCGATAGTCCTGATGCATGAACTGGTCACAGAATCTCTCCTTACTTTGGAGGTGGTTTCTTTTTACAATCAATTTTGAGGGATTTGACAATTTTTCCTGCCTTTAGTTGCATTGTTTGGCATTTAAAAGGCAATCCTTTTGTGTATTTCCCACCAAAATTATGTAACACACCTTCATATACTTGTAGGTATCTACTCTTCTTAGGGACCGTGAACATTAGGTTTTTGCTTTGTAAGAAAACATAGAATTGTGACAATTCTTGCCAAAATGGATATATGTTTTACTAAAATACCAAATTTATGTCCACTGTTGCTTCTGTGCTTTTTCTGGACATGGTAATTTTAAATTTCAGTGCTTATTATAGCATACTCTTTTTGAATACATTTTGAATGACATTTAAATCCAACATACGTGGCCCTAACAAGGCACACGAGGACAAGGGTGATCCTCTGTCCACGTTTGCCTGCAGCAGTTTGGGTTTCCTCTTGTCATCGCATCCCGTCTGGTTTGTGTCCCCTTTCATTCTCAAAAGTGCCTGTTTGGAGGATAAAATCATGCAGTCATACTCCACATACCTCAATGGAGGTGACAGCATGAACAGCTATGACTAAGTTGCAGTGACGCAGGCAGTGACAACTATGCCATAATCATTGCTTGGACGACAGTGATTGTGAGCACGACTCCATTTCAGAGATGCTGAAATGTAAAAGCGCAAGTATCTTAGAGTCCGTGTTATAAGGAAGAACTTTTATAAGATTTATGTGTCTGAGTGTTCCTTTTCTCAAGCTGCCAAGCCTTTCCTCTAGTAAGGAATAGAAGATAGTTCTCGTTCAGTCCTTCAAATGGATCACCTACCGTGTGCGAGGAAACTGCAGAATCCATTCCCTTAAGGGGCCAGTGGTTAGGTGGGGAAGACAGAAATAAATGAATGATTAGAATGCAGCGTGAGAAGTGCCATTTGGAGACTATTGTCCCAGCCTCCCAAATGTTTATAATTCAGTGCAGTGTTTCTTAACCATTTTAAAATTCATGTTTCTTTTTTGATAAACATTTAAAATCCCTTACTCCTAAAGATTCAGAAAGTGGCATCTTTTCTTCTCCTCTTCTTCCTCCTCTTTGTTCTTCTCTTTCTCCAAATCACTGGTTTAGTGAGAAAAAGAGTTCTGCACAAATTAAGGTAATTCAAAGAGCACATATTATTAGGAAATTATCTTTTTAATCTTGATTTCAGATTTGTTTATGTAGAGTTGAACAGAGTAGACTATTTTGATTCTTTTAATTTCTTCTTTATGTGTGATGGTTCCTCACATTTCTTTTTATGTATATTGGTGTTTTATTTTTTTAAACTTAGTTTCCTAGCAGTTTATTTTTTTAAAGACACAGTTTTTATATTTATTTGTTAGCTCTATATTTAATAATTAATTTATGATTTATTAATTCATTAGGAAGCTTCTTCCTTTTGGCTTCTTTTGTTGTTCCTTTCCTAACTTTCTATGTTCTTTTTCTAACTTACCCAACTCACTGCTTAATATATTTGTCTTTATCTTTACCCATTTACTCAAACTACTATCCTGAAAGTTATGACTTATAAACTCATTATCAAAGTCAATGTCTTTTTCTCTATCTGCACCATCCCAGAGTTCTGTTTTGACATGGTTGACCCTTGTTGAGAATTCTTTCTTTTCTCTCACATGACACTGCAGACTTCTGTTTTCATCTTTTCAGATAATCCTCCTTTTTTATTCTTTCCTCAAGGTTCTTCCTTCCAAAGTTGAGTGTAGGTTTTCTGAAGTTCCACCAGCTGCTTGCTTTACGTCATCCTCTTCCTTGGCAATCTTATGTTCTCTTATCCCTCCAGGTACCTTTCCCTACAGACTACTTTTAAATCCATATTTTATACTGGAAGCAACTTTAGCTTCCCAGCTTCAGACTTACATTTTTAACTGCTTCTAGAAAGCTCTATCTAGGTCTGCTAGGAATTTAAACTTAATATTTGAACCGGAACTCTTCACCCTCCCACCCACACCCAACCTCAGCTCACACTCTGACTTCCATATCTTAGCGAGCGGCATCACCATTTTGTGAGTGGCTAAACCTTGAACACTCTGAGTTAAGCTTTATTTCCCCTTAACACATTCAACATTCCACAGCTGTAAAGTCTCATCAGTCTTGTTTCCATCGTAGGCTTCCCTTTAGGCTCCTTCTCTGTACCTCTGCCCTGATTCCAGCCTGTGCTGTCTCCTCTTTGACTTGTGGTGGTTTTCTATTAGTTTCCCTATCCTCAACTTTTTCATTTGAGTCCAGTTGACCTCAGAGCTCTGACTATTCCCTCCCCAACTGGAAATACCAAATGACTCCCCACAGCCCGCAAATGAAGGACTGGTTCCTCTCCTGTCATCCAAGTCCTCTACAACGAGGCTCTGACCTCCCTTGGAGCTGGATCCTGCTAATGCCCTACACTATTATCTTCATGTGCTTTCTAGATTTCATATATATATATATATATATAATCTTCAAGTTTTGGTTCATACTGTTTTCTCCACTGGTAACATTTTCTTCTCTTCTTTTTCTACTAAAATTTTATTTATCCTTCAAATCCTATTCCATATATAACTTCCTCTGTGAAGACTTTCGTGTTGCTCCTGAACTGAAGGTGATTCTTTCCTCATTTTTTAAAAAAAATTTTATTTTCAAATTTTTTAAATTTCAGAATATTATGGGGGTACAAATGATTTAGTTACATAAATTGCTTTTGTGCCGTGCCCATCACCCAGATAGTGTGCCTTGTACCCGTTAGGTGTGATTTTACCCAGCCCTTCCTCCCTCTTCCCACCTGCTTGATTTCCGATGAATGTTATTTCCATATGTGCATATAAGTGTTGATTCATTAGTTCCAATTTAATGGTGAGTATATGTGGTGTTTGTTTTTCCATTCTTGTGATACTTCACTTAGAAGAATGGGCTCCAGCTGTATCCAGGATAATACAATAGGTAGTTCACCATTTTTTTGTGGCTGAGTAGTACTCCATGGTATACATACACCACATTTTTTTAATCCACTCATGTATTGATGGGCACTTGGGTTGTTTCCACATCTTTGCAATTGTGGCTTGTGCTGCTACAGACATTCGAGTGCAGGCGTCTTTTTTATAGAATGTCTTTTTTTCCTTTGGGTAAATCTCGAGTAGTGGGATTGCTGGATCAAGTGGTAGTTCTACTTTTAGTTCATTGGCCTATTCAAAGAATTTATGAAAAAGACTCCAGAATCATTCACAGCAACAACAAAAACAAACAAATGGGACCTGATCAGATTAAAAAGCTTCTTCACAGCCAAGGAAACAATTATTAGAGCGAATAGACAACCTACAGAATGGGAGAAGATATTTGCATGCTATACATCCTATAAAGGGCTGATAACAAGAATCTACAAAGAACTCAAGCAAATCAGCAAGAAAAAAATCAAACCATCCCATTAAAAAGTGTGAAAATGACATGAACAGAAACTTTGATAGACTAATGGCCAACAAAATATGAGAAAAAATGCACAACATCTTTTTTCTCATTTGATTCTGCTAGATCTCCCTAGTATACTCACTTTTCTTCTCTGAATCATATTTACTCATTTATTTGCAGATCATTAGTTCTCAAAAGGCTGAGATTTTCTATCTCCTGTAGAATGTGACCCAGAATCTTTTAAATAGCAAATGCTCAAATATTTATTGAATAGTGGAGAATTCTCTAAAAGGTGGTCAAGAAGAAAAATGTAAGCATCCCTAAATGACTGTACCCAGTAAAATAGCTTGCTACTTTTCTGAATTGTAACACGAGAGAGAAATAAGCTTTATTTTCAAGACATGATAATTCAGGGCCTCTTTGTTACAGCAGTTTAGCATTTTAAATAAATATAAAGGGGGACATAAATAAATATGTTAAGTGTGTTATGACATAAATATACCATTAACATAGAGGAAGGCTCACTCATGCATTGACCTCTGGGGATGCTAATCAGCTGTGTGTGACAAATAAATGAAGACCTTTAGCCTAAATAAGTTTAGGGAGCTCTTCAATGGTCTGAGTCTTTGCTGTAGAGAGTGACAACAGTCTGGTTGCTGTGGCAGGGATCTGACATAAAGCAGAGAGTCTCCTGATGTGAATCTGACCAGTAAGACCATATGACCACTGCTGAGACTGAGTGCTGAGCTCAGCTTAGAACAATAGGTGAAGAAGCCAAGGGTAGAACTGACCATGAAGAGTAAAATAAAGGTGAACCAAAATAGACAAAAGAGAACAGAGGCAGGGGAGCCTGGAGCTTAAGGGACGTGAGTATAAAGGTTAATAGGAAGGTGAAGGAGTGAACTGCAATGTTGGTCCAGATATGCCTGGAGGGCAAGAATTCCTGAAGGTCAAATATGAGAAGTGCTGTTCTCTGCCTTGGTCTGAATACTGGGGGCTTGCAGGGGCTGGGGTGCCTGCAGAGTAGACTCAATAGAGCTTAAGGGTAGGAAGGAACATAGGAGGCTCATTACTTGAAAATATACCAGAATACCAGTTCCTACAGGGTGGGGTTCTGTCAGACCTTGCATGCTGCTAAACCTGAACTGACTTGGGACCAAGTCTGTACAGATTGACCGATGTTCAACCTGGCACTATTTGACATTCGATTTGGTCGATTTGGCCACTTCCTGAATTGAATTTTATCTGTTTAGACCTCTCCTGTCTGATTCTTTGAATGCTTGGAATTTCTCCATCTCCCTAGGTTTCTAGAGGCGGAGTCGGGGAGCTGGATCAGCTGCCTAATTTCCTACAGCTGGGTCCTCGTACAAACCCTTCTTACCAACTACCTTGAATTGACTTCACCAGTTAACAGCCTCATCTGCACCTGACACCAAAGCATGGACATTGCTGAGAGTTCTAGGAACTGTATTTAATCCTTTCCCCCTAGACTGCATCTCCTGGTGGTCTGGTCCTTCTTTCCTGTAACTTCCTTCTTCACGTGCCGGATCTACACTACAGTTCTCCTGGGGCCTTGGGATCCATTGCCTGACCTGCCAGCCTCTTTCTCATAACAGTGCTGAACACCAGTCTCAGGTGAATACCATGCTCTTGCTTGGTCTGGTCCCCTTGGGCCGATCCTAAATGTTCCAAGTGGGAGACAAGGGCTGGACACCCACTAACAACACACACAAACAGCAAGGAAGGAAGGGCACAGCAGCAGCACCAGTTTGCAGCCCTTCCCTCTGTTACTCTGAGTTTTTTTGCATAAGCCCAGCAGAATCTGTTCTTTGAGAAGAAAGAACCTTCTCTTTCCCATTTTTTTCCCTTTCTTTCCTGGCTTCTTTGCCAACCTCTATATGGAGTCTCCCCCAGATTTTGAGTAGGGGGTCACAGATATCCAGAATGGTTCTAAGTCCTGAGGAGAGATTTTAGGAATGTAATTTTTTAGTCTGTTGGTGAGTCAGTTTAGGGGTTTAGGTCTCCTGGGTTCTAACTCATGCTTTTTCCTGATACAATGGGAAATCTAGATTCCTTGAACAGTTTGGCATAAAAAGACAACTTTACTGATGCACAGCTATAGGCTACAGGAGAATACAGGAAGAGGGCTTTGATCACGGGTAGTTTTTGCTTTCATTTCCCTTTTTCTGCCTTGACAGATCACTATTTCTCTCTTGCCTCTGTTCACCGGAGACATTCCTTTGGTAGTATTTTCAGTTTAAGCCACTAGGTGGTGCCTCAACCCTATCCGTAGCTCACCAAAAGGGATTGCTCTGTCGGGTTAAAGCAGGAATTTTGGGGAACTACAGCGACCTGGAAGGGGTGTACTCTTTTCTTCCTGAAAATTCTGGACATCGACCTGAATGTTCCTTTCATGATGGCTGCAGAGAAGGAGGCCGTTTCTCCAATTTCTCTGCCTATTCCTCCAACTCTTTCCCCCCACACTTCGCTGTGAGTCACTACCTAGCATGTGCTAATTAGCACCGAGAGGAGGCACCTCTTCCTTTGAGTGGTCCAGGGGTGGGGAACTTCTCTCTAGTTTACCACAGGCAGCAGGGCCAAGTGGTCAAGAGCACGCACAGGCTCTAGGTCTGTAGGACGAGGTTTGAATTCTGGCTCCACTTACAAATTATGTAAACATGGACGCGTCACGTAAATTCTCTGTACCTCACTGTTTCCTCACCAATAAAATGGGGAGAAGGACAGTGACCTATCTCAGTATTGTTACATTGTGGTAATGTAGCTATTATTATTAGCTCTATCCATGTTAGATTCTAGATCAAACCAAGCAAACTTCAGTTCTTGGTGGGCTCCATCTGCCATCTTGCTGGCCCTCATGACAGTAGGGA
Source organism: Cheirogaleus medius (assembly GCA_008086735.1). Lineage (NCBI taxonomy): Eukaryota > Metazoa > Chordata > Mammalia > Primates > Cheirogaleidae > Cheirogaleus > Cheirogaleus medius. The sequence continues at coordinate 67,467,807 of VBSM01001265.1, read as the reverse complement.
CTGAAAAACCATCAGTTCACTGAGTGACTGACTACTGGGGACGCAGAGATGTGACTACTGGGGACGCAGAGATGTGACTACAGAGAACAGAGTCCCCGGGATACAATAGTCCTCCATTCTATAACAAGTTTAAAATGAAATTCACCTCTCCTTAGGGGTCTACTCTGAAAATCACAGAGGGTAAAACCTATACACTATTGATACCAACTCTCTTTACTGCTGAGATGTCTCTAAATTGTCTGTGCTTTATGTTCTTCAGATTTTTTCCTCCAATTAGTGGCTCCTGACTGACTGTTGGGGTTAAGTGGGGACTGGAGGATGAGGGGAAAATGGAATCCTCCATGGGCTTAGGAATTCTGGGCACATTCCCCTCAGGTGTCAGAGGAGGGCATTGGAGGGTCCCGAACCCTTGGGTGTCTGTTTCCTGCCCCAGTCTGCTGTTTGGTATTCTCAGCTGGAGAAACAGTCTTTCTTTTCTGATTAGCTCACAAGAGAGATTAACTTTTTGGACAGGGAGAGAATTTCTGTCCCTATACAAAAAAAGATACAGTCTCATTCATCCTTGACAAACAAAACAGATTTGTGCCTTGGATTCTGGTGAAAATATTTTGTCTTTTGTTTTTTTTTTTAAGTTAGAATATTTTTCCACTGAAGCCTGCTAAAGGATGTTGAGTGGCCTCTCTCCTGACACACCTAAATGGGTAGCAGGGTCCACAGCTGAAAACAACAGGCGTAAACTGCCTTCCATTGTGAAGAGCCACCAAGTCCTGGCAGACCCTGGAAGCCACCCCACCCAGGTTTGTTAGGAGGTAAAGTAGTTCCCCTACCACTAGCTATTTGTGTGCCCCCCTCTAAGTCTATACAAGAAAACTAGGGAGGGGGTGCTGTGGTTTAGATGTACGTGTCCCCCCAAAAGTCATTATGTTGGGAACTGAGACCCAATGTAAAAGGTGGGACATTTAGGAGGTGATTAGGCTATTAGGACTCTGCCCTCATGAATGGGATCAGCATTCTTATAAAAGAGCCCAAGGGAACCAGCTAGGCCCTGTTTTGCCCCTCTGCCTTCTTCCACGTGGGAACAGTGTTCGCTCTTCGGCCATGTGAGGATATAGTAAGAACTCTCTCACCAGACACCAAATGCTGTTGCCTTGATCTTGGACTTCCCTGCCTCCAGAACTGTAAGAAATAAAATTTCTGTTCTTTATAAACTACCTAGTCTAAGGTATTTTGTTATAGGAGCAGGAATGAACTAAAATAGCAGGTAAAGAAGGAGGAATAGGAAAGAAGCCACGGGCATGTGGCATTCGTGTTGAAAAGTTATTTCTTCTCCTCCTGGGCAAGGTGTAGGTTACATACTTTCCCTTCTCCCAGGAAGCCAAGTGAGGGGCGGTTCCAAGAAAATTGCTTCTAGAAATTGGAGGTGCCTACCAGGAGAGACAGGCACCACAGTCCCCAGTTGGAAGACTTGCTGATCTGGGCTGGCCCCACCTATGTAGGAGAAAGAGAACTGGGAGATGGCAGGGCAGAGAGAGGGTGTGACTGAGGCGAGGATGTGTATGTCTCCCATGGGCCTAGAGGCCACAGTGAGAGGTAGCTGGGCTTGAGCGCTTAAGAGAGCTTCCAGGGAGATGGGGACCCTGGCAATGAGCTGCCCTCGTGCTGTCCCATGTACTCCTAGGTGTGGAAGCTGCAGTGGAGCAAAGAGGTAGAACCAGAGCCAGGTCTCCTGAGTCAGGAAAGTGTGTCGTGCTGAGGCCTGGGAGCCTCAGCGAGAACTGTCACATGGGCTCCTGGAAAGAGCAGGGATTTGACCACCAACTGCATGGAGGTGTCTGTAGCTAGTGGATGCTACCCTGAGAAGCAGAGCAACCAGCTGCGAGAGGCGCCACAGCGGTCAGTTAAGCGGGAAACATCTGTCTCCAGCCCCTGCCTCCTCCCTGCCAACATTCTGAGGAAACCAGGCCTCGAAGACGGAGTAAGGAAGCAGCTCAGAGCCTCCCATCCTTTCTCAGCTGCCAGGGTCTCGACTTAAAATACCATGCTAACAGGAGGAGGGGATGGGGTGTGTAAATCAAGTTTGAGATTAAAGTTTCAATTGGACTGATTTTAATAATGGAAAATAAAGGGCAAAGTTTTGAAATATGCCTAGGATGTCATTAAGGGATGCAAAGGGCAAATTTGACTGAGCTGTGGAGAAGGCAGTAATTAAGTTGGAGAAAAATAAAACTGCTTCATGTTCACACACCACTGAGTCGAGACAGAGCGATACCCTGGTTACAAGTCTTTTGAATGTGATTTGTTCCAAAAAGGACACTGGTATTTTTAAAAGAAAAGTTTATAGTGTAAATTGAAGATGCTTTTATCAGCAAGAAGTTATAAAAGTTTCTGGATAAAGACACAGATTTTTCCTAATACCAACAATATTTTAACCAAAAGCAAATCATAAAGAGTCACTTGGTGTTGGGTCTTGCTAGATTTTCAAGCACGTGGAGGTGAGAGTTGTGGATGAAGGTGTGGGATTACTGGCCTTGCTTGCCTTCTTAGAGTAGACTCAAAATCCACTGAAAATTCCAAAAATCATGTCAATTGAAAATTTGTCAGAGTGTATGTAGGTATCTGAACATCTTTGGGGCTATTCTAGAATCCACACCCACCTTGATTGATTCAGTTCAAATATTCAACCTCCAAGGGCTCCAATTTGCTTTTTTAGGACTTAGGGATCCCGGCAGAGCCTTAGTACCTTCCCTCCCCTAGTGAGGAGAAATGGAAGTACCTGCTGTGGGTTTCCACTCTTGTCTGGACACTAGGCATGGTTTCTCTTGGCTTGACGATTACTTTCCTTGCCTGGTCACTGATCACCAACTGGGACCTTAACACTTTCTAAGATTCCCTTCTCTTGAAGGGACCTTGATCCTAACTTGGGCTAACTTATTAAATTCTCTTGTTTGGCCATGATCTCTGCTGTGCCTATTAATCTCTGCTGTCTATCTCTGATTAAACATTTTCAAATTGTGTCATTTTTTGTTTTAATGCCATTTTGCCTTTAAAGAACACGACATGGGCAGTGTAATAAGGGCAGCAGTTTTTGCAAAGGGGAGATGACACTGGTTGGAAAGTATTTATGGTGCGGCTATCGCTGGAAGTATTAATCTCTGTGTTTTGTCTGTTCAGTGTATCTTTCTCCCTGTGCTCTCCCACAGGTACCCTGGGGGCTATCTTTCCCTCCGCAGCCTGCAGAGAAGCAGAAACATACTCAGGAGCCACTGGCCTATCTGGAGAAGGGAAGGCTCTGATGCTTATTATTTAGCAAGAGTTTTCCAGCCCCAAGGTGAGGTAGGGGTGAGGGGAGAGGAGGTGGAGACTGGAGTGTTTGAAGTTGGGATGGGAAGAAACCCAGATTTAGTGAGGATGGTGATGGAGCAAGTGGTTGGTCCTCAGCACACAACGATCCATCTATTGTCCTTGCACAATCTGTTGTCCAACAGTCCTGGATCCCTATGAGTCCCTGAACTTGGTGAGGTGAGGAATTTGGGACACCTTGTGCGAGGAAGGGGCTATAAAAGGAAAACTACATCCCTGGCCAAGGAAGAACTGTTGAGAAACAAAAGATTTCTCTTTGAACCAGGGAAGCCACGGGCACGGGCATACCTCCACTGTTACATACTTGAACAGAGCTGGTTTGCTACCTTGTGGGTGAAAAAGGCACATTTCACCTAAATTTTAAGTTCTGTGTCTGCCAATTCTAGAGGGATCAACCTTCCAATTGATAATGTTATTTTTCCAAATTCAAATGAATTATAAGGTACAAACCCCAGATGCAGCATTTGTCATTCCATTGACCTTCAGGGTTGATGGATCTGAATCTTTCTGTGGCTGGTGAGAGTTTACTAACCAGTGCCAACTTTGCAGGTGGCTACTAGTGACTTAGCTGGAAACCAAGCAGTCCAAGTTCTGGTTCCAAAGTATATGTTTCTAACCTCAGATTCATGCTTGATTGCTTTTTGTATACACAGATACATCATCAAGTTGGCTACTAGCATTTCTTGGTTCAATTTTAGGGTAGAAATTGTGTTTCTTGGCTAGGCACAGTAACTCACACCTGTAATCCTAGCACTCTGGGAGGCCAAGGCAGGAGGATTGCTTGA
>VBSM01001265.1:67452888-67463521 GCA_008086735.1 Cheirogaleus medius | reverse complement strand
CAAAAAAACCAAAAAACAAAAATAAAATGAACTTATGTTTGTGTGTTTATGTGTGTATATGCATTACAAAGATGTAGAAGATGTGATTATAACACTTGAGTAGTTTATAATCTAGTTAGGGAGGTGATATATGAAGTTAGTAGGTTTATATTTAGCATTGTCTAATGGTTAAGCTATCTCACAAATATTTCTTGGTCCCTGAATATGTGCTTATATTCCTATATAATGGGGCATTAATAATGAAGTTTCAACGGAGGCAGAGGCAATAGATACTATTTACCAAAATGAGATATGAGAAAAAAAATACAAGATTTAAAAAAAGCAATGGTTGAGAATGATTCCATGATTCTTGGATCACCTAGTGAGATCGAATGGGGTGAAAGCATGAGACTTTCACACTTTGACCTCAGGGTAAGAGTATGTGTGTGCTGCTTTTTTATTTGTATCCTAATTGGGGAGGAGTGTTTGAGGGGAAGACAGTGGCTTCAAGTGATTCTTCAAAATGCCTTCTGTGTGTTCCTTGAAGGTAGGGAACACCCCAGAAAGCCAGGCAGCTGTGATAGCGGAGAGAGAATCAAGAAGAGTAAGAGGAGAGTCAAGGACTGTGTGTTTCTGTGGACCTTTCAGCTGTTGGATGCTAAAGTAGAGTCGTTTAGGTGCTGCCTAAAGGTACACCCTGGTGGGTGAAAGGATGCCACAGGACTGCTAAGAGGTTGAGAGGATATGGAGAGAAATGGCCACGTTTTGGGACCTTGGGTTGGAGGTGCCCCACAGGTGGCCTCCAGAGAGCTCATGTAAACACTCCTGAACTTTAAATATGTCAGACCCAAAGAGTTCGATTCCAGCTTACAGTAGTTCCGGTTACCAGACAAGCACTTCCGGTTCTGTAGATTTCTGGCTCCTCTCTCTTCCTGCTTCAGCCCTCCTGGTCCAAAGCAGATAGTAGTGGGGAGGAAGTCAGCAGAGAAAGAGAGAGAGTGCTCACTATATCTCTTCTCCTGAAGTCATTACAGCCCTTAGTAAGAATGGGGAGAAGAACAAGTTCCTTTGTGAGGCTGTGGAGTGTAGTGGGTGAGAACATAGATTGAGCAATCAGACTTGCCTTGTTCAAATCCCAGCTCTTGCAGCTGTAGGGAAGTACTTATTTTATCCATGATTCAGTTTCCTCTCTTTTAAAGTGAAAGTGGTAATAGTATGCACATAATCAGGGTTGTTTTTTTTTTAGTAAAATTTTTTATAAGTTTTAGAATTACAGAAAAATGTGAATAGTACAGAGAATTCCCACATAGCCCATGCAAGTTTCTTTTTTAACATCTGACATTAATATGAAACATTTGTTACAATTAATGAACTAATATTGATTATATTAATATTCATTATTATTAACTAAAGTCCAGACTTAATTCAGATTTCCTTCATTCAGATTTCCTAACATTCCTTTTCTGTTCCAGAATCTCATGCAAAATACCATGCTTCTTAGGCTCTTTTTCACTGTGATAGTTTCTTAGACATTTCTTGTTTTTGATGACCTTGATAGTCTTGAGAACTACTAGTCAGGTATCTTGTAGAACGTCTCTAAAATGGGATTTATCTGATGTTTTTCTCATGATGGGACTGGGGTTACAGTTTTTTTGGGAGAAAGATCAGAGAGGTAAAGTGCCATTTTCATCACATCTTATCAAGGGTACATATAATCAATGTGACTTGTCATTGCTGTTAATCTTGATCACCTAGATAAGGTATTTCTTTTCAGATTTCTCCACCGTGAAGCTACTCTTTCCCCCTCTTTCCATACTATATGCTTTGGAAGGAAGTCACTATGTGCAATCTGCCCTTAAGGAAGGGGGCATTATGCTCCACTTTTTTGAGTGGAGTATCCACATAAATTATTTAAAATTCTTCTGCATTAGAGATTTGCCACTTCTGTGCCATTTATTTATTTATTCAGTCATTTATTTCTATCGGTATGGACTAACGGATATTTAATACTTTGGATTATAATCCAATACTACGTTATTTTGTCATTCAAATCGTTCTAGCTTTTGTCACTGGGGGTTTTTTCAGTTGAATCCTGTGTCTTTTTAACCTGCTCTCATTATTGTGTGTTTGTGTGTGTGTGTGTTTCTTGAATACTTCCTTTCTTTTAGTCACTACAAAATGCTCCAGGCTCATCTTATATAGTTTCCTGCCCCAGTCCTAGAATCAGCCATTTATCCAGGGATCCTTTTATGGAAATGTTCCATTTATTGAAGGATAGTATTAGAACACAAGATTTTAGTGGTAGATATGCTTGTTGCTACTGGGATATCATTGGTTTTAGGTTCTTTTGGCTGACAGAGCAAGCAAATATTTTGCGTATTCTGTGTGCGTGTTTGTGTGTGTGTATGCATGATATGTGTAGCCATTTGTATGTATATTAAACTAAACGAGGCTATACTGATGTCTCCAATTCTAACACATTACCACATGGATGGATCATTCTAGCCTCTTCCCCTTGCTTATCTGTAAACTTCCATGCCAACAGTGGCTCTTGCCATCCACTTACAGAATTGTTCATATCCGGTACATATATAGTGGTTTCCGCATTGTTAACCTGTACCCCTCTGGGAAACAACTTTATCAACTAGAGCACAGATCCCTTTGCCTTTGTCCTACAGATGCCACTCATTTCCAAAGTTGACCAGCACTGTTTTTCTTTACCTTCTTCAATAAGGCTGTTTCATATATATTGTTGGATTGTTATATTTTGCATTTAATCTTGGGATTCCCTTGAGCTTCTACTTATTTTTTTACGTTTGCACACATTAAGGTTTACTCTCTGTGCTGTAAAGTTCTATGGATTTTGATAAACACTTAACTTGTATCTGTGATTACAGCATCCAACAGAATACTTTCACTGCCCTAAAACATTTCCCTGTGCTTCCCCTATTTAACCCTGTGAACATTCGCTTAAACCCTTTGCAACTACTGATATTTTTTTCATTGCTATATTATTTTTGCCTTATGTCATATAATTGGAATCATAGTAGGTAGCCTTTTCATACTGAATTCTCTCAGTTAGCAATGTGAATTAGTTAATTAATTAATTCTCTCAGTTAGCATGGTGAATTTAAGATTCACTATGTCTTTTTTTTGTCTTGATAGCTCAATTCTTTTTATTATTAAATACTATTCCACTGTATGGATGTTTCACATGTTTTTATTCATTCTCTTGTTGAAGGACATCTTGGCTGCTTCTAGTTTTTGACAATTATAAAAAAGCTGCTATAAACGTTTGTGTTTAGGTTTTTGTGTGAACATGTTTTCAGCTCAGGTAAGTACTTAGGACCATATATGATTATATTTGGCTTTGTAGGAAACTGCCGAACTGTCTTCCATTGTGGCTGTATCATTTTGCATTTCCATCAACAATGAATGAGAGTTTTTATTGTTCCATGTTCTTACCAGCAATTGATATTGTGAGTTTTTTGGACTTTAGCCATTGTAATAGGTGTGTAATGTATTTACAGTTCCCTAATGACAAATGATGTAAAACATCTTTTTATATGCTTATTTGCCATCCATATATCTTCTTTGGTGAGGTATTTTAGATCATTTGCCTATTTATAAATTAGGTTGTTTTCTTATTGCTGAATTTTAAGAGCTTTTTGTGTATTTTGGATACAAGTTTTTTTGTTTTTTGTTTGTTTGATTTTGAGAAGGGATTTTGCTCTGTCATCCAGGCTGGAGTGCAATGGCACAATCATAGCACACTGTAGCCTTGAACACCTGGGCTCAATGAGCAATCCTCCTGTGTCAGCCTCCTGAGTAGCTGGGACTATAGGCACATGTCACCACACCTAGCTAGTTTTAAAAATTTTTCTTTTTTAGAGATTGGGTCTTCCTATGTTGCCCAGGCTAGCCTCAAACTCCTGGGTTAAAGTGATGCTCCTCCCTAAGCTTCCCAAGTTGCTGGGATTACAGGTGTGAGCCACCATGCCTGGCAACAAATTCTTTATTAGACATGTATTTTGCAAAGATTTTCACTCAGTCTGTTAGAGAATTTTCATTCTCTAACACTGTCTTTTGCAGAGCATAAATTTTTAATTTTATTAAAGTCCAACTTATCTGTTTTTTTCTTTCATGGATTTTGCTTTTGATGAATCTAAAAAACTCATTGTGAGACCTTAAGTCACCTAGGCTTTCTTCTATGTTTTATTCTAGAAGTTCTATAGTTTTGCATTTTGCCTTTTGGTCTGTGATCCCTTTTGAGTTAATTTTTATAAAAGGTGTAAGATCTGTTATCTAGGTTGATTTTTTTTGGGGGTGGGCGGAATTGGACACCTAATTGTTCCAGCACCATTCGTTGAAAAGACTATCTTTTCTTCATTGCATTGCCCTTGCTTCTATATCAAAGATCAGTTGACTATATTTGTGTGAGTCTGTTTCTGGGCCCTCTATTCTGTTCTGATCTGTACTGATTCCTATTCCTATTCTTTCACCTATATCATGCTGTCTTTATTATTGTCAATTTTTAAAAAATTATTACTTTTTTAACACTTGCTGTGTCTCACTATGTTGTCCAGGCTGATGTGTAGCTCCTGGGCTCAAGCCATCCTCCTGCCTCAGCCTCCCAAGTAGCCAGGACTATAGGCATGCACTACTGCACTAAGCTATTATAGCCTTTTATTTTGTTTTTCAGGGAAAATACACAAAACAGTACCTGCCCTTTGTAAAGACTACCTGAAGTGTAAGGTATTAATAGTTGAGTGGAGATTGAAGTGGTATTGATTAATGTCTTGGGATGGACTTTTAATTTTTGAAATGAGACTGCATTCTGTTCTTAAGTGACTGTGGAAGTGCCTATTACCTTAAAATGAATAGAAAACTCATGGGACCTACTGAGTTTTCATCTAGTGCAGGGGTAAAGCTTTATTTATTGAAGAGTTTCAAAGGGCATTAAAAGACAAAAACAAAGTCTAATTTTAATGAAATCCCACCCAATGGGCTTGTTAAACATATGTTACATACATAAATATGTTGGAACTCATATAAGCATTTAAGCAGCTATTTCATATAATTGGGTTAACATGGGTCTAATCATGTCCCCTCAAACATTATAACTATATCCAACAAGCAAGCTTTGATATGCACTATAAAATATAACAGTTAAATTATAGGGGTTGGTTCTGTTTTCTGGTAACCAAATTTAGAAAGGAATATTATATTTCCTTTTTAAAAATACTGTAGCGATATAACCTAGATAAAATGTCAGTAGTTCCAAATAATGTTTTAGTTTTATTTTCTTAAAAAGTATAAACTTTAGGTTGCCTTAATAACATTACAGCCTATTAATTACCACTTATTTCTCCGTGTTTGTAATTTTTCCAAACTGTGGGTCTAATACTACATCAATTATGCTTTGTGTTTTATAGTACAATAATTATTTAAGGATTTTTCACTCTCTTACATAATTTCATGTCTCTGATAAAATTATAATATGCACTTTTGTTGCAGTTAGAAGGTTCCATTATTTGTATTCTTGTGAGGTACTTGTGTAAACTCCACTATTGTCTATCACTTCCCTTGTCAAGTGAGAAAAATGTCAGCCATTAAGAACTTACCAATCACATTAAAGTAGCTCAGTATTTAGTATTTTCCCAGTAGTCTGGCTGATTATTTTGTATATTTTCCATGTTACCATTTAGAAAAAAAAAGATATTGTTGGAATTTGCCTCATTGTGGAAGTAAATCTATATAGGTGAAGTGACTAGTTAGCCTAGATCAGGGGCAGCTAACTTCTTCTATAAATATTTTAGGCTTTGCAAGCCATACAATCTCTGTTGCAACCACTCAACTCTGCCATTGTAGCGTGAAAGCAATCCTAGATGCTGTATAAACTATTGAGTTGAGTTCTGATAAAACTGTATTTGCAAAAACTGCCAGCATTTGACCTGCAGGCTGCAGTTTGCTGATGACTGGCTTAGAAATTAGAATGTCTCCTTCAAACTTTTTCTTGGTTTGGCAATAAGTGGAATTAAGTAAACATTAGTAGACCACTTATAAAATCGAGCATGGAGTAGTAATTACAATGGATGCTTTTGATATCAGTCTGTCCATCAGGAGTCTAATACAATTTCTCAAGTACCACAATTTGATCTGAAAATGTTCAAGAATAAGAAAGCCCTGGTGTCAAATGCCATCTTATGTATCCAGAAGAGGAATCACAAGAAGGGCAGATTCTATAATGGCGCAAATGAGCCACTAGAATTGATTTACCTTTGACTTGCAGACAGTGGCTCCAAGCTTAGCATTGGCTCACTGTCTCAGGGGCAGCCTCAAGCAACTGGATTATTCTGTGGCATTGTAGAGGAGCAAGAAATAGATACACATGCAGAGTTTAAAAATGGTTCCTGCACCCAAGGCTTACCCACCTCCCTCGTAGGAAAGACTCTAGCCATTCAGTCACAGCGTATTTATTTTTAATCTAGAATAAATTACAAAATATTCTAGCCCAGGATGATTCTGAAACAGCAAATAAGAAAGAAGAATAGGAAAACTTCTGCTGGAAACTGACAGCCTCAAAGTGAAGGAGGACACGGACTTAAAACAGACACAACAATTCAAAACCCCCAACCCTGTAGTTATTTACTGCTGGGATAAACAGACTTTATGTACAGATTACTGCTATTGATTTTGGTGAAGATAATTGTGAAGTATGGACTAGATCAATCAGAATCATCATGGAAATAAAGGGATATTGGCGTATATGTGTCTAGGAATAAATGTTACTCAAGCTCAGTGAAATTGACTGAAGTAATGGCTTAGATATTAAAAAGAGAAATTTTCTAGAGAAACACCCAGCAATTGTTTAGCGGCCCAAAGTATGAAGGGAACAAATACTAAACATATTTCCTGGAAACCAAGGTGGTCAAGGGGTCCTTTGGAATTTTAAGACAAAATGTGATTAGGAGCCTAATTGGTATTGACACCAGGTCAACACAAAAACTTTAATCATATTCTGTCTGCTCCGTTAAGAAAGAGAGAAAAACATCCAAATGTGTAATAGCTTTCCAAAAATGATTCCAATCCAAGTGGCTATAATTATAAGAAAAAAAGAAGTCTTGGCACTTAAAGGCGTAAAATTATTTGAAACACTTCATTTCAAAATGATGTTGAATAAATAAAGCATTACTTTCCTTAAGTAAGGCCAGGTGTAGAAACAAATTACTTTTTTTATTTTTGGCAGAAACTTTTAGAGATTTCTATTTGCATAAGATTGTTTCCATATAGTACAAAGTGTAGTGGGGATTCGACTATTATTTGGTAATTGTGGTCAATATTAAATACTCAAGAATAATTTATTCTTCCTATGAATTAATTTCATGCAGATTTTAATCTTAGATGTCTAATACCAATGAAATTAACTGAATAACTGCCAAATATCCTTCCTTTTTCCTAGGTAGACAACTTTTATATTGCTAGGAGACATTTGAAATTCTTAAGTTATCCCAGATTTCCAATCTTGTTGCCAAGAAGAATTGGCTGAACATTTTTTACTTAAAAAAAAAAAATTTACCTGTTACTCAGGTTCAACTCTTTTACCTTATTTGTTTCCGGTTTCTCTCTCTCCTTTTAATGTAATAAATAAAATATACTAGATACAGATGAAGCCCCATTTGTATCCATCTCAGTTCCACTACCCACTTTCTTACTCTAGAGATAACCATTATCCAACTTCATATTTTTATCTGCTTTATTTTAGTTTATGAATAAGCCACAATTAATTCTCCATTCATCTGTTGATGAACATTTGGGTTGTTTTGCATGAATATACAATTCTGAAATCAACTGTGCAATGTTTGTTTCCTTGCACTTGGGGTTTATGTTTAACCTGGCTATTATCGCAAAATTGCTCTCCACTGTGGCTGTACCAAGGTACAGTTCCATCAGTGTGTCAGAATTATTGTGTCTCCACATCTACAGTAAACCTGATATTGTCAGGCTTATAATTTTAACAAGTTTGCCAATCTGATCAGCACTGAAACTGATAGAGTTTTGTTTCAATATGCATTTACTTGATTATAGTGGCATTGAACTTCTTGCCATGTATTTTTGCTTCCTTCACGTGGTTGTTGAAGTCACAGAGCATGAAAATGAGTTGAAGTGCCAAAGGTCTCTGTGGTCAGGGTCCAATTCTTCAAAAAATGAAGGATGTGATTTCAGGTTGAGAAACTGTCAGCAATGAGCAGAGGGAGAAGGTGACAAGAACCTCTCAGGATCAAGAACATGTGAAGGATGGTTTTGAAGTGCCACTGGGACCTGGAAGGCCCCTTCCAGGAGTACATGGGGATGTTTCCAGGGGGCTGAGAGGGCAGAGGACCAGCGTGTGTCCACAGGAGAGAGCCAGGTTTTAATTTAAGCACAAGAACAAGTCGAAGACACAGAAGAGTTTGTAGGTTGCAGATCGGGATGTTCAAGGGCCTATTTGAAAGATTTGCGGGGGAGGGGAATAGGTCATAATTGGGCATAGAGGGAGCAGTGTGGACTTGAGAGTTTGGGGAAAAACAGATGTGAGGCCTGATGGGATGGGCCCTGACATGTTTCAGAGCGGAGTGGAAACCTAATGTAGGGGGATGGTCCTCCCTTCAGGTGTGACAGCTCCCAGGAAGAGGGATTAGGCTTGTTTCTCTTACTCAGTTTTGGGTCACTAGAACCTGATACGATACCTTCATGTGAGTCAACAGTTTTCTCTTCTTCCAGTCCTCTAGGAGGCCCAGCTGCCTGCAACACCAGAAGCTAGAGCCAGGAGCACTCAACTCGATAATCCCTCTTTTCAGAGAAGGGTTTACAAAAGAAATTCAGAATTTCGGGCTAAAATTCACCAAGGAGTCACTCTAAAAAGTATTTTAAAAAGATCTCAGTTTTAGCTGCACAACTGTGAGTTATATTCTTTTTGGCTTAGGCATTATCAAAAACTTCACGGGAAAATATTTTTGTTTATTTAAACATGGTTTTCCATTGGGATGATATTCTATGCAAATATCAGTTCTGAGTGAGCTGTGGGTTGTTCACCTTCATGTGCTGCATAAAATGTGTTTCCTTTATGCACATTTATCTACAATTAAACTGATATATTTTGGAAATATTTGTTACAAGGAGTACTCTTGATGTTTATTAAAAAACACCAAATTTTATACATTTTACTAAAATTTGGTGCTTATGAAAAAATAAGTTTTCTTCTGTTGTGTAGCATCAAACATGTTAACGGCAAAGCAATTGCAGCTTTAAAAAAATACCAAAATCATAATTTATCTAAATCAATATAGTACTCATAATTTTTTAGAAATAAGTGAAGATTTCACAGATATACCAAGGAATCAGTGATGAGTTAAGACAAAGGAATTAAGACTGAAACTTATTTGGCCCAATGGCCCAAGTCTCATCAGATGATGCAAAGACACCTCCTGCTCCTGGATTTTGCCTGTCACCATGTGGCCTCTTGTCTTCATTGAGTGCTTGCTGCCTTTGCCCAGATTGAGATAATACACTTCCGGTAACTGCATCTATTTAAATACTTAAAGGGATATTTAAATATTTATTTAAACATTCAAATTTTGGCTTATTAAATAACTATTATAAGTAGAAATTAGGGAACCATCATCCAAGAACAGGTCTCGCTCTAGTTTATGTTCAGCTCTGCTCATTAATTTTCCCATGTTGACACCATGCAGCTGGTTTTTCAGTTCAAAACATTTCAAAGAGATGAACTTTTCCACTGAAGTCAGTTCACACTATCTCAGCCAGAGACAAGGTAGCGTGTTTCCAAAAGGCTCCAACTTGCTAACATTCATTCATTCAGCAAACACTCAGTGAGCACCTACTGTGTACCGGCACTGTGGAAATGCTGGGGACGCAGGGACTAAAACTGTCACAAATGCCTGTCTTCAAGTTTATGTTCTGCACTGAAATGTGTCTGAGCAGACCTGCTTCCTGGTCTTCTAGCAGTGTCATGGGGCTCCCAGTTGTCTTCTCTAGTGGCAGGTCTGGGACCAAGTAGCAAAATATACTTCCCCTTATTTTCCCTTATAGTCCTTGTCTTTCAAGGGATCTGTAACGAGCTAAGCAAAGCCTAGTTGATGGCTGCTGATGCCATGGAGCAAGCCCTGTCCCACTTATGAGAGCTGCCTGCTCCCATTTCTCTGCCAGGTCCTGGCTCCCCGATGACCTACCTCAGTTTCCCAGTCCCTTCAGTATGCTTCATCTGGGCACATCACTCCTTAACTCTTCTTCAGTGTGTGCCTGGTATGAGTGTGGAGCTTTGTAAAAGGAGTTCTCAACAGTTCCTACTTTCTAAGAACTTAGAGTTTTACCGACGGTTTAAGACATTTGAGATGTGATCATAAAGAAATGTGTCTGACTTAGAAAAATGTTTTTGGCAATAACATTGTTAAAATATAGACACATATGTATCAGTATAATACATATATAAATATTAATGTATACATTTTTTCTTTTTCAAAGCAACTACATTTGATTAGATCCATAAGCTCTAATACACTTTATTTATGTTTTTTTATGTTACATGAATTTTTTTTTAATTTCAGCATATTATGGGAGTACAAATATTATGGTTACGTACATTGCCCATGCC
>VBSM01001265.1:67352885-67433160 GCA_008086735.1 Cheirogaleus medius | reverse complement strand
CCAATGGTCTGAGGGACAGTGAACTGGCCCCCTGTTTAAAAAATTTGAGGACCCGGGTCTAGCTCCTGCTGAGGTTGTTCTTGAACTCCTGAGCTCAAGCGATCCTCCCGCCTCAGCTTCCCAAAGTGCTAGGATTACAGGTGTGAGCCATCGCACCAGCGTGCACATACCTGACCTGACTATAGCTTTATATCACTTCAGGTTCATGTCAAAGTCTGACCCAACTCTCTCAGTCTCAATTCAGAATTGTGGAAGAGAATTCTGGTGCTTGGGTTAGGTGTTCATTCTTGGTTTAATTAGTTGTGGCTAAGCAGCTGGGCGCAACTGCCTTGCTTACTGCCCACTCAGTAGGGGATTCTTGGTGCAGACTCTCTGAGAAAGGGTACATGGAAACAGTAGGGGATGGGAGTGATTAATTAGTAAAGAAAATGATTTGGGCACCTATAAAACAGCAGTGATCACTTTTCCTTGCATATGTTACTTGAATGCCCCCAAATCTTAAGAGCAGGTTGGTGTGAATGGGGTCATATTAACATATTATTGTGGGACAGAAAAATTAAAACAATTGCATAAAGTCACAGCACTATGTGGTGGAGACAGGATTAGAACCCAGCACTCTGGCCCCAGAGCCTGTTCTATTAAGCATCTTGGACCAGTGGTATAGGCAAGAATAAAACCAGGAAGAAGAGTTTGGATCAGAGGAGAAGCCTATGAAGCAGGGAGGATTTGTGACCTACTGTGGTTTGAATGTGTCCCCCAAAGTTCCTGTGTTGGAAAACTAATCTCCAATGCAACAGTGTTGAGAGGTGGGAGCTTTAAGAGGTGATTAGGTCACAAGGGCTCTTCCTTTATGAATGGATTAATGTCATTATCTCAGGAGTGGACTTTTTGTTGCAAGAGCAGATTTGTTATAAAAGTGAGTTTGATCCTCTCTTACCATCTATTGCTGTTTTGTACTCTCTTACCTTGCTTTCTTCCGCCAGCAGCAAGGCCCTCACCAGATACAGGCCCCTTGAGCTTGGACTTCAAGCCTACAGAACTGTAAGAAATAAATCCCTGTTCTTTATAAATTACTGCATCTGTGATATTCTGTTGCAGCAACACAAAATGGACTAAGACTTGGCCACTCACTTATAACTTGCTGCACACATGTATACATGCTTACAAATATATGTACATGCTCTTGTACATGTGCACGCACACAAACACACACACTCAATCTGAGCCTTTGCTGATGTTAAAACCCATCCCTCAAGTATTCTGGGCATCCCTAAGGGGTGTCTTATCTGTGCCCATGGGTCAAAGTTACTCTTTTTCTCTTTATTCAAATTTTTTTTTATTTGCATAAATTTTTTGGGTACAAGTGTTATTTTGTTACATTATATTGCATTGTGGTAAAGTCAGGGCTTTTAGTGTATCCATCACTGGAATAACATACATTGTACTCATTAAGTAATTTCTCATCATCCACCCTCTTCTCCACCTGCTACCCTTCTGAGCCTCCATTGTCCTTCATTCCACACTCTGCTTCCACGTGTGCACATTATTTAGCTCGCACTTATAAGTGAGAATATGTGGTATTTCTATTTCCGTGTCTGATTTTTTACACTTAAGATAATGGCCTCCAGTTCCATCCATGTTGCTGCAAAAGACATGATTTAATTCTTTATGGCTAAATAGTAAACCGCCGTGTATATGTACCACATTTTCTTTATCCAGTCCTCCACTGATGAACACTTAGGTTGATTCCACATCCTTGCTATTGTGAATAGGGCTGCAATAAACATACAAGTACAGGCATCTTTTTGATATAATGACTTCTTTTCCTTGGTGTAGATACCCAATAGTGGGATTGCTGGATCTTATAGTAGCTCTATTTTTAGTTCTTTGAATAATTTCCATACTGTTTTCCATAGAGGTTGTACTAATTTACATTCCCACCAACACTGTATAAAAGGTCCCTTTTATCTGCATCCTTGCAAAATCTGTCATTTTTTAATTTTAGTAATAGCTATTCTAATTGGTGTAAGAAGATATATCACTATGGTTTTAATTTGTATTTCTCTGATGCTAGTGATGAGTCTTTTTTCATATGCTTGTTGGCCATTTGTTTGTATTCTTTTGAAAAATGTCTACTTATGTCCTTAGCCCATTTTTAATGAGATTATGTATATGTGTGTGTGTATGTGTGTGTCTGTGTGTGTGTGTTGAGGTATTTGAGTTCTTTGTAAATTCTGGATTTATTAACAAGATGTCAGATGTAGTTTGCAAATACGTTCTCCCATTCTTCAGGTTGTCTATTGATTACTACTTTTGCTGTGCAGAAGCTTTGTAGTTTAATTGTATCCCAATTGTCTATTTTTGTTTTTGTTGCCTGTGTTTTTGAGGTCTTTTGAGGTCTTAGTCATGAATATTTTGCCTAGACCAATGTCCAGAAAAGTTTTCCTTAGGTTTTCTTTTAGTATTTTTATAGTTTAAAGTCTTGCATCCAAGTCTTTAATCCATTTTGAGTTGATTTCTGTATATGGTGAGAGACAGGGATCCAGTTTCATTCTTCTGCGTATGGTAATCCAATTTTCCCAGCACCATTTATTGAAAAGGGTGTCCTTTCCCCAATGAAATTCTTTTTGACTTTGTCAAAGATCAATTGACTGTAAGTATGTGGTTTATTTCTGGGTTCTCTATTCTGTTTTATCAATCTATATATCTATTTTTACAGCAATTCCATGCTGTTTTGGTTACTATAGTCTTATAGCATAATTTGAAGTTAGGCAATGCAATGCCTCTAGCTTTATTCTTTTTGGTTAGGATTGCTTTGGTTATTTGGGCTCTTCTTTAGTTCCATATAAACTTTAGATTTTTTTTTAATTATGAGAAAAATGAGGTTGTATTTTGATAGGGATTGCATTGAATCTATAGATTGCTTTGGACTGCGTGGTTATTCTAACAATAGATAAGATTATAATTCTTATAATCTATGAACATGGGATGTTTTTCCATTTATTTGTGTCATCTACAATTTATTTCATCAGTGTTTTGTACTTTTCCTGATAGAAATCTGTCACCTCCTTGGTTAAATATATTCCTAGTTATTTTATTATTTTTTTGTAGTTATTGTTAGTGGGATTGCCGTCTTGATTTTGTTCTTGGTTAGATTATTATTATAGTATAGAAACTCTACTGATTTTTGTGCATTGATTTTGTAACCTGAAATTCACTAAATTCATTTATCAAATCGAGGAGTTTTTTGGTAGAGTCTCTAGGGTTTTCTAAATATAAGATCATATTGTCAGTGACTAGAGATAATTTGACTTCCTCTTTTACAAATTGGATGTTTTTTATTTTTTTTCTCATTTGATTCCCCTGGATAGGACTTCCAGCACTATGTCAAATAAGAGTGGTGAAAGTGGGCATCCTTATCTTGTTCCAGTTCTTTGAGAGAATGCTTTCAACTTTTCACTGTTAAGTATGATGGTGGTTATGGGTTTATCATATATGGTTTTTATTATTTTGACATATGTTTCTTCTATGTCTAGTTTGTTGAGAAGTTTTATTATGAAGTAATGTTGAATTTTATTGAATGCTTTTTCTGTGTCTATTAAGATGATCATATGGCCTTTATTGTTAATTCTGTTTACATGATTTATCACATTTATTGATTTGTGTATGTTGAACCATCCTTGTATCCCTGGTATAAAACTCACTTGATTATGGTTATTTATTTATTTGCTTATTTGCTTATTAATTAATTAATTAGACAGAGTCACCCAGGCTGGAGTGACTCTCCATATGGCATGATCATAGTTCACTGCAGCCTGAAACTCCTAGGCTTAAGTAGTCCTCTCACCTCAACCTCCCAAGTAGCTGGGACTATAGTTGCACACCACAATTCCTGGCTAATGTATTTTTTTTTTTTTTGTAGAGATGAGGTCATGCTATGTTGCCCATTCTGGTCTTCAACTTCTGGCTTCAAGCAATCCTAGCACCTAAGCCTCCCCAAATGCTGGGATTATAGGCATGGGCCACCATGCCCAGCCATATTAACTTTTTGATGTGCTGTTGGATTCAGCTTGCTAGTATTTTGTTGAGGATTTTTGCATCTATGTTCATCAGGGATATTGGGCTATAGTTTTCTTTTTTATTGTGCCCTTTTCTGGTTTTGGTATCAGGGTGATACTGTTCTCAAAAAATGAGTTAGGGAGAATTCACTCCTCCTCAAGTGTTTGGGAACGGTTTTAGGAATATTGATTAATTCTTTATATTAATGTATTTGGTAGAGTTTGGCTATGAATCTGTCTGGTCCTGGGCTTTTTTTTCCTTGGGAATTTATTTATTACTGATTCAATCTGACTACTCATTGTTGGTCTGTTCAGGAGTTCTATTTCTTCCTGGTTCAATCTTGGGAGGTTGTACCTTTCATCTCATTTTCTAGTTTTTGAACATGTAGTTATTCATAATAGTCTCTGATAATCTTTTGTATTTCTGTGCTATCATTTATAATGTTCCCTTCTTATCTTTTCTTGGTTAGTCTAGCTAGTGGTTTATCAATTTTCTTTATCTTTTTAAAATACAATTTTTTTGTTGTGTTAATCCTTTATAAGTTTTTTGGTCTCTATTTCATTTAGTTCTGTTCTAATCTTCATTTCTTTTCTTATGTTAACTTGGGGTTTGGTTTATTCTTGTTTTTCTAGTTCCTTGAGGTGCAATGTTAGGTTGTTAATTTGTGATCTTTCTACTTTTTTAATGTAGGCATTTAATGCTATAAACTGCCCTTTTAGCACTGCTTTTTTCTGTATCCCACAGGTTTTGGTATCTTGTGTCTTAATTTTCATTCATTTCAAAATTTTTTTAAGTTTCCATCTTAATTTACTTGTTGACTTGATCATTGAGGAGCATGTTGTTTAATTTCTATGTATTTATATAGTTTCTGAAATTCCTCTTTGTATTGATTTCTAGCTTTATTCCACCATGGTATGAGAAGATACTTGATATAATTTTGATTTTTAAAACTTTGTTAATACTTTTATGGCCTGACATATGGTCTGTCTTGGAGAATGTTCAATGTGCTGATGAAAAGAATGTGTATTCTGTAGTTGTTGGGTACAATGTTCTGTAAATATCTGTTAGGTCCATTAGGTCTCAAGTACAATTTAAGTTCTATGTTTCTTTGTTAATTTTATGTCTTGATGATCTTTCTAGTGTTGTGAGTGGGGTGTTGAGTTTACCCAATATTATTGTATTGCTGTGTATTTCTTTCTTTGAGTTTAGTCATATTTGTTTTATGAATCTGGGTGCTCCAATGTTGGGTACATACATATTTAAGATTGTTATATCCTCTTGCTGAATTGATCCCTTTATTATTATTAAAAGACCTTCTTTTTTTTTACTGTTTTTGATTTAAAGTTTGTTTTATATGTTATAAGTGTAGCTACTCCTTCTCACTTTTGGTTTACATTTGTGTTGAATAGAATATCGTTTTCATTCCTTTACTTTCAGTCTATATGTGTCTTTACAGATGAGGCAAGTTTCTTGTAAGCAGCACAGAGTGGGTCATGTTTTTTAATCCACTCTACAAATTTGTATCTATTAAGCAGGGCATTCAATCCATTTATGTTCAAGGTTAATATTGATATGTGAGGCTTTGTTTATGTTATATTGTTAATTGTTTCCTAGTTGTTTCATAAATTCTTTGTTTCTTTTTTTTTCTCTTTCTGTCTTTGTGATTTGATGAAATTCTGTTGTATTCCCATTTGATTCCTTTCTGTTCTTCCCTTACGTGATTGTTTTGTGAGACCTGAGACTTTTATACTTTCGTTTGTCTTCATGATGGTGAATATCGACATTTCATTTTCATGTTTAAGACCCCTTTGAATATTTCCTGTAGGGTTAATTTAGTGGTGATGAAGTCTACTAGTGCTTGCTAATCTGGGGAAGTCTTTATTTCACATTCATTTATGAAGCTTATTCTGGCAGGATATGAAACTATTGACTGACAGTTTTTTTCTTTCAGCACTTTGAAAATGCTATTCCATTTTCTTCTGGCCTTTCAGGTTTCTGCTAAAAAGTCCACTGGTAGTCTAATGGGGTTTCCTTTATACGTGACCAGACACTTTTATCTTGGTGATTTTTAAATTCTTTCTTTCACTTTGACTTTAGACATTTTGATTATAATATTATAATATGATAAAGTCCTTTTTGCAATATATTTGCAATGTGTAGGTCTCCTGTATCTGACTGTCTAACTCTCTTGCTAGACTTGGAAATTTTTCACCAATTATTTCTTTAAGTAGGTGTTCTAAACTTTTAATCTCTTTTCCCTCTCGAGAATACAGATAATTCATAAATTCAATTGCTTTATGTAGTCCTAAACATCTTGAAGTCTTTTTTATTCCTTTTTACTCTTTTTCCCTTATTTTTTTTTATCATCTTGGATTATTTCAAAGGTCTTCAAGTTCTGAGGTCACTCTTATTTTGTTCTCTGCAGAAACCAATTAATGCTGCTCTGGCTTAGGCTAGTTTTCCCTGATTTGCATGGATCTCTATCCCCAGTTAGACCTAGATTCCTGCTGGCTCATCCTGCTACCAATGCCATTAGCCCCTCCATGGTGTGGGCAGGGAAATGCTTTCTGTTCTGTGTTGTACTTAATTAGGGCAGGATGGGCTCCAGTGGAATGCTCTGATGCATTGTGGAGTTTGGTGTAACAACTCTTTCCATTCTTACATAGGCTCCTTTCTCCTCAGGGTCACACATGCTGCCAAGACAGCTGAATTTGGAAGGCTTCAAGAATAGGTCACCATCTGGTACTCTCTCTCTTTGTGACCTGCCATGACTTATTTCTGATCTGCTCTGTCTGGTGAATTTTCTTTTTGGTTTCTTTCTTCAGTGGTTTCCATTGCATCTTCAACTCCTACTCCATCATGAATAGCTGAGATGTCTAAATCCCGTTATTGGACATTGTTCAAGCTTTTATCCCCATGATGCTCCTAGTTTCCTTATAAACTAGTGATTGCAAATGGATACTTGGAGTGTGTGTGTGTGTGTATGTGTGTGTGTGTACTGACTCCGCAAGATGGACTTGTACATGTCAATTGAGATGCCAGATATAGATAACTTGCCAGATATTGTCTTGGAGATGCATAAGACCTCTAGATTTTCTATAGTTTTTGCACAAATCTTTCACACACCACAAGTCTTTTACTGGTGGTTTAAAGTGTTCCAAGATTCTTTAGGTTCAGCATTCTTAACCTGGATTTGTGGACCCCAAGGGGGTGCATAAGTGAGTACCAGGGGGTCTATGAGAGATTGCCTGCAAAATGCTATATGTACATGAACTTATTAAGGGAGATGATTCATAACCTTTATTAGAGGTAAAAGCACATAGATCACCAAAAAATTCAGAGCCAGACACCCAGACTGACTCCGGCATCTGGGAAATGATGGATATAACCTAAACTAGAAAGGTGAGGGAATAAGGAAATTAACACTCACTGAATAGCTACTATATTTCAATGCCCTGAGTTAGGCTCTTTACATATTTTCTTATTTCATTTTCAAAACCGTTCTGTGTAGTAGTTACAACTCCCAGGTTCCAGATGAGAAATAGAAGCTGAGAGGGGTTGAAGGAAGGTGCACAGGCTACACAGCTGTGAAGTCAAGCCAACAGGATTCACATCTAAGCCTGTGGCCTCTAAGTAATCATGTACTCTCTGTGATACCACGTGGCCTCCCCAGAAAACTTAGAAATAAATGCCAATTTCTATAGATTTCATAAAAATATTGGTAAATGTTACATTCTAATTTTCCATGGCTCATACTGTATACTAATAGAATGCATTTTTACAAAACAAGGTTTTGATCAGGCATCCATGGTGTTTAATTTTTTTAAATACAATTTCATTGTTGTTTATTTATCATGTTTTCTGTTACAATGAAGGATGTTATTAATAAATACATGATACTATTTACCTGAACTCCTTATTCTTTCTTAAAGACACAAATGAGACCATGTATAGTGATTATCAGAGATTTCCTCCCTTTGGCTGTAGGCAAGGTGGTGCAGTAGGTTAAGAAATTTTTACTCTGTGATTTATTATGTAATCATCTTTAAATTTTTGAGGTACCCATATAATATGACTTCTGATCTTTGTTTGGAAGTAAATAGTATATAAATTATATCTGGGAAATTTTAAAAAACATAAATTCAAATCCAGTTCTCAAGGTAGCTTTATGACCATTGTTTATTTTCTACAGCCTTCTTTAATGTAGCGTAAACTACTCAAGAATGTATCAAAGCATCTCATAAAAATACCCTGGATACTACCGACTTCTTAACCATTTGTAATACCTACTTGCAGAAAATTTTAATTCTTCCTTCTTGTTCTTTCAGTGTTCCATATAATTGATTATGTCACAGATAATAAAATAGATCCTCACAGTTCATTAGTAGACTCTAAATCAATTTTGAACAGATTTTTTTACATGCTTCATACCTGTTTACTTAAGTGTAAATATAGAAAATACTTTGTATTCTTGCTCTATATTAGCAGTTACAGTTCATACTAAACAGTTCACAGAATTATGCAATTCGGACTTAAAAAAGAATCACGATTCACAGAATTCACAAAAGTGAATGAATTAGAAAGTACAAAATTTATTTCACGTTAATATAGTCAGTTGTTTTACTTTTTAATAAAATTCCTCTCTAAGATTGATTTATTCACTAAGCCAATCACACTTCCTCACTACTAGGCTCAGGGTGGTGGGTTCCATGGTAGTTATTAACATATATTTGATTCTTTAGGAAAGGAGAGACTTGCTTGACAAAACAAACCAACAGTAGCGAAGCCTGGAGCTTGTGGACATGCAGTCTAGTATTGCAGGGTAGGTGTTGCTCTTGTTCACAGCTCAAGTACCTAAAGTAGAGCAGCTCTTCTCAGTTCCTGCAGCTCAGATTCAGTGTTTCCCAAACTTCCCTGATGGAAAGAATAAGCCGAGGGGTCTGGTAAACAGCTGGCTGCCCAGACCACCATCCCGGGGATTCTGATTCCATGGGTGTGGGTTGGGACCCAGGAGTTCATATTCCTAACGAGAACTCAATTAATTCTCCTCATTGAGAGGTTTGGGAAGATATTTCATTGAAATCCTTCCTCTTCTTTCCTTTTAACCCTTATTAAATTATCCTAAAGTCACAAAATTACCACATGATTATTACAATCAGTGATGCTCTTCCTTTCCTAGCGGTTTCCTGAGTTGCAGCCCCCACACTCACCATTCAGTTGACATACCTTCACCAGATCATTCTTCTGGAAACTCAGCTTAGATCCCTATTTTCCTCTTCAAAACACAGCAAGGCTCTCTGTTGCCTGTTGAATTATGTCCACATTCCTTGGCCTGGAATTTAATTTAATTGGCCCAACCTGCCTTTTCAAATTCTTTCTTACCAAGTTCCTTTATACACTGTAGGATGCAGCCAGGTGTAGCCATTTGATTTCCCCTATACACATTCTTTAATATCCTGCCTCTTGTCCTTGGTTTATACTGTCTCTCTGCCTGGAATACTTTCCTTCTCATCCATGTAAGTCTGTGTCTTACCTATCTGCCAGAGGCCAGCTCAAAGTCACTTCCTCTCTGAAGTGTGGTCTCGTTTTATCAGTGAGAGAATGGAAATCTACTGGCTACCAAATCTATGTCAGGCATGGTGTGGAACCTTTTATTTGTGTGATCTCATTTGAATCTCAAAATAATCCCTTGAGAGAACTGTCTCTCCTCTGAACTTCATTTCCATAGCACAGTAGCTTCTCGTTATTCTTGGGTTCTCTATTTGCTAATTCACCTGCTCACTAATTTACTTATAAATCCAAAAGCAATATTAGTGGCACTTTTGTGGTCACCTGCAAACACGCACAGAGCAGTGAAATATTTGAGTTGCCCACGTGTGCATGTTCCCAGCCTTCTTGTTTTAGCTGTCACGCTAAATAAGTGACCTTTGTGTAGTCCATTTAGTGCCGCATTTTTCACATCTTTGTACTTTTTGTTATATAATTTTGTTGTTTAAAATATTCCCCAAGTGTAGTGTTGAAGTGCTGTCTGGCATTCCTAAGAGCAAGAAGGCTGTGATGTGCCTTATGGGGAAATACATGTGTTAGATAGGCTTTGCTCTGGTACAAATTACAGTACTGTTGGTGATGGGTTCGATGTTAATGAATCAACAGTACAGTACATCTAGAAAAAGGAAGGGGAAATTCATCGATCTGTTTCTGAGGCCACTCTGGAAAGTGCTAAAGTGACATCTGTAGTGTGTGATGCAGCTACGGAAAAGATGGAAAAGCAGATAAATTTGTGGATTCCTGAGATGACAACTGATAAAAAAAATCATGTAGTGGACAGTATGGTTGTGAGCCTAAAACCAAAGAAATTTATGGTCACATTACCCGGGGCCAGGATAACAAGACACTCTTCTTGGCCAGCACTGGCTTGAATGGTTCACACATTCCAAAAGATGATATGGTGTGAAAGACGTTAGACCTGCAGGTGAGGCAGATTCTGCAGAACAGAAGGCTGCAGAAGAACTTAAAAGATACTTGCTAATATTGTACAGGACAAGGATTATGTGGAAGAGCTAGCAAGTTTCAACGCTGATGAGACTGGCTTGTTTTACAAGGAAGTTAGCAAACAAACCTATACAATGGCAGTTTGGTTGATACAAATGTTGTGACCAGAGGCTCCTAGGAACCTAATCATATTTCCCCTAGGAGCAACAGTTTAGTATTTACTAATTCAGTGTTTGCCATAACTTTATAGAATACAACTGCTGCTACTAATAGTGAGAATTGACTGGACTTCGTTTTAAACTTCCTTTATATTAACAAAATGTATAACTTTCTACTTTGTATTATAGACATTATATTAATACTATGTGTCACCTCCCTGCCCTAGTAAAACTTTATAGACTTTTTGAGATGAGGATTCAGTCCTCATTCATTCAGCAACAGTTTTTGAGTTCGCTTATGAGACAGAGGATACAGAAGTAAATAAGACTGAGACCCTGTCCTTGGGTAGCTTATTGTCCAGTGGGAGAGAGACGGTTGTTACAATGATTCAGAGAGACACAGGAGATTGCGTGTGTCTCATCAAGGGATTAAACAAAATTTACAGCCTAGACATTGAATGAATGGAACTGTCCTTTAAATATCTTCTGAATGCATTCTTTTTTTAAAATTTAAAAAAAAATTTTTTTATTTCAGCATATTATGGGGGTACAAAGATTACGGGTACATATATTGCCCATGCCCCCCTTCCCCCTCGAGGCAGAGCCTCAAGCATGACCATGCCCCAAATGTTGTACATCTCACTCATTATGTTTGTATATACCCATCCCCTCCTCCCCCTCCCACCTGCCCAACACCAGACACCCGACAAATGTTATTCCTATATGTCCACTTAGGTGTTGATCCGTTAATACCAATTTGCTGGTGAGTACATGTGGTGCTTGTTTTTCCATTCTTGAGATACTTCACTTAGTAGAATGGGTTCCAGCTGTATCCAGGAGTATACAAGAGGTGCTATATCACCATTGTTTCTTAAAGCTGAATAGTACTCCATGGTATACATATACCACATTTTGTTAATCCACTCATGTATTGATGGGCACCTGGGTTGTTTCCACAACTTTGCAACTGTGAACTGTGCTGCTATAAACTGAATGCATTCTTTATCATGATTTGACAAAGTCTTTGCCTCTAAGTAACTCTTATTCTGTATTTATATCTTTCTATCTATATTTCTGAAGAACTATATACTAATTAATTAAGAACATACTAGTTAATGTATGATTTTGGTAAGTTGAAACAGTTGGTTTGCATATTTTACTACCACTAACATACATTGTTAAGTTTCAAGAGGAAGCTTAACATAGCTCTTAGTAGTTCTTGTACGAAGAGAACTGTCCAGAGGCTCTGCCTTGTGAAGTTGCCAGCACGTGAAATGAGAAGACGGCACCGATGTGGGCAGAGTAGGGACAGCCATGGCTCTGCTGCCATAGAACTGGCTGTCCACCGCATCACGGGTAGCAGCGCTCAGATGCCAAGTGCACACGCAGGGGCTGGGCCACGCAAGGCAAGGAAGGTACCAGCAGGACCACATGAGAAGCTCTGGGCCTTCTCATTCTGGCAGGCCTTGGCTTTACCACACTAACCCTAACTAATAACAGTGGTTTGGATGGAGATTTTATGGTCAGATTACAAATGGGACACTTTCTTTCTCTTTCCTATTTTGACAAGAATTGGAAATAATTAGTGTTCTACTCAGCAATTTCAAAAACTTTTGCTCTTCTGTTTGGACAGAGACTTTAATATATCTGCTGGGAGAACTCTGGCTGATGTCCAAGGAAGGCTGCATTTTTAAGCCATTTCTTTTATCTTTTAAAGGAGGGAATTGGACAAAAACATCAATTTTAGGGGAGAAAGGGGAATGAAAATGAAATGGACGCTGGGTTAGTCTCAAGACTTTTCTTCCCAGCTTTCTCTCTTCTCAGTCTTAAACTCACCTACTCAGACCCCTGATCTGGTTCCTGGACCCTGGCAGATTCTTCTCTTTCATGACTCTCTCATGCTCCATGTCCCCAGGCTGCTGGACAGTCCCTCCGCAGCTGTCCCTGTCCCTGTGGTCAGGGAAAAGATCACTGACTAGGTGTCCACTCTGTTCTGCTGTTCTGCTGCATGTTCCAAAGTTGAATAAGGCCTGGCCACTGACTTGGAGGAGTTTATTGTCTAGCAGGGAAAAGACACATAAACAAAATAATTATAATACTTTGCGATGACTAGAGGAATTTAAAAAATATTTTAAGAGAACAGCAGGGCGGGTGTAAATGAAGGACAACAGACACGACCACGTCATCTCACTCTGAGGAAAATCTCAGGCTACAAAGGATGTCTCCCTTTCTTGGCTCTGGGTTGTCTTTCAACAATCTTTTCGTTTCTTTCTCTTCCTGACTCTCTCTAGCTTGGGTTTGTAGAAGGGCTCCTTCCCATCTGCTTCGTTTCTCTGTCCCATTTGGCCTCTCTGAAGCACATTCCGAAGCCATATGTCAGGGCTGATTCTTTCCTTCTGTGAAGCCAGCCCTTTCTCCTATTGGGCTGCACTGGGATTGGGGTCAGCTTCCGTTTGTGGCTTCCTTTGTTACAAATCTCTTTGTTTCCTGCGTATAATCTCATCTCCTCAAAAGGATTATCAGCTCCCCAAGGGCAGGGCTGTGCCAGTTACTTCTTTAATTTACCTCTCAGAGTTTTGAGGCCACAGCAGTTATGCCATAATCATTTTCGAAACTTAGTTTTGTCAGGATGGTCCCAATATTCATGCGCCGAATCAGAGACACTGAATCTGAGAAAAGCCCATAATGCAGAGGGGGGTGGGCTAGCAAGATTTTTCAGTCAGAAATTATTTTGTTTGTGTATTTCGAGGCTGACTACTTTTTCTCTGACCTTGTAAAAATACCTCTTGAGCTTTAGAAAATAAACAATTGAATCGCATATCCCCCGAGGTTTACCCACTGTGTCTATTTTAGCAGACCTTCAAACATAAAGTGGTGTTTCATCATCTACCAACACAGAAGACACAGAATGAACAATTTCCCCGACCTTTGATACTCTAAGTCAGGACTCTTGAAAGATGGAGGATGCCTCAGTTCAAAACGCTGATCTGTGTCATCCGACTTTGGCCTCTGGAGAAAGGAGGTAGGATTCACACAATCCTTCAAAAGTATTTCCCTGAATTTTGTGCTCAAGGTTTCTTCCTATTCCCTTCAAGAATTTCTGTGACCTGTCAATTCCCTAAAGGCTTTTTCTTCCACCCTGTGGAGATTATTCATTTCCCATGTGTGAGCGTGTGTGTGTGTGTGTGTGTGCACGCATGTGAGTTGTGCTCTGACTTTTCACCTATTCATCAGTACTTCATAAGGGTGTGCACAGGTCAGAGTAAAATGAGAGCTATTTGCTACTTTTTTTGTGGTTCTAATGAAAGGTTTGCTGAAGAGAGGGATTAAAATTACTGCTTCCAATGCTGTGCTCCCTGTTGGTAATTTGAAAAGCATATGAATTGCACATTTCATATTTTTCTTAGGAGAGAGAAAAAGTTTCTTTTGTATATGATGCTTAATTAATTTTTTTCTGTGAATAAGGCCTCTTAATAGAATATAAAATGGTTCATTAAACGCATTTTATATATTTCTCTATTGTTGGATCCCCTTGTCAACTCATCTATGATGTTCTTTTTCTATTTTTTCCCTTAAGCAAATTCTTTTATGTGAAAACTGCCTACAGGGGTCCTCAAACTTTTTAAACAGGGGGTCAGTTCACTGTCCCTCAGATGGTTGGAGGCCGAGTGCGGCGCACATTCCACACATGCGCACTGTGGGTCCGGGATAAGTCAGCTGCTAAGCAGGACAGGCAGCCTTGGCAAAAACACCCAGCGGGCGGGATAAATGTCCTCAGCAGGCCGCATGTGGCCCGCGGGCTGTAGTTTGAGGACCCCTGGCTAGGACCTCCTAAAACAGAGTTCTCATAGACACTGTTGCATTCTCCTGCTGTTTTCACTTGGAGAGCAGGGGATATTCTTCTCCTTGGTCTGCTGTATCAGAACCAAACCCAAGCTTCATGTCTGCTATTATGGGCTGCATCCTCCTACTTCCTCCAGCAGTTATTTTCAGAGAACAAAATCAACTTTGTTACAGAGAAAAGAAGCATTTTCTAAAGTGTTCCTGGGAATTCTTCTGCAAGATGATTCATTAAAAAGGTTCTGTGATCATGGAAGTTTGGGACACATGTCATACGTACTCTATCCCCTTCATGGAGGTTTCCAAAGCACAATAATATGTTAATGCTTTCCTGTCTTTGACAAACCTGTTTATTGTTGTTTCATCATATTTCAGATGTATTTGATCACTGAGCCCCTTTTATTCTTGTAGCACATTTTTATCATTTGGCAAAATACACTTGGGAAGATACTGGGAAAGGGATTAGGAAAACACAGCTCTGTATGTGTGGAGGAACCACAGGTATGCAATGGCTCTCTTTTAAATATGGCCTTTCAGGTCCTGTTAGTCTTATAAGTGAAATGTAAGCTCCATGGCCATAAGGACGTTTTATCAATTTTGTTTCCTGCTGAATTTCCAGTGCTATACCAGGGCCTGGCATGTATTTGTTGCTCGATAACTATTTGTTGACTGAAAGGACACATGCACCCTGGATCATGGACATTATGACTTTCTTATCTCAATTCTAGGGGTGGCTTTAGTTTCAGAAAGAAACTAGACTTTTACCCGTTGAATTCTTAATCCAGTTATTTCTTCTCTCAGGTTTAGTAGCCAGAACCTCCTGAATTCTTCATCTTCAGAAGCAATATGGTGAACTTGAATCATATTCGTGGCTTCCCATCAGATTTTGATGAGTCTGTCTGTGTGTATATGGGGAAGTTCCTTTGTTGTGAGTCTTGCCTCCCAATGTAGAAGTCAACACTCAAATTTCCAGGCTCTCTTGCAGGGAGATTTGTGACAAACATAAGAAGAGAGCACTGTGAGGAAACAGGGTTTGGTGCTGATTACGTGGTCCAGCCGAGGTCAGCTCTTGGTACAGAAATGGCAGCACTGGTGGGGGCTTCAGGCAAGTGGCATGGATTACTCGGGGTGGCCACGGCAGGTCAGCAGTTGTCTCACCAGGTAGGTTCTGCAAGGTGGTTTGAGACTTGTTCCCAGAAGCTTAGCCAAGAGCCTGGTTCTCTAGGCCCCAGAACCTAATTAATTCCAGTGTGTCTAAATGTCCCTGCTAAGGTTGTCACCCTCTATCACAGATACGCCACATCTACTGTATAATTCCACAGGTCTCAACTTCTCATTTCAGAAGATTGTTTTCCTTATTGCCAAGAATTTCTCTACTTTATAGTCACCTATACCATTTTCCTATTTTGCTCACCCCCATTAATTAATTAAACACAATAGTCCTTTTTTGCCACATGATCTTGCCTGTTTTTCTGGGTTTAGATTATACTATGTATATGACTCTCCCCTTCTGAATGTCCATGATTTGCTTTTGATAATGGGTATTTTGCTATTTTTTTTGACAACTGAGCCACATTGAAGGATTCCTAATCCCTCCAAAATTATTCTTTATTATTCCTCTCTTGCATTCCAGAAATTCTTTCCATTGAAATTATCATGCTAAAGAACTGCAGAATTTTATTTCTCCATAGTTGGAGTCATCTAAGCTAAATTTTGACAATTTAGTTTAGTATCCCAATCATTATATCTGTCAAACACAATTAGGAAGATACCAGGGAGACAGGATTGGGGTTGGCTGCTAGTAAGAAAGACCCAAAGTCATAGTGATTTACATAAGACACAGGTGCATATTTTTTTTTTCATGAAAGAGAACTCTAGAAGTAGGCTAGTAAGGACTGGCATGCTGACTCCTTGTCATCTAGGATCAAATCTCCTTCCGACTTTCCGTTCCACTATCCTTAGTAAGTGGCTTCCATCCTCAGGACAACCTCATTCTTACAAGATGACTGCAATAGCTATAGCTTTCTCATCTTACCTTCCATCTGAGTCAATTCCCTTTTCAAAAAACCACACTCAATGACTCACACTCATATTTCTTTGACCACTCCATCTACAAGAGAGGCAATGTATTAATAGTTTTATAGTTGGGCAAATTGCCACACCCTTATTGAGGCAGGGCCCTGTTCTCTTACAAAAGAAGGAAGGAATTAATAGTGAGAAAACAAACAATAGTCTCTGCTTTGGAGTTTTTTTTTTTTTTTTTTTTTCTTTTTCAAATTTAGGTTTGCTCTTGTTTGGCAGAAGATGCTATTAGTTCTGTAAATCTAATCAGTGGTGTTGTGAAGATTTCTCATGAAAGGTATGTTTCATGATTGTTTCAGAAACAATCACGACTCAATTCTTTGTATTTGGAAACTGTCCATGAAGTTGTTTGGTCTCCTGGGCCAGAGGGTGGGCACCAATAACCCATGTTTACAGCCACTGTGAGCAAAGTTTTCCTCCAGGATTGAAGCCACACTCTTAGTGTATTGTTGGTATAACTTCTGATATACTTTTAAAAGAATGTATAATGTACACAGCATGACTCACATGAAGCATTTTAATAATGCTCTGTCACAATTAATTCTTGAGAACAAGATTCAGAATTCAAGGCATTTTGAGCTTTTAAAAAGATTTATTCCTTTTGAACACAAAACAGAGTCAGTTTTCTTTGGCCTCATTATAAAAACCAAATCATAGTCACCATTACAGAAAATAGTTTTGTCATTTATTTTTGTTTCTCTGTAGATAATGGGATGTTGGGTCAGGGTGATCTAATTCAGAGGAAGATTTGCTCACCTGAAAGGCAGACAGTGCAGAGAAGAAATAGAGGAGAAATATGCTGATGCTGTCTCTGATAGCTATGTTGGCATAGGCGTTCTTTTGCCATTTTTAAACCAACAGGTTCAAAGAGCAAAACCATGGGCAGACTGTAGTGTAAAGAATATGCAATGAATATTGCCTCCAATGACTTAATGAGGATGCACTGGATTTCAATGCAGTGATTCTCTTGAACACTTCTGCTATGTAATTACCCATTTTTGTCACTTACTTGAACTGATAACAAAGAATTCAGACTTAGCAAAATGCTGTGGGATTCTTGCTTTCTCTCCTTCTTCCCACACAGTTCGTCTTTGTAACAACTGGTTCTGCTCCACCCTGTGACATTTCCATTACCACCCTTCCTTTCCCTCTGCGGTTTGCTGCTGTATCAAAGGGGGACACAGTGAAGATTGCTTTATAAACAAATGAGAAGAACACTTGCTTTTACAAAAAAATGGAAAAAAGGATAATATTGGTCAGAGGGCATGCCTCTGTGCCCATTCTAAAGAAGTTGAATCTTATTTACACATCGATACCGTGGGAGGACGTAAGTTTCCAAAGAGACTGGTGGCTATGGAATGGGTTAGTACTGGGTGAACCGAGGTGTAGTTGGAGTTGCTGAATTAGCACAAAGAAGCTTGGGTACAGCAGTGAGAGTGGTCTTCCCATAATAATCACACTACGAGCTTGTAAATAGGAGCTGTTTCTCTTGTTTCACTCAGGCAAATGTCTCATTAGCACAGTCTTTCCTGCTTCAAAGAACATCCTGGGTGCTGGAGAATCAAAACATTTGTTTTTCAGCACCACTTTCAGCATAATTTTCTATTCAAATCCAGCCAAAGTGGAGAACTACTCACTTATTCAAACTGTCAGACTTAGTGGCTCTCGGTGAGGTTGCTCCTTCCTAGTGTAGAGAAATGGGACAGGAGCAAGGAGAGAGAGTTAGGTGGTGCAGGTGGTGTAGCCGTGTGTATATACAAGGTGGCAGGTGGAGCATGGTAGCCTTATACTCCTTGCCAAGAAGAAGAGGAGGGAGTAAGAATACATAGCCTGTGTATTCCAACCCTGTGTCAGCTTAAGGACTGTGACAACTGACTCCACCCCTCCTAGGTCTGAAAAATTAGATTCTACCTGCTTTCTGGATCTGTCCTGGCAAATTCCATTTAAGTTATTTTATTACTTTACTATTTTTTAAATTTGCATTTTCAAATAAACAGATACAGTAAAATATATATATAATAAAATCCTGTACATGTAATAGGTGCCATAAATCACTTTAAAAGGAAAGAAGCCATTCCCCAGACATTTTAATGAGGAACATAAAAGAATAACACAAAATTTTATAGTATATATTTGATTCCAAACTTGTATGTGAAGTACTCTGATGAATATGTCAAGCCAAAGCAGTGATTATTTTGGTTTGAATTAAAATTAATTTGTCTATTTATTCAAACTCTAAATTATGCAGCAAGGAAAACATGGAGCCCAAATCATTCTCCAATTTTGGAGTCAATTTTTTACTGTTTATTCATGAAGCACTTTCAGTAAGTCACCCACAGTCTTTTAAACTATTGAAATAAACTAAAGCTCAAGAAGAAGCAGACTAGAATCTCTGAGCATAAATTTTGGCCTCTTGTTTTTGTCTTCTTGAGCTTAGACACTGACTTAGCAGCAACAGGCTAGTGATGAAGAAAGTCACTATAAGTAGCATAAGGAAGCATCTGTGGGAACAAGATCCTAAAACTAGAAAGTAATTCAGAATGTGGATGGTCAGAAAGAAATGTAAAGTATGGATGGATGGTGGTGGTTTGTAGTAGCTTGGAAGCTCTGATGAAAGGATGATGATAAAGGCTGCAAAATATATTTTTGCTTTTTAGAGCACAGATTATCAAGTTGCTAGAAACAACTTTCTGTGATGTCTTTTAAAAAATTCTTTAGCATAGCATATTTCTGGGTAAGTCATTGTTATTCTTAAATAGTTTTAATTTTTATCTTTGTCACCTTTCTCAATAACATTGACATGATCTCTGTGTGTATGTGTGTGTATACAAAGAGGTATACATACTTCTTCGTTACATAGAAGTTTATATATAGAAGTTACATAGAAGATATAGAAGCAATAAAATCCTCATTTTCAAACAGAAAATCACCGAGGAACCCGAAAGACTAAAAGGACTGTTACGAAGCACTAGAAATGTCTGGCCCGGATTAGGCACTCAATAAATAGTTGTTGAGTGAATAAATAAGTGAACCTCCTCTATCATTAAAAGCCTTTTGTTATTCTATAGAGAATTATATTAATGAAAAATATGCCGGCATACAGTAACCACTTTTTCTACATAACCTCATTCTCATAATATCCTTCAGAAATAGGTGGGACAAATAGAGTTATCCGTGTGTGCTGATGAGAAACTTCAATTCAGACTGAAAAGACTTGCTCACAGCTGGTAGGTGCAAGGCTGAGACATGGCCCCAATTAGATGATTCTAAATTCTGTGCTTTTTGCCACTTTAGATTGCTGCCTGTCCGTGTGTACGTGCGTGTGTGTGTGTGCACATGTGTGTGTGCAGTGAAGTATCCCAGTTTTCAGTGATCGGTACCTAACCACGGGGAAAACCACTTAACTTTTTGTTGTCAGGTCACAATAATTATTTGATTTACATTTGTTCACAGTTTCCAGCTCCATTTTTTTGCCTCTGACATTGTAATGTCCATTGCATGTCATATTACTGGTTCTGGAATAGTCGCTGAAAAAGAAACTCTTTGAAATGAGAAAAGGGGATGATAAAAGAAAGGATAAGTGCTACTGAAAAACTGCAGGTCCATTGCCCTACTTTTGGAGAACTTTCTGAGGCTAGAAGTCCATGTTCTGTGTCTAACCTTTTATAACATGTGCACGAGTTTCAGAGGGAACTTAAGTGAGTTTAACAATAAACATTTGTGCTTCCACTCCTCCTTCTGCTCAGCGCTGGGCTCACAATTCTTTGTGTGGAAATGACCAGTGGAACAAGAGGTGGGACAAAGAGGCAGCAAGGAGTTTGTTGGCAGAAGCAGCAGCCCAAAGAACTAAAACAAACTCGCACACCAGGGTTATGTTGTTCCTGGACCTCGGAGAAAGTAGCTGAGATAGAGAGGTCCGTGTTTTACCAGGGGCAGCTTCTGCCTGCTCTCTCTTCTTTCTGAGTGTGACCTTTCCCGACAGTCTGCAACCTTTGGAGACAGTAGAACATACTTTAATTTTTCAAATGACAATTCCTCTTCCCTTTCTTTGTCATACATTTGTAGAAAATGCAAGATCTGCAGAAATATCATACCATAACCTTTTCTGCAATCCAGGAGTTGATACAGGGAGAATACAGTAACAATTTCTGTGTTTGTGCCTGAGAACCGTTTGTGCTTTGGAGACAACTCAGCAATGTGTCAGTGTCTGCCTGCTATTCTTATCTTGCAGCAAGAGCTGGATTGCTCCCTGTCATGGGAGTGCCTGCCTCTAAAGAGGATGGGAAGTAGTTGCTAAGCCCATGGCAGCAACCTGCTACCTGGGAGAGTTGCCTGAGGTCCCGGAGGCCCATGTGAACAGAGAGATGGAGCCTCCTAACTTGTAACAGTCAGGAGGAAAGGAGGCTAAAGAACACTCCAGCCATAGTCCTCTTCTCAAGGAAGCAGCAAAAGACACTTCCTGCCACATAGGCTGCTTTGCATTCTGTCACGGCCCCCCGATTCCCTGGCCACAACCGACTGAACAAGAAATTGGACGCACCAATGACTAATCTAACAAGGACAATCACGCATACACTAGATAAAAGAGAATTGCGTGGCCTCTGAGGCTCCTTACTGAGTATGGATTGTGATCTTCTCTGGTGGAGTTTTAACATGACCCACAAACACACAGAGGGCAGTGAAACAGAGAGACTAGAAGAGGATCGAGTAGACACAGGAACTGAGTCAAAGCCCTGCAGGGTTCCTCAAGTTGGGAAAAAGGCAACCTCTGACCAGGTAGTCAGTCCACTCACAAGAGCTGCCCCGGCATTCTGAGCAGCACTGCTCTGGATTTTGATTATTTTTTTTCATTAAGGGCTGTGTTGAGGTATAATTCATATGCAATACTATACACATTTAATATGTAAAATATGATAGGTCTGATACACCTATGAAATCATCATCCCAGTCAAGATAATGAACATGTCCACTACTCCTAGAAATTTCTCTTGCTCCTTTCGGTTCCTCTCTCTTACCCCACCCTGTCCTCTCCCACTTTCCCTAGGAAATTGCTGATTTTATCCATGTCGGTATGAAGTAGTTTGCATTTTCCAGAATTTTATATTAGTGGAGACATACAGTATGTATTCTTTTTTGTTTGTCTTCCCTCATGCAGCACAATTATATTAGATTCATTCATGTTGTGTGTATTAATAGTCATTCCTTTTTATTTCTGAGTGGTATATTATTGTATAGATATATAAGAGTTTTAAAAAAATCCATTCACCTATTGATGTGCATTTGGGATGTTTTGAATTCTTTGCTATTACAAATAAAGCTGCTATGGACATTTATATACGAAATGGACATATATATCCATTTATATGGATATATACAACCTTTCGTAGACTTATTTGCCATCCAAGTATCTTAATATTCCATGGGTAAAAGAAGAAATAAAAGGGAAAATTAACTGAATAAAAATGAAGTTGTAACATATTTTGTGGGATGCTGCTATACAACATTACTTAGAGGGACATTTATAAAAGTAAATGTCTATAATAGAAAATAAGAAAGATCTCAAGTTAATGACTTCAGCTTGCACCTTAAGAA
The DNA here is from genome assembly GCA_008086735.1 of Cheirogaleus medius. Lineage (NCBI taxonomy): Eukaryota > Metazoa > Chordata > Mammalia > Primates > Cheirogaleidae > Cheirogaleus > Cheirogaleus medius. Next base: position 67,410,937 of record VBSM01001265.1, on the reverse strand, counting down.
ACTGCAAAGAAAAGAACAAATGAAATCCAAGTTATGGAGAAGAAAGGAAATAATAATGATCAGAGCAGAAATAAATGAAATTGACAACAGGAAAACAATAGAGAAAATCAATGAAACCAAAATCTAGTTCCTTGAAAAGGTCGGTATAGTTCATTAAGCTCAAAGCAGACTGCTCACGACTGGAAGAGAGAAGGCACAAATCACCCACATCAGGAATGAGAGAGGTGACATCAGTAAAGACCCCGCAGTGGTTAAAAAGACAGTGAAGGAATATTATAAACAACTTGATATCATTTTTGACAACTTAGATGAAAAGGATCAATTTCATGAAAGACACAAACTATCAAATTTCGTTTAAGAGAAAATAGATAACCTAAACAGTTTATATGTGTTTAAGAAATGAAATCTGTAGTTAAAAACCTTCACACACAGACACATACTCTCCCTCTCTCTCTTTCTCTTACGTACACAATCCAGCCCCAGTTGGCTTCACTAGTGAATTATACCAAATGTTAAGGAAGAAAAACAAGAAATTCTATATAAAATCTTAAAGAAAATTGAAAAGAAGGGAATACTTCCCTATTCATTCCATGGGGCTAGCCTTACTCTCATGGTAAAACAAAACATAAACCTTACAAAAAAAGAAAACTACATAGTTGAAAATTTTCTTAACAAAAGTTTATAAAATCTAATCCGACTATGTGTGTGTGTGTGTGTGTGTGTGTATGTGTCTCATGACCAACTGGGGCTTATCACAGGAATGTAAGGTTAATGAAATCTTTGAATATTAATCAATGTAATTCAATATGACAGACTGAAAAAACAAAAACAAAACATATGACCATCTCAAGAGATGCAGAAAAAGTATTTGACAAAATCTAATATTCTTTTTTCATAAAAACTCTCAGTAAACTATGACTAGAGGATAACTTTCTCAATTTGATCAAAGGCATCGACAACTAAAAGCAAACTTAATGGTAAAATACTTAACATGTTTCTTCTAAAATCAGAACAAGGCAAGGATGTCTGCTTTCACAACTTCTATTCAACATTGTACGGGAGGTTCTAGCCACATCACACAGCAAAGGAAAGACATAGATTGAAAAGGAAGAAAACATAGACAACATGTTATGAACATAGATGATCCTAGAGAATCTACCTAAAACCACTAGAACAAAAAACTGAGCTCAGCAAGGTTGTAGGATTCAAGGTTAATATACAAAAAACAATTGTGTTTCTACATACCAGCAATAAACTTCTGTAAAATGCACATTTTAAAACAGTATTATTTAGAATAGCATCTAAAAACCATAAAACATTTAGGATCAAATTTAACAAAGAATATGTAAAACCTGTATACTGAAAACTACAAGACATTGCTGAAGAAATTAATGAAGATCTAAATGTCAAGATATGCCATGATTGTGGACTAGAAGACTCAATATTGCTGAAATGATAATTCTCCACATTAATCCATACATTCAACATGATGCCAGTATAAACCCTGTAGGCTTTTTATTTTGAGGAAATTGACATGTCGATTCTAAAATTTACTTAGAAATGCAAAGAATGTATTTAATAGAATAGCCAAAATAATCTTGAAAAAAAAAGAGCTGTACTATAAAGCTGCATATATAGACGGTGTGGTTTTGTTATACAGATAGATGGTCTGTGGCCCTCAAAAGAACCATGGTACATAAATATTGATGGATACACAGTAAATCTGTGGTATTAATATTTCATGTGGGAATGATCAGGAAAAATGCATCTAAAAAGGCTCCTTTGGGAGTGTTACTGGAGTGTTTGGGAGTGAATTGTATCCCAAAAAGACATCTTAAAGTCCTAACCCCTGGTACCTATGAATGTGACCTTATTTGGAAATAGAATCTTTGCAGACATAATTTAGATAGATGTTAAGATGAGGTTACACGGGAGTGGGGTAGGGCCCCAATTCAATATGACTGATGTCCTTACAAGAAGAAGAGAAATGACACAGGGGCAGATAGGGAGGAGGCCACATGGATATGAGGCAGGGACTAGAGTGAAACATTTAGGAACACCAAGGATTCCTAGCAAACCAACATAGGCTAGGAAGAGGCAAGGTAGGATCTTCCTCTAGAGCTGTCAAAGAGAACACGGCTCTGCTGACATCTTGATTTTGGACCTCTAGCCTCCAGAACTCTGAGAGAATAAATTTCTGTTGTTTTAAGCTACCTAGTTTGTAACTTGGTTCTGGCAGCCCTAGGCAACTAATACAGGGTTTTATTTTGTTTTGCTTTTGTTTGTTATTTTACATGTGTTTTTAATCACATGTAAAATAGGTTGAGAAACACCCTTTAGAAGAAAAATAGGAAAAATTTTTGCAACCTTGGATCAGGCTTAATTTATCAGAGAGCAGTAGCTGTAAAGAAAAAAATAATTACAAATTGGATTTCATCAAATTAAACACTTTTGATCACTAGAAGATCATACCTTTTAAGATCATTGTTAAGAAAATGAATAGCAAATTCACAGATTAGGAGAAAATATTTGTAATACGCATGTTTGACAAAGGACTTATATGCAGGATATATAAAGAAAGAATGCCTACAATTCAATAATAGAGACAACCCAATTTACATATGAGCAAAAGACTTGAATAGATACTTCATAAAGGAAGATGTTTGAGTGGCTAATAAGCACATGAAAATATACTCAATGTCATTAGTCATCTGAGAAATGCAAATTAAAACACAATGAGATACCACTACACATCCACTTATACAGTAAAATGAAAAAGACTGATGAGGAAACGGTGGGGTTAATCTGATCAGGTCTGCCAAATTTAGCCTGCCCTGGTTGCTTTTTGTTACATTTTGTCCTTGAAGCTAAAGGCCGGCACACTGAACACTGTAACTTAACCTTCACTGGCTACCTTATAGATAACATTTGTAAGTCACCATGGTAACAGTCGCTTCAGTTGTCTTTCAGGAACTTGGGGCAGCTCCTGTCCAGTTCAGACTGGTTGAGACCAGCAACCCTTCAACTGGGGCTGTACAAATGCCTGAGACGTGGCCTTTTATTGTCTGAGGGCCCCAGATTCCACCCTCGGATCATGCTAACACTGCCATTTTCTGAACAGACATGCTGTAAAATGCCATGAACCCTCACTCTGCTTGCATAGATCACTGATTTCTTTATTTTTCCTCACTGCCAACTGTCTTTCCCTATGTCTTAGACCACCCCACTTCTCTAATCTATAAATATTCCTAAGCCTTATCTTTGGGGAGATGGGTTTAAGACCTGTTCTCCCATCTCATCACTTGCTTGCCTTGTGAATAACCTCATTCTCTTTTGCAAAACCTGTCATCTCAGTGATTAGCTTGCTGTGAGTGGCACAGTGAACCTGGTCGATAACTGTTACACGAAATGTTGTCTGAGATGTGGAACTAGTGAGAGTGAAAAATGGTATAACCATTTTGAAAAACGGTCTGCCTTTTTCTTATAAAGTTAAATATGTACCTACCCTATGTCTATTTGTAGGTAGCAATCAAAGAGAAATGAAAACATATGTATACAGAAAGACCTGTACATGAATGTGTATAGCCCCAAACTGGAAACATCCCAAATGTTCATCATCAAGAGAATAGATAAATACATTGTGGTGCATTTATATTATACAATAGCATATTACTCGGCAATAAAAAGGAAGAAACAACTGATAGTCTCAACAGCATAACTGAATCTTAAAAACATTATGCTGAGTGAAAAAAGCCATACATAAAAATGTATGTACTATACTCTTCCATTTATGTGAGGCTCTGGAATGGAAAAAAAACTAATCTGTGCTGGTAAAAATCAGATTAGTGATTGCTTGGGGTGAGAGTTGAGGGGGATTTACTTCAAAGGGGCAAAAGAAAACTTTCTAAGGTAATAGAATTGTTCTACATCTTGACAGGACATATACATAGGAATGTATACATTTCTTAGAACTCATCAAACTAACCAAGTACTTAATATCTGTGCACTTTACTATTGTAAATTCTCTCTCTCTGTTCCCCACCCCTGTTGTAAATTCTCTGTCTCCCTCTCCCTGTCCCTGTGTATGACTCTGCTAGAGGGCTACAGCAGCAACCTAAGCACAATACATAGTTTGCTCATAAGAGTTTTTCTTTTGGACTTCAGCTTTCTTATGTAAACTAAGGAAATTGGACTTATCCAAGCTTTCAAAACTATACCTTATCTGGACACTGAGGTCCTTTCCAACTCTAAACTTTTGTTTAAATTGCTATTTGTATTACTTCAATTCATCAGATCATCTGTTCAAAAAGTCCTAGAACCCAGCTGTACCCTGAATGAATTAAAATAGAGCTACTGGGGTTGAGGTAGAAGGGCCCGGCTATTTCCTGCTCCCCTTGGCGGAGACCGGAAGTGACTGTTTTCACTGCTGTGGCTGAGTCAATATGGAGGACCCCAGTCAGGTGAGCGGATGCCTAAGTTGAGGCAGCATCTAAATTCCCAAGAGTGAGACCCTGTTTGCATCTTGCAAATGATGTGGATGCAAAGGCAATTGTCATGCAATTATGTGGGCAGCTGACTGCCAAAACATAAAACATGTATTTTTCTATGTCCAGGATCATCTCCCCAGAAGCCTAAACTCTTTCACACAGTTGATTGATATGTAGGTAAATCAAAGAAAACACATTATGAGCCTGTGTGAAGAAAGGGAATTCATATATTAGAAAGCTTAATAAAAGAAGTATTGGAAGCCGAGGGTCTAGAAACTCCTACATCTTTATAAGAATGTCAACAGCATTGAAACTTTCCATAGGTTCCCCAAAGTTTCTCTTAACAGCCTTGGCATGATCATTATATTTGTTTTCTTCCCAGTTCTTGTTCAAAATGATTTTCCTGAGAGAATTGGCAACCTACTCCCTGCTGCTCCTGTTTCCCCCTTATCTTTTATGAAAAGGGTATTTCACTTTCTAATTCCTTTTATATAACTGATTTTAATTAATGGCTACAATGACAGTCATCCTTCTCTCCCGCACAAAGACCTGGTTGGGGTCAAAATCACAGCTAGCAGTAACTAATGAGAACACACCGTTAGGACTCAAAGTTAACATTTAAGGGAACAAACTGAGCTTGAGCTTACAATAAAATCTCATTTATTCTTTTCACCCTGTTTCAGCAGCACTTCAAAAGCAATTTATTTCATTGGCAGGTGGCATGGTGATTTGTGGACATTTAACATTTATTTGTTATCTTTTAAGACTTTAGGCAACTCCTTTATTGTAGTTCAGTAGTTAGAATTGCATTACGTTCAGAACCCAGCACTTAATATAATATTTTCCATTATATATTTTTTCACTCAAATTATATTCCAAACTGCTTTTTGAGATTAAGCCTGTGAAAACATATATCCGTTAAATTGTTCTTGCAATGAAGTAATGTATGCTCAGCTGAGAGCAAACTCTCCCTCCTCCAGAGAGTCCCAATGGCATATTGTACCATCATATGGGCTGGAATTAGAAGCTGGTAAACTTTCAGAAATGGAGTGTTATATTACTGAAACCTGTTTGTAGTTATGTAGTCAACTTCTCCTCTCATCACTGAGAGTGGCTGTTTCCTAACTTTAAATCTCACTTCTTTTCTGGGAGAGAGTATTCCAGTCATTTTTGTGGGGTCTCAGGAAGGAGAGGAGATAGGCTTCTGTGGCCAGTACACCTTGTGGTGCACCTGTGGTCTCATGGCTACCTTTGGCTGACCATTATTGTGGGGTCTTTTGCATCTTCTGTGGACTACAGGTCCTTCTCTATTCCTATTTCTTAGCAAAATTGCCATCAGTGTTGACATCATGTAGGCACTCAATATGTGTTTGATGAATGAATAATAAACCTCTGCTTGTTTTGTAGTTTCCCTTCTTCCAAGGCAAGTACACTGGTTTAGTGCTCTTTAAGTAATGGTACCTGAATACAGATTGAGTATATGTTGTATGTTAGTGTCCTGCTTCCAAAAAGTGATACTTTAAGTTTGGGTGGTTGAGATGAACATTGAAGGATGTGCATTTGTCGTGGTGTTAAATATGTGATTGTATGGGAGAAATTTTTCTTCATGTGTTTATGTTCATTTTGCCTTCTGAATAGAATGCATTGCTAAAAATTCTGTATGCAATCCAAGAATCTTTGTCAAATGTCTTGGTTTGGGGTTCCATGTCTAGAGATGCTGGACTGTCTGATCCCATGGCCAGATCCAGTGGGCACTCTCCAGCCCTCATATTGTAGACAGTTTGCACATGTGACCCTTGCTACCACACAAAATTATAATATAAAAAGTACAATAGAGAAAGGTATGAAGGTGACATGAAGTTCTCCTCATTCTCATTCCCATCTTCTTAATTCAACTCCCCAGTGATAACCACTATGAATATTTTCTTTATAAGTAACTTCCAGATATTTGGACATACCCATGCATGCACACACACATATCCTTTTAAATTTTGTTAACATAAAAGGGATAAATTTATTCAAACTCCAACCACTTATTACTTCTTGAAATCCGTTTTCTTGAATTCTGTGACACTGTACTCATTTTTCTCCTCCTTGGACTATTCTTTCTCTTTTAATGTATTCTTTTTATTATGCAAACCCCTTAAATATTTGGGTTCTCCAAAGTCCCATCGTTGGCCCCATCTGCTCTTCTCTTACTTGCTCTGGTTGGGTAACGTCATCAACTCTCATTGTTTTAATTACTACCATTATCCTGATGATACAAACGATATTTTCTGTCTCAGTCACTTCTTTATGCTTCAGATGATTCATGCACTCAACTTCCTGCTGGACATACCCACTTTGGTGACTCATTATTACTTCAGCCTCTCTGTTAACTTCAGACTTGAGCATGCCAAGCTTGTACCTCTCAGGAACTTGCCCTTCCTGGCTCTTCTATTTGGAAGAGTCTTCCTCAGATCTTCTCATGGATATTCCCCAACACCACTGAGATCTCAGCTTTCATAGCACTGCCTCTCAAAGGGATTTACTCACATTCTAAAGTAGAGCTTCTGTTCCCTGCCCCTTTCCCCAATAATTCTCAAGCATATTATTGGTGTTATTATTTTTAATAACACTTTGATCTTTGTGATATTATTCATTTGTTTGCATAGTCATCATTAAACTGTACTATTTTCCATAATGAAAAAGGGCCTCATCTGTATTGTTCATCACTATATTTCTAATGCTTAAAACAGTGCCTGGTAATTTGTAGCTGCTTGATAAATATCTGCTACAAGAATGTTGGAGGATCAGATCATGGACATGGGACAAACCCAGGTAGTCCAGTCAGCTTTGAGAAGATAAATGAAAACATCTGGCTTACATCTGGCATAAAGCTAGCTGACTTTGGCAGGAGGTCACTGGAAGACTGAGTCAAGTCAATGGAGTCAAAGGACAATTGATTGATTGATTGACTGAGAGGAGTTCAGAGGGTCAGGGTCAGAGTCTTTCCCTCATTCCCCTTTCTAGGTAGGAGTGATTACCCACCTTTCCCACTGAACTGCCTGTTTTGAGTACAGTTCCAAGCATGGGCAGAATTATCAGTCAGGGTACCTGGTCACAAATACCCAGAATGCCCTCTGGTTAGTTTATGTAGAAAAGGCAATGAGATAATTTACAGACTATTTGGAATGGCCAGAGAGTCAGGCTTGGCAGCCGTGCAGCCAGGCACACCACCCAAATCGCACCAGCTGCTGTTCCAGTAGAGATCTTACTGCTGTGCTCACCTGGTAGAGGTGCTTCCCATTGCCTTCTGAATGCTGGGCCAAGAACGCTGCCAATAGGTACTCTTCCCTGTTCAGAGGCTGCTTCCTCTGGAAGATGGATCTTTTTCAATGTTCACCAGACTGGCTTCCTCATGGTGACTTCTCCCTTTATGTTACTCCCTTCTGAATTGGGGTCTTGCTCAGATGCATCTTATAAGACAAGTTCAGATCACATGCTTGCTTTCCAGCAGTCACAAGGGATGAAAGGCAGGTACGTTCCTGGCTTCCCTCTTGGGGGGGAGATTCACAAGGAAGAAAATTCCCCAGCTAAAGGAAGGGTATTCAAAAGGTCCTGGTTGGCCACAAAGAATAAGAGATGTCTATTACCGAGCCCTTCTCCTAGGAGGAATTGAGTTAAGTACAATGCTCTGTTCTTATTTTGGGACCTTTCCCTATCATCTAAACTCTTAGCTTATATTCCAATATTCACCATTTACAAATCTGTTCTTTACTTTCTGTTGGCCAGCATAACCATTATTTTCACAAATATAGCCTTGGGCATGTGCTGTGGGAATCTTAAAATCCTTTTTTCCAGGAAGCCAACATTTATTAATCCAGGCAATGTGCTCTACATACATACTATTAATAGATGCTCCACATTCATTATATAATTCAATCTAATCATCCAAATCACTCACATTTTATAAGTTAGGAAGCTGAAGACCGGAGAGGTTAAGTGACTGATCCAAGATTCTGGATAGACAGTCTGCTAACGATGCTCTTTTCCATTTCTCCTTATGCCATAAGTTTCTCTGACAAGGGTTGTTTGAGGATAATAGAAAGCTTAGTAAATGTTACGAACACAGTGCTGATGGAATTGAGTGATACCACTTCTTTCTCTAGGCCTTTTACGGGAGATGTGTTAGACTAGTCAAATCTGGGTGTTCTGACATCTTACTGGGGAAGTGTGACCCATCACTCCCCAGGCCTTTTCACAACCTTCAAAGTCATATTTTCTTTATCGTTTATCACTTTCCTTTATAACCTCCTCAAAATGTTTCTCCCTTTGAGTTAAGTGTTTGCAATCTATCTTTGGTTTCCAAATTAAGAAGCAGGCTGCACATTCCCTATGGACTCAGTCAGAGCCTGCTGTCTGATGCCCTTACCTGCCTGTGTATTATTTCCAGATTTCTGTGAGCTCCTGAGTTATTTTGGTCTTGTGCTTAAGGTAGAGATGCATTACCATCTTAACAATGTCATCTAGTGAGATAAGTTTTAAAATGAGTGTTAAATATAAAATGTCTGATTTTGCATCAAGAGTGTAGTTTATTATATTTTAAACAAGAAACAGTACAGTTAATAAAAATGTGCATCTGAACTCTGGTCACAGTTTTGCCATCTTAACAGTAGCTTGTGTATGCCAGCAGCAAACAAGCCTGGAGAGCAAGTGGTGATGAAATCACAAAAGGCGTTTTCCATAGCTTGGTGAGAATTGAATATTTTTCCTTGCAAGGAGTGGTTCAAAACCTGGAAGAAGTGGTAGTCAGTTGGTGCAAGGTCTGGTCACTATGGTGATGACAGAGAGTTTCCAAGTCCAGCTTCTATAGTTTGAGCAACATTGTTTGTGCAACATGTGGTTAAGTATTGTCTTGCAAGAGGATTGGCCTGTCTCTGTTGGACAATCTTGGCTGCTTAATCTCAGGCATCCTCATCATTTCATCCATTTGGTTGCAGTAGACATTTGCTGTAATCAGTTGATCAGGTTTCATGAAGCTGTAGTGGATAATACCAGCGCTGGACCACCAAACAGACACCATTAGCTTTTTTTGATGAATATTTGGTTTTGGATTGTGTTTCAGCACTTCATCTTTATCCAACCATTGTGCTGCACACTTGTGATTGTCAAAAAGAATCCATTTTTCATCACATGAAACAATATGGTGTAGAAATCGTTTACCTTTATGTCATGACAGCAAAGAAAGGCAAGCTTTGAGATTATTTCTCTTCTGACACTCATTTAATTCATGTGGTACCCATCTATCTAGTTTCTTTACCTTGCTTATTTGTTTCAAATGGTCCAATATTGTTGGAATAGTAACATTAAACCTTGCTGCTAATTCATGTGTAGGTTGAGATGAATTTGCTTCCATTACAGCTTTCAGCTCATCATTACCCACCTTGGTCTCAGGTCACCCCTGTGGCTCATTTTCAATATTAAACTCACCAGAATGGAACTTCTCAAACTATTGATTTATTGTACGTTCCTTAGTCACATCCTTCCCAAACACTTCATTAATATTCTGAGCTGTTTGCACTGCATTGGTACCACGACGGAACTCATATTCGAAAATAACACAAATTTTTGACTTATCCATGGTTTCACAAAAAATGCTCTTAAAAAAAAATTGAAAGATAATCACAAGCCAAACTGTACACTTGAAAGACTAAGGCTGTACCTTCACAATAAAAATAAAACAAGAAATGTCAAAGTGAAATGTCAGAGATATCAACTGTCAAACTTAGTAAGTAAGGAAATCAGACATTCCATACTTAATAACCTGATAGCAGTCAGTACCAACTCTTAGGAAGTCACAGGGACCCACGGATTCACTTAGGAGGTAGCTGATAAGCAAACTTCTTTGACGATAGGAACTGTGTCACATTTATCTGTGTATCACTAGTGGCTGGCACAGTTCCTGGCACATAATTATTAAGTACTGGTTTCATTAAGAAATTAGATGTCATTGTTTGGTACTTTGGAAAGCAGTTGTCAAACTCTAGTACCCAAGTGAGAGTAGCATCTGTTTCTAAAAAGCCAAAATTCATTCCCTAATTCTCACTTCTATTTATTTACGATACAGCCAAGATAATAAAATTGGCATGAATAAGGCCATTTTCCCTACTGCTATTCTACTTTCTTACATTTTTCAAAGATATGAGCTATTATTTTTCTGAGGGCTTTTATGTTTTCATTAGAAACAAATTACATTTGGGAAGTTATAGAAATTTAAAACTATGGAAATTCATATGAATTCTGGAAACTTAAGCCTGGACCTAACTAGAGACCTAGAATATACAGCTATACAAGAAAGTTAAATAAACAAGTCTGCTTTGACAGGTAGGACTGTTACAAAATACATGGCGAACAAAGTGTTTTTCTGCCTGGGCTCACCCAGGAGTTAGTGAATGAATGGAGCTTCTCTAGGACAGGGCTGATGGCCCATGGATTTTTGTTTCCCTAGCTCTTCACTAGTAATTGGAACATAGTAGGTGCTTAATAAGTCTTGACTGAATATACTTATGAATGAATACATGAAAAAATCAAAATTGATTTTCTTTTAATTTAAAATATAATCAAGATCAAGAAGCCTGGGGATATAGGAGACCCATTTGTTGAATATATATTCTCTTTAGGTCTAGTCTAGAGGATGAACAGAATACCATTTGGGTTAAAGTTTCTGCCCTCCAATGGCAAGGGTAGAAATGCCCTTGAAAGAGTGAGTGGTCTCTGACTTACCCAACTGTGCTCTGTCCTGCACCCTCTCCATGTGCTTAAGGAGTGTGGTGTGTGTTAAGGAGTGATAGAGTCCATCTGACTGCCTATAATGTGCCCCATTTCACTAATTTTAGACCAATGGCCAGGTCAGAACTCATGGAAAGTTTAAACATATAATTAAAAACAAATCAACAGAAAACAAATGGTAGGTCTGACATCCGTGACTATTTATACCGTTGTCACATCCTAGTTTAGAATTGCATTTGATGAAAAATAATGTATAGGTAGAAACATAAACAAGGCTTCCAATGGACTTACATGGGAGTGGCTTAGTCTTAACAACAAATGAGCTGGCCTTAGATCATCAGAATGTCAGCCAAAGCATTGACGATGTCTGTTAATACTGCAAAAAAAAAAAAAAAAAAAATGGGAGGCATGCCAGAATTTATTTGGTCCAAAGTTAGTGTTCATGCTTTTTTCCTTTGCGTTATAGGTGGCTTTTCTTCTTTCCCTCCTGGACTTTTTTCTCTATCAAGTATCATCTATTTATTTATCACCCTCTGTCTAGCTGTATATCTACCTCCCTCCCTACCTATCATCTATTTACTAAATTAAGCAGGATGAAATAATTTACAAAATTATGAGTATAGTAATAATATATGTAGGAACCAGGACAGCCTTGACCTTTTTGCTCTTGTTTCAAACACTTGAATTTGTATAGTTTCTACTGATAGAAACATTTAATTTCTCATTGTGTGCAGTGCCCTTCTGAACTAACTCCTTCCCTCATTTCTCGTTTGCCCAAATATATTATTTTTTTAAACATTGTATTATGTCTTCTTATTAGAATGCATGTTTCACAGGGGCAATGGCCTTCCTTTTGTTCCTTGTGGTATCTCTAGACCTAGCACAGTGTCTTTATGATTAGCTTCGCATAAAAATTTATTTATTAAATGTGTAGATTACATGGAAAAAGAATGAAATGAATTTAGAAAACACACCAGAATACAGTAAGTCAGTACAGGTGAAATAGAAAGCATGTGGGTTTTTGGAACCAGAAAGAGAGGAGTTTATGTAGACTCTACTGCTTACTAGCTGTGGGAACGTGGACAGATGACCAAGCTTCTCAGAGCTGATTTCCCCATCAGTGATTTTAAATAAGAATACATTTTGACCACCAAAGCTGGTTCCTTGGCCTCTGCTAATCATCTGCCTTTTTTGTTTGTGAATTCTATCTCCTTTCAATATTATGAGCATTCAAGGTTACCACAGTCCCAGAGAAGTTTCACTGTAGGTTCAACTTACATGTTTACAAAATTATTCTGATTAGAAAGCTTCCTCTTTGGAATCATTTCACTTGTAGTTTTGCGGGAAGTGTCTGATCCTAGCATTTTAGCATTTTAAGAAAGCAATGCAGATCTTACTCTGAGCAAGATATAATCCCAGTGAGTTTAAGTACCAAGATCATCATGTTAGGTCTGTCTTGGTTAAATCAAAGTTACAGTGAACATATCCCGCGGCCTGAGGTGGGTCTTGGTTAGGGGGAAGAGGGAGAGACATATGGGGGTGGCGGGAGTCGGGGGAGAAGAACATTCAGCCCAGACCTCACATTCATTAAGATCCTCTAGTTTACAGTTGTAAATATTTTCTTACACACATACAGTCATTTTAATCATGTTGTGTTGTTTTGTTAAATGTAACATCTAAAGTAATATTACACAAACTTCACAACTCTTTTTTGGCATTTATTATTTTACTATTATTAAATCTTCAAGAAATATGAATGGTTTGCAATCTTTGAACTTCCGAAAGCCCTATCTGCTTTGTGAGATGAGACTACCTCTGAGCTTATCTCACTAACTTTTTCAAAAGAAGATATGCCCTTGCACATGCTGTAGAATTGCCTGGATTCATTTTATATCTCAGAAAACTAAGACAAAGATTTCTTTGCCACATTGCTTTTAAACCACCCAACCACTAGGTGACACCCAGTAGTAGGATAAGTGAGAGTTAAACCTGATGTGAAGTTCAGTGCTCTTGACATAGTGCACTACTCTATCTAGTTCTTCTGTGCCAGAAACAGGATTTCTCTGGCATCATCTGCTAACTGGGTCTTAGGAAGCCTAAGCTCTTACGAATTACCATGTGATACATTTGCTCCTGGCAGTGGTAGTCTAGGTGATTTGGACTGAATTGACATATTTTTGGAAGATGTTTTTAAATGTGTGGGTTTGTCTTTCTTCCTTGTGTTGATTTTGCCTTTTATTCTTGATGTCAAGTTAGTAGGTGCATATAAATTTAGAAGCCATATATCTTCCTGTTGAAGAAGACCATTTGCCATTACGAAGTGACTCTCTGTCTGTAGTAATGCTTTTTGCCTTAATTTGTTTCTTCCTCTAAAGCTTTTCTAGAGCTATTAAGGTTTTCTCTAGTTGAAATAAAAATATTTTATATGATATTCCAGAAGTAGAGAAAATAAGGTTCATCAAAATAAGGTTCATAGAAGGAAAGATGAACCTTATTTCATTCCAGTACATTAACCACTGGTGCTCTGTAAACAATCATGATATTAATATTATCTGCTCAGCACCCCTTTCTTTAGTATGTCTCTCATCTGTATGGCTTGGTTTTACGTGACCTTATCCCCATGGGTGAGCATCTGACCCAAACTGAAATGGCACCATTTTTCTCTATTTTAACTGGAACTGAGAGTGTTACTCATTATTCTGTGTTATAAGAAGTAATACTCGAGAGATTTTGGTACCCATGTTTCACATGATGTGAAAGAAGGTTGTCTTTAGTCTTACTCTGAATATTGTGCAATGTAAGGATACAGTTTTATTTTTCTTCGTATTGCCAGCTAGTTATCCTGTTAACACTTGGCAATTTGTCTTTTCTTCATAGATTTCTGTGGCCACTATTATCACCTAGCAGTGCTCCATGGATCTATTTCTGTAATGCTATTCCTGTTCCACTGGTCTATTTATCTCTCCTTGTGCTTCTGCCATATTGTTATTACTTTGGCTTTGCAGTATGATCTGATACCTGCAAGTTCAGCCTACCTTCTTTGCTCTTCCATTTCAAAGTTGGCATAGCTATTTATGCAACTGTGCTCTGCCCTGTAAGTTTTAGAAAGTCAAGTTGCCCAAAAAATCCTATTGTATGTTAGATTGGAATTGCATTAAATTTAGAAATTAATCTGGGGATAATTGACATCTTTACTAAAAGACCTTATTCCTCTATGAACATAGTATTCTTTTATAATGAATTTTAAAAGTTTTTTTTTTTCAAGGTTCTCTGTATTGTTAGGTGAAATCCTAAATATTGTATAGGTTTAGTTGCCCTTATAATGTTGTAATATTTTCTAATTGACTCTTACTGGTGTAGAAGAATGCTATTGAATTTTGCAGTATTCTTCTACACTAGTAAGAATCACTAGCTGGCAATGAAGCTAACCTTTCACATAACTTCTATTGGTATCTGTTGATTCTGTTGGCTTTTCTGGTTAGATGACTATTTAGCTGTATATAATGAGAGTTGAAGTATTTCCTTTCCATCTTTACCTCTCTTAACTTTTTTGTTGTCTAAAAAGGAGTTTGTGAAACATAAATGATAATAGTAAGTGTCTTTTTTTTTTGAGCTTAACGGAAAGTTTTAAAATTTCTCTAAGAATAATGCTTGCTTTAGGTTTTTGGTATTAAGTCTTTATGAAGTTAAGGAAATTCCCTTTTATTATTGTTTTCTGAGAAGTTTTTAAGAATTGTAGTTTTTAAATTTTACCAAAAAATTTTTAATTTTTTACTTATTCATTTTTTATTAAAAAGTTTAAATTGACACAATAATTGTACACCCTTATGAGGTACACAGTGATGTTGGCAATACTCATAATGTATCAGATCAGGGTCTGATCCTATATAGCACATCCATCATCTCAAACATTTATCATTTCCTAGTTTTGGGAATATTCAATATCCTCCTCCTGGCTATTTGAAACTATCTATTATTGTTAACTGTAATCATTCTATAGTGTTATAGAAGACTAAGACTTATTCCTCCTATCTAGCGGTAATTTTATGCACCAGTCGAGATAATCATGATTATTTTTCTTTAGTTTATCAATATGGTAAAGAATATGTATACATTTCTGATGCTGAACCAACCTTGTTTC
Source organism: Cheirogaleus medius (assembly GCA_008086735.1). NCBI lineage: Eukaryota > Metazoa > Chordata > Mammalia > Primates > Cheirogaleidae > Cheirogaleus > Cheirogaleus medius. Next base: position 67,395,538 of record VBSM01001265.1, on the reverse strand, counting down.
TGGAACAAACTTTACTTAATCGTAATGTGTTATTTTAAATACACTCTTAGGTTTGCTTAGCTAATATTTTTATTTAGGATTTTGTACTAAATGTTCCTGAACTAGTTCTGTAATTTTCTTTCTCCTCTTACCTACTTTGGGAATGAAGGTCATACTAGTTGCATAAAATGAGTTGAACAACTGTTCCTGTTTTCCAATATTTTCTAACGACTTATAAAATAAGGATATGTTCTTTGAATATATGATAAAACTTACCTGTGACATTATCTGGGCTTGAGGCTTTTGTTATATGGAGGATTTTATTATTATTTCACTTTTTAAGTTCCTATTTGTTTATTAAAGTTTTTAATTTATTCTTGAACCAATTTTGGCATTTATATTTTCCTTTTTATTTATGTTATCAAATTAGTTACTGTATAATTGTTATTCCTTTCATTTCTGCTGCAGCTATTATTTCTTTTTTCATAATATACTTTTGTGAATTAAAGAATATAACATATATACACCATACTATGCAAAATATTACATACAATATGTATACAATATTTTTGTGCTATATTACATTATATATAAATGTAAAAATACATTGTATCATATAAGACACTATATATATTTCAGACATAAATACAATACAAAATAGAAATATATATGTAAGTCATGCATTGCATATAGTATAAGTGAAAACTATAACACACATATATTATTCATAGTTATTAATTTTCATTCTGTGTTTATTTACTTTTGCACTGTGTGTTCTCCTTCACCCCCCTCCCATATCTTACCCCAGTGGTTTGTTTATGTTACAAGTTTTTCCATATAACCAGTTTCAGGCACAGTTAATCTTCTCTGCTTTTCTTTTGTTGTAACTTTTTCTGATTTCTTCCTCTTATCTTTACTGTTTCCTTTTCTTGTTCCTTTGGGTGTGTGCTTGTTGTTCCTTTTTCCAGATTCTTGGGTTAAATGCCTAGCATTTGTTTTTAATCTGTTTTGTTTACTGGCAAATGTATTCCAAACTAGAAATTTCCCTCTAAGTACTTGTTTAGCTGTGTTCCAAAAATTTTGGCATGTAGTATTTCCTTTTCTCTCAGTTCTGAGTATTTTGTAATCTTCCTATGGTATTCTTTTTAACCCAAGGGTCACTTAATAGTATGTTACTTCGTTTCCAGGCATATGAGATTTTAAAAAAATTCTGTTGCTGAATTCCAATTTTATTGCATAATGAACATTGTATGATGTTGATTATTTGAAATTTAACACACAGAGTTTTGCAAATATTCCATGTTTCCTCAAAAAATGTGTATGCTCTGTTAGTTGCACATTTCTCTACATTTAGTGGTTTGAACTTATTAATCATATTATTTAAATCTCCTACAATCTTTGCTTCTTTTTACTTGATTTAAACATTCCTAAAAGAGTTGTATTAAAATTCCCAGTTGTGCCGGGCATGGTGTTATGTGCCTGTAACCCAGCTACTTGGGAAGCTGAGGCAGGAGGATTGCTTGCATCCAGAAGCTGGAGACCAGCCTGGGCAATACTGCAAGATCTGGTTTCAAAAAATAAAAAAAAAAAATTCCAGTTATAATGATTGATTTTAATTCTGCAGGATAATGTTTTCTACAGCCATTGGATGTGTTCTTAGCTATATATATGCTCATTATCCTTACATCTTTTGATTATTCCTTTTACCAACCTATCATATAATCAAACCTTGAAGCTATGAGGGAGTGAGAAAATTCTAGATGGTACAAACATGAGAGGATTTAGTTACCAATATGTGAATAAGAAGGTGGCTCATGGGTAACCCTCCAAGTTTTGGCTTGGAAACCTGGGTGGATGAGAAATTACCGTGATAAGACACGCAGGTTTTGAGGCCAGAAGGGGTAGAAGTGATGAAATAAACAAACATTTATTCATTCACTTATTTCCTCCTGAAGTAAATATTTACTGAGTGCTTGCTATATGCCAGGCACTCAACTAGGCATATTGAAGAAAGTTTTCAGGGTAAGTTAAGATGAATTAGTCTCATAGCCCCATCAAAGGTTTGCTCACAAAGCACCATTGTGTAAGGACAGATCATGGTGTACCTTTGTATATGCAAGAAATCGAATGTGGAGGGCTTTACATAGTGTATACAGAAGTTCAACTCGATAAAATAAATCTCCAATTGTCTTTAGGAAATTCCCAAGCTTACAAGTAAGTTTAAGATAATAGATTAACATGACTTACAAACTATAAATGGATTCCAAAATAAAAAATATTCAATTTACTCTTGTATCTGTAATGATCCTATTTGTTAGAACCAGACTGCACCAATAACACATCCTCTTCAGAGGTTTAAAGTAGTGGTTTTCAAACTTCAGTGAGCATGTGAATTGCCTGGATGCTTGATCAAAATATAAATTACTGGACTCTCTCTCCAGAGGGTCGGGGATCTGCAGTGAGCACAAGTATCCACCTTTAATAAGCTCCTTAGCTGATTATGATACTAGAGCTGTATTTTGAGAATTGCTGCTGTAAACTCTACTAATTCAAATTATGGGGTGTTAATAAACAAAAATCAGAAAAATTGCCTTCCAGGCAAAGGATGGCAATTGACATACCTGTAGCCTTATTTGGATATGATCTTGTTTTTCAGCTACTGCAAATTTGCTTCTGGGAATATATTTAGAACATTTTTTGGTGCTATATTAATAATCTAAGGGAAATAATCTTCATAGAAAACACTAAAAACACAACTTTCTTATTTTTCCAGCTGGTCTCATTTCTATACCGGAATAAAGGCTTTATTTTTTACTCCTAGAGATTCCTCTTAATAATTGCAGGTTTCAGATTATTTACTAGCTCCTTCCATTGTAGCAGGCCATTTTGTTGACAATTTCCTGATTTAGGAAAGAGAAGGTAGTGAGCAATCTTTCTAAAAATGTTCTGTCTCAACCAACAAGATAAAAATTTACTCATTTTGACTCAGCTAAAGCATTTTCTTTCTCCTCTAGAAATTGTTAGCAATATGCAGCAAGGCACAATGCCCTTTGGTTTTTGGAAGCATATTGGGAGCATCCTAGGAAAAAAACTCCATAACCACCCCTTATCCATAAGGAGATTATTTTTTCCTCCCCATTTATGAAAACTCCCTCTAATATGCTTCCTGCTGACAACTGAAGCAGGTTTGGGAAACTATTCAACTTTAATAATAAGACACTTGTGTAGATTAAGACCTGCTTAAATTCAGAACTGCTTTAGGATTAAGAGTTGCAAGGAAACTGAAAATAAGGCTAAAATTGAATGTTTAATACCTACGATATGAAACGGGGAAAAAAACCTGTTATATATTAGCAGATATGGACCTTTTGACTAGGATAACAAGATTGCCCCTGAACTGAATATTCAATAGATAATATAATAAATAAGCATATATTATAGGCCATTATATTTAAGCTATACAGGTAGAAAATTATAAAAATTTAAGGGCAAGCAATGTGCAAGTTATTTTTCATAAAATATCCTGAGTTGACAACTAGATTAAATGGAAAAACATGCAGAAGATTGGAAGAGGGCCATTGTAAATGGAAAAGTACACACTGAAACAGAAATTAGTGTCATCAAACATGAGGTTGTTGGAAGACTTGGGTTTAACCCAACAACAAATAAAGACATCCCTACTGCTGCAGAACAAGAGCGTGAAGACAGACAAGGCTGGCAAACAAAAAATGCTCATGATGCAAAAACCTGGGAGCACATAAGTATTTCTCGTCATGAAACGCAACTGTGACGTTTTGATGACTATACTTAGTGATTACATCCTATATTTTTTCTCTTACCAACTGATCTAATAATGCCTTATCAAAATATTAACAGTCTTTGCTCAGTATGAATTGTTGATACCAAGCCTAGGTTGGCAGCTAGTGATACTGCCAGTCTTTTCTAAATATTTATTAACTACTTGGTTGATTAATTGTTCTGGAATTTTGACAAGGACTGATATTGACTTTACTGGCTTCTTGTGTTTATATCCCATTCTTTCCTTCTCTTTGAAAACCAGAATAACATTTTCTAGTCTTAAGCTCTGGCTATTAGAAAGTGAATATTGAAACCACAATGAGATACCACTAGCATGTACTCGAATGGATAAAATGATAAGCATCGACCATGTCAAGTGTTGGTGAGGAGGTGGAGGAACTGAAACTCATACACTGCTGGTGGAAATGTACACTTATTAAAACCACTTTGAAAACCAGTTTGGCAGTTTCTTAAAAAGTAAACTTACCATATGATCCAGCCTTTCCACTTCGAGGCATTTACCCAAGATAATTGAAAACATATGTTCACACAAAGCTTGTGTGTAAAAAGTTCATAGCAGCTTTATTTGTAATAGCCAGACACTGGAAACTATCCCAATGTCCATCAAAAGATGAACTGATAGACAAATTGTGGCACGTCTATGCAATGGGTTACTACTCAGTGATTTAAAAGAAAGAACTAGTGATACACGTGACAATGTGAATGAATCTCAAAATAAGTATACTAAATGAAAGAATCAGAGGGGAGAAAAGAGTATGTGCTCTATTATTCTATGTATTTAAATTTCTAGAAAATATGAAAAAATCTATTGTAACAGAAAACAGTTCTGGTTTCTGGTGACAGGGAGGTACGGGAAGTGTTACAAAGGGACGCAAGAAAACTTTTGGGGAGATAGGTATGTTCTTATCTTGTTTATGGCGATGATGTAATAGGTGTATATGTATATCACAGGTCAAAATTTCATACATGTGATTTAGTGTATGTCAATTATGCCTCAATAAAGCTGAAAAGAAAGTAAAAGTGCCTAGAACCTTTCACCATTAGCATCAGGAAAAGATAGAATGCATGTCAGTAAATTAAGTTTAGGTGGCCCAACAACACATGGAAAAGAAGGAAACATAAAAGTTTCGGGATCCCTGCTCAAATTGGTTTCTCCTATATTTTTAGCGAACAAATGTATAATTTGTGGCTGGCAAGCAAGGTAAATTGTATGATGACCACAAGAGCATTGGTATGGTGATAGCCACAGAAACAAATGACTAAATAAGTAAGTTTATCATAGTCGGTAAAAATAACACTGGATTAAGAAAGAGAAGCCTTGAATTCTGGTTGGAGCTTCCTCTTACACGTCATCTATGAGCTACCGGTGCTGGACTGGGTGAGCTTCCTTTTTCTGCTCTGAAATTTGATGCTTATACATACTAATTGTATGTAGAAATAGACTTGTGTGGAGACCCCAATTCCTGTAAAACTTCTGTGCTCTAGCATCTTGCACAGATTGTCTGCTGTTTGGACCTGAAGTGTATTCTTTCCCAGTGGCTCTTAAACTTGTGGTCCTTATTTAAAATGCAGATTCGGAGCCTCAATCCAAAATATTCAGGTCTGAGGCCAGGCCCAGGAATCTGCATTTTCTAACTAGGTGGTAAGATGCAGGGGGCCTGAAGACCATGATTTATACTCTAGCCAGACAATAAAAAGGACATCTCTATCATTTCTCCAAATTACAGACTACCGAGTCTACTAAACATTCCCTGAACACTATACTAGGTTAAATTATAGGCATGGGTCTTTCAATTTCATTTCCCTTCATGAGGAACAAATTTTGAACCATTCGCATTGTTTCATCTACCAGCAAAGTCAGTCAAAAATAGAAACATTTTTCATAACATTTATTGCTCTATCATCAGTCTTTGAGTCTATAGATTATTGAAACAATTGCAATATCAGAGGATAGACCCCCTGGTCTGCATCTGCTATAAATTATTCTGCAGGCGTAATAACCTTGATAAGCTTGTACACTAGCAATTCAATTTCAAATGTGGGTTGGTTAAGGCACTGAGTACCCTAAGTACAGATTCCAGAACATGTTAGAAATAACCATTACAAGATGTTCTGGAATTGAGCTATAATATTAGACTAACAGATATTGGCAGACATTCTTTTATTTGATGAAACAAATAAGGCAGTGGAATTTATTGTACTATTTAGTAGGGGGGGAAATGCAAAATCTTGTATACAGGAAACAAAGACCTCTCTTGTTTTTAATAGAGGAGCTAAAATAAATACCTTAAAAAGGGGGCTGCTCACCTTCTTGGGGGCAACTTACCCTCATGTGGACTCCAACATCCTCAGGGACTACTTCCTCCTCTCCTTTGCTCTCCCCCAAGCACTTGCCTCAGCCAATCAATTGCAACATCTCTCTGCTTGTTCCCTTCTCTCACCTGACCATTTGCCTCCTCCATGCTAATGCAGTGCAGTTGTCAAAGTGAGGTGTTCAAACCAGCAGCATCCTGTCACCTGGGAACATGTTAGAAATGTAAATTCAGGGCAGGCACGGTGGCTCATGCCCGTAATCTTAGCACTCTGGGAGGCTGAGGTGGGAGGATCACTCAAGGTCAGGAGTTCGAAACCAGCCTGAGCAAGAGCGAGACTCTGTCTCTACTAAAAATAGAAAGAAATTAATTGGACAATTAAAAATATAGAAAAAATTAGCCGGGCATGGTGGCGCATGCCTGTAGTCCCAGCTACTCGGGAGGCTGAGGCAGAAGGATTGCTTGAGCCCAGGAGTTTGAGGTTGCTGTGAGCTAGGCTGGCACCACGGCACTCTAGCCCAGGCAACAGAGTGAGACTCTGCCTCAAAAAAGAAAAAAAGAAAAGAAATGTAAATTCAAACATTACTCTCCAGGTGTCCTGAATCAGAGATTCTGGCAGCACAGCCTAGCGATCTCTGGTTTAACAAACTCTCCAGGTGATTCTGATACATGCTGAAGATTGAGAACTCTGCTCTAACCATTCTCCCTTGCACTGGGTTCTCTTCCCAGCCACAACTAATTTGCCTAGCATTGCCAGATGGAACTTCCAAAGCATAGACATGATCGTATTCCTCCCTAGGGCAAAGGCCTTCAACCCTCCTCATTGTTCATCCCAGTAAACTGTAGCATTGCCTGAGCACTTTCTGTGTGCTGGGCGGTGCAGCTCCCAGCTGGGCATAAAAAATATTGAAGAAATGTGCGAGGGATGGATGCGTGACCACCTGCTCTTTTGCCGTGTCAGGTTGCAATGGACCTATCCGTGGTTCTGCACATTTAGAATCACCTGGGAGCTTCATAAACTACCCCACTTAAGAACCATTAACTAGGGCTCTCTATAGGTATGGTCTTGAATCACATTTTGAAAAGCTCCCTGAGGTGACGTTGTGAAACTGGGGTTGAGAGCCACCAATCTCTGTGACTTCTGCCTTCCTGGCCTGTTTATCTCACAGTTGGAGTCACCTTGTCCCTCGCCGCAGTGGCCAACCCCCCTGGCTTGGTCTCTGTCATCAATCTTGTGCTTAGACAAAGGAATGTAAGAAACCAGGGGCAGTAGCTGGGCTGACTCAGTGTCAATGGCGTTTTTACATGACGGCCTCACCAATGTCTTGAGTTTAGAACTGCCCTGGCCCCTCCATGGTCACTTTTGCACAGCAGCCAGAATGAGCTTGTTTAAATCTAAGCCAGGCCATGGTGCTCCTCTGCTCAGAGCCCTCCGCGGGCTTCCCATCTCATTGAGAATAAAACGGAAGTTCACTCCATGACTCATGTATCTTCTCTTCTTCCCTCTCCCTCACACACTCATCCACCCATCCCCTCTCTGTCCTCCGCAGTTACCACCCTACCTCTGCTCCAGCCACACTGACCTCCCCGTGCCTGGCGTGTACTTGGGGCATTTGCACTTGCTGGTTCCCCTGTTGGTAAACATCCTCCGCCACTTAGCCACGTACCTTCCTTCCTCACTTCTTCCTGATCATAACTCAAATGTCCTCTTCTCAGTAAGGCCTACCCTGACCACTCTGTTTAAATGTGCAGACACCTTCTCAGTGCTCCTTCTTTGCTCTATTTGTTGATGGTTTGGTGTGTACCTCTAAATGCAAACTCCACAGAGAAGGGTTTGTCTGTCTTGTTCACTGCTGTATCCCCACTGCTTAGAACAGTACCAGACACACAGAAGGTGCTCAATGAATGTTGATAGAATGGATGATGCCTGACCCCCATGATCAGGCTGCCAATCTCGTGGTCCACTGTAGTATCTGAGCCATGTTTCCTGTGCCCACCTTCCTGCATTGGTGACCTCTCTTATACCCCAGGGCATCTAAGACAGGAGGTCTGCTCTTCTCTGGCCAGAGCTTGCAGGGGCTGGAAAGCTGCTCTGAGCACCACCAGGGTTGAGATGCTTGTGCCTACTGCCTCACCTCCTAGTCCTGCCTGACACCTGCTTGTGTTCTCTGTTAGCCTACATTGGCTCACCCCAATCTTGACCATTTTCTTCAACAGCTGCCTATCATCAGGTGCCATATGTAGTCTATGCCATTCTGAGGGAGGACACCTGTGGGCAGCCCTCATGTCCATATTCTTGGTCCGACATTCAACCAAGATCCATCATTATATCTGTTTATCTGTCTGTCCTCCATGCCTCTTGAATGTAAGCTCTAAGAGAGCAGAGATTTTTGTCATTTTTTTGTTCATTGCTGGTTCTCCAGTGCCTAGAACAGTCATTGGCCCATTGAAGTCATACAGTACGTAAATATTTTTTGAATAAATAAATAAATGACTCTACTGTTATTGCTCAAGGATATTGCTGCCACCATTGAGTTCTCGAGTATGAAAATTGAATAAGAAAATCTACGCAAGCCATGGTTCCATTTGATAGAAGTTTCTGAATGAGCTGTCATGATTCTTGATTAGTTCTTTATCATTCAAACCCATTGTCGCTTGGTCCTAAAAAGGGAGCAAGCAAGAAGTAAATCAAATTTGTGCATAAGTCACTTTAGGAATGTTAATTAACCTATAAAATAATATAGATGGAGTTTCACAGTCATATATTACAAAGTCAACAAGTATCCATTTTAAAACTTGAAAAGTTGGCATCTAGAAGTTTCCAAATATGCAGATGTTAGATGAGATATACAAACAGATATGCAATTGACATTTTTACTTTTTCATGGTGAGACCCAACTTTAAGGAAATTAGCAGAACAATTGTGAAGCAAGCTATTTTCTTTTATGTTGAAATACATGGCAATTTTTGATGCATTTCTATGATGGTATTCTCTAAGCCACAACAACCTTGGGAAAAAAACAAACCAAAAGAAAACATCCATAGCTTCGGTGGTCACAGAAGTTCTGGTTCTCCATCTTGCCATGGATAGGAATAATGATGCTAATGACAATGACTCACTTTGGGTCACTGTGCAGGGAATTTATATACATTATCTCATTTGGTTGTCCTAATTGCCTAGTGAGGAAAAAGTAATTATCCTCATGTAAAAGATAAAGAGCAATCCCATTTCTGGCCACTTATTTAAAGTAATTGAAATCAGGATATTGAAGAGATATCTGCACTCCTAAGACCATTGTAACATTATTCACAATAGACAAAATGTGGAAACCTAAATGTTTATCCACAGATGAGCGGATAAAGAAAAAGCAGTATGTACATACAATGGAATACTATTTGGCCTTAAAAAAGAAGGAAATTCTACAGTATATGACAACATGTGTGAACGTTGAAAACATTATGCTAAGTGAAATAAGCCAGTCACAGAAAGACAAATCCTGTATCTAAAATAGTTAAATTTGTAGAACCAAAGAGTAGAAGTAGAATGGTAGGGGAGGGGGAAATAGGGAGTTACTAATCAATGGGCATAAAGTTCCATTTAAGCAAGACGAATATGCTCTAGAGATCTGCTGAATAACATTGTATCTATCATCAACAATACTACATTATACACTTAAAAATTTGTTAAGAGGGTTGATCTCATGTTGTGTTCTTACCATAATAAATTAAAACTAAAATAAAAATAAAGATTTAAAAAACAGTAGTTGAGCAAAATCTAAGTGACTTTTAGGTGGGAATAGTAGAGCCAGGAAGGAAAACATCTCTTCTTCCTGCCCCTGGCTTGCAGGCATCTCCCACCTCCCAGTCTCTTCCCCTCCTCGGCTGTTTGCCCGGCTCTGTGCATGGCAGTGGACGTGCTGATACCAAAGTACATCTATTTAGTATAAGCATGAAACATACTTATACCAAAAAATCATTTTTGTTTATCCAAAATTCAAATTTAACTGGATGTCCTGTATTTTTATATGTAGAATCTGATGATCCTATTCCCAGTATCTCCTCTGAAAGAATTATTATTCTTATGCTATTAGATGGCTTAACTGAGAATAAAGAATACTAAGGAAAACTATAGGAAGTACTTTACACCTTTGTACTCTTATCATCTCTTCTACCTCATTGGCCTATAGTGCCACTTGCCACACTGGGATTCAAAGGATCACTATTTGTGAGCCTGTTTCTCCCCCCGTATTGACTAGCAGATGGGGGAGGGGAGAGTTATTCCACACCGCCTCTCCATCGTGCCTTATTCAGCGCCTTCACAAGGAGGCGCCATCCAAGGTGCCACATCCTAGGCAAACTGGGCCACACCCAGAGGAGTTGAGAAGGGCAAGGCAGGGGTGGATTACTTCGCGGCAAGGTCTGACCAGCTCTGAGTGGGAAACAGATTAAATCCTCAAGATTCACAGATTCTGTATTCGAAAATTGATCTACTTGCTGCAATTTATTTGTAACCCCAAATTCAATACTTGTGGTGTTTTCACAGTCATTCACAAACATACACAGAGTGCCAAAAAGTTGGAGTCACCCAATGCACACATTCCCAGCAGGGATAGAACAAGGTGATGCTCTACCTTCTGGTTTTAAACTCTCACACTGTAAACAAAGTTGTGTATTTAATGCCATGTTTTTTGCATATTTTTGCTTTTTAGTTGGTTGGTGATTTTGCTATTTAAAATGGCCCCACGTGTGGTGCTGAAGTGCTGTCTAGTGTTCTTAGTACAAGAAGGCGGTGATGTGCCTTACTGAGAAAATGCGCGCATTAGAGAAGCTTCATTCAGGCACGAGTCCCAGTGCCGTTCGTTGGCCATGAGTTCAATATTAGTGAATCAACAGCATATATTAAATAAGGTATTCTTAAACAAGGCTATATACCGATCTGTTGATGAAAATGTAACCACAGGTTTGCAGGAACCTAACCTGTATTTCCACTAGGAACAATGGTTCAGTATTCTCAAATTTGGTGTTTGCAGCAACTTTGTGGAACATTAAGTACTGCAATTAATGATTAATGTAAGTTGACTTGTATCTCCTAGATACTTCTCTTTTGTTGGATTGTGACAAGCAGTTCATCAGGCTGGTACAGACAACTGGGGATCATGGAAATGGATTATTAAAACACTTTTCTCAAAAGAAGTAAAATCCTGGCAGCTTATGATATCAGAAAAGGGAGAGCGGATGCAAATGAGCTGCTAGTTTTTCTATACATTGAAGGTGATCCTTTTGAGAAAATACCAGCAGCAAGCGTTCCTGCTTCTGGCATTTGTTTTTCCTTTACAAACTTAATTTTCATTCCTACTTTTCAAGAAGAAAGTTTCTTGGCAGCAGGTGATGGTACTCATGGGATTTTATCTTGGGATCAGATATCTTTTTGTTCCACTCTTAGAAAATTCAAACAGGGAAACAGCAATGGATTGCCTCAGAGCTTGACAAGCTCAGGGTTAAGATGTTTAATGAAATTTTGATTAATATAGCTAGGGAAGGCCAGAAAGAGCCAATTTATCGACGTCAGTCCCCTAAACTCCATTTTGCCTGAATGACTCAATCATGGGTTGCGCTGGATCTTGTTTCTTCTGGGAATTCTGAGGGGTGTTAGAATTAAATTACCACCACTCAAACATTTCATGCTTGTTGTTTTTGAAAGAAAGCCTCATCCAAACGGCCTCTCATCTCCTGGAGTGAAGTACAGAGATCCTTGAACAAAACCAGATAGGTGGATTAGAAGATGTTCTCCCATCAAAACTTCTATTTTTTTTCTTTAAGTATCTATTACTGAGAAACTGACTTTGCAAGTCCTGACTTGCTGAGAAATATTTATTAATCACTAGAGCCTTCCCTCAGTTCTTTCCTACTACTCATCAAACCCAGCAGGCTCAGCCAGAGGCAGCACAGTGAAGTGACTTCGCCATTGTTTTTGTGGCTTCTTGGCTCTCCCTCCCTGGTCAAGTTTCCTGGTTTCTATTCTCCATATTTTCTACTTTTGTTTTCAGGGAACAGTACTAATTTGAAAAGTTTCTGGGAATATAAATGGGTACAATCATTTTTTAGCGGCAATTGGCAATATCCATCAAAATTTTAAATGTGTCTATTCTTTGATTAAGCAGTTCTACTTCCAGAAGCTTATCCTACAAATTAATGCACAAAGATGTATGTATAAAAATGGCCACAAAGTGCTCTTTTTAATAGTGAACAAAACAAAACGAAAAACAACCAACAGCTGGAAGGAACTTACAGTGCCATATGTGAAATCCATTAGAACAGCAGTTCCCAACCTTTTTGGCACCAGGGACTGGTTTTATGGAAGACAATTTTTCCAGGGTTGGAGGGGTGGGAGAGGAGGTGGAGCACAGGCGGTGATGTAAGGATGAGGAGTGGCTGTAAATATAGACAAAGCTTTACTCGCTCACTTGCCACTCACCTCTTGCTGTGTGGCCTGGTTCCTAATAGGCCACGGACTGGTACCAGTGCATGGCCCATGGATAGGGACTACAGCATTAGAGAGAAAAAAAGCACATCTCTCTGTACTGACATGGAACGATGTCTACAACTTTCTACTAACTAAATGTGGCAAGTTGCAGGAAATGTATAATATAGGCAAGGTTTGCACAAGGATATGTGTACATAGAAAATATCTAAAAAGATAATATCAATCTGTTGATAATGGTGATCTTTGTGGCCATCTGAATGGGATATGAGGAGGTGGTGGGGGTAGGAAAGGAGTTGAGGGGTAGCTTTTAATGTTTTCCATATACGCTTTATTATTTATTTTGTTACAATAAATGGGTACTTTTATAATGCTATAAAAATAAATTTTATGAAAGCTGCCCACAAGTTCTATTTTCCCTTCAGGGAACTTCTGTGGAGAGGCAATGGCTGGGCCACTGAACAGTGACCTGTGGGGTCACCACCTGTGACAGTGTTGGGCAGCCACGTCCGTGGTGGAAGCTGGATGGATTTATGTGTTTTACACCTCATTTCTGTACTGCCTGTTCTATGGGCGTCTGTGATACATCAGTGAGCAGGTATGGAGAATATGTGGCCATGAAAATGGGGAGCTGCCAAGAAGTGAGGTCCAGTTAGATGGGGCCTAATCGTTGTGTGAGAGCTGGGAGCTCACGAAGGGGCCACATATTCACTAAAACTTAGTGACCTTGACCAATGAGATTGGTTCTTAAGTAACACTGCTGAGAACTTGTCCTTGACAGACAGCAGGAACAAGAAAGAGGAATATGAAAGAGCTATGCTGGCCTGAATCCAGAGTGAGAATTCTAGAAACCGAGGTGTCAACAATTTCATCCGTAATCAACTCAAAAGAAGTTTGAGGCCTGGAAGGCATATTGGTTGAAATGGAATAATTAATTATCTGCTGTTTAAAAATATGCTTTGGTTGATTGATTCATCCATTCATTCAGTTATTCAATAGCCATTTTGCTGAGCTCCCCCTATGTGCTAGGCACTGGGTGTAATTTAAGTATTAAATGGACTTGTGGATTTGTGCTTAAAGCCTGCAACAAAGTATTAAAACGTTTCAGTGCTGAGGAGTACGCTGTTGTTGGGGAATGAAGCACTGATTTCCACAACTACAAAACAATACCACCATCTGTTGTAATAAGAGAAAACTCTTTGTTGCTTACTTAAAAATGTTAATGAGGAAACTTCCCTGAAGATGATATGTAAAATCCCCTTGTTCAATTTTAGCCCATCAAGTTGTAAAACATGTAGGACTTCTATTAGTCAATGTAGCAAAAAAAAAAAAAAAAAAAAAAAAAAAAAAAAAAAAAAAAAAAAAAAAAAAAATTCTGGCCAAAGACTGCAGACAAAAACACGGGAATGTTTTCAGATCTCAGGGATAATGTCAAAGAAGAACAATTAGGTAACCTTACTGTCAGGAAACGATCCATATGATCTATAAAGATCCCTTGAAGGGAAGGCAGGAAACAAGGAGGGGAAAAACAACATAAAGACTCACTTTTATAATGCTATAAAAACAAATTTTGGCAATTAAAAAACATAGATCAACATAGCAACCTCATATGTGGGTAGGTACAGAGGCATTTGGTACTTCCTGGTAAGTGCAGTGCTTATCCGAGCTCCTTTATGTTTCTCTTCTAAAACAAGAGAAAACAATTCATTCTTTCTTACATCGGCAGAGGATTCACTCCATCTCCCTTCTTCCTGAGACCAGATCTCAGAATGATGTTTTTATAACCTGGCCAGAACAGTGGCCACTGCTGTAACTACAGGTGTTAAGAGTTCTTCACCTGATTTCCTTTCTCCTTCCTTTGTTCAGGATCAGAGAAGTCAAATTTCATTTGTTCTTATATTCACTTATCCACTCATTGCCCAAAAAATATTTATTAAGAGGAACTTTATGTTAAACCCTGTGCTAGTTGGTGAAGATAAAGAAATGCAAAGTTACACTTTTGACCAGGAAGGATGTCACAGCCTCATAGGGGAGACAGCCATGCAAACGATAAATCACAGAATCATCCTTGTTGTGCTCTTTCCTTCCTTCCCAGCACCCAGCCCTGTTGTCTCCACCTCCAGAATGCATCCCCTGCTGACCACGTCCCTGCAGTCCTGCTGCAGACACCTGAGTACAAGGTGCTCTCTTCTCCCACCTCGATGAACTGAGCCTCTGGCTTCTCTTGTTCCCTGCAATGCCTTCTCCTCACAGCAGCCAGAAGGATCTTGAAAAGAATGGAAGTCACATCATGTCACTACCCTGCTCAAAACCTTCCAGTTGCTTTCTACTGAACTTAAAATGAAATTCAGACTCCTTATGTGGCCTCTGCTTAGCACTTCCACTTCATCTGATACTGTCGTACTTGGTGCTCACTGCACTGCCCTCACTCTGGCCTTCTTTCTCTAGCTCATGCCTCCTCCTCTGAGCCTTTGCATGTGCTCCACCTCAGCCTGAATAACCTTCTTCTCATCTTTGCATGACTCACGGGCCTCAGCACAGATCTTCCTCCCTTAGAGAGGCCTTTCCTACCACCCTCCTTAAAGCATGTCTCTTCCAATCTCCACGTATCACATGGCACAGATTGAGATCTGAACAAATCGTCTTTATCTCCTTGCTACTTGTTCATCCTCTGTGTTCCCCGTTGAGATCGTATGCTGGAGCAGGGACTGAACTTTCTCATCTCCCCTCTATCACTTGGGCATAGCTCAGTGCCTATATGTATTTGTGGAAAAAATGGATAAATATGGAAGTATCAGTGTATTTTTGTACAGTCCTCTGTCCTGGCCATATTATTTTTATGGATTTGTAACAGTGAGAAGGGTGTTGGAGGTTTGTATTAAATAATCCTCTGCTTTTCCAGATATTGGCTATCAGTGGTTTATTCACTTTTTAGGAGCCCTTTGAGGCTCTGAATAAAGCCTCAGGCTCTTTCTCTAGGAAAATAACATTTGCATACACACTCAAATTTCCACAAAATTTAAGTGAGTTTATGCAGAGTGACCAACCATCCTGGTGTGCCCAGGACTGAGGGGTTTCCTGGGATGTAGGACTATCAGTTCTAATACAAGGACAGTCCTGGGAAACTCCAAACAGTTGGTCATCCTAGGATTATGTCTCCCCAGAAGTCCTTTTGTGATTCCCTTAAGTGCCCAAGGATCCTTCCTGAAGATGTCAACATATCAGAAAATGTTAAGTAGTTGCTGAGCATCTAACTAAGAGTGACAGAGAAGTAGACCTGGTGAAGGAGATATTTGGTGTGGAAGTTGTTGATGTGTAGGGCGATTCTGTATGATGGGACTCCATGCATGATAGACATGTAGAGAAAGCAGGTGCTATGAATAGTAATATCACCATTTTAGGTGATATGATGGGGAGGAAGCTATCACCATTGGTGATTGAATTAGCATAGTTACCACTCTCTTCCATGCATCAAAAATAACCCATAACATTCTATAAAAAAGAGATTTGTGCTCAAATGTTTATAGCAGCCCAATTCACAATTGCAAAGATGTGAAAAAAACCCAAGATCCCATCAATACATGAGTGGATTAATAAAATGTGATATATATATATATATATATACCAGGGAGTACTACTCAGCCATAATAAAATGGTGAACTAACACCTCTTGTATTAACCTGTATGGAACTGGAGACCATTCTTCTAAGTGAAATATCACAAGAATGGAAAAAGAAACACCACACATACTCACCATTAAATTGGAGCTAATCAATCAACACTTAAGTGTACATATGGAAATAACATTCATTGGAACTCAAGCAGGTGGGAGGAGGAAGAGGGGATGAGTAAATTCACACCTAACAGGTATAATGCACACTATTTGTGTGATGGGCACACTTATAACTTTGACTCAAAGGGTACAAAAGCAATTTATATAACCAAAACGTTTGTACCCCTACGATATTCTGAAAATAAAATAAAATAAAATAAGATAACTCATGGTGCAAGCTTTAGTGCTATGACTACTAGGTGCCTGTTAGAGGCATGGATGCTCTCATAATGTGGGAAAATGAACATGGTAGAGAAAACTTAGACTATCTTTTCTAGAAGGCCTTCTTTTAACACATGGCAAATCGTGAAAATGCAGTAAGTAAGTATCAGATATAGGTAATCAGGAGTTATGAGTGTTTTGTAAAGTTGAGTCAATACAACCCCTAAGGGAGGCTAGTGAAATAATCCTTTGCTCTTGGGAGTAAGTTTTATATTTATTTGGTATGAGTTTTGACAAGCTACAGCTATATGGTCTTCATAATAAATTTTAAGGCCTATTTATTTAAGAAATAACATTACTTTCCCTGGGTTTAAAGAGAACTTTCAAGAAGCTTATAGTCATGTTTTGTTTAGGGTATATACTGCAAAGTTGTCCAGGGGAGATAGCTGTAAACTATTCTTTCTGCACAAAACTAGCTAGGCTGGTACTATGTGCATGGAGCAAAACCATTTCTACTGCCCTGTGTGGTTCCTGGGAGTATGGGCAAGTGGTTCTGGCAGACATTGCTAGTGCTCCCAACATCTGGCTCTCTTTCCTTCCTGGAAAGTGAGTGGTCACATGACCTCCCCTTCAGAAGGTCACTAGACCTGGCCAATGAATCTATGAGCAGAAGTAATGCTCATCACTTCTAGGCTGGAACAAGAGGAGCAGGTATGAAATCTCTATGCACTCTCTTCCCCTGCCATTGAGGAGGAAACCTTGTGCAGAGTTGGTGGAGACACAAGATTGAAGCAGCCTGAATCCTTGCGTCACCTTGTGGGGAAGAGCTGTCCTAGCTCATGCAACATCATGGGACATCTGGACCCAGAGCAGATGTTGCATGAGTAAGAAATAAACCTTGTTGAGTTAAGCTTCTGGGATTTCAGTTAATTTACTGCCTCAGTATAATCTATTTTGACCTATACTGCATTAAACCAAGGACATCCAACTACAGATGACAATGAGGGAAGCTGCTGCCTCTGAAATGGCTTATTTATCAAAGCTCTCCCCTACAGAGAATTCCATACTGGGGATTAGCAATCCCATTCAGCTAATACTTCCTAGGTACGTTCAAGAAGGATGAATTATATGAGCTCAGAGTCTATATCCCCAAAAGTGACCCAGTTCTCTGTGAGAGCTGCTCCACGTCTCAGCCTTTGAAGTGCTGGGTCTGAGAGCAGTTGAATAGAGAAGTGTATGATGCCCCATGTTACCATATATTCTCTTGTGTCATTGCAAAAACCCCCTAGACAGCGATCCTCAAATCTTTCCTGTTACATGCCCCTGGCATCAGTGGAGAGAAAGCAATTGAATGCATAGCTTGCCAGAAGTTTACATTTTCATTGATCAATAATACCAGCTAACATTTATTATGAAACGAAAATGCATGAAACATTCTGTATTTTTTTCAATTTATTGATGAGATCCTCTCCGACCACCCTATTTAAAGTTGCAGTCCCTTCTCATGCTGTCTCCTCTCATCCTGCTTCCCTGCTTCATGTTTTGTTCACAGCCCTTGTCATCTTCTATGTTGCGGATTTTGCTTAGTTGTTGTGTTACTGTTTGCTGTCCCACCAGAATGTAAGTTCCACAAGGGCAGACATTGTTGCCTACTTTTTCATTGCTGCTGCTACCTCCAGGGCCTTGAAGGGCTTCTAGCACATGACAGTTGTTCCTGGAATCTATTGAGCCCTATGTAACCAGATGGAGAATATACAATCCAACAGGATGCCAGTGTGTGGGCGGGTGAGGAGGTTGGGGGTGAGGCAGGTGGTTTAGCAGAGCTGTTTTCCCCAAAAGCAGCAGCTCCTGACAGTCTGAGCACAGCAGGGACATACGTTCCAGAATGAGCTGAGAATGAGGTAATGGGCACTGTGCAAAGTAGGGGCGAGGAGAAAGATGAGAGGCAACACTATAGCTGAAGCTGTGTTCATGCAATGCAATCCCCGTCTGCACCCAGAGCATCAGAAAAATCACCAACTTAGGAAGTATAGAATGGTATTTGCTTTCTTCTGGAAAATAATGAAAGGATGAAAGCTTTGAATCTGGGTTTCGACATAGGGTCCAAGTGTTCTGGAAGGAAGACAAATAAATGACACAAGAACACAAGCCTTTATCTTACTCCCACCCCACCCAGAAAATGAACTCTAGGTTGTCTCTTATTTTCTTATTGTGCAACAGGCTGTGTGCTAAGCACTTTAGTACACACAGCCAAAATTTACTGAGCTCTTGTTAAGTGTCAGGTAACTTTACTAAGTGTTTTGCATAGGTTAAGTCATCTGATAATCACAGCAACCCTGTAAGGTACATGTTCTTATTATCATCCTCTTTCACAGAGGAGAAAACTGAGGTACCAAGAGGTTAAGTAACTTGTCTAAGATAATATGGGAAGGAATTGGTGGAATCTGGATTTCAACTGGGCAGTCCGGCTCCTGACTCAGCTCTTGTAACTGATGTGACAGTGCCTCTCCACTCTCTGTTCTTTATCTCACTTAATTCTTACAATGGACATGTGCTCAAGGGACAGTTATTCTCCTAGTTTCACAGATGAGGAAGCCAAGGCTTGTTAAGGCTGAGTAAAGTTGTCCAGTATCACAAAGTGTTTAAGGGGTGGGCCCTGGATTCAAGATCAGATTTATTTAGTTTCTCTTGCTCTCTTTTATAGCATTCCATAATTTTTCTTCACTTCTTTTATAGCTAGAATGCACCCAAAGATGTCTCATTTACTTGACCAACCTGTAATGTGCTTGGTGTTGGTCTAACACTTTGAGTGAGGTCCTAGACTTCTGGGTGACTTGGTTTTTCTCCATTTGGATTTGCAGCCCACCATCCCTTCTCCACCCTTCTCTGCTCTTTCCTGTGCCCAGGAAGGCTGACCTCTATGGGATACCCCACCGCAGCTCCTTGTCCTCTGGCTTCCCATAGGGCTCAGCCAATGGGAGTCACCAGCAAGATATGGGAGGTTGGGAGGAGTGAGTGTTTGGTGTGTAGGGTATTTATCTCCAAGGCACCATCACCACCTGTCCCTTCCTTGCCTCCATGCTATGGCTACAGGTCCTGTTGGGTGGCTTCTCTTCTGTGTTGTCTGGCTCTGCCTGGAGTGTGATAACATCACTCCTCCCTACTACCCCCACCCAGACTTTTTAGGCCTAGGGATGATGATAGTTTTCCACTGTTGTTAGTTTTGGAGTGCTTCATCATCTCCTATAGATTAGGTGTGCTGTTTCCTGTGGGGGCTGTGACTCATACAAGACCCCCAAACAAGTCATGCACATTTTTAGAGTCTCAGTTTCCTTTTTATGTAAAATGTGGAGTATAATACTTACCGAAATGGTATTGTTATATTTTATTTGCTGGCAAATGGGCAACGGATAGTAGCCATTTAAATGATCATTATTATTATGAATATTCTCCACCCGTAGTACTGGAGCATTGATAATTAATGGTATACGAATATGCAGTATCATCATAAACAGGAAGACTTTACTCCTACTTGCTCTTGGACTATTAGCAACCTCAGTGGGAATACAAAAATGGGTTGGCCAGTAAATGCTTTACCATTCACTGAGGTTGACTCCTGGAAATAACAATAATAGGCAATACTTTTTGAGATCATACTTTTTTGGTCACATACTGTGCTAAGTACTTTATTTTTTTCCAAGCATGCTTTTTAAAAAAAATTTTGTAAGTACATAATAATTATATTAATACTTATGGGGTACAGTTGTACATATTTATGGGGCATATGTGCTAAGTACTTCAGTCAATTAATCCCCACAATGACCTTAAGGGGTGGGGACCAACTATAAGCTCTGACAAAGTGGCGTGCCCAAGGTCATTGTCAGCCAGGCAAAACTGGGATCTAGATCATGCCTATATCATGTCACTCTGTCCCCAAAGCATGAGCTCTCCATTCCTGACCAGAGCTGGAGGGGGCTGGCTAGAAGCAGCAGGGCTCTCCACTTCCTTCCAAGAGGGAGCTTGGTGTTCTTCGTGGTTCATGTACAAGAACATAACACTCATTTCTCTTTATTTTCCCCAAACCTCCTTATTATTCTGTCACACAG
Source organism: Cheirogaleus medius (assembly GCA_008086735.1). Classification (NCBI taxonomy): domain Eukaryota; kingdom Metazoa; phylum Chordata; class Mammalia; order Primates; family Cheirogaleidae; genus Cheirogaleus; species Cheirogaleus medius. The sequence goes on along the minus strand of VBSM01001265.1, from coordinate 67,374,847 downwards.
GAGGCAAACTGAGTCCTCCATGTCCCTTGGGGTGCCTAATGTGTTTGTAAGCCAGTTAAAGAGGCAGCACGGAGTCTTGAGGTGGGGGTGTTTGATTAAGTAGTGGGGACTTCAAAGTGAGGTCAGGGGTCTGTGGAATCCATCAAAGGAAGCTTCTTGCCAGCAGCCACACAGGATGACAGACCAGGAGGGGGTCCTGCAGAGAGGGAGGGCTGTGTCGGAGCAGGGGAGGGGGCTGGAATGGCTGGCAGGGGAGCAGGAAGAGGGCGTCCTGTCCCCAGGAGCGAGGCTGCTGCACCCCACGTGAGGGATGGAGCTTCTAATAATCAGAGACCTGGAGAGAATTCAGGCCCCACGGGACCACGGAGGCAGAAGGAACAGATCTGAGCACCCACGCCAAGAGCACAGCCAGAGAGCTGGGCTGCAAAGCCCCTGAGGAAAGGGAGTTCAAATTTGCTTTCTCATTAGCTGAAATATTTGGACTAAATAAACGGATTTCTCTGGAGCCCAGTTTATTACATTTGGAATCATTTTTCATCAGGGTTGGGGGGATGGAACAACAGGCATGCCTCTGAGGTGTAACCATTTTGCAAATACTTGAATAGTATTTGATACTATTTGATCACTTACGGGAAAGAAAAGATGACTGACTTAAAAGTTTTCTCTTTCTCCCACCCTCAAACAAAGAAAACAGTCCATGTATATGTTAGTCTTTAAAAAAAAAAGAAAGAAAGAAAAGAAAAAGACCTCTCAGCTTTTCTTGCTGACTAAGAGCAAAGAGAGAACAGCTGATACATCAGCCGCCTCAGGAGGAATTGCTTCTCAGGGAGCCGGGAGCCTTGATATAACGTTAAAATATTCAACGAGGGGAATCTGCCTCCATATAACATCTTCTAAAGACAGGTTTTGATATTGTCCTCCAATAAATCCCATGTTGAGTAAATACTTGTAATATTTTTTGCCTGTTTAACCCATGCTAGCTGGGGTCTCCCAGATACCAGTGGCTTCACACTTCTGTGGAAGTTTGTGGATCAGTGAGACGGGTTATGTTCTCCCGGTCAACTTTGGGTTTTCCACAGTTAATGGCTTGTTTTGTTAGCCTCTATATCCATCCCTGCTCCATAGAAGGCTGAGATACAAAACCAGGCTCCTTTTTTGACTTGCACAAAAGGACCCCCTCTGCAGTGTATGTTGTATGTGCAGTAAAATCATCTGGGACTTTGAGGTGCAAAGGACGGGTTTTCACTGAAGCAAATGTAAATAGACTTCAGATTGACTGTTAAGAACCTCACACATCACTGTCCCTCGGGCATCCTGCCTGGGGATTTTCCTCTGACCACTTCACCTCTCCAGGTGCCCCAACTTCAAGTCAGCTTGGTGGCTCTTCTCTCCTTGTTTTTCACATTTTTGTTGTTTTATTTTTAAACTCTTTACACACATCACCACCACCAAATTACAGTTTTTCTTATGTGGAGCAGTTCTTTCTTCTTTAAAATAGTGTAATGATCACTTTTCACGTATCACTTTTCATGTATCAGTTCACTGTTGTCCTCAGAGTCTCAGCTTCCTCCCAAGTTTATAAACTTATTGCTATGAACTGAATGATGTCTTCCCCAAACTCAAACGTTGAAGCCCTGATCCTCAGCGTGACGGTACTTGGAGATGGCGCTTTTGGAAGGTAATTAGGGCTAGATGAGGTCGTGGAGGGGAGGCTCTCATGATGGGATTAGTTCCCTTATAAGAAGAGACATCAAAGAGCTTGTGTGCTCTCTGTCTCTGCTCTGTGAGGTCGCAGTGAGAAGGCAGCCATCCTCAAGCCAGAGAAAGAACCTTCTCCAGAACCGGCCCTGCTGGCACCCTGAGCTTGGGCTTCCAGTCTCTGGAACAGTGAGAAAATGAATATCTATAGTTTAAGCCACCCCATCTATGGTATTATTTACGGTAGCCCAAACTGTTATTATTTATGGCAGCCTGAACAGTCTGTGGTAGTATTTATGGAATTACTTATGACAGTCCACAGTATTATTTATGGCTGGTATTTTCCCAATTACAAGGCAATCACCAAAAGGAATTTTGTTACCAGCTATTAGAATAACTGATTTTTTTCCCCTCTTGTATCTGTCCCAATCTACAAGTGTCAAAAACAAAAAAGGAAAAAAAAAAAAAAAACCTAATAATTCCTCCCTTAAGTATCATGTGATATAATGAAAATGTCCAACTTTTTGGAGCAGGAGACAAGTCCTGACTGTGCCCTAAACTGGCTGACTGGCCCTGAATGAGTGATTTGCCTCTCTAAGTCTCTCTGCTGGTCAAGTGCCTTGATTGGAATAGATGACTTACAAAGTCAGTTCCTTTTCTGAAATACATGATTTGATGATTTACAGAGAAGGCAACCTGCAGACAATCCCTGCACCTTAGCAAAACCTTACTAACACCATAAAGGCTGAGAATACAAACTGCTAGCATCTTCTCTTGGGAATTTATTTATGAACTAGAAGGATGATTTTTAGAAGATGCTTTCTAGTTCATCTCACTTGAATTTCACTTAACCTTGAAAATCAGGACAGAAGCATGAAAGAGGTTGATGATTTGCTCTCCTTTATAGCCCCATCTCTGGGCCTAATCTGTGTATTTTTGTGCAAGGATTAGAATGAAATAGTTGAGATGTCTTTCAAGGTATTCCATTAGTCTGAACTTTTATTTTTTATGGGAAGGAAAATTTTCTGTCCTGCATCATTTAAATTCTTTGTCATTCTCTAAATATTTATGGAACCTTTAATAACATCTCTTATTATTCTCAATAACATGATCATTTATCTCAAAAATGTGTTTTTTGAATCATCTGAAGATCTTGATAAAAACAAATTCCCCAAATCCCCTTTTAATTAAGGAAGAGTCAGATATCTGCTGTACCCTGTGCAAATGCACACTTCCTTCTCGATTTGCTCCTGCTCTTGAATCCAGAGGAATGTGAGGATCCAGAGACAGCCTGCTTGATTTTATCTGGGTCAGGCCTAAAAGACTCCTCATGGGAAGCATGAATTTTCTGTCTTGACAAAGACAAAATGATCACCAACTCCTCTGAATTTGTAAAAGAGAAAAAGATTTTGGGATAGAAACCAGAGGGATCAAAAAGCCAACTGGATGGTTGTTTTTAGGGAAAGAAGTACAGGATCTTGAGTTTGGAAATGAGAGTTTAAGCCTTGGCTCTGTTGCTTGGGCATAGTTCCCTGCTGTTTATAGGGACATTGATAACACTTGTCCTATAGGTAAACTGTGGTGATACAGTTTGTTGTGATCTTTGAGGAGCCCAATAGTCTCATCTTCCCTGACTATGCTCTGACCCAATTGAGAAATAAGATAAAAAGAGTCAGTGAGCTTTTAGTGACAAAAGCTAGGTTGGTGGATGGCTACATTTCCCCCTCTCTTTTAGTGAAAGGGTTAAAATTAGTGTGCTAACTCCTGACTCCCCAATGCCCATCCTGGAACAGTAACTCTGAGAGAATGCACAGGTTGACCTTCTTTTCCTAGTGTGGATGGAGAAGGAAGGAGAAAGAGACTAAACTCTTCACGTTGAGGTCCTTGGGTCCCTTCACACTGAGGTTCCTCCACCACATCAAAAAAAGTGAGTTACCTACCAGTTAGTTCAGCTTTGTGGTGAAAGTTTAGGGAGGACACAAGGTCGGGAGAGTTTAGGGAAGATCAATCCTCATGGAAAGCAGAGGAGTTGGGGACAGACATTTCCTTCTAACACCGGTGAACATGCTCTGAAAAATACTTCACAGTTGTCTGTATTTATTACTACTGATTATTAATTAAGAAGAAATAGCTTCTTGGAATATGCTAATAGCTGACATCTATTCAGTATTTATTCAGTATTTACATTGAACAGTATTCAGCATTTACTGTGCCGAGTACCCCGGTATGCTCTTGACATGTATTTTCCCATTCAATATTTTCATCTACCTTATAAGGAGTTTTCGTTCACACTTTATAAATAAGGAAGCTGAGGCACGAAAAGGTTATATAACTTATCCCAGATTGCAGAGCCAGAGTACAGTTATCTATTGCTGTATAACAAACTATCTGAAAACTTACTGGCTAAACCCACCACTTATTTTTTTCACACAAATGTGTACTTCGAACATCAACTGGTGTTGGTTGTGTCAGCTCAACTGGGGCTGGAGGGTCCAAGATGCCTTCCTTCCCATGTCTCGTGCCTCAGTTTGGGTAGCTGGAAGAACCGGGGTCTGCATAGAACTGTCGCTCTTCGCATCTTATCCTTCAGAGGCTCTGTCTCTCCAAATAGCCCCTTTCTCCAGCAACGTAGTTGGGCTTCTTTATATAGTGGCTTAGACTTCAACAGTGTGAAAATGGAAGCCAGCCGCAGAAGTCACACAGCATCATTTCTGCTACATGCCATTGGTCAAAGCAAGGCACAAGGCCAGCACAGACTCAAGGAGATGCAATTCTCCATGGATGTTATGACACACATGTCCAGGGAAGAGATGAACTGTTACTGGGCTTCTCTGCACATAACTGCCCATGGTTACCACATGGTAAGGCTGGTATATGAAGGTGAGTCTGACTCTAGGGCTTACTCTGTTGAGCCCAATGCCCTACTGCTTCCTTGGAAAAGAATTTGGATCTGTAATCAACTGAAGAGTCCTCTTGCCTCTAAGTCCATGTTTATATTTTTAAAACTAATTCTTGTGAGATTTCCATAAAAAAGTGTTCCACTGTCATATAAATTTGGAAATTGCTGCTCCCTGTGTCTCCTTCTTGTAAAATCTCTACATATTTTTATTTTTTTTAAATTTGAGACAGAGTCTTGCTCTGTTGCCCAGGCTAGAGAGCTGTGGTGTCAGCCTAGCTCACAGCAACCTCAAACTCCTGGACTCAAGCGATCCTCCTGCTTCAGCCTCCCAAGTAGCTAGGACTACAGGCACATGCCACCACACCTGGCTAATTTTTTCTATTTTTAGTAGAGATGGGGTCTCACTCTTGCTCAGGCTGGTCTCCTGAGCTCAAGCCATTCTCCTGAGCTCAAGCAATCCTCCTGCCTCAGTCTCCCAGACCGCTAGGATTACAGTTGCAAGCCAATAACAGTGGGAACTCAGAGAATGGACACGATACAGTGTAAGAAGCAAGCTCCTCTGGGGGCTGGCTGGGTTGAAGTGTGTTTGAGAGCACCACAAAACAGTCTCATAGCACGAGTATTATGGTGAGACCTCCAATCTGGAGCTGATGACTGGAGTAGCAGCTGCTGTGGTCTCTGCTTTTCTGCTCAAGAGCCAGAGTTGAAAGTGGGAGCATCTTACTGGTCTAGCTTGGGTCACATGGTACCCCATGGACAAGGGCGAGTAGAGCCCCTTTTGGGGGGGGGGTCCCATTAGACTATATATATTGTTGAAGAGTTAATTCCAATATAAGAAATCAGGCTTCTTTTAGGAAGGGGAACTAGATAGAGAGTTCTCCAAAATCAATAAAAATCCACTATGGCCACATTCACATTATGAACTTTCCTTGCCTACAAGATCTAGTGCAGGCTTTATATACAAGGACCTTTAGAGTCTGTCCTTAGCTTAAATTTCTAAACTAATTTGTCACTTTTATGTCTTTTCTCCTCTGATCATTCCATGTGCACTCCACATCCTTTCATGCCTCTGTACTCTGGTTTCAACTGCCTGGAATACCTCTCCCTACCTTCTTCTATCCCTATCCCTGGAAAACTCCTCCTCATCCTTCAAGGCCCAAATCCTTTGTGATTTCTTTCCTTCCTGGTAAAGCAAGGCAGAATTAAACCATCCCTTTTCTTATTTTTTTTTCTTTGCTACCATGCATATGCACATGTCTTTTCCATAGTATTACTTAGCATGTTGTATCATAATTATTTGTTAATGCATTTGACATCATGACAAAGGCAGGGACTATGTATGCCTTGTAATTCTATGCTTCACAGAAGTGTAATACTGATTCAGCGTGTTTGGTTTTTGTTTTTCCTGAAATCTTCATGTTAAGACTGTTGATGTGTAAAGAGTACTAAACCAGAAGTCAGAGGACTAATCCTGTCCTAGCCTTCCATATTTATGGCTGCTGAATCATAAGGTTTCATTTTCCTTATCTGCATAATAAGAAGGTTGTATTAAATCATTGGTTTATAAATAATAGTAATGCCTTAGACAAGATAGAAGTTAACTTCCCTCTTTCATGCAAGAAATCCTGAGACAAGCAGGCCAGGTCTGCTACAGTGGCACCTCAAGGTCACCAGGGACATAAGTTCATTCTAACTGTTGCTCCACCCTACTTAGAATGTTGCCTCCATAGTCCAGGAGGCTGCCTGAATCAATCTGGCTCCATCGGTGTAGGCAGTATAAAGGAGAAAAAGGTGAAGGAAGGCCCACTCCATCTCCTTAAGGAACCTTTCTAGAAGTTTTACATGACACTTACATTTCATTGGCCAAAACAGCCACATGGTTAAACTTGGCTGCAAAGAAGAATGAGAAATTTAGTTTTTTCAACTGGACAATAACACACTCAGCTAACCATAAAGGTTCTTGTCGCCAAAGGTGAAAGGGAGAAAGGACAATGAGAAGTGACTCGCAGTCTCTGCCAGCTTGTAACACTGTGGTGATTAGAAAGGTCTCTTAGAGGAGATTAAAACTGAGCTTAAACTTGAAAGATGAGAAGGATTTAGTAAAAAATCTATGGAAAGAATATTTCATGAAGAGGTAACAGCAAATGCAATTGTGCTGGGTTGGTATGATAGAGATCATGATGTATGTTCATGGATTATTCACCAAATCCTATGTCATTTTCTTTTTTTCCTGGGAATTCTGAAAGACTATATCTACCAGCCTTTCTTGCAGTTTGGTTGAGGTCTTGTGACTGAGTTCTGGCCAGTGGCCTTTGCTCCAATTCCAGGCCCAACTAGCCTCCCTCCCTACCTTCTTTTTCCATGGTAATCATGAATGCCATCTATTGAAGATGATGATGTCTCAAAATGGAAGGAGGCTGGATTCCTGAATCACTTCTTAGAGGAGGGCATATATATCAGACCATGATATGAATCAGAGACAATCATTTCATGAAAGCACTGATATTTTGGGGTCGTTTGCTAGCTCAGCATATCCTATCCTATTTTGGCTAATATTGGACAATAAATGAAAAGTAAGTATGGCTTGAATATAGTATGTGAAGTATAAAGTGGGAGTGGTATGAGGTGGAATTGGAGAAAGAGGTAAGTGCAGAAGCAGAGACTAGGTAATGAGGTTGTTACAATAATCCAGTGTGGAGATGGTGATGTTTGAACTAGAGTGATGGCAATTGAGATGGAAAGAGGTAAACAAACTCCAGACATATTCTAGAGTGATAAACACTGATTTCATATAAAAAAGAAGATGAAAGAGGAATATTTTGATTGTGGAAGAGATGGGGGATCTAGATCCATGCCCATGTGGTTCTCCCCTTGGCTCTCTAGCCTTATCCCAAGACTTATTTATCTACAAAACTCTGAGATTTACAGCTACACTGTTTAAAAATCACTGGATTAGATGAGGCTGGGGATATTTTCAGCTCTAACATTCTGTAATTTTATTTTGATTTCTTACTTATAAGAGACATAGCCTGGTCTATTTTATGTTTGAATCTTTTGTAAATTAAATGTTACTTTGAGGAGCCAGATTAAAAATATAATTCCTGAATTGAATCTTCAGAAACTAACTATTGAGCAGATTGCCAAGCAATTAGATGCCTGGTAAGAACATATTTTGAAAAAAATGTATGTTTTCTTTCTGACTAAATAACTAACACATGTTCCTTATGTAAAATCTAAAAGAGAGAGATTACAAAAGTCACTCAGAAATAACCATGATTAACTTACATATTGGTTTCCTCAAGGTGAAGATTGGCATCTTGGAGGATGGCCATATGTGTAGTGAGTTGTATTGGAAATGGGGTAGGGTGGGATGGGTACCACAGAGCAAGCCTTGAAATCAGAAAGTAAAGGATGTAGGGGTACTTGGAGACAAGATGGCTTACCACAGACACCAACTGCCAAATCATCTCATAAAGAAGGAAAAGTTTTGGATGAAAAACAAACAAACAAACAAATAATCACAGATCAGGTGTAATTCTGAGGGAAAAGTGCCAGAACCTAGAAGAGATTCCACAGGAAGAAGTTGTGGAGCAGATCAAGAAAGAGCAAGATATTGGCAGAGGTCAACCCTGAAGAGGCTTGGAGTCCAGCAAAAAGGGTAGGTGTAGGAGTTTGTTTCTCCCTCCCTCACATCCCTAGCAGTTAGCAGGCTCCTGAGATGCTGGAGAGCCTTTCTTCCCTCATGAGCCCAAAGGCTGCTGCTGCCAGTGAACTTGGAGTTTCTTGAGGACAAAGCACCTGGCTGCCAGCCCCCTTGGTGTTGCTTCCAGTCACCTCAGACCCAAGCTGAGATGGCAGGCACCATATTGCTTCTCCACCCACCATCACCATTGTCCTCCCCATGGGGCTTCAGTCCCTCGGTTTTCACGTTGCTTGTTTCCACACAAACATTTCCCAACTCTGGCCTGGACTGTGGGAGCCACAAAGGTCTGGTGGGTCCTGGGGGATCTGCGTGACCCAAGAGCCTGAAAGTTCCAGGCAGTCTGCTCTCCAGAGAGAGGGACAGAGATGACCAGAGTGCTAGCTTTCCTCCATTCAGATTCTCGCCTTCCCATTCCCCTCTCCTGTCCATAGATGCTGAGAGAGATGCTTGAGCTGTGGCTCTCAGGAGCTGCTGCTTCCCCTCTTTTGTAGCTTCCACAGAAAGTGGGGTGCAAACCTTTTCTCTTAAAAACCTGCAGAAGACTAAAGGGTGCTCAGACTGTGAGCTCCCTGCCCACCAGACCTCCCCGGTGCTGCTTGTCTGGCTGCTCCATCAGAGCAGTGCATACCCTGAAGTGGAGGGACATCAAACCTGCTTGAGCACCCCATAGGCAACTTGGGACCAGCATGCTTATCCCTGGCATGGGCAGGGATTGATTTTCAGGGGCCTGTGGTCAGGCCCACAGATAAGATCCCATACCCCCAGGACTAGATCGTGTTGCTTGGGGGCCCAGAGGGGAGATTTGTGAACTAATCTTGGGAGGTGAGGGAGCCTGCATGGGCAAAACTGAAAAGAGATTGCAGGGTGGGACCCAGCCACAGTGTACTCATGGAGCACCCTTCCCCCCACAGGAAAGCTATATCCTCAGCCCAGGGTGGGATCCTGAACAGGGAAGCTCCCAGCCTGCAGCGCCATTGCTGGGAGCTCAGCTAGTTTGAACTCCTACCTGCTGGTAGATGCCACAGGGAGACGGCAGAGCAGGAAAGGGGAAAGAAGAACTAAACCCACCCCTGACAGCCAGATTGTGGATATCAGGTGGCCCCACCTCCACAAGCAGACTTTCTGGCTGGGTGGGGCCACTCAGCCCCTCTCTGTTGGCCTTCTTCATAGGTCTGGGAGCAGACTTTTGACTCCTGCCAAGACAACTACCTTACCAGCTTTTGTGAATCCTAAGGGCAAGCTCGCCAAACCCCTTCTACCCAGCCTCACTCCCCCACCTGCCTCTGCTGTGGTGGAGAATAAGGACTCACCTGGAAGATCCAGGGCCCCATGCACCACCTGGGGCATTTGAGTGTTTCTTCTGAGGAACTAGAGCCGTTCACAGGTCTCCAAAACAACACTGCAGCTTGTACCTTCTGGAAAGCAACACCTACTAAGAGGGAGGTCAATTTGCATGGCCATTTATAGAATTTACTAACTCAATCATACAGGGTGTGGTTGATTTACACACACAAGCACCACCTACCATCCCAGAGATTAAACTGGGAGTGCCAATATAATTCACACTGTTAAGACTATAGGGCTGAGGAGAGAGAGAGGATCTCAAAGACCTTCATCCTCCCTCATCAAAGAGAGACAGGGAATCTGCCCACACACTTAAATCACCACTGCTACAACCTATAAACAACTAGCAACTGAGAAAACCACCACACAGAGGACATCTATAACCAAGGCATCCATCCAGAACCTAGATCCCCATCAAAGCACCCACAAGCAAAGCCAAAGGTTTTTATCAAACATAGACTACATACACTCCCTTATAAGTGAGGGGGAAGGAAATAAAAGCCCCATCTAAACAAAAGAAAATCCCAAAATAAGAAGTGACTGCTGCCTCAGGTGAAAAGGAATTAGCAAAAGACCTCTGGAAGTATGAAAAATCAGAGTGAAAGGACACTCCCAAAAGGGAACACCAGCTCTAGCAATGGATACCAGCCAAAATGAAAATATTGAAATGACAGATAACGAATTCCAAATATGGATTGTAAGGAATATCAATGAAATCCAGAGAAAATGGAAACCAAGTCAAAGAAACCAGAAAAACAATTCATGAAATGAACTAAACATTCACAAAAGAGATTAACATATTTTAAAAACCAGATAAAACTTCTGGAAATAAAAAGTTCATTTAAGGAAACACAAACACACTGGTAAGTTTTAAGAATAGACTATACAGGGCAGAAGATAGAATCTCAGAGCTTGAAGACAACTCTTTGGAATTAACTCATTCAGTCATAATAATGAACAGAGAATTAAGAGGAATGAATAAAGTCTACAGGAAATATGTGATTCTGTAAAATGGCCAAATATAAGAACCATAAGCATCCCTGAGTGTGAAAAAGACAATGCACAAGGGCTGGAAAACCTATTCGAGGGATTAATGGGGGAAAACTTCACTGATCTTGCTAGAGATTTAGACATCCAGGTACAAGAAGCTCAACGAACACCTGGGAGATTCATCACAAAAATGGCAATCACCAAGATACATAGTCATCCGACTAGCCAAAATCAACACAAAGGAGAGACTCCTATGATCCATGAGGCAAAAGCATCAAGTAATTTACAAAGGAAAACCCATCAGGCTAACTACAGACTTCTTAACTGAGACTTTATAAGCCAGAAGGGATTGGGGCCCCATCTTCAGTCTTCTTAAACAGATCCACTGCCAACCTAGAATTCTGTATGGTGCAAAAATAAATTTCATATACAAAGGAGAAATAAAGACTTTTCCAGACAAGCAAACACTGAGGGAATTTTCAAGACCAGATCTGCCTTGCAGGAAATACTCAGAACTGCATTATAGATGGATCAGCATAATAGACACTAGTGTAAGATCACCCAAAAGCCAAAGCTCAGAGCTCATATAAAACAATAGCACAAGGGGTAAAACAAAGCAGTAAAGTACTACCCAACAGGATGAACAGACACTGCCTCACATATCAATTCTATCAATCAACGTGAACTGTATGAATGCCCCACTCAAGAGACACAGGCTGGCTGAATGGGTGAAAAAATATGAGCCAAATATCTGCTGTCTCCAGGAAATACATCTAGCCCACAAGGATTCATACAGACTCAAGGTGAATGTATGAAAAAAATATTTCATGCAAATGGAGACAAAAGGAAAGCAGGTGTAGCCATTTTCATATCAGATAAAGTTGACTTAAAATCAACAATAGTAAAGGAAGACAAAGATGATCATTACATAATGGTAAAGGGAGCAATTCAACAAAAAGACATAAGAATCCTAAGTATTTATGGACCTAATACAGGAACACCCAGATTCATAAAGAAAACCATACTAGATCTAAGCAAAGAGACAAATAGCAGCATTGTAATTGCTGGGGGTTCCAACACCCCACTGACAGAACTGGACAGATCATCTAAAAATAAAATAAATAAAGAAACACTGGATTTAAATGGAAATCTAGAACAAATGGGCCTAACAGACATTTACAGAACATTTTACCCCAAAACTACATAGTATACATTCCTCTCATCAGCACATGGAACATGCTCCAAGATTGATTACAAAACATGTTTCAACAAATTTAAAAATATAGAAATCATGCCATATGTTTTTCTCAGACCACAGTGGAATAAAACTAGAAGTCAACTCCAGGAGAAACACTCAATTCTACACAAAGTCATGGAAATTAAGCAATCTATACTGCTCAGTGATTATTGGGTCAATATTGAAATTAACATGGAAATCAAAAGATTCCTTGAACTGAATGACAAAGAGGACACAAGCTACCAAAATCTATGGGATTCAGCAAAAGCAGTCCTATGGGGAAAATTCATAACCTTAAATGCCTACATCAAAAAGATAGACCACAAATTAACAATCTAAAGATGCATCTCAAGGAGCTAGAAAAGGAAGAGTAAACCAAACCCAAAGCCAGAAGAAGAAAAGAAATAAATAAGGTCAGAACTGAACTAAATGAAGTGGAAACAAAAAAAAAAATACAAAAGATCAATGAGACAAAAAGCTAGTTCTTTGAAAAGAAACAAAATTGATAGACCTCTTGCTAGATTAACCATGAATAGAATAGGAAGGACTCAAATAAGCTCAATCAGAAATGAAAAAGGAGATATTACAACTGATACCACAGAAATACAGAACATCATCTGTGAGTACTATGAAAATATCTATGCACATAAACTTGCAAACATAGAGAAATGGACAAATTCTTGGAAACACACAACTTCTCAAGACTCAGTCAGGAAGAAATTGAACTCCTGAGCAGACCAATAATGAGCAGTGATTTTGAAGCAATAATAAAAAATCTTCCAATGAAAAACAAAGCCCCAGACCAGATGGATTCACAGCCGAATTTCACCAGACTTACAAAGAAAAGCTGGTACAATACTGTAGAAAATATTCCATAATATTGAGAAAGAGGGAGTCCTCCCCAACTTGTTCTATGAATCCAGTACCGCCTTGATACCAAAGCCAGGAAAGGACACTACAAAAAAAGAAAACTGCAGACTAATATCCCTTATGAACATAGATGTAAAAATACCCAATAAAAGACTAGAAAACTGAATTCAACAGCACATCAAAAAAATAATTCACCATGACCAAGTGGGCTTCGTCCCAGAGATGCAGGGATGGTTCAACATATATAAATCAATAAATGTGATTCACCACATAAACAGAAGCAAAAACAAAGACCATATTGTCATCTCAATAGATGCAGAAAAAGCATTTGACAAAACCCAGCACCCTTTCATGATAAAAACCTTCAACAAACTAGGCATAGAAGGAACGTATCTCAAAAATTTAAAATCCATATATGACACACAGCCAACATGATGCTAAATGGAGAAAAGTCAAAAGCTTTCCCACTAAGAACTGGAACAAGACAAGTGTTCCTGCTGTTACTACTTCTATTCAACATAGTGCTGGAAGTCCTAGCCAGAGCAATCAGGAAAGAAAAAGAAATTAATGGTATCCAAATCAGGATAGAGGAGGTGAAGCTATAGCTTTTTGCTGATAATATGATCTTATATCTGGAAACCTCAGAGATTCTGCCAAGAGACTCCTGGAATTGATAAATAAATTCAGCAAAGTCTCAGGTTACAAAATCAATGTACACAAATCTGTAGCATTTCTATTCACCAATAACAGTCCAGCTGAGAGTCAAATCAAAGTCTCAATACCATTCACAATAGCTACAAAGAATATAAAATCCTAGGAATATACTTAAGAAAGGAAGTGAAAGATCTGTACAAAGAGAACTATAAAACATTGAGGGAAGAAATTACAGAAGACACAAACAAATGGAAAAAAACATATCATGCTCATGGGTCAGTAGAATCAACATTGTTAAAATATCCATACTACCCAAAGTAATTTACAGATTCAATGCAATCCCCATAAAAATACCAACATCATATTTCTCAGATCTAGAAAAAATAATTCTAGGTTTCATTTGAAATCAGAAAAGATCTAGAATATCCAAAGCAATCTTAAGCAAAAAGAACAAATCTGGAGGCATCACAGTACTAGATTTCAAACTATACTACAAAGGTATAATAATCAGAACAGCATAGCATTGGCACAAAAGTAGAGACATAGACGAATGGGACAGAACAGAGAACCCAGATATAAAACCATCCACGTACAGCCAACTGATTTGACAAAGGAGACAACAATATACACCGGGGAAAAGAAGCCCTATTCAATAAATGGTACTGGGAAAACTGTATAGTCACATGCAGAAGAATGAAACAGGATCCATATCTCTCACCACTCACAAAAATTAATTCAAAATGATAAAGACTTAAATGTAGGCATGAAAGCATAAGAATTCTAGAAGAAAATATTGGAAAAACTCATTTAGATATTGGCCTAGGTAAAGAATTTATGAAGAAGATCCTAATAGCAATCACAGCTACAATAAAAATAAATAAATAAGACTTGATTAAATTAAAAATCTTTGGCACAGCCAAGGAAATAATCAACAGCACAAATAGACAACCTACAGAATGGAAGAAAATATTTGCAAGCTATACATAATGGGCTAATAATCAGAACCTATAAAGAACTCAAGGAAATCAGCGATGAAAAAACAACCCCATTAAGAAGTGGGCAAAAGACATGAACAGAAGCTTTTCAAAAGAAGATAGACTAATGGCCAATAAACATATAAGAAAATGCTCAATGTCATTAATTATCAGGCAAATTAAAATTAAAACCACAACTAGATATCACCTTACTCCAGTTATAATGGCTTTCATTAAAACATCCAAAAACATTAGATGCTGGTGTGGATGCAGAGTAAAAGGAACTCTTGTACACTCTTGGTGGAACTGCAAATAAGTACAACCTCTATGGAAAACAGTATGGAGATTTCTCAAAGAACTAAAAGTAGACCTACCATTTGATCCAGCAATCCCACTACTGGGTATTTACCCAAAGGAAAATAAGTCATTTTATTCAAAAGACACCTGCACTTGAATGTTTATTGCAGCATAATTCACAATTGCAAAGATATGGGAATCAATCCATGTGCCCATCAATTCATGAGTGGATTGACAAAATGTGGCTTATGTACACTATGGAATACTACTCAGCCATGAGGAAGGATGAATTAAGGTCTTTTGCAACAATTTGGATGGAACTGATGACAATTGTCTTAAGTGTGGTATCCAAAGAATGGAAAAACAAACACCACATGTACTCACTATTAAATTTGAACTAACTGATGAGCACACATGTGCACAGAGGATAGTAAGACTCAGTGGAAATTGAGCAGTTGGGAGCGAGTGTACAATGAACACTATCTGTGGCACACTTATAATCCTGACTCAAGCATAACAAGATCTATCCATGTAACCAAAAACATGTGTACTTCTGTAATATTTTGAAATAAAAAAAAAAAGAAAAGAAAACCATGTAGGATGCAGCTGTCTACTTGTACCTCTAGGGACTCTGAGCTAGGTTCTCAGTCCAGCCATAGTCTAGGTCTGTGGCTGCTCCTCTCAGGCCCACTGGGTAAAGAACAGGCTGCAGAATCTCAGATTTCTAGACAAAATTGTAGAATTGGAACCAGAAGAGATAAGTGAGATAAGTGTTGATTCAGCTCACGCCCCTGGGTTCCTTTGCCTGGCAGGGGAAGCGCTGTGTTTTATGACCTCCCCGGGACATGCAGCGGGTCATGAGAGGCAGTGCAGTGCAGTGGTTTTGAGGACAGCCTCTGAAACCAGGCTGCCGGGGTTGGAATCAAAGCTCTCTAGCTCACTAGCTAAGTGGATTAGTCTGTTTTTCTCTGCTATATAGGAATATCCGAGGCTGGGAAATTTAGAAAGAAAAGAGGTTTCTTTGGTTCATAATTCTGCAGACTGCACAAGAACCATCACGCCAGCATCTGCTTCTGGTGAGGGCTTCAGGGAGCTTCTAATCAAGGTGGAAGGTGAGGGGAGCAGGTGTGTCCCATGGTGGGAGAAGGGGCGAGAGAGAGAGAGAGAGAGAGAGAGAGAGAGAGAGAGAGAGAAGAGGTGCCAGGCTCTTAAACAACCAGCTATCCTGTGAACTAATGAAGTGAAAACTAACTCATTATCACAGGGAGGTCACCAAGCCATTCATGAGGGATCCTCCCCCATGACCCAAACACCTTCCACCAGACCCCACATTCAACACTGGGGATCAAATTTGAACGTGAGATTTGGAGGAGCCAAACATCCACACTATATCATTAAGTGATTTGGGGCAAGCTGAACAAAATGGGGATAGTAATGATTCTAGCCTCATAGAGTTCCTGGGAGGAATAAAGAAGTTATTATAGGCAAAACACTTAGAACAGTGCCTGGTACCCAGTAATCTCTCAATAAATGATGGACACAGTCATTATTTAGTAGGAAAGTTGAGACTTGATAACAAGCCTCTTGGATCGCCCCTGAACTTGATGTTCACCTCCAGGCTTCTCTTTATAAACTTCTTGTACCAAACATGCTGGCAGTCCAGTCTCTGTGTGGCAATCATAGTCAGGTTTTAAAAACATAATCCTGATCATGATACCTTCCTAGTTGAAGCCTTTGATGGATTCTCATTGCCCTGGAATTAAGTCATAACTGTTACACTGGCTTACTAGAGCCCTTGTGCCCCAGGGCCTTCTACCTCTCCTTTGCGCACCTCTCTCCCTCGCTCCTGTGCCCCAGCCATTCTGTTCTACTCCACGCTCATTTAAGGCTCTGTGCTCCCTCTGTCTTGGGACTTTTGCTGGTGCTGTTCTCTCTAGCTAGAACACTCCTTCCTCCCTCTACCTCTTTTTAATCTTGCCAGCTTCTACTCAGCCTGCACGATCCAACTTAAGCATTACCCTGGGTAAAGAGCAACCTTGAAGGGGCCTTCCTTGATCCCCTGTTATATTAGCTGCCCCTCCTCACATTATATTATATATTTCATATTATACCATGTAAGGAAAAGTACTATGTATTATACACCAGGTACACACATATTTATCCATAAACAAAAGACTGGAAATAATGAAACCAGAATGTAAATTAATTTTGCTTCTTTCTGAGTTGTGGGACCTTGAATAGCTTTGTCAATATCTCCCCTTCTCTCTCTCTCTCTGTCTCTTTCTCCCCTTGCTATAGAGAGATCTGAAAAACCCTTTTCTTGCCTTTTCCTAATAGTTTTAATAACCATCTTCCCTACTAGTTTGTAAGATATCATTATTATTATTTTATCATTTTATTCTTCTGTACCTAAAATAGTGTACATAATGGTACTTAATAGATATTTGTGGGAATGAGTAATAATAAATTTAATGAGATAGCATTTGTATATGTATGGGGGTGATATTTAAACAGAATACTTGTCTTGATCGTCCATCACTTTTGAATACAGAGGAAAGACTACATTTGTAGATGTTTAAAGTATTACATGGAGTCATTGCAAGAAGATACTGTAGTTGTTAAGCAATACTCAGTATGAAACATCGCCTAATTTTTTTTTCTCTGCCACATGCCAGCTTACATAGAATAACATCACATTCCTGCCTCTCCCAAAAAGGCATCAACTGCTTTTCTGCAGCCTCATCTCTTTTTTTGTAGATCCTTACTTTCTGCACAGACAAAAGTCTTTTTCTATTGTTTCTCCAGATTACTGTATGTATTAGTTTCCTATTGTTGATGCAACACATTACCACAAATTTAGCAGCTTAACACAGCACAAATCTATTACATCTTACATTTCTGGAGGTCAGAAGCCGGAAATAGGCAGGCCTGACTTTCAGGGCTAAAATCAAGGTATCAGCAGAGCTCTCTTCCTTCTGGATGCTCCATTCTTTGCCTTTTCCAGCAAAGAGGTTACCAGCATTCCTTGGCTTGTGGTCATATCACTCCAACCTCTGCTTCTGTTGATTTGTCCCCTCCTCTGACTCTGACCCTCCTGTCTCCCTTTGTGATCATATCAGACCCAATCAGATAGTCCAGGATAATCTCCTCATCTCAAGATCTTTAACTTAATTGCATTTGCCCAGTCCCTTTGGCCATATATGGTAACATATTCATAAGTTTTGGGGCTTAGGCCACGGACATCTTAAGGGGAGGGACAATATTCTACCTTCCACACTGCACTCTTAGGACAGGAAGCAGATCTCAATCTGTGCTCTCATCAAATAGACTTACATGGAGACCACCCAGTTCAGTTCTCTCCTCTTAACAAATAAGAAAATAGACTTGTCCAGGGAAGATGCAACTTGTTCAAGTTCACAGGGAGAGTTGGTGGTCACTGAGGCCTCTGACTCCAGGCAAGAGCTTTCTCACTGCATGATGTTGTCCTAAGAGTTGGGGAACACAGGGCAGGAAGTTTATGTGCAAGCACCAACAGGTACCTCAGGGGGTTTGCATTTCACAAGGGGTGAACAGCAAACTCTTGCAATTAGAAGGGCTAGTTGCCGGAACCAGAAGTTAGAGCTACGAGTCTTCCTCTCCTGGGCTATTGAAATGGAATTGATTTTGCCTCAAGAATCCACTGCATTGTTGGGGGGAAGGGCAGGCCTCTAACCCCCGCTAGGGAGAGGCAATGATATAAAATGTAACCAAAATGTTTGTACCCTTACAATATCCTGAAAGAAAAAAAAAAGAATCCACTTCATATTTATGCCTTGCTCTAAGCTGGTTTTTTTTTTTTTTTTTTGCAACTTGATTAAAATCTTACTTATATTTGAATTTGCTCCATTTGATACTTAGCTTTATACTTTTAAGACATATGTTGCTCTGATTTTGAGGTTGGTTGTTTGGCATCTATAATGGAGCATCCCTAGTGGGCTGCCCTTGCCACAGGCCTGTGTTCTTGGGTCCAATCAGTTAAGGCTGGCAGAGTAGGATTACTTTGGTTGCAAGTACATTGCTTTGCAAATCTCAACAAAGTACGAGAGGAGGCTGTTCTTTTGTGGGCAGTAGGGAAGCATGGTCACTGCTGAGTACCTTGGGGCCTCATGGCCCCGTCCAGAACAGTATATTTATATGAAATATAGGGCAGAGAAGGGAACTGGTCAGACACCCCAGTTCATTTGTTTGCATGTTTAATAGATGATAGTTGATTTTATTGAGCCTATCTTTTGATTAGTTACAGCTAATTTATGTACACTACTATATGTGGGATAGTGATGTGGCCTTCAAATCACATATGGTCTTAAAAGAAGTTCTTTTCACAAGCGGCACAAAAAGAGTGGTCACTAGGGAGAAAAAGAAGCCTTTTAGCACCCTTTATTTTTGAAATAATAAAACAGTTCAGAAAAAGTAGTAGTTGGCTTAGATGATTTTTAAAATCATCTAAGAGATAAGCAAAACCAGTGAGGATTTCTTTTTAGATGCTCATAAGGTAAGATGTTCTCTTTAGCCATTTGGAAACGTGGACAGGTAGTCTTAACATCTGCTTACCTTAGAAGGCAGCCTTTTTTTTTTTTTTGATTAAAGTGAGTTCATCAATATTAGCATTCCAATAGTTTTAGTATAGTGGTCTTCTATGAGCTTATGCAGTGGTTTGCAATTCCGACAATACTTTTAACATTGTTGTTAAAAATCAAACAATGTTGCCCTTTCCCCAGATTTCATGAAAAAAATTAAGCTCATGGGTAGAATAATACATTTCTCTCCCATGCATGTATTTTAAAATCTTTTATGTCTGATGCTACTTGCTTAATATCATATAAGCTTATATCTATTATATTTTTAAACTCTTTATTATGGGTAGGTTTATTTTTTTGATATTTCATGGTATTCTACAAAGAATATTATGATATCCAGCCCCTCTATTACTTGAACAGATTTTAGAATTTAATTTGATAGCTCTCTTTTGATCTATAGGCCTAATTATGCAACTTCTAGACTTGGTCACTTAAATGTCTATGGGGCCTCTCAAAGACAATGATTCCGAAATGGAAACCTTCCCTCCTAAACCTGCCTGTTCTCTTCTTTCCACACTATCCACCCAGTTTCCCAAACTTGAAAGGTAGAGACATCCTTGATTCCTCTTCCCCCCGTATTTAATGGGCCACCAAGCTCTGTCAAATTTACCTGTTCAATATCTCCATAATTCATCTCTTCCCATTGCTGATCTTATTTCCCTGGTTCCAGTTTCTTTCTTGAGAATGAGATACTAGAGCAGCTTTCTAGTCTCACCCTGGAGTCCTGCCCCCTTACATCTCTTCTCTTCTCTGTACTGCAACCCAGAATAATGTTTCAAAACCACGAATGTGATCCTCATCTCCTCCTGCAGGAAAGGAATTCACTGGCCTCAGGATAAAACTCAAGTGCCTTAGCATGGCCTATGACACCTGCCAGGCATGGTGAATACCCTCTGCACCCTTTGAAAGGAATGTCCCAGCCAGCTGAACTGTGTGCAGCTCCCCGGATGCAATAATCTCTCCTCTGTTTCTATCTTGAGGCCATTCAGTCATCCATCAAAGTGTTGATGAGTGCTGCCTCTGTATCAGGCACTGTGCTTTTGGAGTGTTCACAGTCTTATGGGGAAGCCAGACACATAAATAGATGACTACAATACCTTTTGTTTATATGCAAAGAAAGAGCTGTGTACGGTGTTACAGAAACACAAAGTGTAGATGCCTAATTTAGCCTGAAAAGATCAGGGAAGATTTCCTGATGAAAGAGGCAAAGACAATTCTGAGACTTAAGTGTTAAGAAGGACTTCGTGCTCCCCTTAATGTGTCCCCTGAGGGTAGTCACTTAGCACTGTACGTGTATGTTTACAATAATACATCTAAAGTTTAGTGGGTACTTCCTGTATGCCAAATGTATGCCAACTGGGCTAAATGATTTCCTTTTCCTTGTAAATCTGTTTGGAAGATTTTCCTCCTGTTAATCTTTTTCTTAGTATTGCATTATAATGTGGCCCATTCATATAGTTCTCTGTGTGGTGTTCATATAAATCTAGAATAATGAAATAAAAGTTCAAAAGTGAAGCACACTAATGGCAGAGCTGTTGCTTTCAGAAGAGTGGTGTTTTCACAGATCTAATGAGGAGACCACATGTAGCTCCTGATGGAAGGAAAACTTGTTCTAGGAGCCTGTAATTCCTCACTTACTTACCACATCATGGAAACCAAGCTTCATTTTAGTCTGGAAACTTCTTTATCCTATGAAAAATAGTGAACAAGTCACTTCTTTTGGAAGTAAAATAGTTTTTAAGTTTTTTTGGTTTTTTTTTTTTTGGTAAGAAGCTAGCATTGCCTGCCCATTTCTCTCAGCATGTCCATCATACCAACCAGGGTTCTTAGTGCTACACTGAAACCAACTCTGGTTGATGTGAGCAAAAAACAAATGTGTTGAAGAGAGCTGGTGTGGCTGAAGAAGAGAAAATGATGAGGAAAACGGTGATGAGAAGGCAAGAGAGGAGAAGACAGAGAAAACACAGTGAGCTGGAGTGACCAGAGGGAATTCATGGAGCTACTTCTCTGCCCACACAGTCTCAGTTCCTGTAGTGTACTCGAACGGGGGAAGGACTATCCTTGTGTTAGGAGGTAAAAACTGCAGAGGTAACTTCCTTATAACAACGCTTTCTGAACCCGTTGCTTCTGTTAATCTTCTTAGTAAAAAATAGCTCGTGCTGGTAAGTTGTTTCAACTTCACCAAAACCTGCAGAAGAGAGAAATAAACCTATGAAAACTAGGGAGAATTCTCCTACTTATGGGGAAGAAAGTTCCAGTCTTACCACTGAGAAGCGATCAGCTGAAGAAGCAGTGGAGACTTTCCAGTGGCGTTTGCAAAGACTTCAAGTTTGGATTTGAAGGAAGTGGCAAAGGAAGCCTTAGTCATATCCATCACGCTGGGATCAAGGAAGTTTAAAGACTCTGCCTTGACTATCACTCCAGAAACACTTTCAGTAGCAGCAGCTTTTAGTGAACCAGAGGAAATGCCTTTAGAAGCAAAGTAGAAGATGGAGAATATTGGAAGGAACAAACCAACAGCAGCAGGACCAACCCCCTTCAGTAAAGAACACATGGGCTTTCTGATAATTAGAAACTATGTGAGGGAAATAGGAAATCTCATTTTGGAAATGTCTATGACCAAGATAATGAAATGATGTATTTTGAAATGTGTATGGCAGCTGCTTTTTTTTTTTTCCTA
>VBSM01001265.1:67277493-67345717 GCA_008086735.1 Cheirogaleus medius | reverse complement strand
TTTATTGTCAAAAAACAAATTTAATTATCTAATTCATGTTTAGTTCAAAATCTACCAAAATAAATGGGTATGTTTTATAAAAAAAAAGAAAATAATCCACATGGGAAACCTGAGACCAAGGTAGATAATGATGAGCTGAAAGCTGCAGTGGAAGCGAATTCATCTCAACCTACACGTTAATTAGCAGCAAGGTTTAATGTTACTATTCCAAAAATATTGGAGCATTTGAAACAAATCGGCAAGGTAAAGAAGCTGGAGAGCTGGGTACCACATGAATTAAGCAAGCGTTAGAAGAGAAACGGTCTTGAAGCTTGCCTTTCTTTGCTGTTATGACATAAATGTGAACCATTTCTACACAGTAAGGTTACCTATCATGAAAAAGGATTCTTTTTGACAATCACAAGCATTCAGCACAATGACTGGATAAAGATGACGTGATGAAACACAGTCTCAAACTGAATATTCATCAAAAAAAGCTAATGGTGTCTGCTTGGTGGTCCAGTGCTGGTATTATCCACTAAAACTTCATGAAACTCAGTCAATCGACTACAGTGGATGTCTACTGAAACCAACTGGAAGAAATGATGAGGATGCTTGAAATTAAACAGCTGAGAATGGCCAACAGAGATAGGTCAATCCTCTTGCAAGACGACATGTCTCACAAGCACTGCTGCTCAAACTACAGAGGCTGGCCTTGGAAACTCTCTGTCATCCACTGTATTCACCAGACCTTGCACCAACTGACTACCACTTCTTCCAGGCTTTGGAACACTTCTTACAAGCAAAAATTTTCAATTCTCAACAAGCCGTGGGAATCACCTTTCCCAATTTCATTGCAACTCGTTCTACAGGCTTCTTCGCTGCTGGCATAAACAAGCTACCTTTCAGATGGCAAAACTGTGTTGCTTGTTTAGGCACATACTTTGATTTATTGTACTGCTTCTTGACTGAGATACAATAAACTACACTTTTGATTCTAAATTGAACATGTCATATTAATTACCTAATAAATTGGTGTATATAATTAACAATCCTTTATTCAATGCTGTTTAGATTATATTTTGCTTCTTTATTAACCAGGTGTTTAATCTTTGATGAGTAACTTAATCTCTTTGGACTTATTTTCTCATTATGAAAAGAATATCTAGATTATTACTGCTAAATAGAATAACATAAGTAAAGTACCCAGATACTGCCTGACAAATAATTGTTATTCAGTATATTATTAGTTTCCTTTGTTTTGGTTTTATTTCTAATATATTACTATTACAAAACAATGCTGCGTTGAACATATGTTGCTATTGACATTTTTGTGTTATTAGCTTAGGATAAATATTCAGAAATGGTATTACTGGGCTGCAATGGTTCAAAATATTTGCTATATGAATGAAATTGAATCAAGTTAGGATGAATATTCATATTTTAGTTTTAATTATAAATTTCCCAAAAGATAGCTATAAATATTACATTTTGGGCATAAAGTTGCCATTATTTCAAAATATTTTCCTTTATTCCCATTAATATTTTAAGTCTTCCAAGGTATAAAACTTTCCTTTGCCCTCATGCCTTAAAATATT
This sequence comes from Cheirogaleus medius, assembly GCA_008086735.1. Lineage (NCBI taxonomy): Eukaryota > Metazoa > Chordata > Mammalia > Primates > Cheirogaleidae > Cheirogaleus > Cheirogaleus medius. The sequence goes on along the minus strand of VBSM01001265.1, from coordinate 67,344,140 downwards.
CAGAATTTTATTTAAAACTGGGAAATGATGATCTCAGCCTTTTTTGGGCTGAGTGAATTGTTCATTCACTCTAGCTTTGAATCTCCTTTGAATTTCTTAGAATTGTGCCCAAATTATTTCCTCTTGAGGTTTTTTTTTGGACAAATCTTTCTAATTTAACAGTTGCTCTTAAAAATAGATCCATCATCAGTTTGTTGCTATAGTTGTCTATATCTTTCCTGATCTCAATTTAGTCACAGCATCTGTGCAAAATGGTATGAAAGTTATTTATTACTCCACCACCCAGAGGGAATGCTTGATTCCTGACATTTATATTCCCTTGAACATAAAAGCCAGATAAAAAGAAAATCAAACTTCATGCTTTAGGGACTGAACAGATTGCTTACCATGGTTAGTAGAGAATGCCCTCCCCCGCCTCCTCTTCCTGAATTATAAATACATTTTTATGGATTGTGTCCCTGAATGACCAGATATTTTTCTTTTTAATTACATTTTTGGGGACAATCGGCACTAGAGGAACAAAGCTTACTGGGCTGACAGGCTAGCTTAATGATTAGAAAAATAGGCTGTGAAGCCCTATAGACCTGGTGTGGTCATTAGTACCTCTGTGACCTTGAACCAGTTGCCATCAGATTCCTGAGCTGTCAATGAGGATAGTAGGCTTTAGCTTATAGGTTTCTGTAAGGATTAAATGAATTAATGTATGCAAAGCATATGCAAATGTCAGACACATAAGAAGTGCCAAAAATGTTAATTATAATAGTTAAGGTAGAGATAAAATGACTTTTACATGCAAATGCCCATGAATCTTGACAGCCACTGCTACAAACCTTAAGAGATCTTCCTGGCCCTGCCGCTGCTGCTTTTCCTATTCCATTAAGGGTTTGAATGGTTAATCAAACTCAGAGGCAGCACTCAGTGGCGGTTTTAAATTCTGTGTTGAATTATGTTTTTTAACAAGGCTTTCTCTTCGTGTTTTGGCATAATAAATAGGACTCTAGTGTAGTTACATTGGTAATTATATAGAAATAAAGGCACTTTAAGGAGCGATTGTTACCAGCTCACCTGCAATACCCGGGCATTAGAAGAGGGAGTTGGTTGAGGCGTAAAGAAGGACTTACCTAATGTGGTGGGCCACGTATCCAGGCCATCTACAGTAATTTCAGACCACAAGTCAAGGGGTGGAAGAAATGTGAGTTTCCGGAGCAGGAAAAATTTTCTGTTATGAACCTCCATACCACGAAGACTGTGGTGCTTAGTTTCAGTTGATTTGGGGTGCCCCGTCTTTTTTCCCGGATTTGTGCCTGAGTTCTGGAGCTGGGATGTGATGCTGTGCCAAGGCTTGTCATCTATAAATGCTGACATTTTTGAGTTGTCTCTATTTATATTTCATTGTCTGTGATCAATATATGCTGGCTGCTGACTAATTAGTACATGTTTCTAAAGGAAAGCCTTTTTTAGGTTCCTAGAATCTCCTTGCTCCTTCTGTGACCCTTTCATGTGCCAGAGAATTGAATCTGCAGCTCTCAGTCCATGTCAGGCCACCAGATGCCCTGTGGGATGGCTTAGAACCCTGGCAATTTCCACGACACTCTTGGCTGTCCAGGGTTTCTCAGCTGCTCTTAGGCCCCTCCAGGGCAAGGGACACTTGGAGAAGCTGCCTTGAGTCAGTCTCTGTTGACACAGCATCCAGCCTATCGCCTGTAGAGTCTGTGTCTCCCGGGGCTCTGAGTTCCCTTCTTAGAGTCTTCATTCCTATTTGGGGGTGCTATTATTTCCTTATCAAGCCTGTTTTTTAAAGGAACCCACAAGTTCTACACAAATCTCGCTTCCTCTCACATTCTCTCTTCCTAACCTAACCCAGGGAATCTCAACTAGATTCCAGAATGGGAAGGCTTTCCTGACTTATCCTGTATTCTTCCAAGTCCATAGTTTATGCTTAGACTCCTCTCGAAGTCTTTTGAAGCACAAGAAATTTTAAGATAGAAGAAAATTTTAAATAGCCATTTGCCAAAGATCAGGAAAGAAATGGAAATAAAAAATGAAAGCCTTTAAAGACAAAAGTCACATCAGAGCAATAAAAATGCTTGGAAAAATTGGAACCAAGTTTGTATTCAGGAACATCGTATATATTTTAGAGGAATTCATCCAAAAAAATTTTAAAAAGAAGATATAAATATGATTATTTCTGATTCCCTCTCCCTAACTCAATCCTAGAGATGCCAGGGAAGTGACAAAGAAGTTTATGGATGTGAGCATTTAACATTAAAATTGGGATCTCTGAGGAGCTGGAAAGTGGTTGTTTCCAAATGTGGGAGGAAAGAGCAGATATGGCAGAAGAAGCACCAGGATCCGGGGATAAAGGTGGGGAGCTAGAGTTCTGTTGTCTTCCCACTCTCATCCTATGTTTTCAGACCTTTGCCTATCCCTTTACCAGTGGATTTTTTAAAAAGCCAAAAACAAATAGATTAAACCCACAAATCCCCATCAGTGCCAGCCCAGTGCTGTGTTGCCCATAGCAACATCAGGATCATCCTGGTGCTCATGGTGGTGAGGAACAGCTAGATAGCAACTTGATGTGTGGTACTGGCATTTCATCACTCCACCCCACTTCACATTTGAGGGATAAGGAATTAAGAGAGAAAACCTCTTATTTCGGCTGGTGGAGCTGTGCACATGGTGATGCTCAGAGTCAAGCTGTGGAGCAGGGTGTCCCACTTTGGGGCAGGCCCCTTTCCTCTTTAAGCACATCAGGAGAAGCACACTGACCAGGGGCAAGCGTTTGGCTCTGTTTTTTATTTCCTATTGCTAACCAGGGAAATACAAGCTCATGGGAGACATTACAAAATAAATAAATAAATAAAAAGTATAGACATACAATGCAATATTATTCAGCCTTAAAAATATTAAAAATGAAAACAAAATCCTGAAATATGAGACATGGATGAACCTTGAAGATGTTATGCTTAATGAAATAAGCCGGTCATCGAAAGACAAATACTGCATAATTCCACTTATGTGAGGTATCTAAAATAGTCAAACTCAGAATCAGAGTAGAATGGTGTTTGCCAGAGCTAACAGGAGTGGAAAATGGGGAGTTACTGATCAAGTAGTAAGAAGTTCCAATTATGCAAGATGAGTAAGTTTTGGAGATTTGCTGTATAGCATTGTACCTATAGACAACAATAATGTATGATTAAAAATTTGTTAAGAGAGTAGATCTCATTTAAGTGTTTTTATCATTATAATAATAATGATAATAAAAGACTACAAAGCGAATAACCTATACCATATACAACTGAATTCATGGCCCCACCATGAATTCAGTCAAGCATTTAATAACTAACAATTTATATTTTCAAAGAGATATAGAAGAATATTGTTGAGTGAACAAAAAATAAGCAGGTATAAAGCAGAACCACCTGGAAAAAATTGGGTAAGAAAAGTATAATTATTGAAATAAAAACTCAGTAAATGGTTTACTCACTTTGGCAGCACATCTGCTAAAATTGGAATGATACAGAGAAGATTAGCATGGCCCTTGTGCAAGTATGACATACACAATTTCAGAAAGTGTTTCATATTTTTTAAAAAAAAGAGTATATGAAAATATAGCTGAACAATTAGTTCGGCCTTAACAAGATCAGGCAAAGGAACTCCTTCAAAATGTACCAAGATGTCATAAAGATATTAGAAATATAAAAGAAAAAAGAGATATGGAAGATAGAATGGAAGTGACACCGAGCAAATCATAGGTGCCCCTAGAAAGGAAAAACATAACTGGAGGGTAATACATATTTGAAAACAAATAAGTAAGAATTTGCCTGCATTTCAGGTTGAGAGGACTCATTGGGTGCCAAACAGGTTAGATAAGGGAAAAAAATAACAATTAACACATAAAACATTATAGAAATTAAGTAAATAAAAGGAAAACAGAAAATTCTAGTTTCCCCTGGGAAGGAGCATATCACTTACAAAGAAATAAAAATCATACTGACATCAGATTTCTCAATAGCAACATTGGATGCAAGACAATGGAGTAATGCCATATTTTAAATATACCCATATAAGCAATTATGCATGTTAGAATGTAGTAAAGATATCCTCAGGCATACATGACCTTAGATTTACTACACAAAGATCCTCTTTGTAAACATCCTTGGAGCAAGTTCTCTGCTGAGAAAATAAATATATCCAGAAGAAAATGATAAGATATGTGGGATAAAAGGGTAAGTAACTTGATAAAGTTCATTATTATTTCAAAAGAATGGGCCAAAGAAAGTATATTCGTAACAATCTAGCACTAAATTCTAGTTGATTAAAAACATATTCTGGAGAAAGTATAAGTATATTCATAGTGATCTCTGTTCAGAGCTGCTTGTTGTGGTACCTGGGACCCCTACATGATAAGATGGCCAAGAACAGGAGACCACCTGTTGCAGTGAAAGACCAGGAACCTGGAGATCTGGGATTTATTTCTGCTCTGCCACTAATGTGTTGCATGCTCTTTGCAAAATAATTTATCTCAATTCTTCAGATATTTTTTCTTGTATGTAGATGGGAAAGTTGAACCGGAGCTAAGTTCTTTTCAGTTATCTCATTCTGTGACACTTACACTGAATATGTAATCAACAGCAATTATATGGAGGTTTCTATCTGTATATGTGTTTTTAATTTATTGTCATAATCATAAACAATAGTGGCCAGCAGTGATTTTTTTTGGAATATTGAAGCTGAAAGTCTTCTAAGTGCTTTTGTGAAAATATTGTCTCAAGATAAATGACATTTCTCTCTCAATTAGGTAGTAAAGCACAGGAATGGAATTTACATTCTGCTGTTTTATGCCCATATTTTATTGACTTCATTAAACTTTGCATTTAAACACTGTGTATGTCTGCAATTTATTAGAAAATTAAATGACAGTGACATTTGATACAGGCAGATGAGATAGAAAGGTTGCATTTGCATGAATCCATGTCCCAGTTTTTAGCTTTAAGTTCTCAATTATATTAATAACACAGTCCTTTCTTTAGTCATTAACTCATTCTGGATATTTACTGATTAGATCACAGTCTGCTTGGAGCTAGGAACTGTACCTGGCTGCCGTGCACAGGAAGCACTCCATAAATGGTTGAAGGGAAGAATGCTAGAGGAAATCATTGACCACGTGGATGGACACTGCTTTCTCTGATTCAGAGTCTAATGTCAGTACAGCTGGCCCGCAATCATTGGGGGTCAGTTCTTCAGGGGATTTTTGCCACCTCTTTCCCATTTGCCTTAGATACTATTCCAAACTTTCATTATCAGCCACAAGCCACCTACACAACCCTTGCTCCCTTCAATTTCTTTTATTTTTGTGATAGCTTTCCTGTTTTATTTTCTTTCTTTTTAAAAATATTTCAAAATCTTTAGGAGGTACAAATGTTTTTGTTACATGGATACCTTTTATAATGCTTAAGTTGGGGCTTTCTGTGTGCCCATCAACCAAATAGTGTTCATTGTACCTGATAGGTAGATTTTTACCCCTCCCCTCTTACTGATTTCAATGACTTTTACATCTCTTTGCGCCTGTATGTGTCCATCGATTAGCTCCCAGTTATTAGAGAGTACATGTGGTGTTTGGTTTTCCATTCCTGAGATACTTCACTTAGGATGATGGTTGCCAGTTCCATCCAAGTGGCTGCAATGACATTGTTTCATTTCTTTTAATTACTGAGTATTGCCCCATGGTATACATATAACACATTTTCTTTATCCACTCATGAATTGATGAATGCTTAGGTTGATTCCACATCTTTGCAATTATGAATTATGCTACAATAAACATTCGAGTGCAAGTGTCTTTTTTAAATTTTTTTTTATTTATTGAGTCATTCTGTTCTTTATTTTTATAGCATTGTTTGAAAAGGAATTTTTTTATTTTTCCTTTTATTTCTTCTTATTATGGGGGTACAAATATTGTTAGGGTTACATATATTGCCCCTGCCACCCCTCCCCTGCCCCACTGTGCCAGAGCTTCAAGAGTGTCCAACCCCCAGGTGGTATGCTGCATACCCATTATGTAAGTATACACCCTTCCCCTCCTCCTCCCTCCCACCTGCCTACCACCCTATAAAAGTTTTTTTCTTTTTGACATTTTGGTTACATTGTATATCTTTGCCTCTCCCTAAGAAGGGTTAGAGGTAATCCCTTCCCCCACACAATGTACACCCAAGTGCCCGTCAATTCATGAGTGGATAATTAAAATGTGGTATATGCTCACAATGGAATATTACTCAATTCTAAGAAACGACAGTGAACTAGCACCGTTTATGCAATCCTGGATTAAGCTTAAGCCCGTTATACAAAGTGAGGTGACACAAAATCTGGAAAATGGGCTACACATCTACTCGCCATCAAATTGGAACTGACTGATTAAAACTATGGTGCCCAAGTGTCTTTTTGATAAAATGACTTCTTTGCATTTGGGTAGATACCCAGTAGTGGGATTGCTGGACCAAATGGTAACTCTACATTTATTTCTTTGAGAAATCTCCATACTGTTTTCCACAGAGGTTGTACTAATTTGCAGTCCCCCTGACAGTGTATAAGCGTTTCTTTCTCTCTGCATCCATGCCAGCATCTATTGTTTTTTGACTTTTTAAGTAATGGCCATTCTGACAGGGGTAATGTTGTATATCTCATTGTGGTTTTAATTTACTGGTGTTGAGCATTTCTTCATATGTTGTTAGCCATTTGTCTATCTTCTTTTGAAAAACTTCTGTTCATGTCTTTTGCCCACTTTTAAATGGGGCTGTGATTTTTTGTTTGTTTTTTTTGTCTTGTTTTGTTTTGTTGCTAATTTGTTTGAGTTATTTTAGATTCTGGATATTAGTTCTTATTTGTCACTCCCAGACCTGCTCCCTTTACTTTAAATGAATGGCTCTCATACCTACTTCACTGAGAAAACTGAGGTCATACAGTGGAATGAGACTAACACTCCCTGACTTTGTATTGAGTACACTTTGGTAATCTGAAAACACCAAAACCCTCCTGTAGCACCATTAAGTGGGGGCAGCTAGTTAGCCAGGAGTTCTAGGATCTGGGAACCCATCGCCAATCACGTTACACCTGTATGTGAGTTACTGGGCAGCTTATTGTGGACTATGTCAATCAAGGGTTGTTCTTTATCTCACAGACCTGAACTCTTCCAACTCCTATTTTTCCTTCCTTAGTGTGTCTGTATACATACCTACCCATCCTTTCCTTCCTTCAAGCAGGATCATTCCTTTGCAAATCCTATATTCCACTAATGCATTTCATTTCCTCCCCGCTGTCTTTCCCAGGACCTTGCTTTTTCTACTGTGTCTTCGATTTCTCCTTCTCTGCTGGCTCCTTTCCCTCAGTCCAACTCATTCCTTTATTCATTCAATCAGATCAAATTGAATTATTGATCTGAATTCTTCACTCCCCTTTAATAGCATTACATGTTCACCCCTTTACCATATAACTCTGTGGTATTCTTGCACTCTCATTTCTCTGGGTCTCTTTTCTCATCTGTAAAATGAAGTGAACAATTTGAACAAGACCAAATTATTTATAGTGTTAAAATTCTGTGATAAACTTAATGTTTATTTAGCTGCAATGATATGGACATTTCTGCCTATGTAGATGTTTTTAATTTAGTGCCATAATCATCAGTGTTAGTGGCCAGAGGATACTCTCCCACCTCATTGATGTTTGGCTTCGTTATGTGATTGCTTTGACCAGTGGAAAGTGCAAAGAAGTAACAGTGTGCCAGTAGCAGTCAAGGATCAAAGAAGCGCAACATGCTTCTGCTTGCCTCCTTGTTTTCCAGGGATCTTTCTTCTTTTGAGAAGAACATGTCCCAGGTAGCCTCTAGTCCAAGAAGCATGAGGAAACACGTGATATGGAATTCAATGCAACCTACATCCTGGAGCCAAGCCAAGCTCAAGCCAGCCAAGCTCATCCAAAGTCAGTCGAACTCAAGTTGGCCCATAGATCCATGGGCAAGAAAGAAATGCTTGTTATTTTAAAACATCAAGTTTTAGGGTGATTTGTTGTGCAACATTGCTACGGTAAAAATAAACCAATACACTACCTGATCAATTTTTCCATTCAACAATTATTTGTTGGATAACTGATATATGCCAGACACTTATAAGATAGGCTTGAGGTATACCACAGTTAATAAAACAAACAAAGCTATTTATTTTTTATGAATGAACAGGATAATTTTGCATTTTTCAAATGCTAGGAATGAAACAAGATGAGGTGATATGATTAACAGTAAAAGAGGGCACATTTAGTTTGGGCAGTAAGAGAGAGCCTCTGAGAAGGAAATATTTGAAGGAGACATGAACAACAAGGACGAGGCAGCCAGAGGACGATCCATCCAGCCGTAGTGAACTTTTGCAGAAGAAAAGCAAGGGCAGAGTCCTATGGTGGAAATGAGTTTGGCCTAGGAGCAGGCTTAAGTGTCTTTCAAATAACCAAAAGCTGTAAAATTAACATTAAAAAGATTCCAAAGGCTAGAAGCTGGGTTGATAGCTAGAAATAAAACCAAGCCTCAGGAAGCAGCTGAGCCAGATGAGAAAACAAGAGTGGCAGCAAGGAGAGTCCTCAAGGCTGGGGAAGGTCGGCTGGCTTAAAGGTGCAGCTGGACAGACAGCTGTGGTCCCACTGAATTGATTCTGGTCTGTCTTCATTATCTGCATGCTATTTTGTATTTCTTGGGCCAAAAGATTTTCTCTCTCAGCTAGAGATGCATCACATTGTTTTCACTGGCTGCAATAATTTCACAATTTTCTGTGGAAAGCCTCTGCATGCTTCTTTTTTGTTGTTTCCTTCCCATTACTTTAATCAGAGTCATATGCATACATGGTTTAAAGAGTCCAAGAATTCTATGAGGTTTGTTACAAAAGACAGCCATCCTCATATGCCCCATGCTGATATTTCCCCATCCCAGAGGTACTTTCACCTTTTTAACCTGATTATTTGACATTTCACCTTCGTGTTTCTAAATAACATACTTAATGCTACTTCTTGATTTACCACTTGTAGGCATTTTATATGGATTCTCCTCAATTGACCAGCATGGCTTAGCTTTTTTCTTCCTGCTTCTTTTATCAAACACCTATTCCAGTCTATTCTATTCTATCCTGTCCTATTCTTTTCCTCTCGGTATAATGTTATGATAATTTTGCTTAGATCAATGTTCAGTATTTTTATTATGATGATTATATAAATGATATTTAGTAGCTGAACCAGACAATAAGATGTAATTACTTTCCCTTTCTGTAGTAGGCAGCCTCCAAGATGGTCCCCAATGATCCCTGACAACTAGTTCAAGGCTGTGATTGCTCCCCTCTCCTTGAGTGTGGGCTGAGTTCATTGACTTGCTTCTAACAATTAGAATATGGCAGAAGTAATGGATGCCACTTCTGAGATGAGGTTACACAAAGACTGGCTATCATTTTGGGCACTGTTTCATTTGCTCACTCTGAGTGTGGTAGGCAGAGTTCTAAAGAAATCTCCTGAATTCCCATTCCCTGGTCATTCAATCAAACACTTATCTCAGTACTGCTGTGAAATGAGTTTGCAGAAAGAATTAAGGTTATTAATCAGCCTACCTTTAAATCAAGAGATTATCAATCATCCAGATAGGCCCATGTAATCACATGAGCTCTAAATAGCAGGAGAGCAAAAGCAGAAGAGCAAATCAGAAGAAGATAGGAGGTGTGAGGCAGGAAGGGAGATGGAAGAGGTTGGAACATGAGAAGGACTCAGCCGCCATTGCTGGTTTTAAAGATGAAGGGGTCACCAACCTCAGAATGTGGGTGGCATCAGAGCTGAGCATGAGCCCTGGTCAACAGCCAGCGGGGACATGAAGATCTAAGTCCTACAACTGTATGGAACTGAATTCTGCCCACGACCTGAATGAGCCTGGAAATGAATTCTCCCTGGAGCCTGGCTGACATTAATTTCAGCCCGGGAGAATCTGAGCAGAGATTCTGAGCCTACCAGGTCTTCTGGTCTACGGAGCTGTGAGGTGGTAAGTGAGTGTTCTCTTAAGCTGCCAAAATCTTGGGAGTCTTTTATAGTATCAATAGCAAACGAATACATTGCAAGAAGCCAGTTGCCAAGCTGTGAACATAGAGAGGGAATTAGGGAAGTGATAATGTCAAGGGTTCATCATGATAAGGCTATTTATTGAATGAATTTTTCTCAAAGGATTGCATGAGCCTGGTCATTCATTTACTCAACAAGTATTTCTTGAGAGCATACTGGTGACACAGACCTGAATAAGATGGACAGCATTCCTGTTTTCATGGGGCTTACATCCTAGTCAGGAAAGAGAGTGTGTGACTGTTGATTCTTTTTGTGCTCTGTTCCTCCAAGTCTACTTATAACCAGGAGAGAATTCATCACAACTGGCTTGGTACTTTTAGGCAAATTCCAAGATTCTCTGACAAGCATTTAATAAACACCTACTGAAGCCTCAGATTGTGCCAAGTCCCAAGTCCCTGGGACCAAACGTGTGGCTGACAATGATTCCTGTCCTCACGAATCTCATGTGAGGAGGAGAAGACAGATGGAAAATGCTTAGCTACTGCACGATGTGATCTGTGAAAGAGGAGAAGGGCGAACTATCCAAAGGGGGGTGGGTTTAGGTTTCTAGAGCATTGGTTGAGATGCACCATAGTTAGATGTTTTCCTTTTTGCAAACCCTGGTTTTTTTCTCTTTGTCTCTGAAAATAACGAGGGCCATATTTTCTTCTCATTCTCTTGTTTCTCATTCCAGTGCAGATCCCAGAAAAGGTAAGAATGCATTACCCTTAGCATTGCCTAGATTTTTTTATTTCTGCTCATAAAAATCAGGGATCTATTAGATATTTGGCCTTGAGCTGGACAGATGTGTTTGTTCAGTAGCAGAAGATTAAGATTTCCTGAAAGGCTTGGTTGCTTGTTTTTTGTTCCTGAGTACTATGATTTTCTGACATGTGCTATTCCCAGAGTAATATCATTACCATTACTCATTTAGTAATTTAGTGAGAGACCATTTGCTCAAGGGAATCCTGTGTGTACTTTAAAAATAGCTACATGTTCAGGTTTCCTTGATCTTGTAGAGAATGAATAAGGAAGCTGTTAGCATTATACACAGAAATAACTGATTTGAAATCAAACTGTTTTCCTTTCTATACAAATGTGCATAGATATACGTAACCTGTATGGAAATACATGTTATATGTTTGTATCTATAGCTCACTGTGTTGTTTTTGTAAAATATTGTTCTGTCTGCTGTTCTCATTAAGATTCAAAGAGATCAGAGGTATAGCTCCACATTTGTGACTCTCCTCTATTGTTCATTGATTCAATCAACTATCACCTGCTGTATATCCAGCGCTGATAGTTCTTGAAGATATAAACATGATCATGAAACAGCCTTCAAGTAACTCAATGTGGTCAATGGACAAACACTTAAATTAATTTCTGGTGAAGAAGAATAAGTAAGAAATGCCCTCTTCTTGAGAGAAGTTGGACCAATGACAAGATGATGTGCCAACTTCTATGACAAAAAGAATTATAGGTAGGGATAAAGCTTTTCTTCCTGCAAGAGTGCCTCCCTAGGGACAATAGCATTGTAGTAAATAGAGTTAATTAGATTTATCAGGCAGGAACTAGGAATGAAAATTGGATGGGGAACCTTGTTTAAAGAAACTGTATCAATTAAGGTAATGTTAGCTATTATAAAAACAAAGAAAAAGGAAAATGTGTAATCGCTCAGATAGGGTAAAAATGTATTTCTTATCATGTAAAGTCCAAAATAACTATACCTAACTGATGGAAGCTTTTTTCTATGCAGTGACTCAGGAACCAAGGCTCTTTCTAGCTTGTAGCTCTATCCTCTTCTGCACTGGTTTCCAAGGTCAATGCCTTCTGCACCAAGTCAGCAGATGGTCAAAGAGTATAGATGCCTATGTGAGGCTGTTAAGACCCAGGCTTAGATGTGACACATAGCACTTCTTGTCCCATTCTTTTGGCTAGAACTCAGTCATATGACCTCATTTAACCAGAGGGAAAGCTGGAAACTATAGTCTGTGTTGCTGGGGGAAGAAAGAAGTGAACAGTTAATCTCTGATGTAGAAGCCCTGAGCCAAATCATAATATTTTAGAGTTGGAAAGTACTGGAGGGTTTTGTACCTATTTATTTTCTTCTTTCCTGGGTGGAGCATCCATCAACTATTTTTGAAATGACATATGTTCCAGACTATTCTATATCTTTGTTTCCTGAGTATGGACTCTCTGTAATTTGTCAACATCCAATGTTAAATTGTGGTATCTGGAAAGGATAACATTACTGCAGATATGGTTAACTAATTAAAAGCATAGTGGGACCGATTTTTCCTCATCATCTTGACATAGCCCAAGACTACTACATAGCTCTTCTTACCTTTATCATTTAATTTATTCACTTAATTTTGTAGGTGTCATGGATTAGAAAAATATGAACTGTGTGTTTTGGAGAAGCCAGTATAAATCTTCTGAGTAAATAAATGTTACTCTTTCTTGGTCATTATTGTATTACCAATGTCTAGCAAAATACCTGGCACATAGTAGGTATTCAGTAAATATTTAAGCATCTTACAAGGTTTCCTGAAAATAGCAGACATTTTCATATTTTCCATGAATTTAATTTTCTGGGCTGCATCTCAGGTGATATCTGCATATAAATTTTGCAAGTCAATACATTTTTTAAAATTTCAATGTCTTTACTTTTAATTTCTACAATTTCTATTTGTGATTTTCCCTAATCTATTTGCTTTTTGGATCTTGTTCCTTTCTTTATGTCTGCGAATATTTTAAACATTTATTTTTAAGTCTCTTTCAGAATGTTCTAAGTTCTGTCGATTCTGGCATTTGAAAGTTCTCCCTTGTAACATCCTCATTGGCCATGTGAGCTCATCTTCAGCTGGTGTTTATCATGGGAGTTTCAGCTGTGCTGGGCAAGGGAACATCTCTTGAGTGTTTTTGAATTTTTCCTCTGCAGAGGCTCTATACATAGAACCGATTTATATCAATTTTTATATTAGTACAGGGTTGTCTCACCTTGAGACTAGTGAAAATTGGGACCACACACCCGTAAGTGGCATGAGTTTGGGGTTCTCATTTCTGGCGGATGACTGGGAACAGAGCCTAAAGGCTTAATTTCCTCCTCCATGAACTTGAAGTCATATTCTGCTCATGCATATATGTGGTTCTTGTGCTTTGCCTGTCAGTTCGTTCTTCACTTTTGGCATCCTTTCTTGCTTTTTTATGTATAACCATGTATTAAAAACATCTTGAAAAATATATTCTCCCCAGCATTTCTATGGGTATGGAGCAGGCACTGGGGTTTCCCACTGTGGTGGGCCCTGTGATGCACAGCCCAGAAACCCTTTCGCTGAAGGATTTGTTTACCCAGCTGCCGGCAGTGCTGTCTGTAGATGGTCCTCAGCTGTCAGCCCCTTCGGGGATTGCCTCAGCTGCAGAAAGCCACCTCCTCCAAGGTCATGCCCCTTTCTTTCCCTAGCCGGCCTGCATCCAGTGACCGATGAATACAAGAGTACAAAGGCTGGGCCACCTTGGCCCAACTCGGGGCATTGCTGCAGAACCGTTTTCGTCCTGGGGCTCGCCCTGAGTTTGGTCAAGGCAGCCACTGAGCCTGCTTCACAGCCTCACTTCAGCCTTTTCCTGCTTCTGATTCCTTCCAAATCTTTCAAGGGTGTTGATTCCCAGGGCACTGCTGGGAAACATCCTGTCCTCTTACCTCTACTTTGCTGTCTGCTTCCTGGGAAACAAACCTGGACACCCACACAAGGCCACTCTATAGTGACCAGAATGCTCATACTTTAGGACATTTAGAAAATGTTTGTTGTTCATGGTGTTGACGTGAACAGCTGCCAAACCAGTCTCCTCATCCTATACTGTGTGTTAGATTTTTGTAAGACTTCACTTATTATCTTATGGTTTGTTTTTTGAGATTTCTACCTTACGTTTCAAGCTATTAATATTATTTAAAATTTTGTTTTTTAAACAATTTTTGGCCATTTGATTTCTTCTCTTTTCCAGCTTTTGTGACATTTTGAAGTTTGGCACACGCGCTTCCTATACCTTCATCCCAATAACTGACATAAATATTCAGTGGGGAGGACTAAGATCCTTTTCTGTGACTTCAAGTTACAGTATAAGAAAAAGAAAGGAAAGAAAAGTTCCTCTTCTAATAATTCCCTTAATTTCAAATAGCTGCAAATCTATGCTACCATACACATTTCACCATCTTACCTAGAAAAACATCATGAGAGGCTTTACCTAATAGATAAATTCATGAAATCTTGGTTCACTCAGTCTACCAAGTTCCCTTCATTTAACAGCCTTATCAAAAAAAGAAAATTAGGTTGGTTAATTTGACATGTGTTATTCTCAGCGAACATATATTTGTTCCTGGTGATTATCTTATTCTTGCTTAAATGTTTACAAGTGCTAAAAATGTTAGCTGCTATTATTATGATTATAGAATTCTTCAAAAATCTGGCATTTCTCCTTTCCTGAAAATTGAATATATATATATATACACATAACAGCTCTAATGATTAATAGTCATAATAGTCAATTTATTAGTTTTATATGGGCCTTAAAAATTGGTAAGAGCTGACAATGTTTTATACCTCAATTTCAGGCAAAACATAAGCATATAGACAGAATTTATAATATAAAGTTTAAATTATGCATCAACTAGAGTGTTTAAACATTGGAAAGAGTTGCTATTTTGGGTGTTGAAATATCTTTAAGTGATGGCCTTTACCGAAATAGATGCCGGTTCTTTATCTAATTTTTATAAAACTAGGAATAACATTTCATTTACTTAACCTACAAAAGACATCTTTCTAAAGACAAAGCCAACATCATTCTCAAGGTTGAAACACTAGACAGAGTCTAGTTAAAATTAAAGCCTACCCAATCTATATCACCATTGATAATTTGTTTTTATGATTTTTAGCAATGCATAAAATACAATGCAGAAATGAAATTTATATAAAATGAGGAGACACATGTACCATTATTTGCAGATAGTTTAATTTGTTGATAGACTATAGACAGAAAATCACCTTATTCTTTCTCTGTGCAGACTCTTGACCCTGGCTTGGCAGACTGTTTCTTTCCTATCCCTGGATGAAAACATGGGAAGGTTTTAAAGTTTCCAGTTACATTGAGATTTTTAAAAATGCATTTTGGTCACTTTAATGATAAGAA
Organism: Cheirogaleus medius; assembly: GCA_008086735.1. Taxonomy (NCBI): domain Eukaryota; kingdom Metazoa; phylum Chordata; class Mammalia; order Primates; family Cheirogaleidae; genus Cheirogaleus; species Cheirogaleus medius. Next base: position 67,328,846 of record VBSM01001265.1, on the reverse strand, counting down.
AACACTCTCATTTTAGTGATGATAGTGTCTAGTGTAGTATAACATTAAAACTCTATGTTTCATTTAAAGTTTTATCTTCCCTTCTCCCTCAACTAGGACCAGAGAGCTATGGAATGGGGGCAGAGGATGCCACAGGCTTCTAGGCTGCTGAAGATCTTGCTTCTCTGTTGGATTTACTACATGCTTCGGTTCCTTGAAGAGAGGGATGGAACACAGACAGGGACAGGAAAGGTCTTGCCGACTGGTACAGAGATTATTACAAGATGGTGCCCTGTGGGTATGCTGGTGAGTCTTTGTCTCTATGGCTGATTCTTTCTCTCATGAGGAACTCTCATAGGTTATTGGAAGGACCACCATTTGGAGCCCTCAGAGGGTAGTTCCTGACATGTGCCATGGTTTGCCTCTGCCAGCTACTTCTGAGTCCTCTCTTAGCCACTGGGCATCTGGCAGTTGGCCCTCCCAGTGGCTGCACGTCACCTGTCTAAACAGTCACCTGTGTGGGAGTCAGGACACTTCCACATGGCCCCGTCTCACCTGTGGGATACTCTGTCCCTCCTGCATGGTGAGTAATGTGGTCAAGCTGAGAGTGGCCCTCTCTCCTCTGTCTCCTCAGGCAGCTTCTAGGCTCAGCTCCTCAACCTGAGGGGACACATTCCAAGCTCTCTGAGTGGTGTTCATGGAACCCTTGCTCTCACCTGGCTTAAGATGAGGGGAAAGCCTTTCTGTCCCTGTCCCTCCACAGGAGGAGTAGAATGAGAAGCACAAAGCATCTTGTTAGTGCTCCAAAAAGAAATCCTTCCTTGTGGCTTCTTTATTAATAACATCAGTACTTTTATACTCAGGAATAGGTGAGATTAAGGGACCTGAACTGGTTTTGAGATGGTTGTGACAGACAGACTGGAAGGCGGCTCCATGACCTCGGCCTCCTGGTGTTCATGACTTTGTGTAGTCCACTCCCCAGGAGGGAAAAAAAAAAAATCAACAGGGGACATTCATTCACAATTCACAAAAGAATAAATGTAAGTGGCCACTAAAATGTTAAAATATATTTAATATCAGATGGAAATAACATGTATATTTAACAACAAATTATATCTTTATAGAATAAAATGTCAAGAAAATTGACAGAAAAATGACAATAAACTATGCTAATAAAGGTGTAGCGAGACAGGAATTAGCATAATCTGTGATGGAAATATAAATTATTACCAATGTTTTTGAAAGCATTTTGACAACAGCTATTAAGAAATTTAGTAGAATTTATAACTTTTGGTCAAATAATTCTATTTCTAGGAATCTACCCTAAGGAAAATGGAAAAATTAATTATGAAAGTAAAGGAAAGTAAAATAGATTATTAAATTAAATTATGTAAAGGCTTTTTGTAGCAGCATTGTCTAAACTAGCAAACAATTAGGAAAAAATAAATACCTAAAATAGTAGAATAGACAGAAATAGGCAAAAAGTTTATAATACATTTATGTGAAGAAATACTGATCAAGCATTAAAAAAAATCTTTAACAATATGAAAATACTCAAACTGCAATCAATATTCATTGAAAAAATTCACATGAAATGTGCTCATCCATTCATTAAAATTATTTATTAAGTGTAAATGCCTACTATTTTGTACATATTGTGTCAAATACACATAATGATTATAATTCTGTTGTATATCATTACAGAAGGAAAGATCACCAAAAGACCATTGATTATTCTGAACCATGGTATTTTTATAATTTGTATTTATTGCCTTGTACTTCTCTGTATTTTCCAAAATTTTTTTTCCCAGGTCCACGTAAAGCAATAAGTGAAAAGCTATGAAATCTCATTTCTTCCAGTATTTTCACTAGAGCTCTGTCCAAAGATTAGGCTGCCTCAAGGCCCTCAGTGAGGTAGGATATTTGGTTAACACAATCATCTCCTGGTTTACCGCTAGTTAGTGGTGCTGGGTGTGGTGAGGTGGTTACAAACAAACAACAAGAGAAGCTTGTATTTTTGGATGCAGTGAAAATCGAAAGAGTTGTGTAAGGAGAGCTTTTTAAAGAGGACAGAATGGCTTGCTGCTGAGCTTCTGCAAAGCTGCATGTGTGTCTGAGCTCCCTGAGAGCCTGGCTGCTTAGCAACTACCGCATAAAGTCATCTTTCTCTCCTTAAAAAAAAATTCCAGGCTATGCATGACTTAAATGAAGATGTTCTAGTTCACTGGAGCTTGGAGAGCAATTACTTGTAGCTGTCTTTGGCATTTGTGCCAGGCACATCAGGAAATAAAATGAAGATGCTGTGCACGCCCTGTGTCTTCATCTCCAACATGTGGCAAGGAGCGCAATGAAAGGAACAGCTGTTCTCCCAAGGCTTTATTTCTGCTCTCCTGCAGACTGGAACTGTCTCAGAGAGAAAGTGCAGGAGAGCAGTTTTGGACTTGGTGGGCCTGGGGAAACCTTTCTTTTTGAGGGCTAAATGTGCGGTCAGAGTGAAAGCAGAGTGGAGGGTAGAATAAGGCACTAGGGTTTACTAAGAGCCCCTCCCACTCCAATGTCATTTATCTGCCTGCCTCAAGAGCAACACCCTAGAGAAACTTTCTAAAAGCAAGATGAAAAGAAGGCTTTCCTTTTCCTGTAGTCACTCCATCCCTATTGTATTTGTCCTACAGATATTAGCAAGACTCTAGAGCCTTCCCTATTCTTCAAATTCTGCCCTGCTGTGTGCATGCCCACCCATGTTGTGTTTTGAAGCTCTTCCATGGGGGAGTCCTAGATAACCATGATCAATTCCTTTTCTCCAATGACTGACATGCTTCCTCCAGTGTCACTCAGATCTCCAAGACCTCTTTATCTGGTAACTCAACTCGTGCCTCTGCATCTTCTTCAGCATAGCACACAGTCATAGGTCATTACACCATCTTTTCTAGCTCTTACCAAAGTGGCCATATGCAATAGGGTGTTTGAAACAGCAACAAAGGGGGTAAGGGAGAGGAAAATGACACATGTGACCAAATGACCCTCCTCTTTCCCTATTGAAAGGCTGAAAAGCAAAGCATTAATGATTGTATATGCCTGTACTATTATAATTTTATTTGTATAATTATAATTCATTTTAATTAGTGACTGCCTATTATTAATAAAAGCATTAATCAATAAGTAAGGCTATATAGAGAGGAATATGACATCTATCTGGCTCTCCAAAAGTCTTACAGGGTAATGGGAAAGACATTGGTAAATAAATAGTACAAAGGAAAAAGAAAGAAGAGATAGAAGGGAGAGCGTTTCATGTGAGCTGTAGTCTTGGGAGAACAGCCTCTGTGTCCCAGACGGGAATGCTGATGTCATGGTGCTGAGGGGTGCTGGTGGAATGGCACCCCTAAGAGAAAAATTCCCCTTGGATCTGGGACAGAAGAATGGGTCATATGGAGGGCAGAGGATCTGAAAACCAGAAGAAAGATTCTTCAGGGACCAGATAAGGATAGTACTAAACATGATGATAGGAATTCTAATAGTGAAGCCTGAGAAATCTACTTGTGGGCAAGAAATCCTTCAGAGTGGAGGAAATTTTAGGGATCAAAGAAGCAGATGCCTTCCTCAGCGTGAAAGACCAAAAGGACCAGACTGCAGACTAGGAAGGAGAGGAAAGGACTACATTGGAAGACTGGTTAGGAAGTGGACCCTAGAAATAGCAGAGACCAGTGCCTAAGTGAGAACACTAACATTTATTAAGCTACTTTTGTGTACCAGCCCTTATGCTATCGTCAAGAACTATGATTTTACCCTGTTTGCCTTAGGCTACAGCCTTATGTGCCGCCTGGGCAGGCAATTTCCTGGACCTTATACAATAATGCTTTTAAGAAAGAATTAATCTAGGCAGAAATAGTGCTAATTTTATGCTACTTTAATATTAATTAAAATTCTTTTATACTCAAGATTTCTAGAAAGATTCATTTGATCTGCAAGATTCAATCTTAGCCTTTTCGGAAGAGTTGAGGGTCCTGTGGATTTCCAAAGCATTGCACTCCAATATTCAATTCCTGTTTGTGGCAGTCGAGTATCAATTATCACAAACAATTTGTTCTACTTTGTTCTGATTCCAGCTCCTTCCTTTTATAAGATTTTTTTAAATGTCTTATTAATATTTTGGACATTTTATTATCCATCAGCTTCTAAGCCAGGAATTAGTTTTGCGTGTGAAAGTGGCAGGGTAAAAGCCTGAGGGCTGGGCTCCTTGATCGTTAGTAGTTGGTTCTTAGAAAAGAAAACTTGGTTACAGAAAACTGAAAACGACTGATGTCATCTATGATTTACCATTTTTCCATTTCAAAATTAACTGATTCTCTAAATTCTGGAACTTAACTCTTCCAGAGAAGTTGCAATCAATGATGAAGACTATACAGTAATAATAAAGTTCAATCAATGTTGTCTAATGTATGTGAAGCACCTAAAATGGTGAAAAAAGTAAAAAACACTTCAGAAAGTTTTCTTAGGCTTTCCTTAGATAACACCTGGAAATTCATCTGGAACTTCTTATTTGGTATAGGATTAAGTAAGGATGTAATATTGAAACTCATCACACATTAAAATTATGATGACCTTCAGAGATACTCAGTATTGATTTGTTGTTTTCCTAAGAATCTTGGTAAAAATTTATTGAATATTTTCCAGAATTAATTAATAATGTCTTTAGACTAGCAGATATCATTGGTAATGGGGTTTGGCAATGCTCTTAGAAGGTGTAGTTCCTAGGGTTAGACAAACTGATGATCTGTATTGAAGAACTCAAAGATTGAACTAATGTGTCATTGAGGTTTGTAGGGCAGGGTTACATTCACCCTAATAAATGGGCACAAACCATGGGTCCCAGTACAGCTTAAGCAAAGGAGTGTAAATGGCTTGGCCCAAGGCCATAGTGCTATTAAGTAATTAGAGTGAAAGTGTAAGTCTTCTGAAGCTGAGTCTACACAGCATGTACTGTACTTCATATACAGGCCAGTATGATCTGTAATCGTGTATTTTGCCCTATAGTTGAAGTGAGTATAGCATAATGAATAAGATCTTAAACAGAGAGAGGGAGAAAAAGAGATCTGAGTTCTAGGCAGGACTTATTCACTTGCTAGCCAATAGTTTAACTTCTTTGTGCCTTAAGAAGTAGAAAATAAGAGAACCTATCTTCTAGAGCTCAGGAGAAATAAATTAAATAATACATGTAAGATGGTGGGCATAGTGTCTGGCACTCAGTGTCTGGTACTAGCATACATTAAATGCTAGCTCTTATGATTATTACCACTCAGCATTATACTCAGCATTCTAAAAATGGATCAGTAGTGTTAACCATCAAGAACATTCAGCAGCAAAGTTTAAGACTGAGAAACCCAGAATGAAGACTGCTGATGCCCATAAATCCACGAGGAAATGTGCTTTGTGCTACATTTCAGACCTAGTAACTTAGAAAATTATTTTATGATAAATATGAAATTAGATAAAGAGATATAAAAACAAGAACAACTTAAAAACACTAACTAATCAATTTATTCATTTTTTAGTCAATGGTTTTTGAGGACCTAGTGCCACTATGAAAATTGTGTGTGCTGAAGATATTAAGGAAATATCAGCTGTCATCCCTGTCCTCCAGTTAAGCTGTCATTAAGGGAGAAGGGTATAAGCAATATTTGTTTATTTAAAACTAATGAAAATTTATTTGTGTAAACTTTGAGCTACTTTCACATGTTTTTCATAACTTCAGTAAATACAGTTCTTGGTAAATAGGAATAGCTTTTACAATTTCAAACGTATCTAGTTGCTGAACTATCCATGCAAAATGTCTATTATTCCTTATGCTACAGTGGACTGATTAATCAAACCAAAATATAATACTTATATTACCTAAAGAGAATACTGAAATAAAATAACTTATTCAAAAGATCCTAACTGATAAATCATCTCCACACACAGAAATACTACCCTAAGATTTAGAGCTCTAATCAAGCTTCATTTTGAACAAATATATAAGCACTTAAAGAAAAGCAGTTAAACTAAAAAGGGACATATTCAAAATGACCCTAGAAAATAGAAAGTTTATTTCCCTGGCTCTATAAGAAGCCTCACTTGAAGGTGGAATCAGCACCACAGGTTTTCACTCTTTCCTTCCGTAAGTGGTTGTGGGGATGGAGTTTAGTGTTTGCATAAGGATGACAAGGACACCTCCTTGAAAGACAGATGTTCTTCAGTGCTGCTGGAGGATGGGATGATGCAGAAAATCTCCTGGGTGGTAATAATTCGAAGGGGCTTTATATGGGCTTATTGGAGTAGAGGGACACGAGATTCCCCATCCCTTCCTTGAGCTTGCTCTGTGAATCAATTTCCAGTATGGATCACCTGTCTGGACACTGAGATACAAGAAAGAAACCTGGGCTAGCTGCTCCACTTTCAGGTGGGAGAAAGGGACCCGGAGAATGTAAATTTCCAACAGCACGTTAGTATCATTTCTACTGGACTTGACTTTTAAGAATGGTGGACCTCATGCTTCATTAAAAGAAGGTATATCTCATTGTAGTTTTGAAGCTCATCAATTCATGAGTGGATTAATAAAATGTGGTATATGTATACCATGGAGTACTATTCAGCTCTAAGAAATAACGGTGATATAGCACATCTTGTATTTTCCTGGATAGAGCTGGAACCCATACTACTAAGTGAAGTATCCCAAGAATGGAAAAACAAGCTCCACATATACTCACCAACAAACTGGTATTAATGGAGCAACACCTAAGTGGACAGATGGGAACTACATTAATGGGGTATTGGGCAGGTGGGAGGGGGAAGGGGGGGCGGGTATATACATACATAATGAGTGAGACGTGCACCGTCTGAGGGATGGTCACGCTTGAAGCTCAGAATTGTGGGGGGAGGGGGGAAAAGGGCATTATTTGAAACCCCAAAATGTGTACCCCTATAATTTGCTGAAATAAAAAAGAAAAAGAAGGTATATTTTCTAGGGTAATTTTCTATTTTCTAGGGTCATTTTGAATATATCCCTTTTTAGTTTAACTGCTTTTCTTTAAGTGCTTATACATTTATTCAAAATGAAGCTTGATTAGAGCTCTAAATCTTAGGGTAGTATTTCTGTGAGTTAGGATCTTTTGAATAAGTTATTTTATTTCATTATTCTTTTTAGGTAATATAAGTGAGTTAGGCTGGTCCAGAGAGATGAACAGAGTTATGAGCAGTGGGTAAACTCTATCTTATCCATCAGGAGGAAGAACTGCTTCAGAATTAGGTCAACAGGATAAAGAGATCATCATTCTGGAATCTGGATCCTACGGAGGGGATATCTGGTCCACATTGGATGCTTTGGACCCTGGGTCTCTGAGCCATCCCAGTTGAGCACAGCTCCTGCCTTGGTGATATGATAATCCAAAGGATTCCTTGTTCTTGCCAGGCTGGTCAAATGATGTAATCAGATCACCAAAACCTTGAATATCTTTCCTGAAAACTCAAACACAATATTTGCTTCAGTTAATTTTGGTCCACTGTGTGCACCTCCTTCTCCAAAGTCATTGTCGTTTGAAGTTTTAACCAAATATTATGAGCTTTGTTAATCTGGTTTTTGAAAGGACACGTGAGTCTTTGCATTTCTTCCCCTAACATTGTCTTATTTTCCATAGGTATCCAGCTACTCAAGCGTGTGGCTCATGTTTTCATCTGCTGGGGCATTTCTACTTTATCTTTAAACTGCCTTTTCCTTCTACACATGAGGTTTTGGTTCATTTCCTTGTAATAATTCAGTCATTATTTTAAATTTAAGCTTTCTAATATTTCAATCTTTGCATAATTTGATTCCCAAGTTGCATTCTTCCTCTAGAGAGCATTGATATAATCCTTAAATGTTTCTTTTTATCTTCCTCATCAGGTTTAATACATATCTGGTTATTTTCTTTTTTAAGAATTTGTAAGGAAAGATTTAGCTTGGGGCACAAATCAGTTTCCTCAAAGCCCTTTTCTGAATGATCATCTTAGTGATCTCCACTTGGACTCTCTCCTTCCGTCCAGCCCCAGTGATCCTTGTCTATGCTGTGTCTGCCATCTTTGGTAGGCATTCAGTTAGAGACTCTATCTGATGTTTTTTCTTATAGAGAATGTTTTCCACACCTGCTTTAGAATGTTTAACTATTTTTGTTTGTGCGTTTCATTCATTCTTTTTTCCCCATGCTTCAGCTTCTTGTGACAATAGTTTTGTGTTTTCCTAAACATGAGAATTTTCATCCATATCTTTCTTCCATGCTATCTTTACTTGTTTTTCACTCTCCTGACATAACTTCATGGTTGTTTTGGCATCAGTCTCATGAGATTGGATGGATTCTGATCCATCTTCTAGTCAGTGCCTTTCTTGTGACATCAGCTCTCACCTTACATGGTTTTGGACATTTAGATTTCTCTTCTCTCAGTTCTTTTCCTAGCAAGGCTATTTTAACCTCAAAAAGTAGAACCTATTTAACTTTCTATTTGTTTCCAGGATCAGCATTCCCATAGCTTGGTCTTAAGGATGACCTCCACCAATGATAACTAAAGCTTCCTGGCTATCAGCAAGCCACCTGGTAGCAGTGGCTGCCACAGTGTGGCCTCAGGTGGCGAGGACTCTGCTGGCCACAACGTACTGTAGGTGACTCATGGAGTGTTCTTTCCGCACCACAAGCCAGCACCGGGTAACTTGGTACAGCAGCCAAGAAGGGGGCAGGGAGGACAATGTGGGGCTTCTCCACCCTGTTCTGTCATGACACAGGGTAGAGAAGAACTGGGTTCTATTCAAATGGTCACCAGGGGAAATGGATGAGGTTGTCAAACAGTCTGAGGTGACTGGATCTCACATTGTTTTAGGGATCACATTTTCCAGTAGTTACATTTTCTCATATCTGCGAACTTTCCAGGATTTCTGGCCATGAGGAACATCCACTACAGAACTCACCTATCACATCCTGGGCCATGCTCCTTCTGCGCTGTACTGAATCTCTTGTTCTATAGCCCTAGAGACATAATCCTGCCTGTACATATCCCAGATATCTCCATACTCATGACAGCACTTGACCCAGTTTATCTCGGTCAGCGTGCAAGTGTGTGTGTGTGTGTCTGTATGAAGAGCTGTGATTTGGGCCTAAATTTTCCTGATTTCAGAACCTGTTCTGAAAAACAGAGTTATGGAGCATTATATGAGAGAGAAAGACCAACAGCCAACAGAGGTTGAGCCAGTGTTAACTCCAGAGAGGAGGAGTATTAGCATGAATTGGAGCCATCGTAAGAGGTCCATGGGGGAGCTGGGATTCCATCCAGGCCCAAAGCATCAACTGTGATTTGGATAAGTGGAAAAGCCCTGGGGCAGCTGTCAGTGTCTGTGTCTTAGTTCTGTGTCTCCCACTTGACTAGCTATGTGACTTTGGATAGATTTCTCCACTTAATTTTCTTCCTTTGCAAATGAAGATGCTTTATCTAGATTTAAGGTCTCTTTAGTCTCTAACATATATTTGATGATAATAAAAGTGTTTGGTAAGCAATTAAGTGCTATATCAATGTAATTTCAACCACAAAGTCCCATTTTTGTGTTCTGTCCTCATTCATAGTTTGCTGTACATAAAATGTTTGTTAAAATGTGAATTTATTTGATGGTAACCTGTTCAACTACTTGTTCAATTTAATAAGCATGTATTGAGCACTTGCTATGTGCCAGGATCTATTTTAGGTGTGGGCCTACGGAGATGAATGAGACACTCTCTATAAATGAGCTTACTATTTCTGAAACAAAACACTATAAGAGCAATAAGGCAATTATGTCCAGAATATAGAGGAGAGGGTCATTAAGAATTGGGAAGAGGAGGCTAGGGAAGCCTACCCAGAGGTCATGCTTCTGAGCTGAGTTTTGAAAGATTATACGGAACTCCCCAAATAGACAAGAGGCAAAGGAGAGGACATACGCAAAGGCATAAGATAATGGACCTTCCTGTGAGTGCAGAAGTCTCTAATCAGTGTGGTGCTATGGGTGAGAGTGTGAAGTGTGAAGTGTGAACGTATGGAAGGATGCTGGTGGGTGGCAAATAGAGAAGGGTTGTAAAAGGTGAGGCCAGAGAGGTATAAAATGTCAATGGTCTTTGCATACTGTGGTAAAAAATGCTCACATAGGATGCATTATGAGTCTAAGATCAGGAAACTGTAACATAGGGAAAGTATTAGTTTCCTAGGGTTGCCATAACATGGTACCACAGGCTGACGAGTTTAAATAACAGAAATGTATTTCCTCACAGTTCTGGAGGCTACAAGATCAAAGTATTAGCAGGATAGGTTTGTTGTAAGGCCTTGGCTTGTAGATGTCTGTCTTCTCTCATGTCTTCACCTGGTCTTCTCTCTCTCTGTCCTAATTTCATCTTTTTATAAGGACACCAGTCATATTGCATTAGAGCCCACCATAATGACATAATTTTAAATTAATTATCTCCTTAAAGGCCCTATCTACAAATATAATCACATTCTGATGTACTGGGGCTTAGGACTTCAAAATATAAATTTGTGGAGGACACAATTCAGCCTATAACAGGGAAAGTCATTTATTCAGTTTCGTTAGAACCTGGATCTTTGTGACTAGCCCAGGTATTCTGGAAGCTTATTCATTATAATATCTGGCAATGGGGGGGGGCTCCTTTTTACCTTCTTCCAAAGATTATTTCACCCATCATCTATTCAAAAGTCTTTCCTGATTAAGTGAAAGCCAAGTGACTATTTTTCCACAACTCTAATTTCTAGACCCAAACCACAAATACTATAGCAAGCATGGGATTTGAAGAATTGTCCAAATCTCCCTGTCTATTAAGGCCCAACCCAAATGTAGCTTCTTTTGTAAGCCTTCCAAGATCTCACCTGGTGGGAGGACAATTTTCCCTTCTCTGAACTGTGATACTTCATTTGTGCCTTTCATAGAATTTAACTCATTTGAGTTTCAGTTCCTCCATAGTTCTCTAATGAGCTCAAAAACGCCTCCAACCTGTATCTATCACCTCCTTGAGGTCAGCTTTTTAAAAGTTTTACCCCATGTTACCTGACATATAGTATTACATTTAGTACCTTATGGTAAAATCATAAATGTAGTGTATGACTAAGTTCTTTATGGAACTTTGGGATCTTGATGACCTGGGGTCCCCTTTCTAGGCTCATTGCTATGTCTCTTCTTGTGTTAAGTCCAGATAACCCTGGTCACTTCTGGAGTACTAGCTCCTAGAGGAGAAACTGCATAGCCACGTGTGCATACTCATACTCATGCATACCACACTGAGCATGGAGCCACAGACCCCAAAAAGAGATTATCCAAAGATGAAGTAAATGACAGAGAGACTTTCAAAGAATCTACCCTTTGAAGAGACTGTGGCTAATTCAAGCAGAAGAAAGGCAGACAGAGAGCATAGTTTTACATGGCTTTGACCAAATCCCAATTGTTTTCTGCAGATATCACAGTGAATTCTGTCCTTTGACAAAACAAAAAACAAATCTAAAGGAAACACAAAACACTGCACCCTTGCTGTTTCTTCTGAGTCATAGTGAGTTTCAATCTGCGGGTGGAAGACTCCTGTTGGGGATAAAGTGTGGGAAAGAAAATTCTTGCAAAGGCCTGTACGATCAATACACTTACCAAATAATGCTGTTTACACTTCAGACTAAGCAGAAGAGAGATGCTTCGCACATATGAGCCATGTCATTTCTCAACAGGCAAACAGAAATACTATTAGGATTAATAGAATTAAAATTCCTCTAAAAACCCCTACTGAATTATTAGTGGGATTTTATCATTTTCTTTTCCCCAGCTGCTTGATACTGACAGTATTCTGGAGAGCTCTCAAAATTATTCGAAGTAGAAAAGGAACCCTCTTATAAGAAAATGTTGGGAGCCAGTTACTCTTCACATAAATGCTTATTCTACATGCAAATTGAAATTTCTGCTTCAAGAATTGTAACCAGCAGCTACAGAGACCTATAAGGCTTTGTTTCCATCATTTTGGTTCAGTTTTGATGACACTTTTGTTTTCAGTGTAATTCGCTAGGATGGCTCTAGGGTAGGACTGGGAGCCAGTGGTTTGTTTATCTTTCAGCCAGCGGGGAGAAACTCCAGGATTCCTCTACAGGACACAGGAGGACTAGAGCAGAGTGCAGACAAAACAGGATATTACTTTCTGATTTAGTTACATTTGAGAATTTCCCAAAGGGCTCTCATGTTGCTTCTTCTAAATAATCTGCATGGCAAAGTGGCCCCAGACCTGCCCCGTGACCCCTTTGCATATTAGTATGAATGGGTATTGCCAAAAAGAAGTGATTCACAAAGTAGAAGTATTTAACAAAAAAATAGAGAAGATGCTGGAAAAGAACAGTGATGAAAGCATGTATTTATGGAAGGTATTTTCAGCATGTCTTTGAGAGGAAAGAAATACATTTGCAGATGCTTAGACAGACTCAAACCTATGTTCTGATGTGGGAGGAATGTTATCAAACCAAGATAGAGGGACATGAATCACACTTGGATTTCAAATGCATTGTCAGTATTTTTGGCATCAACTTTACCTTTCTTTGTATTTTGGACTTACACTAATATCTATGCAAACTTTGAACTCCCTGAACATGTCCTATAGAAGATTTGTGTAAGGGGTAATAGGGACCAGACTAGGCTAATTCACACCAGCCCTACTTCCCAGTAGTCCAGACAGGGCAGTGGCTAGGGTGGACTCCATCCCCTGTCCCTCCTCCTTTTTAGGATCCTTGATCCTTTACTTCTATCTAAGCCTGTTCCAAGGAAGGGCTATAGAGGAGCCAATTAAAATTCAGATACATTTTGATAAACTAACCATAACCTATCTGAAAAATAAATTTAAAGAATTATTCCATTTGCAATAGCATACAAAAAGAATAAAATACTTCGGAACAAATTTAATCAAGGAGATGAAAGATCTATACACTGAAAATTAGGAGACATTGATGAAAGAAATTAAAGAAGACACAAATAAATGGAAAGATATTCCATGTTTATGGATTGAAAGAATTAATATTGTTTAAATGTCCATACAACCCAAAGTAATCTACAGATTCAATACAATCCTTATCCAAATTCCAATGTCATTTTTCACATAGATAGAAAAGACAGTCCTAAAATTGGGATGAAATTACAAAAGACCCCAAATAGCCAAAGTAATATTGAGAAAGAAAAATAAAGCTACAAGCATCACATGCTCTGATTTCAAACCATATTACAAAGCTACAGTAATCAAAACAGTATAGGAGTGGCATAAAAACAATGAAATAGAAAAGAGAGTGCAGAAATAAACCCTTCTCATATATATCAACTATTCTTTGACAAGGTTTCAAGAATACACAGTGGGGAAAGAAAAATCTCTTCAATAAATAGTGTTGGGACAACTGGATATCCATATGCAAAAGAATGAATTGGACTCTTGCGTTACACCACATACAGAAATTAACTTGAAATGGGTTAAAGACTTAAATGTAAGATCTGAAACTATAAAACACTTAGAAGAAGACACAGGAAAAGAGCTCCTTGACATTGGTCTTTGCAATGTTTTTTTGGATATGATCCCAAAAGCACAGGCAACAATGGCAAACATAAACAAGTGGGACTACCTCAAACTTAAAAGTTTCTGCATAGGAAAGGAAAAAAATCAACAAAATGAAAAGGCAACCTATGAAATGGGAGGAAACATTTGCAAATCATATATCTGATAAGTGGTTAATTACAAAATATATAAGGAACTCACACAACCCAATAGCAAAAAAAAAAACAAAAAACAAAAAAACAAACAAATAACCTGACTAAAAAATGAGCAAAGGCCCTAGATAAATATTTTCCAAATATGGCATACAAAGGCCAACAGGTATACGAAAAGGTACTCAACATCATTAATCGTCAGAGAAATGCAAATCAAAATGCAAGGAGATATCACCTCATACTTGTTAGAATGGCTACTATTAGGTTATTAAATAAGAAATGTCCCATTTCAAATCAAAAGTGTAGATTATTATATCCCAAACAAGAAGCAATGTAATTAATCAAAGTATGCACCAAAACTATTCACATGGTTTTGCCATCATAAAGGTAGCTTGTTTATGCCAGCAGCGAAGAAGCCTGGATAGCAAGTAATGATGAAATCACGAAAGGTATTTTCCACAGCTTGTTGAGAATTGAATATTTTTCCTTGCAAGAAGTGGTCCAAATCTTGGAAGAAGTGGTAGTCAGTTGGTGCAAGGTCTGGTAAATACAGTGGATGACAGAGAGTTTCCAAGTCCAGCTGCTGTAGTTTGAGCAGCACTGTTTGTGAGATGTGTGGTCAAGCGTTGTCTGGCAAGAGGATTGGCCTGTCTCTATTGACCAATCTTGGCTGCTTAATTGCAAGCATCCTCATCATTTCATCCAATTGGTTGCAGTAGACATCTGCTGTAATCAATTGACCAGGTTTCATGAAGTGTTAGTGGATAATATCTGCGCTGGACTACCAAATGGACACCATTAGTGCTTTTTTTGATGAATATTCAGTCTTAGACTGTGTTTAGGTACTTCATCTTTATCCAAGCATTGTGCCAAATGCTTGCAATTGTTCAAAAGAATCCATTTTTCATCACATGTAACAATAAGGTGTAGAAATGGTTCTCCTTTATGTCGTGACAGCAAAAAAGGGCAAGCTTCAAGATGTCCTCTCTTCTGACTTTCACTTAATTCATGCAGAACCAGCTTCTTTACCTTGCCCATTTGTTTCAAATGGCCCAATATTTTTGGAATAGTAACGTCAAACCTTGCTGCTAATTAATGTGTAGGTTGAGATTAATTCGCTTCCACTGCAGCTTTCAGCTCATCATTATCCACCTTGGGCTCAGATCACCCATGTGTTTATTTTCAACATTAAAATCACCAGAACAGAACTTCTCAAACCATCAACGTAATGTGCATTCATTAGACACATCCTTCCCAAACATTTCACTGATATTTTTAACAGTTTGGGCAGCATTGGTTCCATGATGGAACTCATATTTGAAAATAACATGAATTTTTTACTTATCCATGGTTTCAAAAAATTGCTCTAAAATTTTTTTGAAAGATAATCACATGCCAAACTGTGTGTTTGAAAGACTGAGGATGTACCTTCACAATAAAAATAAGACAAGACGTGTCAAAGTGAAATGTCAGAGATATCAACTGTTAAACTTAGTACTTAGGAGATTGGACATTTTGTACTTAATAACCTAATATAAACAAGAGAAGATATAACACGTGTTGGTGAAGGTGTGGAAAAAAGAAAACCCTTGTACACTCTTGGTGGGAATGTAAATTGGTACAGTCATTATGAAAAACAGTATGGAGGTTTTTCAAAAAATTAAAAATAGAACTATTGTATGATCTATCGATCCCACTTTTGGGTGTATATACAAAGGAAATGAAATCAGGATCTCAAAGGGATAATCTGCACTCCCATGTTTGCTGCAGCACTATTTACTATAGACAGGGCCTACTATTTGTGATGACATGGATGAACCTGAAGGACAGACATTATGCTAAGTAAAGTAAGCCAGATACAGAAAGATAAATACTGTATGATCCATTTATAAGTGGAATCTAAAAATGCTGGACTCGTAGAATCAAAGAATGCAACGGTGATTGCCAGGGGCTGGGGGAGGAAGAAATAAAGAGATGTTGATCAAAAGGTATAAACTTTCAGTTTTAAGATAAACAAGTTCTGGGGATCTAATGTATAGGATGGGTGTCAAGAGATGTATTGATTAATTTGATTGTCATAACCATTACACAGTCCATGTGTATATATAAAATCATGTTGTACACCTTGAATATGTACAGTCTTTACTTGTCAAGTAAATATCTTAAAATAAAATGTAATTCCAATGCATTCTTATTGGCTGTGGGCTAGAGTTCAGGTACCCGTATCCCCAAACTAATCTGATAGCACCTTATCTCATCCCGGCCCCAGTGCAACTCAGGCAACAAGCACTTCACAATTTCCATTATTCCCTGAACTCTTTTGGCCTGTTCACACAACTCACACCATTCAATATCTAAAAACAAATATGGTAGTCCCCCCTTATCTGTGATTTTGCTTTGTTACCTATGGTCAACTGTGGTTGGAAAATAGGTGAGTACAGTACAATAAGATATTTTGAGAGAGAGAGAGAGAGAGAGAGAGAGGGAGACAGAGAGAGAGAGGCTACATTCACACAACTTTTATTACAGCATATTGCTATAATTGTTCTACTTAATTACTAGTTATTGTTGTTAATCTATTACTCTGCCTAATGTATAAGTTAAACTTTATCATAAGTGTGTATTTATATAAAAAAAATATAAGGTATTTATAAGGTTCAGCACTAGTTGGAATTTCAGGCATCCATGGGAGGGGGTGTCTTTAAACATATCCCCCTCGAACAAGGGGAGACTGCTGCAACCTAACTAAAAAAAGGGCACAGATGTGAAGAAAAAGGAACCCTTGGTACACTGTTGGTAAGCATGTAAATTGCTACAACCTTTGAATGTGCAGTTCTGTCTGAAATACCCTACTCTACCTGATGATTTTCTCATTCTTAAAAGGCCTACTCAAGTGAAACGTTTTTGTAAAGCTATCCTTGACTCCTTAGGGCAGGAAAACGCTTGGCACATATTAGGCACTCAATAAATTATAGGTATTCATGTCAGGCAATTGTCCTTCCTACTGCAGGATTCCAGCAGCCCTTTGTCTATATTTACCAGAGCACCTAAATACTACCTCCTTTGTTTGCATATCTTTCTCCATCACTAGCCTGTTTTGTACATTTAGTGCCTGGCAAAATGACTGACACAAAATTTGTTACATGAATTAGGTTCCAACTCAAATGCCTGGAAATGCCATTGAGTAACACAGTAAGTCAAGAAGACAAGTTAAACAAAATAGGGAAGGATGGTTACTCGAGAATGCAGCTCCTACAGGGACTGCATCTACTCTACCCTGGGCAAATGCTATGAGGCAGGAATATTTAGACTCAAAAAAGAAAAAGAAGCTGTAAATCTGAAATTTTATGTGAACTTTCTGAATTTTTAAATCTTGGCAACTAACGTGAATTTTCAAAACCACTGTGTGGGCCAAGTGAAACATGTCTGAGGGCTGCCAATTTTCATCTTGTTTAGAAACTGGAGGTGGCAAATGAGTATTGACCGGTCTCCAGAGGACACCCCACCTCTCCTGGAGCCAGGATGGCCCTGCAGGGCTTTCTGCCAACATCAGGAATAGGGTGTGTCCCTTTCCACTCTCCCAAGGACTCTGCAGTCTTCCATTTTTGTGTGTCTGTAGGTCTTCAAACTACTCACAAGCTGTCCCTCCACTGAATGTCCTGCCTGTGTCAGGGATCAGCCATCAGTACTGATATCAGTACTTGATATCCCTTGAGCAGACATCCCTGAGGGTCTGGACAACACTCTTTCTGAGGAGGAAGAGGGGACAGGCGTGACATAGTTAGAAGAGAGAGGTCAACCCCATCCTCAAGGGGAGCAAGGGGCCCTGCTTGGTACTCAAGGGGTTGGACTGGGTTCTGACAGTGTTGGGAATTGTCTGAGTAACTACAGGCCTTTTATTTGTGTTTCCTCAGTTATTCAACACAACAGCCCTGTGTGGCAGGTATTGTATTCTTTCCCCATTGATGAGGATACAGAGCTTGGAGAGAGAATAAGCTGAATGTCACATGAGTAGAAAGTACAGAGCTGGGAATCGGGCCTTGGCGGTCTGTGTACCTCAAGACCTTGATCTTGCTCATCCCCCACCGCGTCTCCTGTAGCAGAGATGGGGCTTAGGCTGGGAGGAGTGATGGAGAAAGCACCTCCCCCACTGTCCTGTCTGTAAAGTTGGGGTAACTGTGCCAGGATGGGGCAACTCCACAGTCCCAGCAGCTCTGACAGGCAAAGAGAGAGACCCCAAACTCTTGCGATACAGATGCTTGTTCAGCTCTATTCAGCACAGCTTTTCTGAAGTGTGTTTGATGTCAGAGCCATGTCTTAGAGCACTTACTTCATACCCTTGCTAACCTGTGTCCCACAGATCGCGCTTTGTGGGATGTTTTATTTAACCACCGCACAAGGCTGCCTCTTGTGAGAGAGTGTGGCTTAACACTCTTGTGGGTCAGGAGAGCACTCAGAGCAGCAAAGGTGACTCCCAGCAAGCAGGCTGAGGTTGGGAGGCTGAGCCTGGGAGAAAACTCAGACAGGCACCAAACAATAGGCTTGGTCAGTCTAGAAACCACAGGTACTGCTGTAGAAAGTGCTGAGAAGAAAATGTTTAAGAAAGTACCTTGCTTATTAGAAAGCTTGTCAACTCTAGAAAAGGCTAACCACAGGAGCATAGGAAAAGAGGGGCTGGGTAGGGCTTCTCTTTGCAGGATTTTAAACAGAATAGGGTACCCTTGGCAAGGCTCATATATGGATGCTTCCAGAAGGGGAGAGTTGATTAGATTATCTTAAAATCCTTAGAAATCGCCTAATTTAGCCATAATTTCAAAATCCACATTTGAAAAATGAGGACCAGAGAAGTAAAGGACCCACAAAGATTTGCAAGCTAGTAATGGCTGCAGAGCTCAGCTATCACCCTCATCTCACAAGCTTGTTTTCTGCATGCTACTCTCTCCCTCTGCATCTTCCAAACAGATACACATGACCAGCTTCTTGCTGCAGCCAAGCAAACATGAGACAGGTGATGACCACAAATGGTCAGCCCCTCTGGGGAGCATGCCCCAAACAGAAATAAGCAAATTACAATGAAGCTTGAGAGTCCTAAATGTCACAGCAAGGCAGATTACAGTTTCTCTTAACTTTATGAGATGCTATAATTAAAAATAAATATGCAAACCTGGGCACTCATCCCTAGGTAAGGATTTTATGGTCTGCTGTGCTGTGACAGGCAATTAGGGTGATTGGGCTGACTTTCTATCCCTTGCATTGCCTTCTCAAGGCAGAAGTGGGCAGGGTGGTGGGGACAGTAAGCCCTCAGATGGCTCATGCTGGGAGGTGAGGGTTGGGCATCCCCAGCTCTAATGAGAGACAGTCCTTGGCTTTAGGCTGCAATCAGCAAGTCTCACTAGTTAGCACTGACAGGTGATGAGTCATCCTTCCAGCTTGACTGAGGCTCATTATTTAATATGAGGTGCCAGTTGGCATGGTTGGAAATAAATATATCTGAGTGTTGTCAGCAATGTCATCTCAACTCCTACTTTGAAACATTTCAGATGCTTCCCACCTCACCATTGCTGGTGAGCATTAGAAAATGCTAAGTAGAAGGCTTGGCTCAGATCTTTGAGAAGAAAAGTGGAGATAATAATGCCAGCTCTGCAGGACTGTGAGGTCTAAAGACACTGTGTAAGGGAGGCAGCCATGGTTACTCTTGAGGCAGCATGTCTGAGAACTTAGATGGGCTTGAATTTGAATTGGGGTTTTGCCACTTATCCTATGGATTTGGATACTTGTTCTAACTTCACTTTCCTCATCTGCAAAAGGAGCAGAGTAATAATGCCTTGCCATCTTCCTTGAAGGACTCTTGACAACATCAAAGAGAATGCACATAAGTGCTCAGCCTGGTGTCTATACATCGTAGGAACCAAGCACTGATTCTTACTAATCTAAACACTTAAATATAACCTAAGTTCACTCCTACAGTGCAGATAACACTATTCTACCTGGTCCTTCCTTCTGCCTCACCTTGAATATGTTTACTCAGGGTAAGTCTGTCTGTGTTCGCTGGTGTGTATGCAAAAGGAGAACAAGCATCGCTAACACTGATTATGCACTTAACTACATGCACATGCCACTCTAACGCTTTGTATATGCAAACTCCTTTGATCTTTCTGACACCATCATGAGGTTTTATAGATGATAAAGCTGAGGCACAGAGAAGGGTAAAGGGTCTTCCTGCTTGTGTCACTTGTCCACTGAGTGATTGAGCCAAGATTCACACCGAGGCAGCCCTCCCCAAGAGCTGTGCCGTTGCCCACTATGCCACTGACTCTTGCAAGGCACAGATGCAATTCCCCCCTTTCTCCTCAATTTATTGTGGGGGCATTTCACAGATAGAATATCATATAATCATAAATGTGAACTTTTGAATAGCACTTACAAAATAGTTGTTGATTTCTGTGCTTTCAGATTTGCATGGTACCCCAATTTTAAGATGAGATAACTGAGGTCCAGAGACACAGACTCCTAGATCTTGGTGTAGCCCAGTTTACTCTGCTTAGGCTCAGTGGTGTCCCTGTGACTCTTCCTTTCCTGAGCACTGCAAGCCACTGCCTCCAGCTCATGGGTAGCTGGCCAGAACCAGCTTTCTAGATGCCTATGGGAGCAAACTACTCCTTATTTTATTTTATTTTGTTGTGTGCAGTGTTTAAAAATATTTCATTTTTTTTTTGGAGCAGTATCAGGTTCACAGCAAAATTGAGAGAAAGGTACAGAGATTTCTCCTATACCCTCACCCCACACATGCACAGCCTCAGCCAATATCAACATCCCCCACTAGAATGGTACATTCGTTACAATTGATAAACCCACATTGACTCATCATGATTACCCAAGTCCATAGTTTATATTAGGGTTCAAGCTTGATGTTAACATTCTATGAGTTTGGACAAATGTATAATGACATGCATCCACCATTATAGTAGCATACAGTGTATTTTCACTGCTCTAAAAATCCTCTGGGCGCTGCCTATTCATCTAACTCTCTCCACTAGTAACTGGAAACCACTGATCTTTTTACTGTCTCCTTAACAGTAAAAAAAGGCTTTGCCTTTTCCAGAATGTCATATAGTTGGAATTATGCAGTATGTAGCTTTTTCAGATTGGTTTCTTTCATTTAGTATTACATATTTAAGATTCCTCCGTGTCTTTTCATGGGTTGATACTCTTTTTATTTTTAGCACTCAGTAATATTCCATTGTCTGGATGTCATAGTTCATTTATTCATTTAAATATTAAAGAATACCTTGGTTACTTCCAGGTTTTGGCAATTATAAAGAATCTGCATATAAACGTCTGCATGTGGGTTTTTATGTGGACATAAGTTCTCAACTCCTTTCAATACCAAGGAGTGTGATTGCTGAATCGCATGCTAAGTTTTATATGTTAAGTATGTTTAGTTTTGTAAGAAACCACCAAGGCTGTCTTCCAAAGTGGCTGTACCATTTTGCATTCCTCCCAGCAGTGAATGAGAGTCCCTGTTGCTCAACATCCTTGCCAGCATTTGGTGTTGTTGGTATTCTGAATTTTGGCCATTTTAGGAGGTGTGTAGTGGTATCTCCTTATTGTTTTAATTTGCATTTCCCTGATGACATATGATGTTGAACATCTTTTCTTATGCTTATTTGCCATCTGTATTTGTATCTTCTTTGGTGAGGTGTCTCTTAAGAAATTTGGCTCATTTTTTAAATCAAGTTGTTTGTTTTCTTATTGATGAGTTTTAAGCATTGTTTTGTATATATTGTATAACAGTCCTTTATCAGCTATGTCTTTTGCAAAGATTTTTCTCCTGGTCTGTAACTTGTCTTCTCATTCTCTTGACATGGTCTTTTGAGGAGAAGAAGATTTTAATTTTAATGAAGGCTAGCTTCTTATTTTTTTCATGGATCATGCCCTTGGTGTTGTATCCAAAAAGTCATCATGATAACCAATGTCATCTCAGTTTTCTCCTATGTTATCTTCTTGCAGTTTGACAGTTTTGTGTTTTGCATATAGGGCTATGATCCACGTTGAGTTAATTTTTGTGACAGGTATAGGGTCCAAACTTATTTTTGCTTGGAGGAGTTTTAAAAACGATTCTGCTTGTAGACAGCCAAAATTAAAAAGAAAAAAAGTTTCCCCACATGTATTCATAGAATTCTTTTTCCCTAATTTGAATTAAATTAGATATACAAAATGGTTCTCTTCTGATGGAACACAAGCAGCAACCGTGATAAAATGGCTAAAAGTGCTGTCATTTGGACTCAGGATTCTTGGCTACCACTTGCTTGAGTTGGATTGGGGTCAGTCAGTAAGGACCCATGCTGAAGGGGCCAGCAGCGACAGTCCTGAAGCCTGCCTTACACACTGTGTTTATGGGTCCTCTGACAAAATTCATTTATGTGGGACTCATATGGGAGCCAAGTAGTCTGATCACACGCTGTTGATATCATCTTACCCTTCCCAACCCACTCGTATGGGAGGCCACTCATTTCTTCCAAACTCCTGCAGCTGCCAAGGAAACTGCCATAAGTAGTCACAAGGCTTTGGGGCATAAAATGGAGGGAAAATATTTTAATTTGTTTTGAAAATTAAACATATGATAAATCACAAACTATTCAAAACCTCTGTCCGACCCAACTTGGAGATACTCTCTAGCTGGAGCCTTTTGCTTAGTGCTTCTTCCTTATTAGACCAATATTTTCAGAGACTTATCTCCAATCTCAGAAACAAGCTAGAACATTAAACACGAGAAATGCATTCCTCGAAAACCATATATCTAAGAGACTCTTCAACACAGAGTTCCAAATATATGTCTGATTACCTAGTGGAACTTCTTAATTTGAACTATGGAGCTGACTAGCAGGAGTATCCCGCCTCCTTTTTTAAAATACTGCCTTTTGAAAATCTACACTATCTCAACGTTTTGGTAAGAAGCAGCTAAAACTGTGTGTGTTCATGTGCAGACAGGCAAGAGAGAGGGCAAGAGTTCAAGTTGCTCTGTGGTCTACACCAGCTATATAACCTTAAATAAGAACTGAACTTTCCTGAGTTTCTGTATACTACTCTGTAGAAAGAAATTAGGACAATAACACAGACATCCAGAGGTCACCGTGAATATGAAATGAGAAAAACTAAAAAGCAGTTTATAAATTCACCATGCTAACAAATTGCTAAAAGTCTGAGCTTCAGTTGAGGAAAGCTGACATGGCTGGATCTTCTCGTGCCACCAAATGCTCTCCCTTCCCTGCTGCCATGACTTCCTGGAACCCCCATAACCTAGAGCCTTGGGGTGAGGGTGAGTAGACCTGAGAGTACTGTGCAAATGTGTAATGCATGTTTCTAGAACTGGGAACTAATTAAGGCAGAGACCCCTTCAACATTTATTTGTCCCATTGCTTAATAATAATGATGGTTATGTAACAAGCTATTAAAATGGCCTCCTTCTGGCTTTAAAAGGCCAAACACCCCCAGATTCCAAAATAGAAACATCTACACAAGGCTTTCAAAGAAGGTCGCATGAAACTTATTTTGGTACCCTTAGGCCATCACCCATTTAGAGAGATCAAGTTGGGGGCCAAGGCAATAGAAGATGTCTGTGTAGAGAGATGTCAGAGAGATGCGTATTCCTCCTCTAGGGGTGGAAACAGGGAGTGCTCGTGTTTGCCTTTCTTTTGCCAGGAGACAGATGGGGCCTCAAGAGCCTTGAATTATGCCTGCTGGAGCATAAAGACAAGAATGAAAGCTGTGGCTCAATCTATCTGAGGTGACCAAGTCTAGAAGAAGAGCTGCACCGGGGGTTTTTCCACTCTCAGTGGAGGGAGGAGGTAGGAGGACTCCTCAGAAACCAGCTTTGGCTCACTTAGGCATGGGTGCACCTTGAGCCCTTTTAAATTCCAGCCAAGAGGATCACCTGAGGAGCCATGTGACCGCAATCAATAGAGTGGAGCACCAGAGGCACAGGAAGGAGGAATTATAATGTCTGGCTGAGAAGAGTCCATTACTTACCTGCTGTGAGCCTCAGTTTCCTTGTCAAGGCAGTTGCAATCCAAGGACCCTACTGGGACCATCTCTGAGAAAGCCACATTGTGTTCCGAGGGAGAAGTAGTTAGCAGGGCATCTGCCATTAGCAGGGTACCATCTCCAGGTTATATCTAGGGAGGGAGGCAGAGACAGAAGGGAGCGAGGTGTGGAATGAGAGAAAAGTCAGCTTCCCCCAGCCCCTCTGGGAGTTTCCTGGGTGAGGCAGGTTGGAGCCAGAAAAGAGAAAAAGGTTTAAACTGGGTAAGAATATGGAGTTATATGATTCTGACTCAGGAATGAATATGTACATTATTGTTGAAATGACTCTTCTTGTGAATGAAAGTTACTTGGAGGTTTATTACCTGAGAATGGTGAGGAAAGCTATATAACTTGTATGTGTTTGTGTGTTTTTAATGTTTTTGCTTAAAATTTTTATTAATGTATCTTATTTCTTGTTTAACTGCATTATCTGAGAACATGGTCTAAGCTTTTTAGAAGAGGTTGATACTTCCTTTGTGACTTCTAGTAAACGGTCATCTTTTTATAACTGATTCATGTCTTTTTTAAAAATAAAAATGTATTTTTTCTTGTAAAGTACAGGGTTCTATACATATTGATCAAATTAAGTTTGTTAATTATATTGGTCAAAATTTCTTTTCTGCTTGCTCTTTTTGAAAAGAGTATATTAAAACTTTCCACTATAGTTGCAGATCAATCAATTTCTCCTTGTAGTTATGTGAATTTTTTTGTTTTTAAGGTATTCTAAGGCTAGGTTGATAGACACATAAACATTTATATTTGTTATACATTTTTGGTAGAATTTCATGTTCATTATCATATAGTACTCCTCTTTATTTAGATTAAATTATATTTTGTCAATTAAAATTAATTTTGTTAATTTTATTGAATTCTATTTTAAATTTCATTTTGCCCGGTATTTCATATCACTGTATCAGAACTTTTTGGTTAGTTGTGCCTTTATTCCATCGTTTGCTTGCAAGCATTCTATGTAATTTTTACTTTAGTTAATTCTTTTGTAAACAACAAAGAGCTTTGAGTTTGTATCTAATACAGGAACCTCTGTCTTAAAGCAGACTGCAGAACGAGGAAAATCATCACGGATAAAGAGGATCATTACATTGACAAAGGGGTCGATTCTCCAAGAAGAGGTAACATCCTTATTGTGCATGCGCCTCATCAAAATATGTGCGGTAAAACTAAAGAATTGCAAGGAGAAACGGACAGATGCACTGTCCTTTTAGCTGGAGATAGCAACAGCCCTCTATCAGTAATTGACAGGAACAGCCGGCAGAAAATCAGTAAGGATATAGTTGAGCTGAACAGCACCATCAATCAACTGGATCTAATTGACAATTATAGATTACTTCATCTGACAATAGCAGAATACACATTCGTCTCAAGTTCGCATGGAACATTTGCCAAGACAGACTAAATTCTAAGCCCACAACACACCTTAACAAATTTAAAAGTGTAGAAATCATACAAAGTATGCTCTCAGACCACAGTGGAACTAAAAAATTAAACTAAAGTTAAAAAACTAAAGTAGAAATCAATAACAGAAAGATAGCTGGAAAACCCCAAAATACTTTAAACAACAGATTTATGAATAACACGTGGGTCAAAGAAAGGTGTGTCAGACAAATTAAAAAGTATTTGAATTAAATGGCAATGAAAATACAATTTATCAAAAGGTATAGGATGCGATGAAAGCAGTGTTTAGAAGGAAGTTTTTAGCATTGAATGCGTATATTAGAAAAGAAGATTTAAAATCAGTAATCTAAGCTTCTACATTAGGACACTAGAAAAAGAACAAATCAAATTCAAAGTAAGCAGAAAAAAAGATACAGTAAAAATCAGAGCAGAAACCAATAAAATGGAACATGGAAAATAAAGTCAATGAAATCAAAAGCTTATTCTTTGAAAAGATCAATAAAATTGATAAACTTCTAGCTAGGCTAAGAAAAAAATGAAAAGAGACATAAATTACTAGGAATGAAAGAGGGGCCATCACTACCAATCCCATGGACATCAAAAGGAATACTATGAATGCTTTTATGGTCACAAATTTGATAACGTAGGTGAAATGGGACCAATTTACTTGAAAAAAAATCTCTGACTTTTAATTGGTGAGTTTATTTATGCATAGCTATTATAATTATCCATATATTTGAATTATTTCTGCCCTCTTAGTTTGTGTGTTCTGCTTATCAAAACTCTTTTTTATTTGTTTTTTTTTCCTTTTCTATTTTCTATTGAATTTACCTATTCTTTTTTAAATGCCATTTTCCCCTGTCGCCCCACCCCCAGTTTGGAGGCTACTCATTCTGTTTCTAGTGTTTAAATAGTTCATCCTTAACTAACATAAACTGCCAGTTATTCCCTATCGTCCATGTCCCCCTTCTTTTCTATGACAGAAAGGCTGATATTAGTTGAGATGTGGCTGCCTAAAATAAAGGCCACGCTTTTTTCAGCCTCCCTTGCAGCTAGCTCCCTGTGGCTACAAGTGACCATGGGCTTTTGCTTCCTGGAGGTCACAAGGACCTTAGCAGTAGTAGTTTGGGTGGAGGGGAAAGCTTGATTGGCATGAGGTCCAGAGAAAGTGAGAGAGGAACAATCAGAGCAGGAAGCGTGAACAACTGTTTTCATGCGTTTAAAAAAGATAATTTATTAAGGTGAAATTCTCATAACATGCATTTAACTATTTTAGAGTGAACAAATCCAGCAGCACTTTGTACCTTCACAGTGTTGTATAAACACCATCTTTAGTTCCTTCTCACACATTCCCATCACTCCAGAATTAAACTCCCTGTACCTATCAATCAGTTTTCCCTCATTCTCCACTCTCCCGGGCCCCTGGCAATCGCCGATCTGCTTCTGTTGCCTATGGATCGAGCTGTTCTGGGTATTTCACATAAATGGAATTGAAGAGTAGGTTTGCTTTTGTAACGGGAACAGAGCAATGAGGCAGTGGCGGAGGGGGGCGTGGGGCCCCGCAACTAAAAGTCAAACGCCAGGCTCTTCCCATTCTGTGGTTTGAAAGTGAAATCTCTGCACTTCTCAGGGTGGTTTGCAGGTTTGTAGGGATCTCTTTCCCGTGGTCTGTTTAAATGTTATCTCCCTAGCATCCTATTTAAATAGTCCCTGCTCTTTCCTAGTGTCTACTTCCCAGGTGAGTGACAGGCGTGGGGTGGGGAGGGGTCTCTGCTCTTTCCCAGCTGCCTCTATCTGGGCTGTTACTGAGCTTGTATTTGCAGTGCCTTTGAAGACTCTTGTTCTGCCCTTTACAGTCTGGAAATGGATGTGGACAGACCAGTGGAGAGGTGAAAACCACTAAGCCCCTCGCCTGCTCCTGTCGTCTCCACGGCACAGTGAGAGAGCACTTGGGGTGAATTCATGGGTGATATTGGGCATTCTCAGCTGGAGGAACTGAGAGCTTCCAAGGCCATGCATGCATGGATTTGGTACTTCACTGAAAAGCAATCCTTGCATATTAATTACAGCCACTGTTTAGTGGGCCCCCCCCTTTTTTTGTATCTAGTACTCTGTGCTCATTCTCAATTCTCATGCAGCTTCATAAACACTTTGTGAGGTAGGTTCTATTATTACTGATGTTCCCATTTTATAGATGAGGAAACCGAGGCTCCCAGCAGATAACTAGCTCAAGATAATACAGCTGGAATGGATGGGGCACATGTTAGCTTGACTTTAAAGTCTGGCCAGCACACAGTGTTGCCCGATTTTTAGCTGAACTTTAAAGCATCTATGGGATGATGGAGGGGCAGTGGTACAGGGAGAGCTTGGTGAGAGAACCCTACAAATGCCCTTTGAGGAGGCCACTCATACTTTGTGTTCTCCCATTCAAATCAACCTGAATGACTCAATGTTTCCTTGCATTTTATGCATTTTGCTTTGCAGTTAGAATTGGCTGAATGTTACCCTTGGCACTGAGCCAGTGCCGTTTTATTTTTGTCACATTTGCATTCAGCCCTTTGAGTGCTGCATTCTGTCCCTGTTTGCTCCCAAAATCTGGTTTGGCTGCCAGGGCCCATCCATTGTTACCGACTTTCTATTTCCTCACTTGGCATTTCAGCAGCCTCGCTTCTCACTTTCTACCCTCGGGATGAATGCGCAAGTGCAGTTTTTCACACCCGCATTCACACTTGCTCCCTCTCCCCCTGCTTCTTGAGCAAGCAAAGCACAGCTCAGATGTCAGTTGTGGGCTTGGGGGAGCCTTCTCCAGAGTGGGCCCCTCAGCCTGAGGCTGTGCCCAGCAGCCCGCGGTGCATCTGGCAGTAGCAGTGTGCCTTTCCAAGGGCCATTTCAAAGGATGCTGAGCATGTGCCTGCAAAACGTACCTTTATGGGCATCAATTTTATGGACGAATTCAGAAATTTTAAGCGGTGTTAAGATTGTGGTATTGGTGATGAAGAAGGTTTTGTCCTGTTTTGGCAAATTTGAAGGCAGGAACTAAACAGATGGGAGATGCTCAGCCACAAAGAAATGTCTCACAAAGAACAGGGGAAGAACACTCAAAAGTGACTTAAAAACCTGTGTCTATAAAGTAGTATAGATATGTAAGGCATCATCATTGCAGGAAGCTAGGAGAAAGGTACAAAGGAACACTCCGTACTATTTCTGCAACTTCTTGTGGGTGAACTATTTTAATACAGAAAGTTACCATAATCATAATCATTTAAAATATGTCTACTTTTGTATCTATATTCATATCCATATCTAAACCAATTTTACTTAAGATTTTCTACAGATTGACAATTAGGAATTGAGAAGAGCCAGCTTCATTATGCCTCTGCCCTGTGGCTTTGAATTGCTCCCCTGCCACATTCCCTCATTTTAAAAATATATATTTTAACAGCTTTTTTGTGCTATAATTCACATACCATATGATTCACCCATTTAAAGTGTACAATTCAGTGACTTTGAGCACATTCACAGAGTTGTACAACCATGGCTTTGTGAAGAAATCCCACACCCACTAGCAGTCACTCCCTGTGCCTCTCACAAACCTCCCTCAAGTCCTAGACAACTGCTAATCTACTTTTGGTTTCTATGGATTTGTCTATTCTAGACATTTCATATAAATGAATAATAGAACATGTGGTCTCTTGTGACAGCCTATTTCACTTAGCAGACTGTCTTTAAGGTTCATCCATCATGTTGCAGCCTGTATCAGCACTTCATTCCTCTTCAGTGCCAAATGGAATAATATTTCATTGAATGGATATATATAGCATGTTATTTATCCATTCATTGATTGATAGACATTTGAGTTGTTTCCACTTTTGGGCTGATATGAATAATGCTTCTATGAGCATGCGTGCACAAGTTTTGTGTGTTTGTATGTTTCCAATTCTCTTGGGTCCATATCTAAGAGTGGACTTGCTAGATCATATGGTAACTCTATGTTTAACATTTTGTAGAGCTGCCAAACTGATTTCCAAAGCAGCTGCACCATTTGACATTTCTACCAGTAGTGTATGAGGATACCAATTTCTCCATATCCTCGACAACACTTGTTATTATCCTTTTGATTATAGTCATCCTAGTGGGTGTGAAGTGGCATCTCACTATGGTTTTTATTTGCATTTTCCCGATAACTAATGACATTGAGCATTTTTTTCAGGTGCTTATTGGCCATTTGTACATGTTCTTTGGAAAAATTTAGATTCTTTTTCCATTTTTACATTGGGTTATTTATTTTATCATTGAGTATTAAGAGTTCTTTTTATATTCTAGATATAAGTCACTTATCAGATATATAATTTGCAAATATTTTCTCCTATTCTGCAGATTGTCTTTTCACTCTCTTGATGATGTCATTTGCAGACACATCTCCTCTTGAAGTTTCAAAATCTTTATGAATATATAGTCATGTACTGCATGATTTTTCAGTCAATGATGCACTGTATACATGATGGTGGTCCCTTAAGATTATCATAATGCATTTTTAATGTACCTTTTCTATGTTTAGATACACTTGCCATTGTATTATAATTGCCTACAGTGTTCAGTCCACTAATATGCTATACAGGTTTGTAGCCAAGGAGCAATAGGCTATATAGCATGCAGCCTAGGTGTGCAGCAGGCTGTACCATCTCTGTTGATGTAAGCACACCCTATGATGTTCACACAATGATGGAATAGCCTAACAATGCACACCTCAGAATGTATTCTATTGTTATGTGATGCCTGACTGTATATCAAGACATACTGACCAAGATTTTTTGAAGGGACTATTGGTAGAAACTGAAACATTTTAGTCGATAGTTGCCAGAAGTTGTCTGTCTTGCTGAAAGGTAGATTCAATACTTCTTGGAAAATCCTTTGCTTTGGCAGAATCAACTGAATAGGCCCTTTAGCTGCACAAATATAAACCCAGTCCAGACTCACTGCACTGACTTCATAGTTCTCTTCATGCTGAGGCTTTAAACAGAGACGCTGGGGTTCTTTTGGTTAGTATAAACTCCTGGGTATGTTTTAGTCAAAGCAATGTCTTTGCAGATTTGCTTTTGTTTATTTGGTGGTGGGGTGGGCGGGGAAAAATGTCTCTTGGCACTCTGCACTGTGCCTGCACTGTGGCTCGTTCTGACAGAGATGGATGGTGTTTGTGTGTTTGTCTTAGAGTTATGTATGACAGATGAGCACAGAGCAAAGAAGCCACAGGGGCTGCTTTCAAAAGAGGCCCCTCTGCTATTCTGGGCTCACCCAGCGTGGCTTTGGGGCCCAGGTGGCAAAGTGCAGCCCTGAAGTGGACAGAGAGTGATTCTCCCCTCTCTGCAACCCGGGAGTGGTGGTGATGAGGGCACTGGGGCAGTGCCTTTGGACTAGACATTGCTGTTTCCACAAAGGCACCTTCCGTATTAGCTCCAGTGAGTTTCCTTTGACAGCTTTAAGATCAGCAGTCCAAGAGGAGACAGAATGGGAGAAGATGAGAGCAGAGCAGATAGCACATGGGGACTGAATCACAAAGTTCTGATGCACCCAGGAACAACTGGGCTTTGCTTGGAGGGAGAGGAGTTTGAAGTTTACTAATCAAGCTGAGACATTGCAAATTATACCTTATGGGCTCATGTGACTTCAGGGAAACCCAGAGTACACCTTTAGGACCAGGGGCTTGGAGTTTGGAGTCACACATTGAGAGCCTGGCTGCTGAATGTGGCCACTCTGTGGACATATTTGATTTGATCAATACCACTTTTAATTAGATCTGAATTTAAATGTCTAGATGGCATATGTGCTCTCTCTTCAGCTTGCCACAGACCCTACCACTCCCTGTTGTCTCATACCATCCTGATTCATGCATTCATATTACCCACCTGTCTTCTGTGCGTATTTAAGTTGCTGAGCCCTTGATTAGTCCCTAAAATGTCTTTTTGTTTTTAACATTCTGTGATTCAGAGTGGCCTTGGTAAGAGGGCTTTGAATATCCCATCCCAGCTTGTGGGTCTACAGACTCAACCAGCAGTCCCCTATATGGGGGTGGGGATACCCACTGTGGCCAACCACCAACTGTGATTGTGGGAGGTGATTGCTATTTTACCACCTTTTTATGCCATTTTGATAATGAACTGATGGACCAAGAGAGACAAAGTTCCTGGAGAAAGCCAAAATACATAAGTTTTGGGAGACTGGTACACCAAGCAAGGATGACGTCACTCTGTAACATCCAAACCTGCTCCAAGGACAGGTTCCAAAACCAGTTTTAATCCACACCATTGATGTAAACCTATGTCAGCTTGTTCCTCTTTCATGAGTTTTTCACCTCTAACTATTAAATGTGTCCTTGGTGATTGATTGTATTTCAAATATCAATGAGCAGGCAGCACAGGCATCTCTCAGGTCAAGGGTGCTTTCTAATTCTCTTGGAATTTCACTACCCAGGAATTGTCTATTCTGTTTATCAGAAGGCCAACACTGTGAGTCAAGGGGAAATCACTTAGTGAGAAAATGACTTCTTTTTCTAGAGATGTTATTTCTATTTCTACCTTTCTAATGGCAATATATCAAATTATAGGCGAGTGGTGCCTTATCTATTTTAAAACCATCTCACGTGATCATCTCATATACTCCTAATGCCTATGAGATGCCAGAGAAGACAGTATTGTTGTGACTTGACACAGAAGAAAGCTGAAGCACAGGAAAATTAGGAGCCTTCTTAAAGACACGCACTAATTAAATCGTTGAAATATAAAACTCCATGGGTTCTCACACATAATACATTCAAATATATTTTTTAGGAAAAAAAAATTTACCCTATACTCTTCCTCATAAACAATATTTATTTATACAAGACTTCTAGTTCCTAGTTTTGTGATTTTTTTTCCTTCCTATTTATTCTCTCAGTTTGAAAGTCTGCAAACTGGAGCAGCAATTGTGATAAAGAGAAAGCTGAACTGAAGATACCCAAGCTTTGTTCAGTGTGCAATTTTGTGATAAATTACTGCAGGGATGTTCTCAGGGAGAAGGTTAAGTGTGGTGATGTTGAGAACCACTGGCACATAAAAATTGTAATAAAATCGGTGTAGCGTAGAAGGAGAAGACAGTGTACCGTGAACGTGATCTAATAGAATCAAATAAAATAATATCCACAGTCACCCAGGCAGGCTATAAGAATTGCAATCTCTGATCAAGACATTCCTGTGCAGATAAAACCTGGCCCAAGGGGTTGGCCATGGTTTGCATTAATAATGCTACACTCCCAGGGAAAGAAGTGATTTTAGGAAGTGCATCAGCTAAAAGCGTGTGAAGTTCAAAGCCAAGAGAAAGAAAACAATTAGAAACAGACATCTCTTGCTTTACTGCAGCTCGAGCAAAGAAAAGAGATGGTTTATATAAGCAACAGGGCTCCTCAAAAGAAAGAAATACAACTTATGAGAAAATGTTTAAGGAAAATTCAATTTTCCTAGGAAAGAAAGCAGTATTTGAATGAGCACAGTGGGTAAGCACTGTGGAAGAATCACAGAGCTCTTAAAGCTCACGTTGGGGTTTGTCCTTCCTGCAAATGTCTATTTGAGATAATAGGCAAGAGGCAGGAGGTTTGTAGACTTGAGCTTGTGGTGCTGTTGTGACTCTCAGTAACTCTAAATAAGCTCCTATGAAACATTGAGAACTTAGATTCTGTGGAATTATCGGCTATTTACAATCATGAGAGAGAGAATTCTAAGAAATTGTGCAATAAATAAATTGCCCATCACTGACAGTCAGTAAGAGCTATAATTAAGAGATAAAACTCTCATTCAGAAGAAACACATGGCTGGATGAATAAACAAGATTCTTATTAGTGAATCTTCTAATTTATTTTCTTCTGTGGCAGCTCATCAGTTGAGAATCACTGTGTTAGGCCATATATATCTGAAAGGTGTTGTCAGGGAGTTTCCTTTTCTAAGCAGATGTTCTAATTTTTGGTCACTCATTGTTACGTAGGTTTTCTCCTGCACTCTTTAGTGGACTTTTCATATTCCTTTTAGGCATGTGGGGGGATTGGCCGGATAAGCCTGCCAGAGGTCTGTTTGCACGAGAACAGAACTCACTGTAAGGAGGAGAGAACTAAGCAGCAAAAGCTTAGCTAAACGACATGCTGGGTGGGCCCGGAAGGGAAAGATCAATGCTACATACAGCACAAATGTTTATCACTCAGTTGTCCAATGACTCAGCAACTCTGGGCTCATATCTGAGTCCTAGGTTTGGGGTGCTCTAATAATAAATATAATAGTAACTAAAGATTGCTTGCTAAAATCTCCACGGGCTACAGAGAGCCCAAGGTACTAGCAGAATTGGTGTCAGCAGAGATTGGAAACAGCACCCTTGTCACTGACATCAATGTCTCTGAAGTGGTGTGAGTGTGTTGTGGGGCAGGGACAGCCAGCAGAGGCCGGGAGGACGTTGATGAGAATCAGCTCTCTCTGCTGGCATCAGCAGCAGCATCTTCCACGGTCAAGGGCAGAGCATCAAGGATCCAGATCAGCCCTGCACTTGGCAGCCTTGGCAGAGGCACTGGCAGGGCTGGCGGGAACTACCAGCACAGCTGCTCCTTTGTCACTGGCAGCAATAGCAGTCATCATCACCGCGATCCAAGTCAGAAGAGAGAAGTGTGGGGAAGGCAGGGGCAGGCACGTGCCAGCCAAAGCATGAGCTTGTGCCTTCCTGGCACTATTTCGGAAGAATTTCAAGGGCCTGGGCTTTCTTGAAGATAAAGTGTGGGTAAATCTTAAGAAATTCTATTGTCTTCCTGCATTCCCATTTTAGCCACAGAGAGATGGGGATAGGGGGACCACAGACGACACAGAGAAAAGGAGAGCCTGTGTTCCCTGAGTTACAAGCCTAATTTTAGGGGCAGGATTGACCAATAGGTGCTCCACAGGGAAGGGCCTGGTAGCTCTCATGGATTCGGGTGATGAGCAATTCCTCCCTTCTGCTGACTGCAGGAAGGACACTTTGAAGCAAGAGATAAGAAGTCTGGGAGATGCGGGATACACAGTAATTCCAAGCTTTGGTAGTGAAAAAGGAAAGATTTGGAGTTGGGAGTGGAAAAAAAGAGCCATGTCACCTAGGAGCACATTAACTTTAGGGTCGTAGAGATAGCAGAAGGGACAAGGGGCGGTGAGGTCTGATGAGGAAGGGCAGTGAATTAAAGGGAAAGCAGTCATGATTCAAGGGAAGTCGGGCAAAGGGCCAGAAAGTCCTGAGGAGTAAATAGAATGACACAGGTGAGGTACTAGGTAAAGGAGCGAACAACCTTTATCAGTTTAAATCAAGCAGAAAGAGCTCCTCAAGATAGCAATAAACGCTGGCTGCAATTGCCCAAATCAGAAATGATTGAGGCTTAGATGGGAATACAACAGGATAAGGGAGAAGGAAGGATTGAATTGGGGGAATAGAGAAAGCAGTGGCTTTGGGCTTTAATGAGACCCAGAGTAGGGAAAGTGGGGCAGAGTCATTGTTGGTGTTATTGAGAGCAGAGATCCCATCCCAGTGATCTCATGTTGGGGCTCAGCACAATCCCCGGCACTTAGTAGGCGCTTGATGAATATTGTTAAACTGGAAGCTTTGTATACTTAGAAAGGTTGTACGCTTGGAAATAGCATCACCAAATGGTGTTTGCATGTTACTCGTTTGTTCTTCCTCTTTTTTCTGAGTCAGTTTTTTAAAAACTTTATTTTTAGTTTCGAGGTATAGTTTTCTTATTATATCATGAACAGATAAATGTTTTGATTCTCCACACTTCTCTGGTTTTTTAAAAGTATAGGCTGAGGCAGTTCAGTTTCCTAGTTGAATAGATATTCCAGACTCTCTGGACTTCAGTACACAGACTGGGCCATTGACAGAGGCAAACTCCTTTTTGATATCTGGGTTAGAGCTGGGATTTGGTGGTACCTGTGAAAAGGGGCAGGAGAAATTAGCTTCATTAATCAACCAAATTCCTCATCACTGGCCCTTCTAATTATTATCCTGATTTCAAACTTCAATAGCCCAGTAACTGTAAATGGATGGTGGACCAAACGGGGTTAAACAGAATAAGAGACTTTTATAGATAGAATCACAGCAAATACCATTTTTCTGAGTGCACCATGTCCTACCTTGGGGCCTGAGTGGGCAAATGACTAATGAGAGGACTTAGAACACTGTCCACACCTGTAAGAATCATATTGGCTATTAGGCCACGATGAAGGAAGTACTGATATCATGGGACACCCCTGGAGTAGAACTTGAGTTCTAGTTCCAGCTATGCCAGGTGACCTTGAGAATGTCACCTAACTTCTCTAAGTACCAGTTTCCTCATCTGTCAGTGCAGTTGGAGTAGATGAATCCTGAGATCCTGTATAGTGCTAAGCAAGTGCTACATTTCTTGTTTCTCTCCAGAGTTGGAATAAGTCGTGCATTTTTACTTATTGATTACTTACTGCAGCATTCAGCTTTATTTTGAAATGTGAGTTGCCTCTAGAAAGTACTCTCAGCCAGAGATTAGGAGGCATCAGGAGAGGGCTAAAGATGGGGAGAGAGATCTCTGCTATGAGGAACCCCTTTGTGGTCAGTATTTTATGTGCCATGGAAAGGGTGGCTCCCCAGGGGAAAGTCGGGGAACTGTCATTAGGAGAAAGGTAAGTAGATAGACACTTCAGGCAGCAAAAGTAACATGTCTTTCTCTGAGATTTTTCAGTGAGGGTGCTTGAAGGGCCTGGGGTGAGGGTTTCAAAGAAAAGGACGATTAGAAGATTAAGGTAATGTGTTATAGGTCTATGTTGGGTGGGAAACACAGTGCGAAAAGGTAGAGTGATGTCAAGGTACCTGTGATGTTGAAGAATGTTTGCATTGGAATTAAGAGAGTAAAACCTGCATGGCATTGGAGGTAAAACTATAAAGGAGAGAGAATTCTGATAAAAAATGTGACTGTGGGAGTGTTTTGGCCTGGGCTTGTCTTGGAAATCAGTGCTTGAAACAAGGGCTGTGTTTAGATGGTTTATTTTGGGATGTGATCCTAGGGAATAGGAGGGAGAGACTAGGCAGGGGGAACAGGGAAGGTGGAAAATAGACGTGAGAGTATTTTAGTAAATTAATTATGACTGTGGTGCTTGATCCTGCTGGGATCTTCTAAGGAGAATGTACCACGTGTCTCAAAATAGTCCACCGAAAGGACAAAAGGGAGAAGAGTTTATTCAATAGCTATCCCTCCCCGTTTGTCAGGGGATGCTTCTTGGATTGTTAACTCCTCTCTGTTCCTGGGTCTTGCATAAATGGAGCCAATAGTATTTCTTCAGGTGTCCTTCAGTGAAGCCCACGGGACATATTGGAGGGGAGGCAGTGCCTGTGCCAAGTGGATCAAAGCCTACATGGAGCTGATTCCCATACCTGTGTCTAGAATCAGGGGTAAGGCCAAGAGCAGGTTAAGCCTGCGAACAAAAGGCAACTGGTAACAGTCCACACCTTACGCCATTCACCATTTAGATCTCTTATGCCTTTCATTAAACCCAATTCACTGGTGGCCAGCCACAGATAACATCATACAGGTGAGCTAGTGGAACAAGATACAGTCCCCACCACTGCAACAGGTCCCAAGGCTATATTATAGGGTCTTCTCCAATGTCGGTCTTCACCCTCAGCCAGTGGTTCAGCTGGTGGAGTTTGCTTGCCAGATGGGGCAATCCAGACCTTCATCCCCTAGGTGTCTGAGTCCTTAAGTTGCCTTGTGATTCTGGGGCTTTGGATGCTGTAATTGTCTATGTATCATTATTGCTGGGCATGGAACACTAAGCATGGGTTCACCATCATGAATTACCTGAGTTCTCTGCCTCCATTGTGCAGCAGAACCCTAGCTTCTCAAGGTAGTCAGATTGAATATCCTCACCAATACTCCTTTCTTTGCACATTGGTTCTCCAGTATGAGGACCCCAAAGAGAGCAGGTGTAGCGGCCACTTTCTGCTCCTGAGCTCAGTAGTGAAGGAATAATTACTAGAAACATATAGTGTTTAGAGAGATGGGGAGAGGCCAAAGTCTGAAGGAGAAAATGGCCTCCTCCCCAGCTAAGTTCCTTCCTGTATTTATTTCCAAGGACACATGCAAAAGGGTCAGGGTCGTTTGCTAATTTAACAACATCCATACAGGTCAGTTGTTTTCAGCTGACCTTTGCACACAGCAAACAAGCAGCTTCGGGCAGGTGTTTTCACCTGACCATTCACCCTGCTCACATTCTTTCCATCCATCCATCCTTTCTTCTAGGCCCATCTCCCAACAAGCAGGTGGGAGTTATAACTTGAGAACTTTAAATATCTCTTAGTGGCAATGTCCCTTCCTAGCCCTAACCTCACTCCAACAACCAGGGCATCTAATTCAGCAGAATCCAAGTGTGTGTGGATGGGAAGCAAAAATTCCATAAGTGGGTCCCTGGGAGTGATGGTTAGAAAGACCAATCTTAGCATTTCATAGTTCTCCAAAACACTAAGATGAAACCATCAGCATACGGTAACCTAATCATTGATAAAGCAGACAAAAATATACAATGGGGAAAAGAATCTCTCCTCAATAAATGGTGCTGGGAAAACTGGATAGCTACATGCAGAAAAATGAAACTGGATCCCTACCTCTCACCTCTCGCAAAAATCCACTCAAGATGGATAACAGACTTAAACCTAAGGCATGAAACCTTAAGAATCCTAGAAGAAGATGTTGGGAAAACCCTATCAGACATTTGCCTAGGAAAAGAATTCTTGAAGAAGACCCCCGAAGCAATTAACGGAGCAACAAAAATAAACAAATGGGATCGGATCAAATTAAAAAGCTTCTGCACAGCCAAGGAAACTATCATTAAAGCAAATAGATAACCTACAGAATGGGAGAATATATTTGCTCTCTACACTTCTGATAAAGGTCTAATAACAAAAATCTATCTAGAACCCAAAGAATTAACAAGAAAAAATCAAACAACCCCATCAAGAAATGGGCAACAGAAATGAACAGAAACTTCTCCAGAGAAGACAGAATAATGGTCTGCAAACATATAAAAAAAATGCTCAACATCTCTAATCATTAGAGAAATGCAAATCAAACCACAATGAGATACCACCTAATCCCAGTGAAAATGTCCTGTATCAAGAAATTCCAAAACAACAAATGCTGGCGAGGATGTTGAGAGACAAGAACACTCTTACACTGCTGGTGGGACTGCAAATTAATGCATCCTTTGTGGAAAAAAATTTGGAGATACCTCAAAGAGCTAAAAATAGAAATACCATTCAATCCAGCATTAGCACTATTAGGCATCTACCCGAAAGAGCATAAGACATTTTATTATAAAGACATCTGCACTGAATGTTTATGGCAGCACAATTCACTATTGCAAGGACATGGAAATAACCCAAGTGCCCGTCAATTCATGAGTGGGTAATTAAAATTTGGTATATGTTTACAATGGAATATTACTCAATCCTAAGAAACTACAGCAAGCTAGCACCGCTTATACTATCCTGGATTAAGCTTAAGCCCATTATCCAAAGTGTGGCGACGCAAGATCAGGAAAATGGGCTCCACATGTACTCACCATCAAATTGGTACTGACTGATTAAAATTATGGTGCTCAAATGGTGGTAGTGTTCACCAGGGATTTGGTGGTAGGAAGGGTAGGCCCACATCTTAGGGATGTGGTGAGCATTATGCAGGGGAAGGGCATATCTCTAACCTTTTCTAGTGAGAGGCAAAGATATAAAATGTAACCAAAAAGTCAAAAAACAACAACCACAACAACAATAAAAATCATTTGTCGGGTGTCGAGCAGGTGTGAAGGGGGAGGAAGGGATGGGTATATACTTACATAATGAGTGCGATACACACCACCTGGGGGATGGACACGCTTGAAGCTTTGACTCGAGGGGAGAGGGGAGGCAAGGGCAATATATGTAACCTTAACAACATTTGTATCCCCATAATATGATGAAATAACAAAAATAAATAAATTTTTTAAAAAAGAAAGAAAGGCCAATCTTATATTCATCCCTTGATTTCATTACATGTGCATTCTAGCAGCACCATACACCGACTAGTAGTTAAATGCGTACATTTCATCTTGGAGGGCAGCACCCAAACATTACAGGGAGCTATCCTAGAGCCAATGCCTTAGCTAAGCCTTTAACAGGCCATCTCATTTTTCTCAGCCAGCTGAATCCAAGTGATGAGGTTCATGACAAAGCCAGGGTATCCTGTGATCATGCACTCATTGTTATACCTTCTTTGCTAAAAATGTGGTCCCTTGGTCTGAAGCAAGATGTTGTGCAAGATCCCATGCTGGTAAATCAGGCATCCTGTAAGTCTTAGGCGTGGTGCTGGCAGAGGTACTGAGGGCAGGCAGTGTGAACTCATACCCAGAATCGGTATTATCAATTCCATAAGGACTGCCCCCTTCAGGGTAAAAGGGCTATGACATAATCAGTCTGCCCAGTGACTGGCTGGTTTTTTCAGGGGATGATGCCGTGTTGAGGGTTTAGTGTGGTGTCTCCTGCTGGAAGTTTGGGTGCTCAGCTGTGGCAGTCGCTAGACCAGCCTTGGTAAGAGGCAGACTATACTGTTGGGCATAGTGTCCATCCATCCATGGCTCACTCTGCAAGCACCGGAGTGGCTGCGGAGAGAGACTGGCTGACACCCACATGCTGTTCACCTGGCTGCTGAGCACCTCCTTTCTGGTGGGTGCCAATGTGAGGCAGCAGAGGTCTGCATCCTTTGTGCCCCCTCCTGTTGGCCCACCCACATGCCTCTCCCCAGAATTCCTTGTCTCCTATCTCTCAACCTTGCTTATTCCAGACTCTAATCACCCAAAGAAGTCATTTACTGCGCACATCCCAACCTCAGGCCACTTCTCCTGCCATACAAAGTAAATGACCAGCTTCACTGCTTGTAACTCTGCCCATTGACAGGGTTTACCTTTGATACTGCCCATGTGGGTGGCCGCCGAGTGCAACTAAGATGCAACATCAGTTCACTTTGGGCTAGCACCAACATAACAAGCTTACTCATGTACAAGTCAGCCCCAGTATTTGTTCTCTGTGGTCAGTTGGTCATAGGGAACCCCCTGTGAGGACATATGTCTGAAGTGAACAGAGGTAGGTGACATAGGAATATGAGTCTATTAGCCTATTAGCTTGAGACTCTTAACCCATGCTTCTTGGATGCCCAGGCACAATCCTGAGTTGACCATTTCCATTGTGTGATATATGACTACTGTCCTCACTAAACCTCTGACATGACATATCTGTTAATACCCACATCATGCTGAGCCCCTGTAGCTTGGCAGAATCTTCTAGTTCTCTGACACTGAAGGATGCCCTGGGTCCAGAACTCTAGGGTTCCTGTGATCCTTCTTCTAGTTGCGCTAGAGGCTCTGCCTAGCATTCTCATGCCACAAAATCTTTAGCATTGTCAGATCTGCTGGCTCACATGCCCAAATAATAAGTTTACAACTCCATGAATTTTCACAAGCAAACACAGCCATAAAATCAGCACTGTCAGCTGGCAATACATTTTAAGAAGATTTGTCAGGTAGCATCTTATATGAGGAAAATAGGCAACAATGTTCTCAGTAGCAGTGCTAGAGAAATTATAGAAACTCTCTTTATGTGGCTGTTTTTACATCAACTCTGGATAAATATCAAGAATATAGTATTGCATTCTGAAGCTATTTTATGGTGAGCACACAAATATAGCACAGTCCCTATCTTATGGAGCAATTGTCTAATGGGGAGACAGATATTAATCAAATTGTTATGAAAATGACTGTAAAGTGGCTTCTCCCTAAGGTTCCTAGCCTCCTGTCAGTTTGATCTTACCTTCTCAACCCAATCACTTAGGGTTTTGACCCCAGTCTTGTTTCCTATCTCTGGTTCCTTTTGCCTTGGCATCCAGTCTTGATCTTTGTGGTACATAGTATTTGGACTCCTGCATTCTTTTACAGGCTCTGGCTGCCTCCTCCTCTGGCTTCCAGAACCTTCTAAAGTCTTGGGAAGCAAGTGTGTGCTCCACCCTAGGTCCTGGGAGATACTGATCCCCACCTGAAGCCACTGGGCTCCTGGTGGTGGAGCAGAAGCAGCAGGGGCAGTGATTTCCAGTGGCTGTCCTGATGCAGGAGGGACCTCACTGTCAGGCTGTTCTAAGCTGTGCACAAGCTGAGTTCCTATCAGGGTGGTCCTGCCTCGTGGTTTGGGTAGCCCTTCTGGAAGCTTGGTCTCAAGGCTGTTATTAAAGCCTGCTCCCCAAATCTGTAAATTACTGAAGATTTTTAATTAATTCCTTTTGTTTGTTTAAAGAAAATTTTATTGTGGTAAGAACATTTAAGATGAGATGGATCCTCTTAAGAATTTTTTAAGTGAATAATACAGTATTTATGACTATAGGTACAATATTGTATGGCAGATCTCTAGAACTTATTCATCTTGCTTAACTGGAATTTTATGCCCATAGATTAGTAACTTTGCATTTCCCTCTCCCCTAGCCCTTGCAACCACCAATCCACTTTCAGGTTTTACAGTTAAGTCTTTAATCAATTTTGAGTTGAATTTTGTGTATAGTGTAAGATAAGGGTGTAATTTCATTCTTTTGCATGTGCATATCCAGTTTTCCCAAGATCATTAGTTGAAGAGACTGTGATTTCCCCATTGTGTATTCTTGGAATCCATGATGAAGATCAGTTGACTGTATATCAGTGGATTGTATTTCTGGGCTCTCAATTCTGTTTCATCGGTCTATAAGTCTTTACGTATCTACAATTCTGTTTCAATTAATGTAGTTTTATAACATATTTTGAAATTAGGAAGTGTCAGAATTGGAAGGCACCCTTATATATTAGATAGACTAACTGCTCCTCACCCAGTTAGTTTTCCTGATCAATCTTAGCTCCTCCCATTCCTTTTCCACAGAACAGAGGGATTTCTTTAAAACTTAGATTATATAACTTGTTTTAAATTCTGTTAAAAATCCTACAATAAAATCAAAGGACTCTAACACGGCTACAAAACCTCCTATGCTGTAGCCCCTGCTGACTTCTTTGACTTTGTTTCCCCCTACTTTCACTGCTCTCCTGCCATAGTGGCCATCCTTCCTGGCACCTGGACATACCCAACACAGACCTGCCTCAGAGTCTTTGACCTTGGTTTCTTTATAACTGCAGTGCTCTTCTCAAGTTCCTGGCATGGCTGGTATCTCATTCAGATACTAGCTCTTCAGAGTGGCCTTCTCTGACCATCCTTTGCCCCCTTACTCACTAGCCCATTGCTATTTTATTTTCTGTACTGTTCCTGCCATTTCTATAATAATTTATTTACCTACGCTTAGTCTCTGCAAGAGAACAGTAACTTTGCCCATCTTTGCCTTTTGTTCACTACTGTATTCCTCATTCCTGGATGAGGATCCGGCACGCAGTAAATGCTCAAATAATATTTGTAGAATATATGAATAAGTTGTTAGAGGACAAATCATGGAGGGCTTCAGATGTCATTTGGGCCTTGAAAGATGGTAAATTGCATGGGAGGAATGAGAAGCAGAAGCACTCAGGGGAAAGACACAACACACAGGACAACTGTCACTCATGCACAAAGGTGCCAGATCTAAACAGCACATTCACATTATGGGTACCATCATTTCTATATTATTATGACAATTTTCTAGAAGATGGGAGTAAAGTGTTTTGCTCTAACAAAATTAGTATATTCTGAGCAATCTTCTATCAGGTGGAACAGAAGTCTCTTTAGGGAGGGCCACTTGTTAAAAGGTACCATGGGCCAGCAGCGACACTGACATGAAAAGAGGTGCAGACATCTAAAATGAGCTTGTGTTAAAGGAAACCAGAGCCTGACAGAAGTTAAAGTGGTGAAAGCAATTTTTTTTCATTAACTATTGCAGCAGGGGAAGAGAGATCTCAGCACAGAACTGGGCTCCATTTCAAATATAAGGACAAATGGGGATTTGTAGCCAAGGAGCAGGGTGGGGTCAGTGAGTGGAAAATTACTAAAGGTAAACAACACAGGTAAGAGAGGGATCGGGCTAAACTGACTTGACAGTACACTTGCTGAAGGCAGGCCAGGATGGTCAGATATTAAGAGTGGAAGATGAGAAATTTAGTCACATATCAAAGCTGGAGGATTTTCACTAAATTGACCCAGCAAGATTCTTGCTAAAACTGGACTAAATGGGCCAGGGACGGAGCACAAGTTAGGGGCCTTGAGGGCTTAGAGGAGCCCAACGAGAGGTAGATGAAGGAAAGAGCGTTTGCCCCTTGGCATATTTGTAGGACAAGGGAGAGGCTGCTGGTATGGTGCAGCTGAATGATGAAAGTCTTGGAAGCCAGGCAAAAGAGTCTTGTGTGTTAGCCAGTTAGGAGCCATTGCAGATCTTGCTCCCAGTGGGCTCATGAGTTCTGCTGCCCTCCACAGGAGCTGGGAAGAAGCCCAGAATGTTGTAAATGAGAAAAAGGCCACTGGGAGATATAACCCTCGCCACAAACTTTTGCTGTCTTCCATGGTACTGTTGGGCAGGAGGGGATGGGAAATAGTGTGCAGTGCCAGATACATGGCAAGCAATAAAGAAATACTTTCAAAGTGAATGCATGAAGCAAAAATCTGCTCAAGCCATTGCATGGGACATTCCTAATGGGAGCTAACTGGGTGTAGGTTACCATATCAGCATACTCTTAGGAGCAGATCGGCAGACACAGAGAAGATGTGCTTGTCTCTGGAAGAGTGATGACCGCCACCATCTCCTTAGTAAACATATGCCCCGAAGACAGAGTTCAACGCACAGACCCCACAAGGCCTACCAGGAGTCTTTTACCTCTTTTTTATCCGGATGAACTCTCCTGAGGTGGGCATAGCTCATGGAGAGAAAGCGAGCCAAGAATTACTAGTGAAGATGCCTCTGGGTAGAGTCAACTCCCAGTCTTCATTTTTCTCTGTTCCTTGGCAGTTTTTATGAACACAGACCAAGTATTTTTATAACTGTTCTTCATTAAAATCATCAAGGGTTGAAAACAGGAGAGTAGGCTGGAACTGACATTACCACTGGAGGATCTTGCTTTGTTGCTTTGCTAGAAAGTCCAGCAACAGAGCCCGAGGACCAGGCTCACCCAGATTTGGTCAGGATTAAGGGTGCAGTTTCCTCTCTTGACTCCTTCTCACTCCCTTCCTTTCTTCTTTCCCTCCTTCCCCTTTTCTTTCCTTTCCTCCCTTTTTTCTATCTCTCTTCCCTTCTTCCTTCCACTTTTTTCTTCATTCACTTTAATTTCTAAATATGTTGCAGATATCACACCAATGCTGAAAAGAAAGAAATTAACAACAGATCACATCTTTGAAGAGTATATCTCCTAGCCTTTCCTTGCATTCTTTGGGAATTTGGATCAAACTCAGCTTTAGGAGTAAAATTTGGTTTAGGTTTCAAGGCTACCAGAGCTTAACTATTGCTGGGTTCCTGTTTGGATTCCTGAGAGGTGAGAAGTAAAGTGAATCAGGAAAACTTGAAATTGACATGCTGTTCTCCAAGTGTATCAGCTAAGTTGGGCAGACATATATGAGTCATGGAGACTCTGCCGTGGT
The DNA here is from genome assembly GCA_008086735.1 of Cheirogaleus medius. Classification (NCBI taxonomy): domain Eukaryota; kingdom Metazoa; phylum Chordata; class Mammalia; order Primates; family Cheirogaleidae; genus Cheirogaleus; species Cheirogaleus medius. The sequence goes on along the minus strand of VBSM01001265.1, from coordinate 67,283,974 downwards.
ACATGTTTTAGGAAAAATAGCTGGCTGTTCACGGAAGACCATGAGTATCTGTGAAAAGGAGGCACAGCTTGCATCATATGAAATGTTATCTGTGCTCCTTTTGCTTCATTCCAGAGGAAGAGTCATGTGACAAGTGTGTGTGTCTTCTTAGGTTTTCAAACACAAGTTGTCAGAGACTCTTTCCTAATTTTTGAAGCTATTTTTTATGTTATTATTGAGACGTGTTAGTAAAGACTGCTAAAGTCACTATGATCATTTCTTTGTAAAAAATAGAGAACAGAAAAGTAGTAGACAGTTAAATTTAGAAGTTGAGGGCAGCAGATCAAGGTTCTAGTAGTGAGGGTTAGCCAATAATAAGATGAATGACCTTGGGCAGTTAGTTAACGAATTTATCTGACTCTTGGCCTGCCTACCATCAAATGGGTTTCATAACACTACTTACCCCACCACATCACAAAGGTGTTATGAGGATTCATTGAAACAAGAATGTAAAAGTCCTTTGAACAATGAAAATTTCTGCTCAACTAGATCCAGGCCTGATAAACTAAGCGTCTCGGAATCACGATACATAAGATTCTAGGTCAGGTACCAATGGCTGTCATGTGTTAACCTGGTTTTCTTTGCATGTGCTGACTCTATGTCAACATTTCTTCCTCTCTGATCCCTTTCAACCAAGCTCAGCCCTTGAAATGAGAGTTCTTGATGTTTCTTTCCATAGCAATCTGTTCTGCACTGAACAAAGAAGCAGGAGTCCTGTGACTGTTAGCATTACTGTATCCATGCCCTTTTGCTTCTCAGAAGCCTAATTCAAATACTCTCTGGCCACACCTAAGCCCACCTTCCCATGGCTATTGGGTCCTCCCCCACTGTGATCCTCCTACCCCAAGTCATCCTTCCTGCCAGAGGGCACTCAGTCCTCCTTCAGAAGTGACCACCTCTTTTCAGTGGCTTTCTCTGAAGTGTCCAATGCTTAGGATTTGACAAAGTCTTTCTAGCCAATTCAGAAGGCCCATGAGAAAGCTAATCAGTCTCATATTTCAGTGATGTGACTTTGGACCAAAGCCCATTTTTTTCCCAGTTTAATCACTCATCTAGTCAGCAGTTTTAGTTCTGAATGACTTTCATCTGTTTCCAAAAATTAAACCCCCCACCACAAGTGTGAATTTCCCATCCTTTTAAGGATAGAGAAATTATGCCATAGATATTAAAGCCAATTTGCAAGGAGGAGCTTGAAAAGAGTTTTTGGATTATTTAACATAGGAATATATATTTAGCCTCTGGAGGTTTCCCTTTTAAAGGGAAGTCGTCATTTAGATTCAGACATTCTAATATGCTTGACTTTAAAAAAAAATCTATTTTATAATCAGGGCTGTGTCCATCCTACACCCCCTAGTCCATCTAGAGAGCCTGGATTTGTAATTTATCTGCTTCCAAAAGGTAGTTAAATGACTTACAATAAATACTTCTGTAATAGAGTTTCTAAAATAGGAAATTCAAAACCATGAAAAAATTGGGGGAATAAAATACTCATGAAACAGAATTCATGTTATTGAAAGTTGAATTGCTCAGGGGGGAAAGAGGGAAAACACAAGAGGCTAAAGCTTAGTTTTTCTATCACTAAAAAGGGAATATTCCAGGTCTTTAGGAGAAGCAGGACAAGGTAGCTGATGTTCCTTTGGCACCCACTCAGCAACTGCCAAGGACTTTCCCATATATCACCTTCCCTCCTCGCCCTCCACTAGCTGGGAGATATTAGGCAATTTACCTAATGTTTCAGTGCAGGTGATACCTTATCTGTGACCTTGCAGGGGTGGAGGTGGGGGGACAACAATCCCTGGCTCACAAGTTGGCTGTAAGAATTCAGTGAGGTGCTTATAAAGCCCTAGCAGAGTGCATTGCATCTCGTAAACATCCAGTAAACAGTGCCTGTAATTCCTATAACACCCTTCCAGGAAGGTGTTACTATCTCCATTTAAGAAATAAGATTCCCTCACTTGTCAGGGTGTCGCTAGTGTATGGAGAGCTAGGATTCCAATCCAGGTCTCTACTCACAAAACCCACGGCCTTTCTATGGTACCTGTCAACTCTGAAAGGAATTTGCCAAAGGTGGTGTTTTGTTATTTTTTTTAAAAGAATATTGGATGACATAATGACCAGGGTAGAAAGTAGACTTTCTGGGGCTAATTCTTAGACTCTCAATAAGACGCTTGAGATTAACATTGGACGGTACTTCAGGAAAATCATTTCTGTAAGGGGCCAGGCTATGAAGTCCAGCTTCCGGAGAGCTAACTTAATGTAGGTAGAGAATGGGCCCCTCCATCTCCTCCGGTGCACTAACGCTGGCTAGTCACATGAGGTGCTTTGTAACATTAGTGAGGATTTAATGGACCTGATCATGGCAGCAAATGAGGTGCCTTTCTGATAGCAACAACTTTCCTGGTCCTCAGTAACCTCTTCCCCAGGATCTGCTCCTGGGTAAGCTGGAAAGGAATGTTTTCTTCACTTCAAAGTAGCCCATCCACAGGCTGCGTCTTTGTTTTGGTTCTAGTTTTCACCTCCTTGGCAACAGGCTCCTGCTAGGCATTGTGCCCTCAGCCTTGCAGGATTCCAGGGTGTATTTCTGGCAGGCACCAGGAGAAGGATAGTAACCCCTGGCCTGTCTCCTTGACTAGTTTACTCTGACAACATTCTTTGTTGCAGCTGGCACATGGTCAGCCGCCATGAATCAAAGGATCTGCCCCATCCTGGCCCTGCCCCTGCCTGGCTCCTCCCACCATGACTCCACCCCTTTGTGGCCCCGCCCCATCCTGGCTCCACCCCCACCCATTCACCAGGCTTTAGGTTCTGGGGCTGGTAGAATGGAGACAAGAATGAACCAAGATGCCAATCTAACTTCTGCTCACTTCTAACTTTCACCAGCTTCTGCTTTATGCTGTTGCTGATCAGAACGTCTCTTGGTCGGATAGCCGAGGTTGCTCTCAGCAAGGTGTCTATTTGCCTACTGAATTGTGATGACTGATTAAAATAAAAATAATTGAGCATGTATATTCAAGCCAGTATAGATTACATAGGCTGTTTTGTTTGATTCTCACAATAAAACGTAGTGCATAAACCAGAGCTCAAAGAGAAGAAATCACTTGCCAAAGGTCATACAGCTTGTAAATGGGGAGGTAGATCAGACTCCAAAGCCTATGCCCTCTTTTATTGTACTATACTGCCTTTATCTTATTATGACTACATCTCTTGGGATGGAAACAGCACTTAGAACACTTCTTAGTACACACTATCTTTGTCTTCCTGGCCCTTAGATTTAGAGAAGACTATTTCCCAAGAACCAGTCATAAAGAGTCAGCTCCCAGTCCCTGGCTACCTTAGCATGGCAATCAGTACTATCCACTGTCTGTACATGAGCACGAATCTCCTCCTTCTTCAATAATAATGAATGGTGAAAAGGGCTCCGACGCTTGATAGAAGTAGTCTCCGTCTCATTTGCCAGACTTGTCAATTCGATTGGCTATTTTCAGCGTGGATGCACAGGGACTTTTGACTCGCTGTGTGTTGAATTGTGAAGCTGGAATCTTTTTTTTTTTTTAATCAAGGCAATTGTGGAGAGTTGAATTTTGGACTTAAGGGGATGAAAAGATAAAATGCAATTTCCGGCTTGAAATTATTTTTTAAAGTCCTCCACAGGATGGATATTCACTCTTGGCAGGTTTTGTCTTATCAAACATGCAGGGTTGGCAGCTCTACTCAGAGCCTGCCCTAAGGCAACTCTGTGGAGAAGCTGCCTTCCCACTTTTATTTCTTATTTCCTCGTTTACTCCCAGCTTTCTCCCCTCTTCTCCTCCAGGGACCCTGGACTCTCAGCCTGGCAGCGCAGCGTGGGCAAAGAGCAATGGCTCTGGAGTGGCAGGACCTGGTTTGGGGTCCCAGCCCTGCCAATCACTAACCGTGTGACTTCAGAGAGGTCTCTTGTCCCACTAGACTTTCATTTCCTCATTGTAAGAGGGGCATGATTAGCACACAACTTCTAGCAATGTCCAGAGACTCAAAAGACATAATGGATATGAAGGTGCTTTGCTCAGTGTAAAAATTTTACAAATGTTGGTTACATTTTTAAACTTCTGATTATCTCAAGCTACTCGCCCACCTGTCTACCCAGGCTTGCTCTGCTTTTACATAAAACTCATGATTTTTTTCCTCTTCATCTTCAGCAAAGTTTACAATTCCTCAGGTTACTTGATCCAGAGTGAGACTAGAGGAAGAAGACGACATTTAGCCAACCCCCTGCGAACCTCTCCACGCATGGCCGAGGACAGAGTCAGCATCCTGGAGAAAGTACCCAGGGCCACTGAATGGCCCATTCCAGGGAGCAGCACAGGTGCACGGCCACCTTGTGACAGTGGATCCTTCCTTACAGTTGCAGCCAGCACCATGCTCAGCAGGTACAGGGGGGATATTGGCTTTTATCTTGTGTCTGAGAGGCGCGGACCTTCCATCTGTGACTGTCTGTATTTTGTTTATGGATCACCCACAGCAGAAGGCCAGCCAGGCGCCCAATTCCTGAAAAGCTCCTCTTGTGCATACCTTCACCTTTAAGGCCAAGGACACTCATGAGTACTCCATCCCCAAACAGAGAGCTTTATTAGCAGGTGGGGCAAAGATAGCGAGGAAGAGAAGGCCTCAGTGCCAATATTTGGGTGAGAAACCCTCTGAAGAGATTCACATTTAACACAAATGTATTAAGTACTCTAGGAAGTATGATAAAGAAGAGAGCTATTCAACTTGATGGAATGTAGGACCTTCCTAATATATCTGACATTATCACCCTTTTGTTTAATATCTCATTTTTACAGATACAGAAACTCAGGCACAGAGAGGTTAAACAACTTGCCCAAAGTCACACAGTCACCAAAGTGGAAAAACTGGGAATTGAACCCAGGCAATTTGGCTCCAGTCTTGCCATTAACCAACACTATTAGCAAAAATCCTTATGTATGAAAGAAAATAACTAACAATACCATCTTACACTGTTTTGTGAGGTTCAAATGAAATCACGTAGGTGTCTCAATCCTTCACTTACTTGGAATTACCTATCAAATGGAGAATACTAGTAACACCCAGTTTATAGGTGTTGTGTGGATTAAATGATATGTTGTATATGAGAGTGTTCTGCAAACTTAAATTCTTATTGTTTAGGCAGAAAGGAGGATCTCTTGGCCTGTCAATCAATGATAGATTTAAACATAAACAGGCCTGGTGTGGTGGCTCATGCCTGTAATCCCAGCACTTTGGGAGGCCAACGTAGGAAGATTGTTTGAGACCAGGAGTTCAGAACCAGCCTGGGCAGCACAGCAAGACCCCATATCTACAAAATAATAAATAAATAAAAATTAAAAATAGCTGGCATGGTGGTGTGCACCTGCAGTCCCAGCTACTCAGGAAGCTGGGGTGGGAGGATCCCTTGAGCACAGGAGTTACAAGCTACAGTGAGCTATGATTGGGGTCACTGCACTCCAGCCTGGGTGATAGTAAGACCTTGTCTCAAAGAAAATATTTTGGCTCTGAAGTCCTTTGGTGAGGTAAGTAGCAGTAGCCTCAATTCCTGTATGTTAGGGGCAGGGTGTCTTTATCTGAGAGCTCTCATGCAGGCAGAATCTCATTCTAAAAATTTTCCTGGAGAGTATAGAGGAAATTGAGAGTGTTCTGCAAACGTAAACTCATATTATTTAGGCGGAAAGGGGGATCTCTTGGCCTGTCAATCAATGGTAGATTTAAACAAAAATAGGCCTGGTGCAGTGGCTCATGCCTCTAATCCCAGCACCTTGGGAGTCCAAGGCATGAAGACTGTTTGAGACCAGAAGTTCAGGACCAGCCTGGACAACATAGCAAGACCCCATCTCTAACAAACAATAAAAATAAAAAATAGTCGGTGTGGTGGTATGCACCTGTAGTCCCAGCTACTCAGGAGGCTGAGGTGGAACTGAAAAAAAAAGAGGTTTTTATTCTTTCTTTTTTTGTGTGGAACATATTGTGCTTAGAAAGACATTCTTGGAGAAGGATCATGGGTTATGTTAGTGTAATGAAGAATGGGCATCTCTCTCCCCTTCTTTCAGCTTCTGATGAAAAGCATTGGGGATGAGAGAGAATAGCTCACTCCAATCCCACATGGTGAGCTAAGGAGCCTTTATTCTACTTTGTACCCTACTTCTTGCTTTGGGCAGCTGATCTGTAAGTGTCACCTGTGTGACACTTCCTGAATCATTTTTATTTTATTTTTTCCCAGTATACTGTAGGGGTACAAATGTTAAGGTTATGTATATTGCCCTTGCCCCCCTTCCCCCTGGAGTCAGAGCTTCAAGCGCGTCCATCCCCCAGTGGGTGCGCATCACATTCATTATGTATGTATATACCCATTCCCTCCCTGCCCCACCTGCCCGACACCCAATAAATGTTATTCCTATATGTCCACTTAGGTGTT
>VBSM01001265.1:67234964-67277393 GCA_008086735.1 Cheirogaleus medius | reverse complement strand
CCATTATTCTGTCTTCTTTTGGAAAGTTTCTGTTCATGTCCTTTGCTCACTTTTAAATTATTCGTTTCTTGTCTGCCTCCCCTACAGGCCTTAGAATGGCTTGTGGAGAGAGAATGTGTTCCCTTCACAAATGTGTTTGTGTCTACTTCTAGACTCTTTGCTTCATTCCACTGATCAACGAGCCTATCTACACTTGTGGCAGTGTCAGATTTTATGAATTCCGGTAATTTAGGACCATTACTCCAAATTTATTTTGCTTTTTATGAATTTTCTGGCTGTATTCCCATGTTAAGTTTTTCCCTTATGAGTGTTGAAATCAGCTTATAGGTTCCAAAAAACTTCTTACTATTTTGATTGTAATTAAATTGCCATTCTACATTAATTTAGGAAGCTTTATTATCCTTAAAACAGTGAGCACACCTTTAGGAAATATGATTGTTTATTTTAGAGCTTCTATTGGTTTTCAGCACAGATTTCTTCTGATAGGTTTTCTTCATATGTCTTACACATTTGTTTTTACTTTTATTTCTAGATATTTTGCCTTTTTAATAGAAATTAAGAATGAAATCTTTGTCTCCATATTTTTCTGCTCATTTTATATGTTGATTCTTTTATATAATTTTTTGAGCCACTACATGGTTATACCTAGTTTATAAAGAAAGACACGTGAGTATTTTATTCCCCTATTTCTGGAATATTTGAAAAATTCTATCTGCTGTTTTTATACTTGAGAGAAAATGTGGGTCACTCATTATTTTCTAACACTGAATATCGAGGAACCATCATTTTTCCCAATAGGTGACTTTTTAGGGGTGCAGGGGATGAGAGATGCTGAATTTCATTGAATTCTTTTCTTTATTCTTGAAGTCTGAAAATTTCATTGGGATATATCTTAGAGCTGGTTGTTTTGTATCACTTTTTTCTGAGATATACCATTTAAATCTGTATAGATTCTAGATTTCTTTATTAATTTAAGTGAGATTTTATTCTCAGATGTTTTTGAATATATATATATATATATATTTTCCTAATTGTTCTGTTCTCATTTTTTCCTAACACAAATTCAAAATTTGATCTCTTTATTTAGTCTGTCTTCTACTGGCATATCCGTAATTTACTCTCTAGTGTTTTTATCTCATGACTCGTTAATATTTTTTGATTTGTATGTTGTATTTCCAGTCTGTCCTTCATGTCTTCATGTTTTTTGATTGGTGTCTATTCTGATATTTTGAGCATAAATTTCATTTATTTGATGGCTTTCTTCCTTTCTTCAACATCTGTCCTGAACTTTTCCTGCTCACTATAAGCCAATTCTCTGGTCTCATTGTCTCTTTCTTATTATTTTTTACCTCTTTCTTGAGTGCTTACTTCAAAAGTTTACATTTTCTTTTTCTATTTGGCGGATGCCCATTGAAAAATATTTGAAATTTGCATGTTTGGTGAGGTAGTCACTTTTGGAAATTTGTTCTTTGTATTTCATCAGTTTCTTTTCTACTTGTCTGTTGCTATCTAAGTATAGATTGAGCCCATGCTGGTTTGTTTCTAGTAATTAGTCATCCTTCAGTGGGTGCCAATCCATTCAGGAGGTCTGTTTACTAGAGAACCGTGTCGGGAGGGGTGGGAGGCAGTGGGGCAAGCTGGTTGGTGGCTTCAGTGCAGGTGTGTTGTCTCACGATGCCTTACCACTCAATATGCTGCCTTCCCTACCTGGGAATACATCTCTGCAGCTTTGGGGGCTGTCCCTTTGGGGTAAGAACAAGTTAAGAATGATGTACAGTGGAGTGCTCTATGTAACAGGTACTCATTGCAGAGATTTATCTTGCTTGAGTTGACTTTGATCAATAGCTGCTAACTTGTCATTTGCTTTCTCTCCTCTTTCTGAAATACTTCCAATCAGCATCTTTCAGAGGTGACTCACCTGTGCAGTGCATCCTTCTCTGCTCCTTGTGCCATCCCAGGATGTGGAACGGATTCAGAGATGTTCTGGGTCCCTCTTATACCCTACAGTTTGAAAGTTTGTGTCAATGATCATTGGATGGGTCTTTGTGCCAACTATTGCTTGAGAACACTGTATCCTACACTTTATCTGTAAAGGTATGTCTTTTTTCATGGTAGTCTTTATTCTTCCTAATAGTGTTTGTCTGGGGACTTGTAGATGACTTTTTTCCTCGAGTTTTATTGAAGATAGTATTTTCTTCTCTACATTTTCTTTGTATTTTTAAATTAGTTTGGGGGTAGGGAAGGGAGCAAAATGTCCTTTAATATCTTAAGACTGAAGTCCCTTCAAATCCAGCTCCAATTTTTAAAGTATAGAAGAAAAAAAAATCAACCTTTGCATTTTTGATTCTCTTATTGTTAGAAGATTATTCACATTTGATGGGGTCCTCAAAACAGCAGTCTTTTGCACAGGCCCAATACTCCCATGTAACACCTGTCCCTTTTTATTTGGCAGCTTAGCCTCAGAGTAGAGGATAAGTGTTATTTCTGCTTGCCCGGATTCCCTTCCTTCTTACCCTGGTAGTAGTTTTCTGATTTTTTTTGAGGATAATATTCCTTTCTCATGTTATATGTTTCTAATGTGATGTCAGTCACAGAGACAACCAGGAACACGGGCATATGACCCAAGACAAGCAACGCCCTGGAAATTAGGATCCAGATGCCATCACACAGCAGAAAGGGGGCCAGTTGGCAACCTGTGTGGGGACTGCCAGTAAGTCACTGCTACTCAGATCCCCAGCGGCCTTGCTTCCTGCCCTACCCAAGGCCAGGTCTTTGACCATTTATTTGATTCTGGGAGCAATTTGTGTCCTTCCAATGAATTCTCTTGTTTTGTTTATTTATATACACAAGAGCAGGTTTCTGTTATTTGCTCTCAAGTATCCTAATTAACACATTCATGGGGGTTCTGGAATCCGCCCAAGGCATGCTGCCAGGAAGTGGCAGAGCTGGGGTTTGAACCCAGATTTTTTTGACTCTGTTTTGTGAACTTTCTTCTATGCAAATGAAATATACAATAATTGTGTCTTATCTTAGGACTGGAATGGGAATATACTGAACGTTATTTCAGAATGATTAAACTGAGAGGACTGAGGACCAAGAATCTGGGCCTCCCCTAGGGTGGAGCATGCAGGAAGGGGTAGTCAAAACTGCAGACACTCAGAGAAGACTCAATGAAAGTACAGTATCTGTGAAATGAGACAGAATTAGGATGGAGTTTAAGCAAGAGCAGCATTTGGGGTCGAAATATGGCATGTGTGTGTATGTATGTACGTGTGTGCATGCATGTGTGTGTTTGTGTGCACGGGGTGAGTTAGAGGGGAAAGGGGAAGAGGAAGTCAGGTGTCATCAGAGCAGAGTCCCTGCTCCGGTAGCCTGTGGGCTGAAGGTGGGGCTCCCTTTTCCATCTGTTCACTGACTAGGAGCATGAATACAACACAGGCTTGGGCGTTAGACACACATCTGGGTTTCAGTTCCAGCTTCAGAAATTATTCATTATATGACTTTGGACAAGCTCCTTAACTTCAGCATCTTGATTTTCTCAACCATAAATTGGGGGTAATTGTGTCTGCTTCATAGTGTTGTTGTGGGGCCAGAGATGAAACATGAAGACTGTTTAAGTGCCCTGTCTGACAGATTGTGGAGCCCAATAAAAGGTAGTTGTTTTTGTTATTAATCATGCAATTAAATAATGATGATGAATCTCCCAGTATCCAGCCTCTCCCTATTCTAGGCCATTCCTGTAATCTGCCAGTGGCTGCCACACAATCTGTCCCCACATTCTGAGAGGTCCCTCCCTCCCTTTGGAGCCTCACCACCCACCACCCACCCTTTTTCCTTAGCCACATGAAACTTCCTTTGGTTTCCAGTCTGTAAAGTCACCTGGCTGTTCTGTATGATGTCCCCTCTGCCTAAGTGCCCTTTGCTTTTCCTCGGTGACCCACCTCTGCTCCCCAATCTGTAGTGTTAGACACACATCTGGGTTTGAATTCTGGCTTCAGAAATTGTCATTCCCTACCCACTACACACACACACACACACACACACACACTCACCTGTCACCTCTGGCCCAAGGTCTTTCCCGTCCTCTCAGGCAGAGTTGGAGGTGCTCTCCTGTACCTGTGGCACTTTGCACAAGTCTTTGCTGCAGTAATGCTTTGAAGGCTTGAGAAGCAATCCTAATGTCTTTATTATTTGTTCATTTAGAGGAACTATCACTCATTGGGAACTGCCAGTGTGGCCAGACCTCTGCTTAGGTACTTTCACACATGTCTTATTTATCCCCACAATAATTCTATTGGCTGGGCACCCTTCTGTCTATTTTTCTCCTAGACACACAGAGGCTCAGTGGGATTATGTAACTTGTTCAAGGTTATCCAGTCAATTAGTGGTGAGTCCATATTCTGATTCCAAAGCCCATGCGTTAGCCAGCGTCTGAGAAGAATGAACTAAGCAATGTTACCCGAGAGAGATGTTCAAATTCTAGGCAGGAGAGAAAAATCAACATTAATCAGCCTGCCCTGGTTCAGGTACATATATGATTTTCATTATGCTTTTTGAAAATCTACCCCAGACAAATGCAATCATGCCATTGGTTTGCAACTATTGGAGGGAGAATTGAGAACACACTTACTCATGCCTGGGCCTGTCTGGGTACATTTCTTTCTCAGGAAGGGTCAAAGCCAAGTGCATCTAATGTCCCAGCCACTCTGGCACTGTCCTGTGTGGTCTCATCTCTACCTTTGCTGAAGATAATACAGATGGTCCACGTCTGTAAGGAGTCATTTTCACCATGCTTTTCTACCTGTGCGTCATTGAAACACCCATTGAGATGAATGGGGCCATTGTGCCTTCATTTCTCTGCTCACTCTGTGATATTTAGTGAGCATCTACTATGTGCTGAGCATCACAGGCTGCCCAGAGCTGCCAAAGGGGCATAGGAATGTAGCCTAGCACTCCTGGTACCTTTAGACTGTAAGCACATAAACAGATGCTCAAGTCAAAGTCTCTCTTCTCTGAGGCTGACTTATTTGGGTGTCCTGTGCTATTTTCTTCTTCACCTAGGGACACTGATGACATTATTACCTAGATGACTGTAACATTTGCCAAATTATCTTCATCTCCCAGAACCTTTCCCTGTGGAGTCATCTCATTTGTATTCAGGACAACGTATAATGACCTCATACAAAGAAAATCAGGGCTTCTTCTTTTTTTTTTTTTTAATAGCTGAATGGACCTACCAGCCACCCTGCTTTATAGCCTAAGACTGAATCGTTCTTTCCCACTATAATAGAAATAAACAATTACTATTAATACGTATAGTCAGAGTCAGAGGAAAATGGGATTTCGTGAAAACCCCTGTCATTCTGATGTGCGTGCTCATGGGCTTAGATCTGCAAAGATGAACCTGGAATTTGTGAGTAGGAGCTGGAGAGAAATGAATTGCTCTGTGTAGGACAGTGAGGAAAATTTTGAGTTCCTAAGCAACCAAAAGGAGGTGGGAAGAGAAAGAGATAGTAGAAGAAGAGGAAAGAGAGATAGAGAGCAGTAGCTTAAAGAGAAGGCGGGGTTGTTCAATGGGGTTAAATAGGCCCATAAAATATCCCCAGAAGTGAGTGGCCAAAAGCTCTTAAAAATAGAGATGTCTACCATTCAATATGAAGTCGTTTGCTCTGTTGTGGTGCAAACCACCCCATCCGACTTCCCCCAAATGTGAGTGAACTTTGCTATACACGAAAGTGCCTTGGGTGACTGGTTTCTGAGCAAAAATAGAGAAAAGAAAAAGTTCTAGTCCCTGGGTCATTGTGTTATGTTTCAGGATCCCCGTGTGCATGACAGTGAGACAGTCTAGAAATGGAGTCAGTTCAGGGGGGTGCATTTTAGAATTGGATTTGCCATCCTATGTCATTTAGAACTAAGGTGACAACTGGACTGTCAGTTGAAGACAGTAGGTGAGCCACGTGGGTATTTGAGGGAAGAAAGTCCAAGCAAAGAGAAGAGCAGGTGCTAAGGTCCTGGATGGGGCTGGAGGGTGGGGGGTGGAGTTCAGAGGGCAAAAGTGCTCAAAGGGAGTACAAGCCACTGAGAGGAAAAGAAGGGGTCCCGGTTTCCAGAGCAGCAGCCCGGAGGGGAAGGGGCAGCCTCGTGCCTGGCCCATGGCTCAGGCAGCAGGAAGGGCTGCATGCTGGATGGTGGTCGCTCCCAGTCAGGGATGGCACTTCTCTGTCTGTCAGTAAGCAAATCCTGAAGGTCTGAAAATCAATTTATTCTTCCCAAAAATGCTGTTGAAGTTTCCCCAGTGCACTGTAATCACTTAACTGTATGCAGTGTTGTTACTCTGTGACTCATTAACCGTGGGAACCGCCTCTTTAGCAGGGCCACTGAACAACTGTGGACAAAAGGTGTGCTCACGAGCTCACTCTGGGGGATTGTCCTTATTCTACTGCATCATGTGGCACGGAGAAAGGATCTATTTTAATATTCACACCACAACACCCCCCATTTCAAAATCAGCAACCCACCACTGCTTAAGGTACTTGCTTGGACATCAAATTGTACAGATCGCAATATTGGCTGTCACTGCATTCCTGTGAGGGGAGATACCCAACTATGACTTAGGACCTCTAGGGAGCTGTTCAGAATCCCCATCCCTCATGACCCTCAGTGCCCGGGGCTGGCTGCAGGACGGGCAGAGTGTGCAGATCAGGGCCTCTGACATACTGCTGGTGGGGGTGGGATCTCTGGGTCATCATTAAAAAAACTTTGATTCTTGCTCTATTCAAAGTCAAAGTATATCCACACAATTTCAACCTATCCCTTCCCGACCTGTATCTGAAATTGCCCCCAGCAGAGCCTGCTAGAAGGAGATGGTTCTCTGTCCTAGTGGCCAACAGCGATTCCACCCATGTCACAAACTAAACAGCAAACATCTCTCTGGGTGAAATGTCTCAGTCTTTGTCCAGGGGTGTAAGGGGTTCCCCAGCATTCTTTCCCCACTCTCCTATCCACCCCGGGATAAAGGAATAGTGGAGACTTCCCTCCCCTCCCCCACTACACCCCTCCCCCATCTCCACCTGGACATGCTCTAGATCCTTCTCCTCTCCGTAACTGGTCCTCCAGCAAGAAAGGAAGAAATGAAAGAGTGAAACAACTCAGTTCCTTTGCTTCTCTCTCTCTCTAGCCATTGTTTCTGGCTCTTCCTCTTCCATGTATCCCTTAAGTATCGGTGCCCTGAGGTCCACCCTTGGTCCTCCTCCTCTCTTTTCACCCTGCTTGTCCTCACTGGTGGTCTCACCTGTACCCATTATCCTGTACAGGTGGTCTCACCTGTATCCTGTATCCATTATCAAAGAAGAGGTAATAAGCTGAGGCTTTCAAATATGTCCTCCACTTTAGTCTCTGAAGGGCATCTCAAACTAGACGTGACCAATATGGAACCCTCGATTTCCCCCACCCCACGCCCGCCCTCTTCCTGGTCTCGGTGAGTCTGCCCTGTTGAGCAGGCCAGGCACCTGCGTCCCCACGTTCTATCAGCTGACCACCGAGTCCTGTCCGCTCCATCCGCACCGTTCAGTGCGGGGTTCTCCTCCCATCTCCCCATCGTGTGCCTCACTCTGATTATTATTGTAGCAGTCTTCTCACTGGTCTCCCTGCCTCCCAGCTGGCCCCTCCAATACCCTCAATCCTGTAGGCAGATCTGCTTCTATCAGTTCTCCATTTGAAACCCCCCATGGTCTGCTTTCCCTCAGAACACAATCCTAACTCCTTAATCACATACAGGCCTTTTGACGTTCTGGACGAACTCTCCTGACTCACTTTCTGTGGCCCGTTTCCCCATATGCCAGCCGAGCTCCTGCCCTGCAAACACGGAAGCCTGGCCCATGTCAGCCTGGTCACACCTCGGTGCCTTTGTTCAGGCTGCTCCTGCTGCCTGGAATGCCTGGCCTGCTCCTCTGTTGGCAAATTCCTGTTCACCTTTCAAGACCTGAGTCCTCCTCCTCTGGGAATCTTCTCTGGTTTCCCCACTCCACCTTGGCCTACTCAGGCACTCCTTAGAGCCATTCCCACCACAGGTCTTTTCTCTCTCTTTCTGGCCCTCTGAGGACCCACAATTGCAGGAGTTCTTCCCTGAATTGTCTAACACAACCAACTCAGTCTGTACATATTGAGAATAAAACCAGACCTGAAGTGACTTGGATGAGGTCACACAGCTAGGAGTGGCAGAGCAGGGACCTGAACTGGGTCCCCTGACTCCTGACGCAGTAGTGTTCATGTTTGGGGTCTGCAATTCTATTGTGACTGTGGAGACCAGAGACAGGACATTGTCCAGTCAGGCCACACTGGCTGTTTCCCTCAGATGCATCACAGGAGAAATTAAGAAGGCAGAAATCAGTCTAAGGCTGGTTCCAGAGCGTTCCTTCCCAGTATCCGAAACCTGAAGAGACCCCTCAGGCTGGGTTAAATCCTCTTATGTGCTTCTGTCACAGCTGAGTTTTTCTTCTGTAACAACCCTCAGACATACATAATTATTTGCCTAGTATCTGTTTACTACAGTAGGTGAAAAACTGCACTAGGTGGGGAGGCCACATGGATCTCATTGTGTGGATACTTGTAGAGTCCTAAACGCGGTTTGTGCATGTATATTTGGTGCACAAATGGATGGACAGTCTCCAAAAATATCTATAATCTTTCCTCTCTTGCTCTGTGCTTATTAATTTGTGTATTTCTCCATTTTCAGTCCTTATTTGCATATGGTCACTGGGGCCAGGAGAAAGAGAAAAGAGGATGGATGATGGTCCTATTTTAACTGGAGAGAGAACTTTCCTTTGTGTATTTAGCTTTTAATATGTAAATCATGCATACTTGCAGAAAAATTATAAAATATAAATAATTAAAAGATGAAAATCACTTGTAATTTCACAACTATTACTATTTGTTTACTACATTCTCTCAAACTTTTTTCTTATACATTTGTAAAATATAAATCATTCTCTACATGTTGTATAATATAACCTGACTTTTTCACTTAACAATGTATCGTGAACATATTTCAACATCAAATAATATAATCTCCGGCATATTTTTAATGACCGTATTGAATGCCATTACACAGAATAAATAATTTGTTTAACCAATTCCTTATTGGTGGACATTTACATTTTTCTAATTTTTTTTTTAACCATACCATGGACCATGTTGTAACAAATTGCCTTGTAACTAAATCTGTGCACATCCATGATGATTTCTTTAGGGTAAATTCCTAGAAGGGAAACAACTAAATCAAAGGACATGCTTATTTCAAACCTTTTTAATACACATTGTCAAATTGCCCCCAGAGGTTTCAGGAATGTATATTTCCTCCAGCAGGGTATGATGAGGGTCTCGTAGAGAAACTTATAATCGTCTAGAGTCCTTGCCCTTGATCATCTACGTGCCTGTGGGATTGGCTTGGCCAGTCCATCCTTTCACTGTTGTCAACCCAACAGAACCAAACA
This sequence comes from Cheirogaleus medius, assembly GCA_008086735.1. Taxonomy (NCBI): domain Eukaryota; kingdom Metazoa; phylum Chordata; class Mammalia; order Primates; family Cheirogaleidae; genus Cheirogaleus; species Cheirogaleus medius. Next base: position 67,267,902 of record VBSM01001265.1, on the reverse strand, counting down.
GCGACAGTGCTCAGTTCCTAGCCCCCTCTCCTTGCCTTTCTCTTTCTCTCTTCCCTCAGAGTCCAATTATTATCAAATGGTTGTATACATATTTGGGGATCAATTTAATGATCAATCTCAATGTGTTGGTATCTTTTCAACCCAGAGGCCTAACCTTCCCCTCACTGGTAGGAAGCTCCATGATTTTATTAACAAACGATATAAATTCTCATCTTTCAGTGTATCGAAGTTTAACATCCAATTTAGGAAAATGAAATCCTCCCCGCTCTTCATAGGAATGGGAAGAAAATCTTTTCTTAAGCGCAAGGGGTGGGCACTGGTGTGATCTACACTTTTCCCTGAAGGTTCACCATTGAAGGAAGCTGCAGAGTCTTTGCAAGTAAATATTTCCTCTCAAAATGTAGCAAAATTCTTTTGCTCAATATATAATTTAGCACTTGCTTTGCTAAATTCTTTGCCTATAGCATATCAATTAATCCTCACAACAAGTGTCAGAAGTAGGTATTATTTTCTCGTGTTACATATGAAGAGATTGAGGTTTAGAGTGATTCATTTATTTATTCATTCATTCAACAAATATCAGCTGAATGTCTACCGTTGCACTGAGAAACATGGAAGTTGTTGGTGGTCTTAATAAGAGTACTTTCACTGGGGCAGAAACCTGATGGAAGTGTGTTCAAGAAAGAACAGGGAGAAATTATATAGCGACCGTGATTATTGTATCAAGTGCTCTTTCAAAGAGTTTTGCTATAAAGGGGAAGGGAGAAATGGGGGCTGTAGCTATAGAGGAAAGTGGGGGATCAAAAGAAAGTTAGTAAAATGGAATGAGAGTGTGCTAGGTTGGGGAGAAGGAAAACTTGATGATGTGGGAGAGAAAGAAGTGGCCAGGTTTGCTTAGATGAGGGCAGAGAGGGTTTATCCACATGGGCAGAAACAAGATTCAGGGAGATGGGTAGACTTGGAAGTGAAGTTTGTGGAACTTTTGTCTTCTGAGTCCCTTACTTTTCTCAGGAAAGTAGGAAGTAAGGCGGGTAACCGAGAGGGAGGATGGGGTGTAAGGTAGTGAGAGAGCAGAGGAAGCCTGAGATCATCGGCTGGGAGACTGAGACAGAGAATGGGTTAGGGAGGCACCGGTGGTAGCCACCAGCAGTCAGGGCCCAGCTGAAGATGATAGGGGGACCAGTAAGGGGACCAGTCAGTAAGATGATGTGTTTTCCTCCAACCAGACCCACCTGCACAGGTTCAGGTGAGGCTCACGCAAAGAGGTGGCTGTAACTAGGTTTGTTGTTTAGTCAAGCAAGGTTGTTAAAGGAAAGGGGCAAGGAAGCTAAAAATATATGCAAGGGAGTAACTGAATGATCACGGAATTTTTAAATGGATAATGACTAAAAAGAGGCGGTAAGAAAAGAAAGTGGTAAGGCATGGAGACACACTTGTATATTGATGGACCCGCGGTCCCAAGGGGAGTCAGTGGTGGTGTTGAAGTACTCACAGAGGCAGGGAACTGGATGAGTGGAAGACAGGGTCAGAGAGTGGGATTGTTGAGTTATGTTTCTCAAGGTCACATAACATTATGCCGCAGTGCTGGGATTCAAATGCAGATCCCCCTGATCCTATAGCCCACCCCAGCTTCTAAGCAGGGCACTGAGGACAGAGTAGAGATGCATTAGCTCATAGAGACACAGTTGGCCTTTAATTAACATTCATGCAAATGAGACCCCATAGCTTTTTGTGGGCAAATATTTATAGCACCACATGAGGAGGGTATGTAAAATTTCTCCTCCCCCTCCCACTTCTTACAGAAATAGTAACTGGTTCAGATGGGCTGGGCTGGTTCCATGGAGAACATATGTTTGCCAATGAGGAGAAACAGACAAAGCCAGCTAATGTACAAACGTGGGGTCCCTTATGAGTTTGAGGTTTAAATATCAGTTTCTGGTGTTTGTGCCTGTGTGGTTTTTCTCTGTGAAACTGATCGTTATCTTTCCAGCTTGAGATCTCCCCTGGGGGTACTTGGTCAGGGCACCCACCCTCTTCAGATATTAACCATTCCCTGACAGCAAAACCACGCACAGGTCTCGTGATGTTCCATGTGGGGAAGAGTCAAATACAAAACAGACACTGAGGCACATTGCAATCGTGAGGCAGGCTGATGACAGCCCAGGAATGCTGAGATTGAGGCTCAGTCTCCTATGTGACTGTTGACAGCAAGAATGTTAACTCTAAATTTCCTGAATGCTGTCGGGTCGCAGCGGGGAGTCATATGTCCTCCCTGTAACATTCTCTCTCTGTGTCTCTGTCTCTGTCTCTGTCTCTGTCTCTCTCTCTCTCTCTCACACACACACACACACACACACACACACGCATCAGAAAACCTGGAAGAATGTGTTCAGGCTTTATGAAAACTATGTGCCTGGAGCCCATATACTACGAGTTGTGGCCCTCAAATGCTCACATGATTTGGTCAATGCTCCTTCTTCCCCATGGCTTTCTTGGGAGACCAAAACAAAAGGCCAGCTGGTATCTGTGCCATAGTCCCCCGATATGCCCTTGGTGAGAGACACAGGCTTTCCCTGGAGGAGATGGAGAAGCTCACTCTCTGTCCAAGGGGAATTTTATGCTTCCTTTATTTCAGCAAAAAAACATGACTCAACCAGAGACACATAATTTAATGCTGGTTTTATCCAGAAATTGGGTAGCAGAAGGAATAGTGCTGGGGTGTGTATGAATGTGTATGTGAATGTGAGTGTATCTATATGTATATGTGTGTATAAATGCATGCATGTGTATATATGTGTATGTATGTGTTTATGAGTATATGTGTGTATGTATGTGTATGTGTGTATCAGTCTATATGAATGTGTGCATGAGTCTGTGTATATGTGTGAAGGTATATGAGGGTGTGTGTATATATGTGTATGAGTGTGTATGCATGTCTGTATGTGTATGTGTGTATCAGTGTGTATGAATGTATGTGTGTATGAGTATGTATACGTATGTGTGTATGTTCATGCCTGTGTGTGCTATGACGTGGAGAGGAGGCAGTCAGGGTCCTGTGAGGAAGATTAGCGAAAGAGTGAGGTGTGTTTAACAGAAGTAATGAAAATATAACATAAGAGGTGGGGTTGAGAGGGAGTTCTGGAAGTTATCTAGTCCAGCCTTTTTGTTTATGAAAAACAAAATAAAACAAAACACACAAAAAAACAAGTTAGAAATCCTTCCCATAAAAGGGAAGTGATTTGCCCATGTTTAGAAGACTTTCTGCCCAATGATGACATCATATCTTTAGAAGCAATACTGCCAAGGTAAGTCAAAGAGAGGGCCAGCCCCAAGGAAAATTATAGTTTATAATAAGAATCTGACAATAATAACCATTTATTGAACAACTTATGACCTTGGTACTTACACTAAGGTGCTTTACTTACATATTTATATCACTTAATGCTCTCAATAATCATTTGAAGGAGAAGATGCTATTTCTATTTTATATACAAGAGAAGTGAAAGATAAGTCACTGGCCTAAGTACATCCTCTGAATAGATGAGAAGATGAGATTTGAACCCAGGTCTGTCTAGTCCCAGAGTCAAGCTCCTATTTCCCTCCTATCTTGTTCCTGGCTTTCACTCTCTTATCATTCCGTGCCATAACCTTTTCCCTTCTCCACACTGGCCTGAGTCATCTACCACAATGTCCTGTTCGGACCCAGCCTTCAAATGACAACTGGTATACCAGAGTCTTCTAATCTCTTCTCCACCTTCCTTCAAAAATATGTGTTCTGTGCCCCCCTCCTCTTTGAATTAGAAGGAGACTTAAAAGACCCCTTTCCAATGCCTCGATTTTTATAAGAGCTCAGTCTGCAACTTCTTGAGAGTCCAGTCTCTGACTTTGCAGAGGGACTTCCTATAACTTCTGTCTATTGGTTTTATCCTTCTTTCTAGAGTTGGATTTCATTCCTCTTCTACATTACATTTTTTTCTAATACTACATATTGTTATACATCTAGTTTCCAGCATAGAGCCTAACACATGGTAGCTTCTTCCAATGCTATTGGACAAACTTAGTGGTGGCTTAAGCTACCATTTAGGGGTAGTTGGAGGTCTTAAGCTCCCCTATAAGTTCCATCAACTCTCCTCTTCAAGTCACTTCAAATAAGTGAGTACTAAGAAATGTGAGTCTGCTAGGTAAATATAGCTTTGAAGCAAATTCCCTAAAAAAACCCACTCTACCCTGCCTCCAACCAGATTGTTATCCCCAGGATGCCTGCATACAGAATGCTAGAGCTGGCCCCATCTCTCTTATGGCCATTTCTCCACACCCCCACTAGATAGTGATGCCTCATGTGAAATAATCCAGACCAGTGTAGTGGAGTGATGACCCTGACACTTAGTAGGTCCATGACACTTTGGGCAAGTTTCTTAACCTTACTGTTAATTCAGTTTCCTTAGCTGTAGAAAAGGATAGGAGTATCAACTTCCTATGGTAGTTTTAGTGATTTGTTGTATGTGTAGCACCCAATAAATGAGCAGTTATAAGCAGCATCCTATAGTATGAAATACAGTCCAGTGGTAATTCTGGATGAATGCATTACCTCTTTGAAGGAACATATTTTCGTGGCAATAGGGACCTATGGGGTTCACAAGATTTCAGGTGGTGAAATCTCTACCTTAATTGAGGGCACTGATGATATAGTGATAGTGGAAATGATTGGGTTGACTATGGTTTTTAGGGATAGCTCTCCTTTCACACTATGCTGGGACTGACCAGTCCTGGTGGGGGTGGAGAGGGGGTGGAACTTTCTATGAACCTCAGAGTCACGACCAGTGGGGTCTGCACAATGAGGATCTTGGCCTCCACAGAGGCTACCAGCTCTGTGCTTTCCCAAGCAATGAATAATACCTCTGTCAGGAAAGCTGTCCAGAGCACCTTTTGCCAACAGGAGTCCTTTCTACCCTGGGCTAAACAGAGAGAAGAATTACACAGGCAGCACATGCTTTTAAATATGGGCACAGCATGCTTATTCCAGAGGTTCTTGCTTAGTGACAAATCCAGCCAGCACTTCCTGAATCAGGCAGCAGCCTAGAGGGGGATTTTTAGTTTGAAAAAGTAGTCCAGCTGATTCTGATATGTTCTCTCACATTTTCTATACCCACTTGAGAATCTGTGTCCTACAACTGACCCTTGAACAACACAAACTTGGACTGCCCATGTCCACTTATTATGTGGACTTCCTTCTGCCTGTGCCACCCCTGGGACAACAAGACCAACCCCTCTTCCTCCTCCTCCTCCTTCTCAGCCTATTCAACATGAAGACAACAAGGATTAAGACCTTTATGAAGATCAACTTCCAATAATGAATAGAAAATATATTTTCTTTTCTTTTCTTTTTTTTTTTTTGAGACAGAGTCTTGCTCTGTTGCCCACGCTAGAGTGCCATGGTGTCAGCCTAGCTCACAGCAACCTCAAACTCCTAGGCTCAAGAAATCCTCCTGTCTCAGCCCCCCAGGTAGCTGGGACTACAGGTGCATGCCACCACGCCCAGCTAATTTTTTTCTATTTTTAATAGAGATAGAGATTTTTAATAGAGTCTTGCTCTTGCTCAGGCTGGTCTCAAACTCCTGAGCTCAAGGGATCTTCCCACTTCAGCCTCCCAGAGTGCTAGGATTACAAGAGTGAGCCACCATGCCCAGCCAGCAAATATATTTCCCTTATGATTTTGTTAATAACATTTTCCTTTTTCTAGCTTACTTTATTATAATAATACAGTATATAATACATATATCATACAAAATATGTGTTTGTTGGGTATTTATGTTACTGGTAAGCCTTCTGATCAACAGTAGGCTATTAAATTTTGGGGGAGTCAAAACTGTATGATTTTCTACTGTGCAGGGACCTGGTGCCCCAACCCCCACGTTGTTCAAGGGCTAACTGTAGTTGTTTTATTTGACTCTTTTCTGAATGTGCACCCTCTTCTTGAGTAATTATGTAAAAGAAAAAATCAACGGTGTCATCAATGTGGATTGACTTTTTATGGTTCCTGTTGAGTAATTGAGTCTGAATATAATTGTTATGTATTTAATAATTTTCTGTGCTAGTCTAGTTTAAATCCATTACAATAATATTAGGAAGGGTTCCCCAAAGAGAAGATCAATTTGGCAAAAACCCCTGTAAGCCAAGAGTCAATATCAAACATCATGGCTACCTAGGGCTTGAGGCGGAATTATGTCCAGCCTGGCTTGCAGCCACTAAGCGTCTGCTCCTGGCTCAGGAAAACACACTGGACCTAAAACAAATCCCTTCTTAGACACCTAATGTTCAAGAAATTAGCTCTTTTCCACCTCACTTAACTTGTTTCTACATATTATCATCTAGAATGTCCTTCTATCAACCTCTATTCCACTTCTAATGATGAACTGAAGCAAAGAGGGAGGAAAAGAAGGAAGGAAGAAAGGGAAGGAGGAAGGAAGGAAGGAAGGAAGGAAGGAAGGAAGGAAGGAAGGAAGGAAGGAAGGAATATACAGTTGTTAAGCACTTATGTGCCAAGCAGCAAAGAATGAGCAATGGGATTCAGCAAGCACCTACTATGTACAGGCGTATTTTTCCTAAGTGCTGGCAGTGTTGCCCACTTAATAGATTATAGCCAGTTTTCACTGGGTAAACTGAGTGCCACCAGCTGTCATACCAGCATGATTGGATCAATTAGTAATTGAAACTCAAAGTAAATAATTACATAACTTATAATTTAGTGCTAGTCTTCTCACTATAAACATATCATGGTGCTTGGACATTCAGAGGGATTCTCACCAAAGGAAACATTACCATGACTAAAGCATTCATATGCACTGGGCTCATGTTTGAGTTACATCCAATCTTCATATGAGTCACCATTCTCAGCAATCAAAAAATGCATGTGGCTTCCTCACACCTGTATTCTGATCGTGGGCTAACTACAGAAAGTACTTAAATGTCCTTGCTTTGGAATAAAGAGATATAAGCCGAGAATTAGGGGACCAAGGCCCATTGTATTCAAAAGACACTCTCAGTATCCTCACAACTCTCTTGCATTGGGTAGTTGGGTTGATCCAACTTTTTACTCGGGAACTAGGAATGAGCAGCAGGAGGTGAAGGCCAATTTGGGAAACGTTTGGCGCTGGTCCAAAGGAGGGTCAGTTCTCACGAGGGATAGAAGGTTTGTGTGACTGGTCAGCTAATACCAAGTGCCTCCTCCCTGTAAGACAAAATCATCATGGTATCCTTGGAGTTAGCCTCAGAAGCATGGTATGGCTGATGCTGCTGGTATCCTTCAATATCCTCTTGGGCCTTACACTGCAGTGCCTGTAACACTAATTTTCCAATTTTTGGCATCTTCGCTTAAGAGTTTTCTCTGACCTCTAGGCACTCTCTGCATATGGGTATGGCAGGCTGCAAATGCTGAGGCCTCCTGCTTCTGGGAGCCATCTCCAGTAACTGATGGGGATAGGTGAATAAATTTCCCTGCTTTCCTGCCCCTTGTTGGGGTAACTCTGAGGCTTACCCTTTACATTCTCTCCTAGAATTTCCCAAAAGGATTAAGCCTCAGGTGACCACAGCAATTACTGGCTTGATAATACATTCTTTATTGGTTACCTTCCCTTCCCCAACTCACTACTCCATTTCCCTGCCAGTGTTTCCTGGGTTCACCTCCAGGAACAAATAAATTCCTTGCACTTAAATTCTTCCCTCAAGGTCTGCTTTTGAAGAAACGCAGACTAAGACACAGGTCATCTTCTCCCATCACAGTTTTTCTCACTTTGGGCAAACCAGAAGCTTAGGTAATTGAAGTTCTTGTGACCGTTGATCTCCTGATCTTGATACACCAGTGTTGAAAATCCAACACTCACAGAAAGGAGGAAATTTACATAAGTAGGAGAAGCGAGCTGGAGAGATTATGCCGACCAGATGGCTCATGCTCTGTCTCAGAGAACAGCTGCTCTTCAGCCCCAGCCAATTGTTGCCATGTGGAAAAGTGGCCCCAATGTGGCCACATCGAGTTTTTCAGGAGAAACCAGAAATCCAGATTTTTGTGTAGAATCTCTTAATATGTAAATATTGGCCACAGATTCAGATGCTTTTATAACACCGAGCTGGCCAAATAAAACACATCTGTGAGCCATATTTGGCCCAGCGGCCACCAGTTTGTAATGGCTGTTACCGAAATACAGCCCTCAGCTGGAAATGCATAGATAACGTTTAAAACATCAAGAGATGCAGCACTTAAAACGGGTTTTCACAGCCATTGTCACATCTCCGTTAACAGGTCCCATCCTCACCCCACCCACAAACATGACATATCTGCTCAAAAAACAAAAGAGACTCAAGTGGAAAGAGAAAACTGATCATGGACTTGGCATCTGATTGTGGTCTGGCTTAATATGCTGTTCTTAGAGCCAACTGGAAAGGAAACCACCACCCAAATCCATCAGGACGTGTGCTATCACAGCGAGTTTAAATTGGGTGGAAATGTTGAGAGTTTAATAAAATAGAACTGCTGAGATGTACATATATATCTGAGTTTAGCTGATAGCTCTTCCAAGGGCATTGTGATGTCAAATATGTTTGGCAGGTTCAATTCTCTTAGCACCCACATTTGCAATGTTTTTAAGATGGGAGTGATTGGAAGCACATGTGCTAACAGTAACTATGCATAACGTGTGAAATTAAGGAAGTGTGGAGGTTTCGGTCCTCGGCTAACCCTTTCCAGTTGTGGGGGGGGCGGGGGGAGGAGCAGAGGATTACATCGTTTTCCTTCTTCTTCTTCTTTTTTTTTTAATTTTAGGAAACAACTTAAGGCTTTTAGCTTACCTTTAATTTTGGCATGCAAAAGCCAAAATTCACACAAAATAATTGGGACCCTTGAATCCCATCTCCTACAATAAGAAAAATCCGTCAAAGCGGTGCTTTTAGTTCTGTGTCAACAAGCCGCCCATATGTAGGATGAATAAGTTCTGGGGACCTAATGTACAGCACGGTGACTATAGTAACGAATGCTGTATTGTATACTTGCAATATGTTAAGAGAGTTGATCTCAAATGTTCTCACCACACACACACACACACACACACACACACAAATGGTAACTATGTGAGATGATGGATATATTAATTAGCTTCATTATAGTAATCATTTTACTATGTATATAGATATCAAAACTTCACCGTGTACATTGTAAATATATATAATTTTTATTGATTTTTTTTAAATAAAGGCAGGGAAAAAGAAAATGGAAAACAATGAAGTACTATTGTTTTAAAAGAAAAATAACATTATCGTGAGAGAGACTGTTTTCAAAATAACTGAGCAGTACTCTTCAAAAGCGTAAAGATCATGAAGAACAAGAAAAGGCTAAGGAACTGTCATAGCTTGGAGAAAACTAAGGAGCCATGACAACTAAATGCACTGTGGGATCCTGGTCTGAATCATGGAACTGTAAATGGACCTTAGTGGAAAAAGCTGGAGAAATCTTAATAAAGCCTGTAGCCTAGTTATTAGTATTGTGCTAAGGTTAATTACTTAGTTCTGATCATTTCACTATTGTTATATACAATTTTAACATAAGAAGAAGCTGGGTGAAGGATATATGGGAACTCTCTGAACCATTCTTACACTTCTGTAAATCCAAAACTATCTCAAAATTTAAAAGTTTAAAAATATTTTTTAAACTTTTTAAAAAAGATTGTCATAAACAAGATTCTGATGCTTGAAAGAGCTGAACAGAGTAAGCAAAACTTCTTTAAAAATTCTGTATTAGTAGGCTCTTAAAGGAGGAGGATCTTGGTATTTTACATATGATATGTACAATTGTATTTTAGCCCCATTTTATAGGTAAAGAAACTGAGGTTCAGAGAGCTCTACTTGTCAAAGATTACCCAGCTAGTGAGTTCATGGATAGCAAAGGTAGGTGACTGGGAATATCTTCTGGGGCCTAGCTATTTTATGATGGTGATTTTTAGGCACAGGGATAAGTTTAAAAGGTGAAGAGGACAGATATTTAACATAAAAGGCCAACTACAAGAAGTACAGTTAAGTGTCAGAATTGTTTCAGGGCTCAAGATGATATCTCAAATTAGTGGTGAAAGATAGCTTATTCAATACTATACGGAGAGCTGAGTCTAAATTTGGAAAAACAATTAAAGTAGAATCCTACCTCATACCCTATCCACTGTACCTCGATTTACAGAGAGATTGAGTTAAAAGTGAAAAAAAAAGCCATAAAAGTGATAGAAGAAACTAGAAGTGGCTTTTTATGATATAATCTTGGTGTATGCTATATATTTTTCTAAGGAGAACTCCAAAGATAAAAATCATGAAAGGCTGATGGGTTTACCTAAATTAAAAGCAAATGCATTTTTATGTCCCAGAAAACCCCCACAGTATACAAAAACCCTCAAGTTGCCCCTGTATAGTGACATCCACTTCCCTCTTGCCCCCATCCCCTACTTAACCCCTGGTAACCACTAATTTGTTCACCATTACTATAGTTTTGTCATTTCAAAAATATTACCGTGTTTCCCCCAAAATAAGACCTACCCATAAAATAAGCCCTAGCAGGATTTCTAAGCATTTGTGCAATATAAGCCCTACCCCGAAAATAAGACCTAGTGATGGGCGTGGCTACGCAGCGTATCTGCACAACCCATGCATTTCGTTGTGGAGCGGTAAAGAAGACGAGCAGCCCTTCTCATCTGCCCCATCGTGACAGCTACTATCCCAGAGGTGACCGAAAGGTGCAGGCAGTCCCACCAACAAGGTCAGCTCCCCCGTCAGGTCCTGGCCATCCTATGCGTGCTGCAAGCTGAGGGTTTGAGGGGAAAACAACACATCTCCTGAAAATAAGCCCTAGGGTGTCTTCTTGAGGAAAAATAAATATAAGACCCTGTCTTATTTTCGGGGAAACACGGTATATACATGGAACCATTCAATATGTAACCTTTTGGAGTTGGCTTTTTTTCACTCACCATAATTTTCTAGAGATTCACACAGGCCATTGCACTGTATCAGTAGTTGATTCATTTTTATTGCTGAATACTATTCCATGGTATAGATGTACCACAGTTTGGTCTACTGTTCACCCACTGAAAGACATCTAAGTTATTTCCAGTTTGGGGATATTACAAATAAAGCTTCTTCAAATATGCATGGACAGGATTTTTGTGGACATAAATCTGCATTTTCTGGGATAAATTCCTAGAAGTGCAATTGGTGGGTATGGTAGTTGAATGTTTACTTTTCAAAGAAGCTGCCAAAGTGTTTTCCAGGGTGTATAGTTTCTTTTCATTCCCTGTTGATTTGGTGTTTTCACTATTTATTTTTTAATTTCAGCCATTCTGATAGGTGTGTAATGATTGTGTGGTTGTGTACCATGATTGTACTTTCAATTTGCATTTCCCTCGTGTTGAATATCTTTGCATGTGCTTATTTGCCATGTATATATATTCTTCATTGAAATGTCTTTTGTCCATTATCTAATTGGACCATTTCTTTCTTCATTGTTTATACTGGAGAATTCCTTATTTGTTCTAGATACTAGTCCTTTGTTAGATACGTGGTTTGTAAATATTTTCTCCCATTTTAGCTTGTCTTTTTATGCTTTTTAACAGGGTCTTTGGAAAAGCAAATATTTTACTTTTGATGGATTCTAATTGATCAATTTTTCCTTTATGGGTCATACTTTTGGTGTTGAGTCTAAGAAATCTTTGCCTTGCCACAGATCTTGAAGAGCTTCTATTTTTTCTAAAAGCTTTATAGTTTTACATTTTGCATTTAAGTTTGTGATCCATTTTGAATAATGTTCTGTGTAAAGTGTGAGACCTAAGTAAAGGCTTGGCAGTTTTTTTCTTTCCTTCAGCTCTTGAAAAATATGCTGCTGCTTACTTCTGGTCTCCATGGTTTCTAATGAGAAATCCACCGAATATTTGAATTGTTTTTCCTATATAGCTAAAGGTTTCTTTTTCACTGGCTGTTTTTGAGATTTCTTCTTTATCTTTAGCTTTCAGAAGTTTTATTATGATGTGTTTAGGCATTGATTTCTCTAGGTTCATCCTGTTTGGAGTTTGCTCAACTTCTCAAATACAATCAAATACAATTGTTTTGCCAAATTTGGGAGATTTCAGCCATTATTTCTTTGAGTTCCATGTTAGCCATGCTCTCTTTCTCTTCCCTTTCTGGAACTCTAAGGACATGGATATTAGATCTTTTGTTACAGTCCCACAGGTATCTGAGGCTTGCCTCACTTTTTTTTTCCAGCCTATTTTCTTTCTGCTTTTCAGATTAGATAATTTCTATTGTTCTATTTTACAGTTCAATAATTTTCCTATGTCTGTTTTATTCTGGTGTTGAGTCAGTCCACTGAGCTTTGTACATCAAATATTGTATTTTTTAATTCAAAAATTTCCATTTGGGTCTTCATTATATCTCCTATTTCTTTCTTTCTTTTTTTTTTTCTCTTAGTCAGAACTGGTACCAATAAATCTCCTATTTCTTTAATGAGACTTTCTGTTTGTTTGCCAAGGCTTTCTACTATTTCCCCCTCTTTCCCCTGAGTATTTATAATTTCTCATTAAACCATTTTCCTAATAGCTGCTTTAAAATCTTTGATAAATTGTTCTGATATTTCTGTCGTCTTAGTGTTAGCATTTATTGATGACTCTTCCTCATTAGTTTGAGATATTCTTGATTCTTGGTATGATGAATGATACTTGATTGAAACCTAGACATTTTTATATTATGTCATGAGACTATGGATCTTATTTCAACCTTCTGTTTTAGCTGTTTTTCTCTGTTACTGCTCTAGCAGAGGAATGGGGTATAATTTCATTACTGCTGGTCAGCTTCAGGAGTTGCAGCTCCCACGTGGTCTCCACTACCACTGCAGTACAAGTGGCCTCGTTGTTGGATAATGGTGAAAGTCTTGGATCCCTTCTTGGCCTTTTCTGATACCACACTGGAAGGGGTGATAGGGTGGCTCTTCATAGCCTTGCAAGGGTGGAAGTCTAGGCTCCCCACCTACACTTCCCCCCACCTCAACCTTTAAAAGCCTTATTGTTGTTTTATATGTAATGCCCAGGGGTTTTATTTGTCCTCAGTGGGAGAAATATTTAATCTACTCCATATTCCTGAATGTGGAACTTCCAATGTTAGTTTTATTTACATGTTTCTTTAGAGGGTGACCTTAGAAGGCTGGACAATTTTTTAGAAACTTGAGTTGCACATGCATTATCTCATTTATTCTTACAGCCATCCTATACTGGAGGTGGTGTCTTTTAACTGAGAGATGAAGGCTCAGAGAGATTATAAACAAATTGCCCAGGATCATACAACTAAGTAATAGACCAGAATTCTAACTCAGATCTCTTTAAGAGAGAAGCCAAAAAAAAAAAAAATGTCAATAATCTCTGGTCTCTGACCTGGCTCTAGCGCTTTTATTATCTTCATTAGACTTTATTAAAACCACAAAAATATAATAGGAAGCTAGGTGGGGGTATGTGTGTGTAAAGCAAAGGCGGGGATGGAATTCCCATCAGTTGGTCAGGTGAAGGACGGTGCCCGCATGTGAGGGAACAAAGAGCCCAGGAGGCAGGGGCACCAGGAGAACCCGAGTCCCTTAAGAATCCTCACAGACTATGGATTTCCACAGGCCTTGAAGTTGGAGGCAGGTGGGTTATACCACCTGTTCAAGGCAGTTTTTTTATGCAGAGCTTAAGGACAATCCACTTCACTTGAGTGAACTCTGATTGTTTATGAGGCATGACAATAGGACAGTTGAGCTATATCTGTGAATTAGAGGAGCTGAACAATCTGGTGATCATTTCATACTCTGAAGGACAGAGCAACCCGCCCCAGGTCACACCCAGTAATGTTGAAAGTCAAGAAAAAAACCCATGTCCCCTGTCTCCTTAATGATAACTCCATCATAAAAGAATAGACTCAGGACTTCTTTTGTTGCTCAAGGGTAAGAGATATGGGAACTATTCTTTGGCCTGCGTGAATGGAAGAAAATGTTCTTGTTAGTCATCAACATATCTCTGTTTAACTTAGAACAATATAATTATGTCTAATGACCTAGGGTTCCTTAGAATAGATCAATTCTGTATGCTCAGGAGGAAAATTGTAGCAGGATAGATTTATTTAGATTACCCAGGCACCATATCATTTGTATCTGATTTCTTTAACAATCTTTCCAATGTTTCAGGTAAGCACAATGTTGGAGTCTGTCCATTCCTAACCCACTGGGAGGAAGTTACCTTTCTGCATTACCTTAGAGGTCTGGTTCAGTCAACTTTTTTAATGCACTGATACATCCCATGAACCTAAGTCCCATGTGTTTTGATGGTGAGTTGCCAAGGCTGAAGGCTAGAAGCATTACTCGAAAAAGCCACCATGTGGGGGTCTTTGCTCTTTTTGAACAGAGAATGACTTTTGATTCCATGCTGTGCTCAGCCCTTTCACAAAGTCCTCAGAGGTATCACTGGCTCTAGTAAGCCCAGTGTTACTTGATAAAGCACATGCTGCAAATAACAAATTCTTTCAAAAGAGGAGATTCTTTTGAAATTCTAACAAAATGAGGAGATTTTTAAAATTAAATTGGTAAATTAAACATTGTAATGAAGTTGTTTTCAATATGTTAATTGGAAAGGAACATTAGAGTTGACAGACTCAATCTTCTGGAATCTATTTAAAAGCTTTAACGATCTTGCTTTGGGGTTAAGTATGCATTCTGGTTCCCAGCTCTTGTTCCTTTCTAAAGTAATCAAATGTAAAGGGAAATATTGCAGGACTCTGTAGGTCACACTTGAAACTATCGCTCTGGGCTTAATCCTATCCTAAAAAAATAGGACATGTCATTTTAGGAAGAAATTCAAGGAAGAGGAGGAAAAACACCTGTGCTAGGCCCAGTGTAGTGGGAAGGAATTTTCCTTAATTATCTATATGCCTTAGGAATATCTTTTCAATTATGGTGCTTGCATCTGCTAAACACCATCAGCTGTGTACTAGAGGTGTCGTGTTCTTCATTGCCATGAACTCACAGTAAAAAGAAAATGCCAGTTTGACTTTAATATGACCTAGATAAAGCAGGAAGAATTATTAATTTTATTAAATTTCATCCCTTGATTACACATCTTTTTATTATTGAGAACGTTAATGGGAATACATATATAAAGCGATGCTGTTGCACACTGGAGTATAATAGTTCTCTCAAAATATAGCAATTGTGTGATGGGTTCTTGCATAGGGAGCTAAACTGGGCTCTTTTTCCATGAAACATCATTTTTACTGGGAAGAATGACTGATAAGCAAACTATGGTTATTCAGACTTTGGTGTTTTGTCTAAATGAACCAAGTAGATCTATCGCTTCAAGGAGAACAATTGATAGCATGCATTGCCAATGATAAAATTTTGAGTTTTCAAGTAAAAATTAGAAACTTATATCTTCTACCATAAGCTTAACACCATCCCAATATTTAAAGATGTTTCTGATGAGATGGTTGGTAGTACTAACAAATGGGAGCTTTGTATATTGTATAATAAAAATGTATTATTCTTTTAAAGGTCTGTATAACTCAATAAAACAATATTTTCCAAATTATCAATACATGGTGTTAAAAATATGCATGGCTAAAGAGCCATTTAAAATGCAAGACTGGCCAATGAATTTTAATATAACAGAGTATGGAAGTTTCATTGATATGTTTCAGATTCTACATTGCAACTAACTTTTAAGAAGCTACCCCTTGTTGTGTCCTTCCCTTTCCAACTACTATCTTAGTGTGAGGCCAATTTTCTTTATGTACTTTAACCAAAACAACATATCACAGCCAAATGAATGCAGAACCAGATATGGGAATCCACATGTCCTCTATAAAACAAGACATTAAAGAGATTTGCCAAAAGAAAAAGTGAATTTTCTCACTTATTTTTGGTTTGTTTTATAAAATATAGCTGTTTTCATAAAATACAGTATTTATGTTAATTGTAATATGTTTATTGCTATCTTTACAATAAATTATTAATAAACATATTTTAAAATTTTCCATTTCAATTTTAATATGATGAAATATAGCCGGATAGAACCTACATAAACACAAATCTTGGAGGTCTTCAATAGTTTTTAAGAATGGAGAATGTAGAGGGATCCTAAGATCAAAAGTTTAAGACCTACTGCTCTAGATCATCTAGAGTAGGGACATTTTTCCTACGCAGTTTTAGAGGAAGAAAAATAGCACGGTGTCTTTGGGGAGTAATTTGGAATTTGTTAACCACATCATTTTTTCTTAGATGTGACAGGGAGGGGAGGGATTTACAACTCCAGTAAGCACACTGGTGTTTGCCTACTATCCTGGCAAAGGGAACAGCAGCAGGGACTGAGTCCTCAGAAACTCTGCCTAGAAGCTGGAGACAGTAGGCTTGAACCAAACCAACTGTAGGAGGGACCTCTGCACAGAGACCTAACTTATTTGCATTGCTTGGTGTGATTTTTTTCTGGCTTCCTACTGTGAACCTACTCAACAAACATCTTAATTCAGGAAAAAGTGATTCAGCACCTATGAGGTGGAAATGACAGTATAGTGCTTTTGAGAATACTTGTGAAATAAGATGTGGGCCCTAATAGCGCGGCAGATTGAGAGAAACAAATAATAACAGCAAACTTATATGTGTGCCAGGCACGATTCTACACGCTCTCTTCCTGACATTTTCTGATTTAATCCTCACATCTACCCTGTTTTAGAACAACTCTCATTTATCAGAGGGGAAAATGGAGGTATAGGGAAGATTAGTATACTGCTTACCATCACACTTTGTAAGCTGCAAAGCTGGGAGAAGAACCCAGATGTGTTTGATATAAATGTCTGAACTTTTGGTTGTCCCTGGGAATGATGATTTTAGATATGCTATAAAAGAGTTGGAACAGAATGAGAGGAGAAGACTACTTGTAAGAGGGGAAGCCTGCCATTAAGCTGGACTGAGAGGAAAAAGGAGATCTTCAACAGAGGTTATCTGGGGTTGGAAAATGCAGAGGTTGCTGCTTGAGCCAAGGCCCACAGCTACTAGGATGTCTGGCACATTTGGAATATTGTGCCTTGAAATGGGAAAAGTACATAGAGCGAGATTGGAGAAATCTTTGAAAGAGGGGTAGAAGATTTTGGAATTTGTTCAAGGAGGGTGACAGCCTTAAAGGATTTTGAAAAGGAAAGTGACATGCTCTAAGCAGTGCCCTTAGGAGATAACAACATGCACAATTGGACATCTGCATTTGCTTAGCAACAGAGAGCTCAAGGGCTGTAACACTTACTCCAAAGGAATTCCTAATGATTTCATTTGCAACAGGCCAGAGCTCCTGCCCGTTTGGCACTAGGGTGTTGTGTGTGGCTTTGTTTTGACAAACCTTGGCCATGACTCCCTAACACGAAGCAGAGCTGGGGGTTGTGACCCTCTGCAGCAGGGAGCTCAATGCCAACTGTCAAACCAAGTTCTCAAAGACAAGCCTTCTTTCTGCTCTGACCTCCTTCTCTCTCTCTCTCTCACCTTCTCCCTTCAAGCAGTGGGTGTTAACCTATTGAAATCTCCTTTGAATGCTTACAAGAAGTTGGTTTTTAACTACGGGAGGTCTCCAGCAAGCCCTAGCAGGGCCCAAAACTAAGAAGCAGGAAGTCTTGTGGCAGCCACCTGCAACCACTCAGGCTGTCACCTAAACCTCCCCAGAGAGAGCTACAAACTCCATTTGGAAACTTCCTTGGAGGTTGTTGAGATTTCAACATCCCAACATGCACATATGACTTATTGACAATGTATAACACTATTATTTTCCACAGGGGGTGGCTTGCAAGAACAAAATTCACATTTAAATTCTAATATTTAAAAATGAAAATAAAATCCAAATTATTTCTTTAATAATTAAAAAAAAAACAACAAGATATGCAGGTACACCTTCTAATCTTTGTGGAGGCTAGGGAAGGGTGGTAAAGTACTGTTTAAATTGTAAACCATTTTTAAAAATCACAATCCCAGGAAGTCTTTCCTGCAGGATTCACATGCACAAACCAGTTTATAGAAACTCCAATTGGATTCAATTAAACTACCCATTATTTGGGTGGGAGGAGAAGTGGGGAAGTCAAAAATTGTACAACTGTTACACTAAATTTAAGCCTTGTTTTTGTCTTCTTAACTATTTCCTTAAAGTTGTGTTTCACAGTCCAATGAAGCTAACAAAAGTAAAATAACTTTTTCCCCAGGTAGGGGTAATTAAAGCAAAGAAACAAGAAGAAAGTGCTTATCTCTCATATGAGAAGACAAGGCATCTTTTCCCTTCTCTGTTGAGTTATGAAAGAGAATTCTGACATGTGAAGAGAGATGACAAGCCGGGTGGAGCAACTGGAAATTCTGAAGTGTTCACAAATCACATAGCATCAACAAAATACATCCATTTAGGATGAATTTCTCTTCAGAGACATCTACTTGAACTATAAAACCATTTGAATCTCTTGAAAACAGTTCTCTTCATTGAAAAGTTTTTTATTTTTCTTTTACAGAGCACCAGAGCTTTTTGTATCCATTTAATACCTATGTACCCATTTAATGTCCTTGTCATGAAATGATTTTTGATTATGTTGTCAAATTGGAAATCACTGGCTTCCATTCCTCACAGTGAAATGCCAGTGACTGCAAACACAAATGATTTTCAGGTTTAAGCTGAACTTTTCCAAGTGATTTTATTTTCAACTGTCTTACTCTGTCATTTACAAAAATTATAAGTAAAGATGACATAGATGGACTAGAAAGATTGCTTGATTTTTTAAGTCACTGAGGCATTGAGTAAACATGCCTTCATGTTGATTTTCATTTTCAGCATGAAGCTGGTTTGCAGATGGCCGATTTGGAAATCTTGGCAGATGTCATGAACGTGGCAACCTGAGGAATCAAAGCTGACACAAGAAGGGCCTGATGATGTCACAGGCACTTCTATTTGTCTGGATTGGTGTGTCCAATAGAAGTTTATATCTGGCCAGCAATGTGGTGAGCAGAACACCATGTTAAAAGTAGTAAATATCAGACCAGAAGGAAAAAATGGTAATATTTGGGATTCACCTCCAGGAAACCTGGAGGTGATGACTTTTTCTTATAATTGGCTACATAACATGTTAATACACATTGCCTGGTCCCTAGGGCTCTCAGTTAATTTTAACTTGTTCACTGAACACTGCTCTGTGTGCACCATCCAACTACTCAGAATCGTTCAGTCTCATTGCTTTGAGATAACGTTCAACTGCCTTGGTCTAATACTTAGAGTCCTGCACTAGCTTAGGGTCTCCATTAGCTTTTCCAGCATTAGAGATGCCGGAATACTGAATGTTGAAGGATGAGTAAAATTGTATTAGGCAAAGGTGGTTAAGGAAGAAGGAAATCAAGGTGCATGGCAGAGATAGGCAAAAATACGGAAGCTTGAAAGGGCAAGATGTGTCTGGAGAATGGCAAGTTATAAGATATGGTGAGAATGTGAGATACATGGAGGGACTTGGGAAAGATGAACCCCCAAAGAGAGTTAGGACCATGTAATATAGGGTGTTGGGAGCCACGCCAATGACATTAGCTTTTATTTCTATAGCCACCAGAGTAACCAAAAAAGATTTTTGAGAGTAGACGTATCATAATCAACACTGGGCTTTAGAAAGGTGACTGGTGGCAGATAGATGTCCTGATTGAAATTGTCAGAAAAGGCCAGAAAACCGCTAAAGACCCTTTCAAACACTGCAATTGTACAAAAATATTTTACATTTGTTAAAAATTACAGAGATTACCAAGTGGCCCAAGACATCATGGTGAAAACATTTGGGCATTTGGCAAACTTTTCTTTCTCTATATGTTATTTTCAAAGGAGATAATCTTCAGTCGTCTCTTCCATGCAAATTATTCCCTGTCTTGAAAAAAAATGCCAAGAATGCTGGGAAAATGCACTCCACCCGTGTTTTTTTGGAAGGACTAGTTTTTTAGTTTCTACATGAGCCAAATTTTAATCCACAGGAATTTTCTTAGAAAGGCGGTATTGCCAAAATGTTCTTCCAATACAATTCTTGTGGGAATCCATAGAAGGTGAATGTAATTTACAGCTGTAGAAGGTAAGAGAGGAAGAAGAACATTAACCACAGTAAAAATACACCGTGAAGTATCCAAGAACTTTGTTAGTTCTTGGTGAAAATTACAGCTTGTGAAAAAAACAAGCATGAAGACTTCAGAGCTTACATAATCTATATTTAAGTGTTTCATAAGATGCTTGATTACTGATAGGCATTCTTCGAGAACATTCTATCAAGAATTTTGAGTGCTGTCCAGGGCATGGTGAGTATACAGGTGAGCAACAAAGATACAGCCCCTGCCCTCATGGGGCTTACATCTGAAAAAAATATACAAAATGATAAATAAGTAATTATAATAGTATAACATAACAATAATTATAGTGTGAAAATGCCTTGATAGAGAAAGTATAGAGTGTAATAGGGCCATAATGGCTCAATTTGGAGGGCAGGGAACATATCCTTGAACAAATAATAAATAATCTATCATCTATAGATTACTTATAGTTGTTATAAGCATAAGCAGAACTTAGACCAGCAAAATGAGTGTCCAGGAAGAAGGTGGGATGGGTAAGAGTATGGGCAGAGCTCCAGGCAAAGATCCAGAGTCGAGAGAAAGCCTGTGCTTTCAAGAAACCAAGTAGTTGGTCCCAGCTGGAGTTCATAGACACTGTGTGTGTGCAGAAGGTGGGGGGGGGGTGGAGCAGGTAGGAGGGTACAGTACCCACAGATGAAGCCGGAGAGGTTGGAGGGAGGGGACCAGATCCTACCAAGTCTTATAATACTCATAACTGAATTTGGGATTTATCATGAGGGCAGGAGAGAACCACTGGCTGCTTTTAAGTAGAGGAATGACCATGATCATATTTGAATCTCAGAAAGATCACCCTGACCATAGATTGGAGAATGGATTGGTGGATGCGGGCACGTTAACAGCAGGAAGCTCCATACAGGAGGAGGGGATGATCCTCGGGAGAGGTGATAGAAATGTAAACAAGGCAGGTAGATATAGAGGCAGAAAG
Organism: Cheirogaleus medius; assembly: GCA_008086735.1. Lineage (NCBI taxonomy): Eukaryota > Metazoa > Chordata > Mammalia > Primates > Cheirogaleidae > Cheirogaleus > Cheirogaleus medius. The sequence goes on along the minus strand of VBSM01001265.1, from coordinate 67,246,777 downwards.
GAGGGAATGGATTTGAGCAGTATTAACAAGAGAGTATACACTAGAATTTGTAATTGTTTAGGATGAGGGATAAAGAAAAAGCAAGAATGACAACCAGGCTTCAGATGGGTTAGTATTTAATAACTATTTACTGAGATAGGAGGAGTGGATGCAGAGATGAAGACAAGGAGTTCAGTTTTGTTCTTACTGAATTTAGTGTGTCTGATGGGTGCCTGAATAGAAAATCTGATAGGTAATTGGATGTATAGACCTGGAGCTCTTGATGGGGATTTGAGAGTCTTTAGCATACAGATGGCCATGGTAGACAAAGTGTGTAAGGAATGCTTAAGTCTTCTTGGTAGCAGAACTCCTAAGCATCCACTAATATTACTCAAAATGGGAAGAGCTGCCCCATTTCTGAATTGGCTTTCCTAAAGCTCTTCAATGCACAAAAGTCTATTCCATTTCATCCCTAGATCTTAAGAGCCTTCACGTCTCTTCTGCCTTTGTCTACTCTGGAAGAAACCACAGATTTTGCATCAATTACTTTAAATATCTTTGGTTGATTAGGGCTTACCTTGATTCCGTCATTTCTTCCTCTTTAGTTCTGGTCTGAACAAATCTCTACAAGTTCATGACATTGTATCTCCACATAAAAGAAAAAATCCAAAAGAGTAAAATCAGGACATTTAGTTTCAGGCAAAATAACTGAGTTAGATTTTAAGGGGAATGATTTGGGTCATCCAATATTTAAACTGTATGCATCCTACTCCACTTTTAGTTAATTCATCTTTTTGCCTTCCTTGATACAGTCAAAACTTATTTAGGATCCCTTGTTCCTAAAGACCAAATTGCTTTTTTAAAGTACATTTGGTTTCTAAAATTTGGCATCTCTGAGCTTCTGGTGCCAATACAAAGAGCACATACATAACCCAACAATCCACGGATTGTTGTTGTGAAAGGCATTAGTTCCTGGCCTTTGAGAGGAAGGGCACAGCAAATTTCTGCATAGAGGGAAGTGATGGAGCTATTATTACATCGAAGACACCACTGATTAGTCCATTCAGAAAGGCACAAGCCAGGCTCTGTGATCCACTCAAAGGATGAGGCTGTGAAAGGGGGTCCCCTAGTGACACTCTGACTGCTAGCCCTTCCCTCACATCCACCCTGCAGCAGAAGGTTCCCAGCACCCTGGTTTGTTGACCTTGACCTCTCCTATCATCCTATCACCATGGAAATGCAACACTGCCAAGGGAACTTCCTCTGTGATTATCATTCAGACTATAAAAGAATAGAATAGGAAAAAAAAAAAAACAGAAAAATTCATTGCCTATTTTATCTCACCATTCAGTCTTTTTCTTTAGAACAAAGAACCTTCCCATAATGTCTTTGAAAATTTGGTGCATGGTGGGGAGAGAGAGTGGAGAGGAGGAGCAGTCAGGCCAACAACTGCTGCAGCTGCCACTGAACGTGTCGCCAGACTTCCACTCTGTGGAGTGTTCGGCTTGAGTTGAGGCTTACCTGTGGCATATTAAAATACTTGGAGTAATGATTATATCCTTAATGCTATTTGACATTCATCTGGATTTTCACCTGCAAATTGCTAAGCAAACAACCATCGATATTATTATTTGTCTACCACCCTGTTTAATTAGCACCAGAATTTGTTACCAAAGAGGCTCAATTTAGATTCATGGTGAGGTTGCTCCCACAAAGTTGGAAGGAACCATAGAGCTCTAGTCTAAAGGGTTCTAACCTGAAGTTCATAAACTTCTTGGAACTGTGTGCAGAATACCTTATATGTATTAAAAAACATTCATAGCTTTCTCAGATTCTCATAGGTTCTAACATCCGGAAAACATGAAAAACAACATACTTAGTCCCATGCCCTCATTTATCAGATCAGCAAAATTAAACCCAAGGAGATTATGTCCTTCTTTCACTTTCTCTCTTCCTCCTGTTCCTTTTTCCTCTCCTCCTCTTCTAACTCTTTTCTTTCTCTTCTTCCTCCCTTTTTCCTTTTCCCAAAGTGGCAAAGTTGTATGTCTTGATTTTGCATAGGGTTTGAGTGAATGTTAAACAAGAGTGGAAGAGTTCAGTGTTTAGGGCACAATGAAGGCAAAGAATGGAAATGCAATTGGAAGTACTCCTTGACTTACAGTGAAGATTATCAATGAGTAGGCAAATTATTTCAGAAACACATTCTGGGGTTTTGGTTATCTATTAATGCAGAGGCTTTGGCAACCTGGCAATCAGGACCTGGTGTGTCCTTAATATTTGTTTCTTGGTCCACTAGTTGCCTTGGCGATTGAGTCTTGTTTTCTATCAGAAGCTGCTGAGGTGTAGTGCCCCCAAATTTACTAGGGAAAGAATGAGACAGGAGACTTCTGAAAGTTTTAGCAGCCCCTGCTTGAGTTTCACTCTGCCCCCAGAAGAGTAGAAAAGATGAACCTTACTTATCTTGATGAGGTGAACAGATTGTGCTTTCATTCATGGTACTTTATCATGTGGCTGCTGTTTGTTCTAAACCTTGAGTTCCTCATCCACACTGATAATGGCAAAGATTCCCTGTGCGGGCTTTGGAGTCAGACCCGTGTAGATTTGGACGGTGGCTCCAACACTATTGGCCTTGGGCAATCCTGTAACCTCTTTAGCTCCCTATTTCTCATGTGGGAAAGGGCAACCACAATAATGCCTTTAAGTGATGGTTATAAGAATTAGATAAACTAAGGTATATAATGTGTCTGACATGGGGCCTGGCACCCAGTAAGACCCCCAATATAATAATGGCTTCCTACTAACTCTCGCCCAGGTCCTGGCTCTCTGTACCCACCTCACAAACCTACTCGGAGTGTAGAGAAGGCTGGAGGAAATATTTTGTGCTGTTTGTCCTACTCTTAAGAATGAATAAAAATATTCAAGCCTCGGTTACCCTTTTTGTCTTTCCTTAAGATGAAATGAATGAACTGTTCTGGCAAGACACTTGGGATATTGCTCTGCCTACAATTTAAAAGCAATTTAAGACTTCAGTGAACACTGTAGGATAGCATCTCTCAAAGTTTTCTGACTTGTCACTTCCTTTATAATAAAATATTGCAAACTCCCTTACGAATTTGAAAAATTATTTTATGATTTTTTTCATGGTATTTATTAAAGAGTGATTTTAAGTTAAAAATACACATATTGTAGATCTATTTATAAATTCTTAAGCCAGGTGATGACAATATGGGTGTTCATTGTATTATCACCTATACCTTTTTGTGTTCCCAAAATATTTCATTGGAAGAAAGAAAATATTATGCCAATATTTCAATAGTCTGATAATTACCTTAATAAATGAAATTGCAATCAATAAATAATATTTATATATCAAGTGGTATATATTATTTGATTTACATTAACTTAATTCTATAATATATGAAAAAGAATGATTCATGGACCAATAAATTTTAATATGACTTATGTCATACTTTGACTTCGGTACCAAAAATATATTAAAATGGATTGGAGTCTAACTACAAGTTCTAGAATCAACAATTTCTTTCATAACTAGCTAGAATTTTTTCTTGTGAGCTTATAAAAATCAACTGGTATCCTTTTTAGATATACATAATTTTCAGGTTTTGTTTCCAAATTATAAGATGAGGGAGAAGGTTGTAGACTTTGATTTGCAAGCGCTTCACAAATAACACACTGCAGCTGTGGATAGGCCTTACTCTTAATAGCTAGAAAGTCTAATTGTATGTAATCACTGCTGTATTTTACATTTTAAACATTGTTAAAGTCCCGGAGATGTCCCGATGTGTGATATGAGAACTTTGAATGCTACCCATGGATCTCGTGGGAGCATCTTGAGGCAAATTTGCCGGGTTATCATTTTTATGTTTCCCATCCTCTTTCTGTATTTCAATAACAGAATTCCTTACAAATTAAACAATGTGTGACTAAGAATAAAAACAATGTCGAATGGTAAATGAGTCAAAAATATTGTGACAGCCGCAGGGGTTTGGTGTATGATAAGATGACGGAGTGACTGAGTCACGAAGACCTCTGTCTGATGTCCACCAAGTACCGTGTGCTCAGTGACGTGGACACAGGGACCCACGATGACACTAACCCTTGATGTTGTCGAGCCCCAAAAGAGAAAGTGGCTGTGTAGTGAGAGCCTGATAGAACAATGAACTAATTAATTCCATTGCCTGATCACACTTAGATTGTTACAGTTTACTTTATTCCAGTAAAGAAACGAATAGAGTTTGACAGACCTATGACCACTCTCGCTTATAGATTATCAAGGTTGTGGGCAAATCAATGATTTTGGTCACAAAATCAGGGGATTCCAGGAGTTAAGAAAGTTAGCACTATTTTCCACCATTCAGCCAGTTGTTATCATAACAGATAACTCACAGCAGTTGTTTCAAATATCCTCTATTTTTCTTAAACCCAGACCCTCCAGCCTTACTCTCAGCAGATGGCTTCACCCTGAACCTACTGAGAAGATCAAAGCTAAAGAATTCAGTGTCTCATCTCCAGCCACTCTGATCTTCCACTCCCTCTCCCTCCTGTATTCCAGAACCTTTCCTGGCCTGGCTAACCCCTTGAACAATGGCCTTGGTCTCCTCTCTTGTCCCACTAGTGATTCTCACTCTCTCCCATTTTAAGTTTTTCCATCTCTTCTAGGCTTTGCCCTAAACCTATGACAAGCCAGTTCTCCTTTATTCCAAAAAATTCTCTCCACTTCATTTCGTTCTGAAAGGACTGACCTAGCTCTTTCTTTTCATTGTCAAACATTGAGTCTCCACTCATGTGAACCTTCCACATCCTCTCTGTTCATTCCTCCCTGACCATTGCAATTTAGCTTCTACCTCTAGCACTACCCTGGAGTCACCAACAACCTCCTGAACGTCTCATCCAATGGCCTCTTCCACATCAACACCATATGATATTGTGGTCCCGGCCTCCCATGCCATCCCTTCTTCCCCTGACTTCCATGTTGCTGGCCAATAGGCATCACCCCAGCTTTTTATCCTGCTCTTCCCTCTGCCTCTCATTGGCTATTTACCATCACACCCTATAAACGTAGGCATTCAATGACATTTTCTCTTTGACCCTCTTCTCTTTTCCCTTTCTCTCAGTCATTTCATCCACATCACTAGTATACTCAAGTTCAAGTTCTAGGCAGATGACTCTAGAATTGAGTTCTCCAACCTCCCGCCCACCATCATCACTGGCTCAACATATCTGTGCCTACCTTTCCTGCCTTGTTCCTGCCCCCAGGTCTGGAATCTCAGCATTGGTTTTGACCTTTTGCTGGTCACTCATCGCATCCTAGTCCATTTCTACAGCCTACTTACAATCTCTGCAATTTTCTTCCCATTTCCCCATCTACTCTTCAAGCTCTCTGTTGCCTACGGCTACCACAGAGATCAAGCCTTCAGTACCTCTTATTTGGACCAAGGAAGTTCATTCCTCAACTTGTTCCTCCACAACCATGCACCGATCTAACTTTCTGCCATAATCTATATATTGATCTCATGAAATACCTACCTTAATTTTTTAAAAACGTTATAGTTTTAGCCTTCTTAAAACCCTCCCTTACTTTTTATCTTTGCACTTTCATCATTGTTGTTCCCCTTGCCTGGAGTCTCCTTTTCTTCTCCTTTAAATCTTACACAACCCATATTAAATGTTAATTCCTCCTTGAAGCTTTTCCTAGTTTCCTCCCTTAACATGCCAGCACTTTCTCCATTAACTCTCCCCTCACTTTGTTCTTACCCACTCATAGCACTTGTACTCTGCCTCCTAATGCAATCATTCGCACAGATATTTTAGGATGATTCTGCTTTCAATTATTCTGTCCTTGGGACACGTTGGCCTAGATACAATATGCCAGCATCCAACAGACATCTTCAAGGCTGCTGCTTTGTAACTGACATCTGTTGGGGACCCTCCATAGCTACTCTTCTCTGCTAATAGCACTTCTCTCTTACTTTAGGAATTATCTCTGTACTACTTCATGTATTTTTCTATGGACTTGTCAAAGTGCCTTATCATCTCCTGGCCAAAAAGTGGGCACATCTGAATGCTTGTCCCTTGAATCTTATACAAAGTGACATAAGGAAAGTAAAAAGTTATATATTATTTAGCCCATTTTTGTCTCCTGAAGAGACTGAACTTATTGCCTGCCACAAAGGTCCCTGGTGTTGCCTAAGTTCTTGCTCTTTTCAAAGTTATTTCTTTGATTCTGAGCTGACCAATCTTTGCCAATAAATTCCTTTCTTTATTTAAATTAGCCAGAGTTTTGCCCATTGTTTGCAACTCAAGAAGTCTGTTTAATATGTTATTGAATCCTGAAGTGTCAAAAATTTTCATATTATAACATGTGTCTAGATTTGGGGTCATGGTAAATATGCTTTTCTGTGTACTGGTCTCCTATTCCAGAGCCTTGACATTGAAAGAGGTTTTATTCATCTTGTTATCTCCAGTGGCATCTAGGTCAGGCTTGGCACGCGGTAGACGTTCCATAAGTGTTAGGAATTTAATGGACTTGAATGACTTTCCACTGAGCAGCAGATCAGACAGTAGATGTGGGGGAGGCAAGAGTTACAAATCAGAGGCGGCGATGGTCTGGAAGTGGGGTAGAGGCCTAGTGCTATAGCTCTCCATCATAGGAATCAGCAGGTACTCTCAGGGACCTGGCAGAGTCCTGGCACTAGACCTACACCCACAGGAACAGGACAGAAGCCAGGGAATCTGAGCCAGCTACAGTGCTGACAGAGATACCTCTTTCTGTCCAACAAGTATGTTTCTAAGAGGCTTGGTTGTTAACCTTTCACTGATCAAGCAGTGAAGCTAAAGTAATGGGCTGTCTTACTTGGCAGGTGGGGCACACTGAGCAGAGGACAGGGATTATACAGAAGTCCAACAATCACTTAATAAAAGTGTGTTTCAGGGACCAAGATTAAGATCTTTGGAAGGAGGTTGATAAGAGCAAGACTGAGGAGTAGAGAAGCCAACTTGTACTAGTAGCAAAGATAGTAATGCTGAGCTAAGAGATGCTGGCTGACCAGAGAGGTTCACCAATTTCTGACTGAGTCTGACTTAATCCTGGAAATATGGTCGAGACCCAACCTACAGATGGTCTCAGCTGTGGGCAACAATGGACAATGGACAAAGGTAGAGGCTGGGAACAGGCTGGGTCAAATGAGAGCTCCTTTGTGGTGGTTATTTTCTTGCTTCCTGAGTCCCATGTGAATAACTTTTGAACTAACTCTATATTTTAAGACCTATTTAGTGAGGGTGTTATAGACTTAATACAAATGCTATTGCAACAAAAGTTTTTGTGAGAATAAAAGACTTCTAAGACCCAGGTAAATGGCATATGTACATTAATTCATATTCTGAAGTAATCAGATTTCAAAAACTATCTTTTGTTTCGTATAATTTAAGGCTATGTTGTTAGGTGCATATACATTTATGATTACTATATCTTCCTAGTAAATTATTCCATTTTTCACTAGATTGTGAGCTTTCTTCATCCCTTATAATTATTTTTGCCTTAGAATGTATTCTTTTCTAATGCTAATGTAGTTATGGAATTTTCTTTGATTCATGGTTCATTGGTGTAATTTATTATGTTGTCTTTCTGCCTGTCTGCATGCTTATGTTTTAAGCAGGTATTTTATAAATAGCATGTAGCTAAGTTTTTTTTATTCTAAACTGTCATTCTTAACTGACATTTATCAACAAGAGCTTATTTCATTTATGTTGACTGTGATCACTGAAATATATGAATTCATCTCTGCCATCTTATTTTGTGCTTGTAGTCAGCCTTCTTTGCATATTTTTCTCCCTTTCTAACTTCATTTAAATTAAGGTTTTTTTCTTTAGCTCATTTTATTCCTCTATAAGTTTGGAAGTTATACATTTTATTTCCTTTAAATATTACCCTTAAAATTTTAACACACAGATGAAATAAAAAATAAGTCTTTACCCTCCTACCAGAAAAATATAAAGCTCTTAGAAAGTTCCAATTCTGGTCATTCTCCTCTATCTTATATTGTTGTCCAATATTTAATTTTTAAATTTTTCTTAATTTTTGAAAATTTTGTTTTTAATTGACACATCATAATTGTACATATTTATGGGATATGGTGTGATGTTGCCATGCATGTATATATTATGTAATGATCAAATCAAGGTATTTAGCATATCCATCACCTCATACATTTATCATTTCTTTGTGGTGAGAACATTCAAAATTTTCCCTTCTAGATATTTGGAAATATACAATACAATATAATATTGTTAATCTTAGTCAACATACTGTGCGATAGAACACCATAATTTATTCCTCCTAGCTAACTGTAACTTTGTACCCATCGACAAATCTTTCTCACTCCCTCCTTCCCTCTTCCCTCTCCAACCTCTAGTAACCACTATTTTACTTTCTACTTCTATGAGATCAACTTTTTTAGATTACATATGAGCAAGATATTTGTCTTTTCATGCCTGTCTTAACGTAATGTCCTCTAGGTTCATTCATGTTACCACAAATGATTGGATTTTATTATTTTGTATGGCTGAATAGTATTTCATTCTGTATACATACCACATTATTTTTATCCATTCATCGATTGATAAACACTTAAGTTGATTCCATATGTTGGCTTTGTAAATAATGCTTCATTACACATGGGAGTGCAGATGTCTCTTTGATATACTGATTTCATTTCCTTTGAATACATACCTAGTAGTGGGATTGCTGAATTTTAGTTTTATTTTTCATTTTTGGTGGAGCTTTCATGTTGTTTTCCATAATGACTGTACTAATTTACATTCCCACTAACAGTGTATAAGAGTATTCTTCTCTCCAAATCCACACCAACATTTGTTATTATTTTTCTTTTTGGTAGTAGCCATTCTGATTGGAGTGAGATGATATCTCCTTATGGTTTTGATTTGCAGTACCCTGATAATTAGTGATGTGGAACATTTAGAAATGTCTATTTAGGTCTTTTGCCTATTTTTAATTGGATTGTTTGTTTTTATTGCTATTGAGTTGTTTGAGTTTCTTATATATATATATATATATTCTGGATATTAACCCCTTGCAAAGTGCATAGTTTGAAAATATATTTTCTCATTCTGTAGGTTGTTTCTTCATTTTGTTTATTGTTTCCTTGGCTATGAAGAAGCTTTTTTTTGTTTAATGTAATACCATTTGTCTATTTTTGCTTTTCTTGCCTTTGTTTTTGAGGTCTTATCCAAAAATAATCCTTGCCCAGACTATGTCATGAAGCATTTTCCCAAAGTTTTCTTCTTGTAGCTTTATAGTTTGGTGTCTTACATTTACGCCTTTAATTTTCAGTTGATTTTTATATATGGTGAGAGATAGGGATCTAGTTTTATCCTTCTGCATGTGGATATCAAGCTTTGCTGGCGCTATTTATTGAAAAGATTGCTCTTTCTCAAATTTGTGTTCTTGGCACTTTTGTTGAAAAGCAGTTGGCTGTAAGTGCATGAATTTGTGTGTTCTCTTTTCTGTTTCATTGATCTGTGTGTGTCTATTTTATACCAGTATCATGCTTTTTTGGTTACTATGTCTTTGTAGTATATTTCAAAGTCAGGTATGTGATACCTCAAGTTTTGTTCTTTTTTGTTCAAGTCACTTTGGCTATTTGGGGACTTTTATGGTTCCATGTCAATTCTAGGATTGTTTTTCTATTTCTGTGAAGAATGTAATTTGTATTTTGATAGAGATTACACTGAATCTGTAGATCACTTTGTGTAGTATGGAAATTTTAATGCTATTAATTTTTCAAATCAATGAACATGGGATATCTTTCCATTTATTTGTGCCCTCTATAATTTCTTTTATCAGTGTTTTATGGTTTTCCTTATAGAGCTATTTCACTTTTTTGGTTAAATTTATTCTTAGGTATCTTTTTTGGTATCTTTTACAGATGAGATTGCTTTCTTGATTTCTTTTTCAAATAGTTCACTATTGATGTATACAAACACTACTGATTTTTGTATGTTGATTTTGTATCCTGCAACTTTACTGAATTTGTTTATTAGTTCTAACAATGTTTTTGGTGCACTCTTTAGGGGTTTCCACATATAAGATCAAGTCATCTGCAAATAAAAATACTTTGACTTCCTCCTTTCCATTTTGGATACCATTTATTTTATTCTCTTGCCTTATTGTTCTGGCTAATACTTCCAGTACTATGTTGAATAAAAGTGGTAAAAGTGAGAATGTTTGTCTTGTTCCAGATCTTAGAGAAAAAGCTTTCAACTTTTCCCTATTCAGTACAATGTTAGCTGTGGGCTTGTCATATATAACCTTTATTGTGTTGAGGTACATTCCTTCTGGATGTAATTTGTTGACAGTTTTCATCACGAAGGGATGCTGAATTTTATAAACTGCTTTTTCTCAATTAAAATGATCTTACGATTTTGGTCCTTGATTCTGTTAATTTGATGCATCACGTTGATTGATTTGCATGTGTTGAACCATTTTGGCATCCCTTGGATGAATCTCATTTTATCATGGTGAATGATCTTTTTAACATGCTATTGAATTTAGTTTTCTACTATTTTGCTGAAGATTTCAGCATCTGTGTTAATCAGGGAGATTGGCCTGTAGTTTTTTGTTGTTGTTGTATCCTTATCTGGTTTTAATATGAAAGTAATGTTTGCCAAATAGAATGAGTTTGGAAGAATTTCTTCCCCTTTAATTTTTTGGAATAGTTTGAAAAGGATTAGTAATTGCTCTTTTTTAAATGTTTATTAGAATTCAGCAGTGAAGACATCAAGTCCTGGGCTTTTCCTTTTTATTACTGCTTTAATCTTATTGTTATTAGTCTGTTCAGATTTTCTCTTTCTTCATAGTTTAATTTTGGTAGGTTTTATGTACCCACAAATTCATCAATATCTTCTAGGTTTTCCACATTGCTGGCATATAGTTGTTCAGAGTAGTCTCTTATGATCGTTTGTATTTATATGATATCAATTATAATGTCTCCTTTTTCATCTCTGATTTTATTGATTTGAGTCTTCTTTTTTCTTAATTAATCTAGCTAATGGTTTGTCAATCTTTATTTATCTTTGCAAAAAACCAACTCTTTGTTGGATTATTTTTTTGATAAGCACCTGAATTTGGTTTGCTAGGATTTTGTTGAGAATTTTTGCACCTATATTCAGAAGAGATATTGGTCTACAGTTTTCTTTTTTTGTTGTGTTCTTTCCTGGTTTTTGGTATCAGGGTGATGTTGGCGAGGATTCCTTCCTTCTCAAGGTTGTGGAATAATTTCTGCAGGATAGGCACCAGTACTTCTTTGTAGGTCTGGTAAAATTTGGGTGTGAAACCATCTGGTCTGCGACTTTTCTTTTTAGGAATGTTTTTTTATTGTTGCTTCAATTTCAGTACTTGATATTGGTCTGTTCAGGACTTGTATTTCTTCCTGATTGAGCCTAGGGAGGCTGTGTGCTTCTAAGAATTTGTTCATTTCCTCCATGTTTTCAAGTTTAATGTGCATGTAGGTTTTTATAGTATTCATAAATGATAGTTTTTATTTCTGTGGTATCAGCTGTAATTTCCCCTTTTTCATTCCTGATGGAGCTAATTAGAGTCCTTTCTTTTATGCTTCTATTAATCTAGCAAGAGAAGTGCCAATTTTGTTTATTTTTTCAAAGAACCAACTTTTTGTTTTATTAATCTTTCATACAGAAACTTTTCAGAGGAAGATAGACTAATGGCCAAAAAACATACGAAAAAGCCAGTTATCCAAAGTGAAGCGACACAAGATATGGAAAAAGGGCTCCACATC
>VBSM01001265.1:67202392-67225358 GCA_008086735.1 Cheirogaleus medius | reverse complement strand
TAAAACTAAGGCATGAAACCTTAAGAATCCTAGAAGAAGATGTTGGGAAAACCCCATTTTTGAACATTTTCATTGCACATGCAGTTCTCCCATTCGTCTAGCAGTAGGGATTGGATATCCTTTACTCAGCACCTGCAGTGCCTTGTATACTTCCTGGCATATACTTCCTAGGGCAGATGCTCAATAAATAGTTGCTGAGTGTGTTGAGTATTTGAAGGAATGACTTGGAGAATCTCTTAGAGCCTCAGGATTGGAAGGAAATCCTCTGAAAGAGGCATGCTAGCTAGAAAGAAGCTGTCATAATCTTGCTTACATCTGCAATTCTCAAAATCTGGATCTTTAAAATGAGCAATGACATAGTAACAGGATTAATGGAACAGCTAATCTAATGGACTCCCTTAGTTACAGACTTTGAACAGAACTAAATATATGTTAAGAACCATTCAGTAAAGAAATATGAAAGCTATTCCCCTAGTAAGGAAAATGTTTCTTCTAAATTCTCAGCAAAATTGGGATTAGAAAGAAGACTTTAGTGTATACCCATTACAAGTTTCTTTCCAGCCAAAAAACAAGTCAAACTTTGGAGTAAGCTCTGTAATGGGCCAGGTTTACTGAGCTTTGGGATGAGTACTACAAAGTAAAAAGATGGGTACTGCTGAGCTCCCACCCACTGACCTTGACCACTGACCTTGACCATCCTCACAGGAGATAAGTGGAATAAATGGTACTAAGGGACTAAGTTCTTTACATCCTTTTGACATGTTCTCTCTCTTGAAAAGTAGGGGAAATAAGCTTAAAGGCAGGATATGCTTCTTTAAAAACTCGTTGCTATTTTGGATATACACTGATGTATCTCTTATTTAATTAAACAATTTGGCATTCTACAATATTTTCTTTATTGGCATATGCATACTCAGTTTCTGATAGGCTAGAAAGTAGAGTATTCTCAGAAGATCTGGCACAACTCTGGAGGAATTGTGTGCATGCTTTTAATTGAATTCTCATTTTATTTTTAACTTCTGGAACAGATGACGTCTGGGTACCAAAATAATCATACTTTTCAATAAGTATTTGAAAATGAGTGGTTGACCAACTCCATCAATCATCTGATCAGCATTTCTGTCACTTACTCTGTGCCACTTGTCTGAGCTGGGAGCTATTTTTGTTAAAATATAACTGTTGTGGTATTAGCACTTTAAAAGTTTCGGTGGACATCAATGATGGTTGGTCCTAAATGATAAATAGGTAAATTATAAGCAGGTATAGGTGTGGAATGTGATGATCAGGTCCAGAGAGAGGAAAAGTACATAAAGAGAGCAGTGCAATGAGTGAGCACTTGGCTATGTCTGAGTAAGATTGCTGAGGCTACTAAATGAATTCAGTAGAGAAGAGCATCACCATCTATTAGAGATGTCATTGGGGAGGTGATAGGAGGGAGCTCCAGAAGGAGCACCTTGTGTTATTACTGCTATGAAGTAAATGGAATATAGAGGGAAGAGAGGGAAAGTCCCAGGCTCTGCAGAACAGCTGGAAAGAGGAATTAAGAGGGGTGGACTCAAAATTATTTCATTAGAATGACAGCCCCAATACCAAAGACAGCAGATGATAAATAACCAGGATTCTCTTTTTTCTTTTCTGTTTTCTTTTATTATTTTTAAAATTTTATTTTTAATTGACAGTAATAACTGTATATAGCTATGGAATACAATGTGATATTTGGATATATGTTTACAATGTGGAGTGATTAAATCTCAGGCTAATTAGCAAATTTATCATCTCACATACTTATGATTTTTTGTGGGAAAACATTTAAAATCTGTTTTTGCAATTTTGAAATATGTAATGCATTATTGTTTATTAGAGTTCACCATTCTGTGCAATAGATCCCTAAAAGTTATTCCTCTTGTCTAACTGAGACTTTGTACCCTTTGACCAACATCTCCCTTCTCCTATCCACCCACCACCCTCAACCTATGGTAACCATCATTCTACTCTTTACTTCTTTGAGTTCAACTTTTTTAGATTACACATATAGTGAGATCATGCAGTATTTGTCTTTCTGTGCCTGGCTTATTTCACTTAGCATAATATCCTGCAAATTCATTCATGTTGTTGCAAATGACAGGATTTCCCCCTTTTTAAGGCTGAATAGTATTCCATTGTGTATATACACAACATTTTCTTTATCCATTCAACTGATGAAGGACACGTAAGTTGGTTCCATATCTTTGCTATTGTGAATAATGCTGCGATGAACATAAGAATGGAGATATCTCTTTCACATCCAAATGTCCACCCCCCACCCCCAAGAGCCTACCAGCCCACAAAGTCCCATTTATCAGTGGTACCTCCTACCCCAATTGACCACCTTTACTACAGCAACATTAAGGAGAAATAGAAATTTTTTGAAACGTTTTTTTTTCATCTTCAGTCAGAACAAATTCTCAGGCAGAGCACCCTTCTCATCAACTCTATATACAAGGATGGTTTTTGGTATAAGATCTATCATACACTTTCCAGAGCAAATACCAAAAGGGTGGAGGATAAGGAGGATTTATTCTTCTAAATATACTTGTCTCTTATTCCTACTAACCTATGAAAAATAATGGAAGGCAAGGGCTACTCTTATGCCAACCACAGCTGAATCCCCAGCTTCTAGTGCATAGTAGGCACTTGATCCATGTCTACTGAAAAGATAATGGTATGATTTTGATATTAATAACCAGGGAAGCCCACAAGTATTCCAGTGCAACAGCTATATATACCCTCTTCCTTCCCAAATTCCTTTACAAAGAGGTAGCTCAGAACTATTTAGGCAACTCTTTTGAGAGTGGTTCCTCCCAATCTGTGTTGGTAAGGGGTTGCTACCGGGGCTCAAAGAGAGCCACAAAGCAAGGAAGACATCATTGCAACAGATCACTGATCCATAAGACATACTCAGAAACAATAGCCACCAAATCAATTCCCTATAACCAATAAATTGAGATCCATAGTTGAGAAGCCAGTTCCAGGTCACAAGCAGAAGACGTAAAGTCAATTAGTCAATTCAGGACCAAGGATTCAAAGTTGAGATGTGGCGCCTAAGCAGAATTCAAAGGTATTCAAGGTACACTGAAGGTGCCCCAAATTAATCTTATCGTGTCAAACATTCAAAACATAATTCATCCATTCCCCTCTCAAAACCTGCCCCCTCATCCTCGTCAGCTTCCCGTCTCAGTGGCACCTTCATACATTTAATTTATTGCATGAGAATCCAGGAATCACTCTTAACTCCTCACTAAGTTCTATTGATTTTACCTATTAAATATTTCTAGAATATGTATCTTATTCTATACTTGCTAAATGTTTTTGGAATATGCTCTTTATTCTGAACTTGCTAAATGGTTCCAGAATCTATCCCTTCCTCTATACTTATCTCTGTATTTGTGCCCTAGTTAAAGACAATTTTCTCTCATCTGGGTTATAGCAACACCTTCCTAATTGGTCTCCTATCCTCCAGGCCTGCCCCTCCCATTTAGTCTTCCCTCTCTAGACAGAATGTTCTTTCTGATACACATGTTTTCTTCAGTCCCTTAAATAGAACCCAATCATATAGAGAATCAAATTCAATTAGCATGACCTACAATGCCTTGTGCTGTGCTAACCTTGCCATCCCCGCCTATTCTCACACTTTATGCTCTAATAATGCTTGACAGTTTGTAGTTACCACATATGCGTGGCTGTTTATGCTTCCGCAACTTTGCTCTTGGTCTTCCCTCTGCCACCCTTATCACATTCTTCTTTTAAATATTTTTGTAGATTTAATTTTTATATTCACTAAAGTATTAAATGAACAGAGTTTTAAAAATAAAACAGAAAACTTCTGTTTCTAGCAAAATGTTAAGCTCTGTATCCTAAAAAATACTATGTAAAGAAAAACAACTAGAAATACAAAGTGAAAACTAGCATTTTTTTCTTTTGCCATAAAAGTAAAATTTTCATTTTGACTGCATAACATTTAGGAATGTTAAACAATAAATAAAATAGCAAAAGTAAAAAAGAGATTATAAAACAAGAAGCAAATGCTTGCAAAATATTAACTCCTGTAAAGTGATCTATGAAGTTAGGTAGAGCTAAACTCATAGAAGTTTACTGAGTTTAGCTTGGGATGTAGTTATTGTTGTTTAGTTGTGTGTGTGTGTGTGTTTTAAACCAATCACAATGTATTAAGAAGAGTAACATCACTAACATGACAGAATTGGAGATACCAGCTTTCATCCGCCCCCACAAATAGATATAGACAGTTATTCACAAAACAAAATAGCCCAGAGAGGGCTGAAAGGCCCAGTAAAGACTCAGCAGCAACACAATGGAGCAAATAATGGAGAATATCCACATAGAAAGGATTAAGGGTGAGATTGGCATAACTGAGATGCCAGGAGACAGCCAGGAACAAAGAAAAAATGTGGAGGCTTTGGCCAAGCAGTGGGAACTCTCATGGTCCCCAGTGGCCTGATACACAGAGGACACTGGCATCTCTTGCCACTGAGGTAACTAATAGCCATTTCCTCTCAGGAACTGCTTGCCCTCTAGAAGAAGTGGCTGCTGTTAAGCTGTTTTGAGGAGGGAACCATTACTTCTCCTAAGACCACACATTCTGTGACTCTGTAGTTGTGGCCACTCAATGAGTGTCCACACTCCAGACTTAGGCTCCATGACTGTATTAGGTCTACCCACATCTGAGACACCAGAGCTATTACCATAGTGAGCTAGTTCTCACTTAGGGCCTTGGAGTTAAGACTTTGCTGTGCATGCCTGCACTCCAGACACCAGCTCAGCTGTCAGAGAGAGCTAGACCCCACTCCTACCCTGGAGTTACTTTAACTACACATCTGCCTTTGCTCCCATTCTTGGTTCTATGCCACTACCTGTGCCACTACCACTGCATGTAAGCCCACAAGCCAGACTCACAGCCAAAAGGGATTCCTTCAGCCACATTTCTCCAATGGGAGAAAAAGAAATCAGGAGGACATTAGAAATCAAAGATGGCAATAACCTTTGTTATCACTGTGAGCATCCACAGTGTTAAACCTAAGGAACCTTGTAATCTTCATTATCACCAACCTTGGTTAACAGAGCTACACAGAGACTACACACCTGGCACCTTCATTGGTGCCAGAAACACTGAAACTTTCCCAGTAAGTACCTTTATACCCATCCATAGAGGAAGGTCTTTCCATGGCAAAATTAGCCTGTTAAGTTTGTAAGTAAGAGATGTCTGTTCCACCAAATGTACAAATATCAATGTAAGAGAACAAGAAACATGAAACACCAAGGAGATATAACACCACCAAAGGAACACAACAATCTCCCAGGAGCTGACCAAAAAGAAATGGACATATACAAATTACCTGACAAAGAATTAAAAATAAGTGTGCTGTGAAAGCTCAGTGAACTTCAATAAAGTAGAGAGAAAAATATAATAAAAATCAGACAAGCAACTAAAATTGCCTTTTATAATTATAAGATATTTTATGAGAGCATTATGATAACTACAAAGCAAAAACCTATAGTAGATACACAAAATAAAAAGTAAGGAATCGAAACATACCAGTAGAGAAAATCATCTAATCACAAATGAAGGTAACAAGAAGGAATAAGAAAACAAGGATTGACAAAACAACCAGAAAATAATTAACAAAATGGCAGTAGTAAGTTTTTACCTATCTGCTGCCTAGAAGAAACTCAATTCACCTTTAAGGACACACATAGATTGAAAGTGAAAGAATGGGAAACAATATTTCATGCAAATGAAAAGCAAAAGAGAGCTGGGGTAGCTATTCTTATATGAGATAAAATAGATATTAAGAAAAAAAACTATAAAATGAGACAAAGGAGGTTATTATATGATGGTGAAGGTATCAATTAATCAAGAAATTATAATACAATAAATATATGTGAACTCAAAATTAGAGCACCTAGGTATATAAAGCAAATATTAATAGGTCCAAAGAAAGAGATAGACTATAATACAATAATAGTAGGGATCTTCAATGCCCCACATTCAACAATAGATTATCCAGACAAAAAATCTGGATAAAAAAGAAACGTTGCACATGAACTACACTTTAGAAAAAATGGACCTAACAGATATACATAGAACATTCCATTCAACAGCAGCAGAATACACACTCTTCTCAAGCACACATGGGAAATTCTTCAGAATAGATCATATGTTAGGCCACAAAAAAAGTCTTAACAAATTTAAGAAGATTGAAATCATATCAAATATCTTTTCTGACCACAATGTAATAAAACTAGAAATAAATAACAGGAGAAATTTCAAAAAATTCACAAATATGTGGAAACTAAACAACATGCTTCTGAACAACAAATGGGTCACAAAAGAAACTAAAAGGGAAATTTATAAATGTCTTGAGACAAATAAAAATGGAAATACAACATATCAAAACTCATGAGATGCAGTAAAAGCAGTTATAAGAGGGAAATGTATAGCAATAAATACCTACACCAAAAAACAAGAAAGAGCTCCAATAAATAACTTAATCTTAACTGCTCAAGGTACAAGAAAAAGAAATTCAAGGTAAGTCCAAAGTTAATAGAAGGCAGGAAATAATCAGAGCAAAAATAAATGAAGTAGAGAGTGGAAGATACAACAGATTAATAAAACTAAGAGTTGTTTTTTGAAAACAAACAAAATAGATAAACCTTTAGATAGACTAGCTAAGGAAAAAGAAGAGGACTCAAATAAATATGAAGAATCATAAGAGACAACTGTGAAATCATAAATGACTACTATGAACAATTATATGCTAAAAAATTGGAAAATCTAGAAGAAATGGGTAAATTCCTAGAAATTTACAGCCTACCAAGACTGAGTCATGGAGAAATAGAAAACCCAAACAGGCCAACACCAAGTAAGAAGATTGAATCAGTAATGAATAGTTTCCCTTCCTGCTGAATTCTACCAAACATTTAAAGAAGAACTAGTACCAATTCTTCTCCAACTCTTCGAAAAATTGGAGAGGAGGAAAAACTTCTAAACTCATTTTATAAAGCTAGCATTACCCTGATACTAAAGCCACACAAGGATACAACCAGAAGAGAAAATTACAGGTCAATATCTCCGACAAATATACAAACAAAAATCCTCAAGAAAATGCTAGCAAACTTAATTCAATAGCACATTAAAAGGATCATGTAAGGATGGTTCAGCATATGCAAATCAATAAATGTGATACACCACAGTAGTAGAATGAATGAAAAAAATCCTATAATCATTTCAATTGATGCAGAAAGTGCATTCAACAAAATTCAACATTCTTTGATGATAAAAACTCTTAACAACTTTGGCATAAAGGAATGTACCTCAACACAATAAAGACCATATATGACAAGCCCATGGCTAACATCATACTCAACAGTGGAAAGTTGAAAGCTTTTCCTTTAAGACTAGGAGGAAGGCAAAGATGTTCCTTCTCTCTGCTTCTATTCAATATAGTACTGGAAGTCCTAGCCAGAGAAATTAGGCAAGAGAAATCAATAAAAAGCATCCTAATTAGAAACAAAGAAGTTAAATTGTCTATTTTTGCAGATGACATGATTTTATATAGATAAAACCCTAAAGATGCCACCAAAAAACTGTCAGAACTAATAAACATATTCAAAAAAATTGCAGTATACCATATCAACATAAAATATCAGTAGCATTTCTATACACTAACAGTGAACTATCTGGAAAAAAATAAACAATTCCATTTACAATACCTACAAAAATACTTAGGAATGAATTTAACCAAGGAGGTTAAAGATCTGTACACTGAAAAACCATAAAACAATGATGAAAGAAATTGAAAAAGCCACAAATAAATTGAAAAATATCCCATGTTCATGGATTGGAAAAAATAATATTGTTAATATGCTCATATTACTAAAAGAAATCTATAGATTCAATGCAATTTCTATCAAAATTCCAATGACTTTTTTCACAGAAGTGGATAAAACAATCCTAAAATTCATATAGAACCTCAAAAGGCCCCAAAGAACCAAATTAATCTTGAGCAAAAAGAACAAAGTTGGAGGCATCACACTACCTGATTTTAAAATCTACTACAAAGCTAGTAATGAAAAAAGCATGACGCTGGCATAAAAGACTCATAAACCAATGGAACAGAATAGAGAGCCCAGAAGTAAATCCACACATTTACCGTCAATTGATTTTCAACAAAGCTGCCAAGAATGCAAAATAGGAAAAGGACAGTCTCTTTAATAAATGATATTTGGAAAACTGGGTATCCATATGCAGAAGAATTAAAATGGACCCTTATCTCATTCCTAATACATGAATCAACTCAGAATGGATTAAAGACTTAAACATATGAACTGATACACAATGGAATTCTATGCAACCTTAAAAAGAAGGAAATTCTGTCATTTGTGACAACATGGATGAAACTACAGGACATTATGTTAAGTGAAATGAGCCAATATTGCATCACCTCATTTATACTGTAAGTGGAATGTAAAAAAAGTCTAACTTATAGAATCAGAGAGTAAAAGGGTAGTTACTAGGGGCTGTGCTGGGGGATTAGGGAGGTGTTAGTCAAAGGACACAAAATTTCAGTTAGATAGGAATGAGTTCAAGAGATCTATTGTACATCATGGTGGCTACAGTTAATAACAATATATTGTATATTTGAAATAGATAACAGAGTAGATTTCAAGCATTCACGCCACAAAAATATGATAAGCATGTGAGGTAATGCCTATGTTAAATAGTTTGATTTAGTCATTCCACAATGTATACATATATCAAAACATCATATTGTATACCAATTGACAATTTCTACTTTTCAATTAAAAATAAATAAAATTTACTGAAGTAAATACTATATTACTGTTACAGATCCCTAATAACAGCTCATAACATATGGAAATGGTTATTTTTGTTTTAAAAGTTTCCAGCTTTTCATGTCACACCTGAATGATGGTTTAAGTGAGAGAGGACTTCTTCAGTAGAAATGCAATACTTTTACTCTTTAATTTTACAGAGTCCAATGAGGTGGAATAATATATTCATAAGCATTATATCAAAACCATCCATATTCTGAAAACACTACTTTAGGAATTATAAATCTATCAAACTTCAGTAAGAGCAAATGTAGTATCAATTAAATAACAGAAGCTAAACCAAAAAGAGATAAATCAAGATTACCTATAAGGAGAAAAAAACACAGGAGAACATCCTGCTGTGGTTATGGAAGCTGGATGGAACCTCCACATGAACCTGGATCCCTGAGTCCTCACATGTAACCCTTCTCCTTCCTGCAGGCCTTGTTGGTCCTGGGGCTTCCCTAACAATCTCTGCCTCTGCTTGTTGAATAGCAGGTGCAAAAAGGCCACTTGGGAAAAGCTGGCCCATGGTGTGGCAGAGTCCAGTCAGACAAACCAGAAGGAAGTGCCTGGCCCTGCACTATATCTTAGTGACCACAAAAGTGACCTGAAGCAGTAAAATGACCAGTGGCCTCAGAAACATCCATGAGATTGACGTGGTTATGTTTCTATCATCTGCTTTAGCTGTAAACTTCACTTGTGACTTCCCTGTCAGTACTCATCTTCCCAACTGGAATGTTTTCTGGGCCCTGCTCATGCCTCTGAGCCTATTCTAACCACCACCCCCACAAGAGTGGCTGGGCTCTGGGCCCACAACCCAGAGCCTTTGCATTTGAAAATTAAGCTCTCATTTTCTGACCAGACTTGTGGTGAGAATTGTGCAAACTTTACAAGGTTAAACAGTTCAGTTTGTTCAATGGCCCTGGACTACGGCGTGTTCTCCAAACTTTTCCAAACCCCAGAGACTTATCTAAATTATCTAACTTGTGAGAACAAGATCACCCACGAGAGAAAAGTGCTTTCTCTTTCAGAATGAGCTTTAGAATCAAGGCTTCACTTTCTAAGGGCAAGCTTGTTCTTTGACTTTTGGCTACAGATTCAACCAAGGAATGAAGAGAAACATAAAATTTTTTGAAGTTGGAAGCTCAGTAAATGTTTCCAGTTGGGCATAATTCAATGATAAAATGAGTCTGATAAAGATCACATATCCCAGTAGATGCAAAAAATGAGATTCCTTTTTAAACTTGAGCATGAGTTTTCAGTGTACCAGTCCTGATTTTTCAAGGCTTGTTGTATACTGTGGGTAGCTGGGTGGGAGCTTGTGGTATTGGGATTTGTGAAGAACTGTTTGGAAACATATGTATGGATCTCATGTTTGGAAATGGTCTCCCTGTCACTTTTTTCCTCTACTATAGTACTGGAAATATGAGCTCGGCAGTTTAGATCAAGGACAGGAATTGTCTGTAGAAATCTGCAGCTGCTAAGACCTCTCATGGTGCCTCATGGAGTGCAAATTTGGCAGAAGTTCCCCAGAGCACTAATCTCAGTATCCAACAGGGCCAATTAGGATAGTTTGCCTCTGCTCTTACCCTCTCCCTAGGATCTTCAGGTATAAAATACCAGTGAGTCAAATAAAGAGGTATGTGATTGAAGCCACCTTATTGAAATGCTATAATGGGTGCTACAGCCTCCCTCCAATCCAGAGCTTTCCAAGAACCTTCCTGCCACCCTCCCTCCATCTGTGAATTCACTTTTTCATTCATTCAGTAGGCCTTTATGGACTGCACATTAGGAACAGGCTCAGTGGTTGGTTCTGCGGGAGATACCCCTCTCTGAGCTTTTTTATATTGTTCCTAGAATCTTCTTTGCTTCCACTCTTGCCCTCTTTCATTACTCACAAAGCTTCTGCTGAGAATTGTGCCTTTACACAAACAAAGATGGAGCAGCCCTAGAAGAGGGTAGAACTGTGTGGATGTGAAGGATGCCAAGCTGTGCTCAGTAGAAACGTTCTATTAAATCTCTCAGTCTTTATCATGAGGACATTACAAGCTGTTCTCATCATGCGGAGTTCAGCCAGGCTGAATGATGACAGCAGTGTGGGGCCCATCTGACACCCCCTACTTGCTTCCGCCATTTGGAGCTAGACTTTAGTGATCTGAACAATGTCACTCTCAACTCACAGTGACCTTTTCCAGGCAGCAGGGAAATGGTGTTCCTGCTTTCTCACAAGGTGAAATCTGCCTTAGAGCCCTGTTCATCCATTTGGTTCCAGGGAGGACAACATTTTTGACAGGTCCTACAAAACGCAGTAATCTGAAAGCTAGTGTTCTTAATGTTATTTGGATTAAGTTTTGTGATATTGCTTCAGAATTTATAATTCAGATGCCCATGCCTCTGTTTTCTCATTTTTAAACCAAAGTGAAAATACTAACTTGCATTAGGAATTCTCTAGGCTTCAGGCCTGATACAATATCTGGCACTTTATGGGTGCTCAATGAATATATTAACTGAATAATTTGATCAAGACATCAGTAGCATTCCTATGCACCAACAACAGTCAAACTGAAAACCAAATCAAAGACTCAATACCCTTCACAATAGCAACAAAGAAAATAAAATACCTAGAAATATATTTAAGGAGGTGAAAGACCTTTACAGGGAGAACTATGAAACACTGAGGAAGGACATAGCAGAAGAGGTAAACAGGTGGAAAACCATACCATGCTCATGGGTCAGCAGAATCAACATTGTTAAAATGTCTGTACTATCCGAAGTGATTTACAGATTCAACGGAATTCCTGTACAAATACCAACTTCATTTTTTGCAGATCTAGAAAAAAGAATTCTACACTTCTTATGGAACTAGAGAAGACCCCATATAGCAAAAGCAATCTTAAGCAAAAAGAACAATTTGGAAAGCATCAATTTACCAGACTTCAAGCTATACTACAGGGCTATAGTAACTAAAACAGAATATTACTGACAGAAGAACATAGACATAGACCAATGGAACAGAACCGAGAACCAGATATAAAATCATCCTGATATAGCCATCTAATCTTTGGCAAAGCAGACAAAAACACATACTGGGGAAAATAATCCTTATTCAACAAATGGTGCTGGGAGAATTGGATAGCCTCATGTAGAAGACTGAAACAGGATCTGCACCTCTCACCTCTCACCTCTCACCTCTCACAAAAATCAACTTACGGTGGATAACAGACTTAAAACTAAGGCATGAACCTATAAGAACTCTAGAAGAAAATGCTGGAAGAACTCTTACAGACATTGGCCCAGGCAAAGAATTTACGAAGAAGACCCCAAAGGCAATCACAGCATCAATAAAAATAAATAAATGGGACCTGATAAATTAAAAAGCTTCTGCATAGCCAAGGAAACTATCATGAGAGCAAATACACAACCTACAGAATGGGAGAAAATGTTCACATGCTACACATCCGATAAAGGGCTGATAACTAGAATCTATATAGAACTCAGGAAAATCAGCAAGAAAAAAATCAATCAACCCTATCAAAAAGTGGGCAAAGGACATGAACAGAAACTTTTCAAAAGAAGATGCACTAATGGCCAACAAACATATGAAAAAATCCTCACCATCTCTAATCATCAGGGAAATGCAAATCAAAACCACAATGAGATATCACTTAACTCCAGTGAGAATGGCCTTTGTCAAAAAGTCTCCAAACAATAAATGTTGGCATGGATGCAGAGAGAGAGGCACACTCGTACATTGCTGGTGAGACTGCAAACTAGTTCAACCTCTGTGGAAAGTAATATGGAGATACTTCAAAGAGCTGCAAGTAGAACTACCATTTGATCCAGCAATCCCTTTACTAGGCATCTACCCAAAGGAAAAAAAGACATTCTATAAAAAAGACATGTGCTCTCAAATGTTTAGATCAGCACAATTCACAATTGTAAAGATGTTGAAGCAACCCAAATGTCCATCAATCCATGAGTGGATTCATATAATGTTGTATATGTATATCATGGATTTCTACTCAGCCACAAAAAACAATGGTGGTCTAGCACCTCTTGCATTATCCTGGATAGAGCTG
Organism: Cheirogaleus medius; assembly: GCA_008086735.1. NCBI lineage: Eukaryota > Metazoa > Chordata > Mammalia > Primates > Cheirogaleidae > Cheirogaleus > Cheirogaleus medius. Next base: position 67,212,387 of record VBSM01001265.1, on the reverse strand, counting down.
CGGCCCATTCTATTAAGTGAAGTATCACAAGAATGGAAAAACAAGCACCACATGTACTCACCATCTAATTGGTATTAACTGATCAACACTTAAGTGCACATATAGTAGTAACGTTCATCAGGTGTTGGGCAGGTGGGAGCAGGGAGGAGGGGATGAGTATATATACACCTAATGGGTATGGGATGGACATGCTTGAAGTTCTGACTTGGGTTCAGCAAAGGCAATATATGTAACCTAAACATTTGTACCCCTATAATATGCTGAAATAAAAAATAAAGTAATCATAATTTGATCAAGACATGAAACATGGAACCTGAGAAGAGCAATGTGGGTTGGAGGTGAGAGTATGGGTTTAATTTAATTCTGGACATGAAAATGTCTGTGGGACACCCAGCATAGGTGGCCAGTTGATAGCAATGTGAGTCTATGGATTAAAAGAAAAATCAAGAGCATCCCCTCCTCCAGAAAGCCTACCTGTGGTTCTCCCTGCCCAAGCTCAGTGTGATATGCTTGCACATATCTCTCACAGTTATTCTCTAATGATTTTTATTTATCTCCATCATTAGTGTATGGACTCCTTGAGGCCATGGGGCTAGATCTTGTCTATCAGTTTTATCCCCAGGACATAAAATTGTCCCTGGCACAAGGCAGACACCTAACAATGTTAGTTAAATTATCAAATGATTGATAATTTTAAAAATGCAAATTGCCTTTGTCAAATCCTGGTACTGTTCTTGACCCACCGTCTCCCCTACCACCCAACTGTGACAAGGTCATTCCATGTGACCTCTTTCTCCAGGGCTCATGAAGCTCACCTGGGCTATGACAACAGCCTCCTGATAGATCTGCCAGCTTCCAGTCTTGTCACTCACCCCCAAATTCATCCTGGAGTCCTCCCCTAGTGACCTTGCTAAATGGACATATGCCTCAGCTAACTTCTCTGCTTGGAAGCCTGGAACGGCTCCTCATTTCCTTCAAGATAAAACCCAAATCCTTTCCTGAGGCCTGTAAGACCCTCTGCAATATTGCTTCTACTCACTGCCCTAAACTTGTCTCTTGCACCTCTCCATTTTCCAGGCTCTGGAGTTGGAGAAATTTAAGGCTCCACCTCAACTACTGATTCACACATGTTCAAGGACATGCTGGCTCATCTGGAGGTCCTCGATATCATTAACTACACAATGAGTAAGCTTCTACTACCTATCTCTGAGATTATTATGAGGATTGAATAAAAAACAAAACATGTGAGGTTCTTATCTAAGTAATTGGTACATAGGGAGAGCTAAATAAATGTTAGCTGTTATTTTTATCATTATGAACACTCTTTTTCAAATATTACTTGCTCACTCTCTTTTCTTTGTGTCCTATCGAATACTGTTTCTCATGTCTTCTCTTCTTTGTCCAATTAATTTCTCAAGATTTAGGACTTAGCTCAGATTTCATTTAACCAAGGAGGCCTTTCTTGAGCCTACTATTCTGGGTAAAAGTTTTATGGATTCCTCAAGAACTGTTTGTCTACTTCTATTTATCCTGGTGTTTTTGGATGTTGATTTTATAAGCAGTTATTTTATTAACAGCTTTTAAAAGAATGGAAATGAATTACTGAACCCAATTACTTGTTCAACTGTACTATGAGATCCTCAAAGGCAAAAGGTCATTTAATGTGGTGTCTAGAATATAGCAAGTATTCCATTAATGATTTATGGAGAAAAGGAAGAAAAGAAGGAAGGAAGGAGAAAATGATCCTTTAAGAGAGGTAGGAGATGCAGGAGGAATTTAGGCCTCAGTGAGAAGATGATATTCAATTTAAGAGATATTAAAATGATTAGCAAAGAGATAGGTTTAAAGTCTAGAGCCCAAGAGAAAGACCAGGGGCAAAGATGTAGACTTGGGAGATGCAGAACATGGATGGTAGTTGAAGGTACAGGAATGGATGCAATTGCCTTGGGAGGATGTTCAGAAAGAGGAGAAGCCAATAAAGGATTGACTCCTGTGAGACACCAGTATTTAAGAGGCAGGCAAAAGAACCCCCAGAAAAGGAGAATGAGGTTCTTTCCTTGAACCTAGGTATGGCTTCAAAATCCCTTCCTTGTGACCGAATAACTACGATTTCAAGATACAGAATATTCCATCTCTCTTTCAAGGGGCAACAAACTAGGTTAAGTAAATGTTATTAAGTCATATGCCAAACAGCTGTGTCCTTTTCCTGCCCTATTTCCCACACTATTCCGCATGAAATTTAGGCTTTTGCTAAGTCTCCCTGCCCTCCCCAATTATATGCTCTGCTCCCCACCTTCTCCTCTACCCCCACACTCCATCTTGGAGCCTTTGCTTATGCTGGACCTCCCATCTGGACTGTCCTCTCTCTTATTTATTTATCCAAAGTTCATCCGGCCTCCAATACCTCTCCTAAGACCCACCCCTGCCCCCATGGAGCCTTCCTCAGTCATTCCATTTCAGAATGACATCCCTGTCCTCTGATGTCTATGTGTTTGTGGTATCCATGCTTACATCACCTCTTTGGTAGGTTGCTCTCAGATTGACCCACCATCTAGCCTGGTGTGTTCCTTGATCAAAGGAGCTATAGCCTGAAATAAAGGCCTAAGGCCTTTATATCTTTTTTTTTATTTCATTATATTGTGGGGGTGCAAATATTGTTAGGATTGCATACATTGCCCCTGCCAACCCTCCCAGGCCTTTATATCTTAACTGCCAAAACTCAAAATGAGTTTGTGCAAACTCTTACTGCCCTTACTCTGAGTGCATCATTCCCACTCCCTCCCTAGAGACTTCCCGGCTGGCTCGGGAGTTGAGCTCCAGCTTTGGCCTGGTTGGCCTGGCATTGCCTGGAAGAGCAGGACATCTGCAAGTTCTTCTGTGGCCTGAAACAGTTAAAACACCTCCTGACGGGTCCAATTTCCAGAGAGCTTACTCTTCCAAAGCCCAATTTAGCAAAGATAATTCACCCTAAAATCAGAAAATTCAGTTAAAAAGTCAATGGAGGGAAGAGCAAAGAAAAAATGTTGGCAGAGTGCCTTTTCTTTTAAATGGGTTGAGCTGGTGACTTTAAGACACAGACTTAGACAACGGGACTCTCAATCCTGATGGCTTTGGGATCTGGTGTGCAGAGTGTGGGGACTGGGGACGAATGTGCTCCTGGGCTGGGGGAGGGCAGGCTGGGAAAGCTCCAGGAGGGGCCCTCCATCTGATCATCGAGTGGGCTGGTGTGCAGGGAATAAGGCCTCTTGGCTGCGGCTGTCCCCTGGGGCACACTAGGGCAGTCACATTCTGTGATGAGTGAAAACAGGCAGTTCCCAATGACAAGACCTGGGCCCAGGCCCCACACTTGGCCTAAACTCTAATAAGTTCATAGAATTCTGGGTGTTCCCAGAACTCGATAGAAACACAATGTTTTTATATCTTGAGAAAATTCAGAATAACCTTTTTAAGACGAACTCAGTGCTAGTTCTGCTTTGCATAGAGAAGTCTTTATTGACAAATGGAGAAAGTTTTCAAGGTAGAAGGGATAATAACAACAGCCACCACTTAGTGGGTCACTGCAGTGTGCCAGGCAAGGCATCAGGGCATTCGGGAGCACAATCACTCCCATGAAAGGCAGGTGTCTTCTTCTCCATTTTGCAGGTTAGCTAACTGTAGTTGAGACAGATGAACTAGAATAGTGGTTCTGGACCTTGGAGCAACACAGATTTGTTTTCAAATATCAACTCCACCATTTCTTTCATTGAAATCTCTTCTGATGGCCTATGATGTCTGCATTGATCTAGGGATGCCGCATCAGGAGCAATACGGACAAGTCCCTGCCATACCCGAGTCTACATTTTGTAATGGAGTAGGAGGGGAGAAGAGAGATTGATAAAGCAATTGTCAAACAGGATAATTTTATATGGAGGTTTGGATGTTTGCAGAGCTGTTGCTTATTTTTGTAAACTCATTTTTATTCCCTTTTATTACTTCCTGGGTCCCTGGGTTGGTAGTGACAGAACAAAGACCCCGAGGAAGTGCTGCTGGCTAGGGGTGATGCTCAGGAGGGAGAGGGAGTGTGTGTGCAAGATAAGTGAGGAGCCACTAATGCAGTGAGCTACCTGTGGTAAGTTTTTAAGGTCCCCTTGTCCTAGACTCTCTATTTTCTTCCTCCACCCTAACCTGCCACCTGGAATTCCAGTAGCTACTACATCTATTCTGCGTGGATTTTCAGTCTCCAGCAAATAGAGCCTTATTCGCTACAAGCATCCCACCTTGAGAAAAGTGGGGGCATCTATTACTCAATGGACAGAAGTGAGTCCATCAGGTGACTTTGCAGAGTGCTGAGTCTGAAGGAACGGGCCACGGGCAGAGTTGCTTTGACCAGGGCTTGAGAGACCAGGCAAGAGGAAGCAAGTCTGTGTGGGCCAGAGGGTACGGCAGAAGGAGCCAGGGGCTCTAAAGAGAAACGCTGCTGCCCTTCTGATCTAAGAGCCCACTGAGAGGCCGCTGTAGAACACAGCCAGGGATAAAGGAGAGCTGCTGCTGCTGCTGCTGCTGGCCAGAGCCTCCCATCTCAGCCTCCAGGGCTGGCAGCAGGCAGGGCTGCCTCTTTTTCCCTTTGGGCTTAGAAAAAGCAGACAGGCTTTGGAGCCAGACAGGTGTGAGTCCAAATCTACCTCCATCACTTACTACCTTATGAGGTTACTAAACTTTTCTGAACCTCTTTTTGTCAACCGTAAAAATGGTATAAATGCTATCTACCTCCCCAAACTGTTGTTTGGGTTATTCAGTCATGAAATGAACATTTACTGAGCTCTCACCAGGTACTGTGCACATTCAGAGCTTCATAAATACATTCCCTCCTTCTTTTAGATATGGAGAGTATAAGACTAACAGCCCAGGTTTAAATGATTTGGTCTCCCATGAGTTCAGAATATGGACATAGTGCCGACAGCTTATGAGGAATTTAATGAGCATGATGGCAAGTCTAGATAATGCCATCAAACATGATATTCATTCATTTGACATACATTTCTCAAGTGTCCTTTGTGTGCTGTGACAGGCTATGCCAAGATGCCCAGAGCTCAGTCCCTGCCCTCTGAGTCCCATGGTCAAGTGGATAAAGCAGACTTGAGAATAAGTGAGGACAACAACTTAATCAGGGCTATGCTAGAGATGTAAGGGAGATATTGTGGACACACAGATGAAACCCAGGCTTAATTCTGACTAGAAAGGTCAGGCAGGGAAGGATTTTAGGAGGGGAAGACATTTGAGCTGAAGGATAAATAGTTTTCCAGGCTGAGTGGAGTTCTGTAGAAAGGGGATATTGCAGGCAGAAGTAACAGCCTATGCCAAGGCTGAGAGAGGAAAAAGAGTAAGAGTTCAGCATGGTCCAGCCCCGGGCAAGGTGGGAGTGACAAGTAAGGGAGATAGGGCTGAAAATGTCAGTGTCATCCAAGAAACAGGGGCCTCAGATAAGTCACAGGGAAGCTGTTGTGTGACCTGAAGGGGTCCCCACACATCAAGGGAACCACTGTACTGAGAGGAATAAATGAATGAATGAATGAATGATCTGTATGACACCTGATAGTTCACAAAGAGCTCTTGTAATATATTGTTTCACTCAAAAAATGGGGAAAATTATTATGCCTCATAAAGTTAGTTTTCAAAATTCTTATGGAAAGTAGTATGGAGATAGCTCAGAGAACTAAAAGTAGAGCTACCATTTGATGCAGCAATCCCACTACTGGGTATTTACCCAAAGGAAAAAAGGACATTTTATTAAAAAGACACTGGCACTTGAATGTTTATATCAGCACAATTCACAATCACAAAGATGTGGAAACAACCCAAGTGCCCATCAATACATGAGTGGATTAACAAAATGTGGTATATGTACACTATGAAATACTACTCAGCCATAAAAAAAATGGTGATCTAATACTTCTTGTATTGACCTGGATGGAACTGGAAACCATTCTTCTAAGTGAAGTATCGCAAGAATGGAAAAACAAACACCACATGTACTCACTACTAAATTGGAACTAATAGATCAACACTCATATGCACATATGGTAGTAAAATTCAACGGAAATCAAGCAGGTGCGAGGACGGAGGAAGGGATGGGTAAATTCACACTTAATGGGTACAATGCATACTACCTGGGTGATGGACATGCTTATAACTTTGACTCAAACTGTATAAAAGCAATTTATGTAACCAAAACGTTTGTACTCCTGTAAGATTCTAAAACAAAAATAAATTCTTTGCACATGGTGTCATCCATGGATCATGACACCATTCAGTCAGGAACCACTTCAGAAATAGTGGAGCTTTGGGGAGTGAGGGATGGAGACAGTCAGTGCCAGCCAGGGAGTGCCCCTGGCTTTGGTGCTCTCCAAAGCCAGCCAGCAATCCTAGGGCACACTGTGGGATTGGTGACAAGGTATTTGATGGCATCTGATTGATTTGCTATGAAATCCTGCCTGTCTCTTGTCCATGAAAGGACCCACATCTCTACGGATAACTAGGAGCTATGAGGTTGGTGGTCTTCTAATGTACACTGCAACAGAGAAGCCATATAGCCCCATGCAGTGGGTGAAGTTCATGATCTGGAGTCAGTCTCTTCTCTGCCCAAATCCACAGACACCACTCAGCAACTGTGTGACTTTGAACAAGTTACCTAAACTCTCTGAATCTCGATTTCCACATTTGCAGAGTGTTCTCATGTCCTGGCTTGCTGGTGACAGCCCAGAATTATGCCTGCTGCTCTGATGTCATCATTAATAAGACCTCCTTTTACTCTCAAAAGTATCTCAGTCTAGATATTGTGGACCACTCTGTTTATCTGCCCCCACCTCTCTTCTGGGTTTTCTGTGCAGCTGAAATGCATCAATGTTGTTTTAGTTAGGACAAATTATATGGCAAGTACCATAAAGTGCAATTAATTTATGTAAACAGAGGAAATTTGTGGTTCATACAGCTGAAAATAATTATTTTTAATTCAGGTCCTGAGCTTTTGGAACTTATATTTTGTCTTATTATTATTAGTAGGAGGAGTAAGCATAGCATTATTATTATTATTATTCCTCTTCCTCTTTTTCTTTAAGGCTGGTTACTTGTGAGTATGGCGGGGTAAAAAGAACTTGAGATTTGAAGCCATCAGTCTCCCTGACACTGAACTTCCCTGGACATGAGTTCCCTTGTCATATGCACATTGCTGGGCTTTTGTAAGGAGCAAATGAGTTCCTCTAAGTGAAAATTCTCGTAAATATAGAAGGAGTGAACAAGGGTAAAGGACTTCATCAGCAGTTCATAGCAAAAGCTGTCTTTGTTTCAGACATGCTCAGGACTGACCGCTGATCTTAGTCTTCTACGGAGACCAAAAGAATGCATAAAACTGGAGTTCAGAAATGGCAAGAGTTGAGGAACATGATAGGATGCTCCCAGAAGGTGAATTTGAGAGGGGAAGAGAGCTCAAGCTGTATTTTAGGATTACTAAAACAATATATGTGATAATCGTGGTGATAAAGAATTCTCCATTTCTAGAAGTGCTAGCAGAGAGGAATTGTTAAGGAATGCAGGCTCTGGATAGAGATACCTTGGATTTGAGGATTAAATGGGATAATGAAATAGGTGCTTAGCATAATACCTGGAATATAGAAAATGATCAACTAATGAGAGCTATCACTGTGGTTACTAGTAGCTTCCAGCGTGCCAGGCACCATGCTGGAGGCTGCTTCCCCAGCTTCCCATCTCCCACGTGCTAAGTGACTAGGGAAGGGACCCTCATCTTCATTCTTCAGTTTTGATGTGAACAAGTTAGGATGTCAACTACCTAAGCAATAATTGGTAGCAATAGTTGATTCAGTAGGATCCAGGGTTGGATTATTTCACTGGACACAGTTGGTTGTTCTCCTAGATCACTCATATAGAAAAACCTTTCAGCAAGATGGGCAGTTTTTGTTTTTGTTTTTGTTTTAATCTCGGGATGTTAGTCGCTGAAAGACGCAAGGGAGGAAGTCTGGTGCTACTTCTTGCACTGTCAGAGGAGCTACTCTGAGTTTTTGACATTTATCCCTTTTGTTCACACTGTTAATGTCAGGAAATCTCTGGACATGTTCAGTTGACACACTAGGGAGGAAGTGCTAACTCTGGACTAACTGTCCCCCAGAATCCCAGTGATGGCTGTGCAGTAGTACATACAGGTAACGTCCAGATGACACAATGAGTGATCATGGTTAATTGTCACCTGAGGATTTGTTTCAGCTGCCAACTGCCTTTTAAAAATGGGTCAGTCTTATAAAGGAATAACATGAGGGACCTCCTTGCTGGTGATGAATAGTTCTGTGTGTGTGTGTGGTGGTGGTTGCATAAAACTATACATTTGATAAAATTGCATGGAGCTATCACACCCACACATACACACACACACATATAGTTGACGCTCGAACAACACGGGTTTAAACTATGCAGGTGTACTTCTATGCAACTTTCCTTCTGCCTCTGCTACCCCTGAGACAGCTAGACCAACCCCTCCTCTTCCTCCACCTTCTCAGCCTTCTCAATGTGAAGATAACAAGGATGGAGTTTGCAACCAGCCTGAGCAAGAGCGAGACCCTGTGTCTACTAAAAATATAAAAAAATTAGCCAGGCATGGTGGCGCATGCCTGTAGTCTCAGCTACTCAGGAGGCTGAGGAAGGAGGATCCCTTAAGCTTGGGAGTTTGAGGTTGCTGTGAGCTAGGCTAATGCCATGGCACTCTAGCCTGGGCAACAGAGTGAGGCTCTGTCTCGGAAAAAAAAAAAGAAAACAAGGATGAAGACATTTATTATGATTCATTTCTACTTAACAAATGGTAAATATATTTTCTCTTCCTTATTATTTTCTTTTTTCCAATTCATTTATTTATTTTCTTTTTAAAAAATTTCAGAATATTATGGGGTTCAAACATTTTGGTTACATATGATGCCCTTGCATCACCTAAGCCAGAGCTACAAGCATGCCCATCCCCCATGCATTGTGCTCCAAACCCATTAGTTGTGAGTTTACCCATCCCCACCATCCTTCTCCCACCTGCCTGGCATCCTGTGAATATTACTGCCACATGAGCACCTAAGTGTTGATCAGTTAGTATCCATTTGATGGTGAGTACATGTGGTGCTTTTTTTTCCCATTCTTGTGATACTTCACTTCGAAGGATGGGCTCTAGCTCCACCCAGCATAATATAAGAGGTGCTAGTTCACCATTGTTTTTTATGGCTGAGTAGTACTCCATGGTATATGCATACCACATTTTATTAATCCACCCATCTTCTTTTCTCTAGCTTTCTGTATTGTAAAGATACAGTATATAATATATATAAGATCAAAATATGTGTTATGGCTGTTTATGCTATGGTAAGGTTTCCAGTCAAAAGTAGGCAATTAGTAGATAAGTTTTATCTATCAAAAAGTTACAGGAGAATTTTCTACTGCACAGGGGCTTGTCACTTCTAACCCCCTCATTGTTCAGTGGTCAACTGTATTTATAAAATCTGGTGTAATCTGAGTAAATTCTATAGATTGTACCAATGTCAATTTCCTCGTTTGGTATTGCACTGAAGTTATGTAAGTTGCTGCCACTGGGGAATGCTGGGGGAAGCGTTCATGGGACCTCTCTGCATTGCTTTTGCTACTCTCTGTGAATCTATAATTATGTCAAAATTAAAATTTTTTTAAAGGGTCAGGCTCAAAATGAGATAATTTCATTTTGTGTTCCATTGTTTACATTTGGGTGGAAATGTAAACAATGTATAAATTATTTAATACATATAAAAGCACCTTAGAACAATGCCTGGCAGAATAAAAAAAAATACATGTTAACTATGTCTATTACTTTCAGACTCACTTAACCTACTTCTTAGATGTTTCTTTTTTTTCCTTTGCTTCTAAGTCCAATTTATTTATTTATATAAATTTTATAAATTTATATAAAATTTGAGTTTGAAAAGCAAGCAACTCTCCTCCAC
>VBSM01001265.1:67185512-67202292 GCA_008086735.1 Cheirogaleus medius | reverse complement strand
TAATTTGTTACAGCAGACACAGGAAACTAATATACTCTCCAACACCTTAAGTAGTCGGCAAAACAACATAAAATGTCACTATAGTTATGAAACTGTTTCAATACCTTCACTTCTTTTTTTTCATTTTTTTTTCTTTTATTTCATTATATTATGGGGGTACAGATATTGTTAGGGTTACATATATTGCCCCTGCCAACCCTACCCACTCCCCGCTGTGCTAGAGCTTCAAGCATGTCAACCCCTTGGTGGTGCGTGTCACATCCATTATGTAAGTATACACTCTTCCCCTCCCCCCCACCTGCCCACCACCCGATAAAAGTTGGGTTTTTTTTGACATTTTGGTTATATTGTATTTCTTTGCCTCTCCCTAAGACAGGTTAGAGGTATTCCCTTCCCCCCAACAATGCTCGCCATACCCAAAGGATGTGGATCTTCCTCCACTCCAACTCCCTGGTGAGTACTACCATCATTTGAGCACCATAGTTTTAATCAGTCAGAACCAATTTGATGGTGAGTAGATGTGGAGCCTATTTTCCTGGTCTTGTGTCTCCTCACTTTGGATAACAGGTTTAAGCTTAATCCAGGATAGCATAAATGGTGCTAGCTCAGTGTCGTTTCTTAGAATTGAGTAATATTCCATTGTGAGCATATACCAAATTTTAATTATCCATTCCTGAATTGACCAGCACTTGAGTTGTTTCCATGACCGTGCAATAGTGAATTGTGCTGCCATAAACATACGGGTACAGATGTCTTTACAATAGAATCACTTATGTTCTTTTGGGTAGATGCCCAACAATGCTATTGCAGTGTTGAATGGTATTTCTATTTCTAGGTCTTTGAGGTATCTTCAAATTCTTTTCCACAAAGGTTGCACTAATTTGCAGTCCCACCAGCAGTGTAAGAGAGTTCCTGTCTCTCCACATCCTCGCCAGCATTTGTTGTTTTGGGATTTCTTGATATAGGCCATTCTCACTGGGGTTAGGTGGTATCTCATTGTGGTTTTGATTTGCATTTCTCTGATGATTAGAGATGATGAGCATTTTTTTCTATGTTTGCAGGCTATTATTCTGTCTTCTTTGGAGAAGTTTCTGTTCATTTCCGTTGCCCATTTCTTGATGGGATTGTTTGATTTTTTCTTGTTAATTCTTTTAAGTTCTAGATAGATTCTTGTTATTAGACCTTTATCAGTAATGTAGAGAGCAAATATTTTCTCCCATTCTGTGGGTTGTCTATTTGCTCTAATGATAGTTTCCTTGGCTGTGCAGAAACTTTTTAATTTGATCAGATCCCATTTGTTTATTTTTGCGGCTGCAGCGATTGCTTTGGGGTCTTCCTCAAAATTTTTTGCCTAGACCAATGTCTGATAGGGTTTTCCCCACATCTTCTTCTAGGATTCTTAAGGTTTCGTGTCTTAGGTTTGAATCTGTTAGCCATCTTGAGTGAAGGAAAACTATGAAACACTAAAAAAAGAAATTGCAGATGATTTAAACAGATGCAAAAATCTACCTTGTTCATGGATTGGTAGAATCAATATTGTTAAAATGTCAATATTACTGGAAGTGATCTACAAAATTAATGCAATCCCCATCAAAATACCACCAGCATTCTCTACAGAACTAGAAAAAATAATTCTTCACTTTGTATGGAACCAGAAAAAACCTCGTATAGCCAAAGCAATTTTAAGTAAAAAGAACAAACTGGGAGGCATCAGTCTTCCTGACCTCAAGCTGTACTATAAAGCAATAATAGTTAAATCAGCCTGGTACTGGCACAAGAACAGAAGCATCGATATCTGGAATAGATCTGAGACACCAGAGATGAAACCTTCAGTATACAGTAACATAATCTTTGATAAACCAGACAAAAATATACAATGAGGAAGAGAATCCCTCTTCAATAAATGGTACTGGGAAAACTGGTTAGCTACATGTAGAAGATTGAACCAGGATCCCTACCTCTCACCTCTCACAAAGATGTTTCTTTTTAACAACCAGCATGGTTCTTCTATTGAAAACTTTGGAAGTGTGCCCCATCTCATAATGACCCAACCAGCCCTACTGTGCTTGAGAACAACACTTCTCCACCTTCAATTGCATGCACAGCACCTACAGTTAAAAACTATAGGTTCTAATATGCCTGGTTAAGTGGTCAATAGATGGAATTTCTTACTGCAGGAAATTTAGTCAAGAAGAAATAACAGAAGCCTTATTATTCAAGCCTCTTTCATAAACACTTCCACAGCCCAGATGGAGAGGAAGGGTTTGGAGACCCCCATGGAAAGATGGTGAAACCCCAGGTGAGTGATGCAATCCCTGCCTTCCTAAGCAGAAAAACGTCTGGGGAGGTGGGCTTCATTGCTTTGTACATATTATCCCATTAATTCTCATTTATGCCCCATTATTGTGTATTTTGATGTTGGTGCTATCCTAGAGGTTGATAAATCAAAGAGGTGTAAGATATATTCCCTGCCCTCAGGAAGCTTTAGTAGCAGGTGTATAATTACAAAACTGTAATCACAACATGATGCCCTGCATGCTAAGACAGGGAGGCAGATGTTCTCTGGAAGCACAGAAAATAGGGTTTCCATCAGCCCAGGGGTCAAGGAATACTTCCTACAGCGAGTGGCCCTCACATTGAATCTTAAAGAAATAGAAGAATTAGCAAGGTGGATTGAGAGGAGGGGGAGGGAGGCCTCTGTCAAGCAGGGGATGCACAATGAGCAGTGGCACAGCCGTTTGACAGATGACAACTTGTCTTCAGAGCTACCCAGAATTAGGTGTGGCTGGAGCAGTGCTGCCCCTTGCAGAGTGGCAGGAGATGGTTAATAAGAGTTAGTGGTCTAGTTGAATTGGGAAATTCTGGGTTAAACAAAATTGGACCGACTTTTTTGCTGCAGGGCATCTCAGAGCCTTTGGTATGCTCTCCCACATTGTTAAGTCTTCCAGAAGGGTTATCATGTATAGCATTTCCCAGCCTCATGGTATAGAAACCCTTTGTTTCAGGACATCTTGTGGGACATGAATTCTCTTGAACACACTCAGGAAACACTGAGCTATTCAGACAGGTTTTGACCAACATTGATGTTTACCAGACAACATAAAGATATTTTTAGGGAATCCAGAGTAAACCATACCCTTACTTTTTCTAGAACTTAATGCCCGGATATTGAATCATGTCCTGTTAGACTACATTAGTTGTCCTCAAATGAATGCCTGTGGAAAGGAACCCAGGAGCTCAGTAGTGTCACGTTATGTTAGGATAAGGGCTCTACCTGGCCTCTGGGCTGGGTTGGTGTTTAGTCTTTTCTTTGGCCACCAACTGACCTTCCAAGATATTTGCAAAATTGGAGGCAAATATGGCATCTTGTATTATGAAGGAAAAGGTCACAGTGGATAATCTTTGCAGTGATTACTCAAAAAAAAGAATAAATCAAAAATTAATCAAACTTTGAAATAGAACCAGAGCTGGGGAATTCCTGAAATTGTATGTCGTTTTCATGGGCTAAGCGCAAGACTGATAATTTTATTTTATATATATAAAATGCTGGAGTGAGCAGAAAACACTGAAGTGAATTCAAGTCTTGAAAGCAAGTATCATAACAAATCATGCACTCAATCTTTCACTCCTCATCTCCTCTGCCCCCACTGTACTCATAAATTCTTTCAACCAAGAAAAATATTTCTCATATGCCTCAGAGTAGAATTTACTGCCTCTGTTCTCTATCAGCCTTTCCTTGATTATAAGCTCACTAAATATTTATGGGTTTTTGTTTTCAAGGTATGAGTGCTCTGAGTTCAGTCCCCAGGGCCACTGCACTGATGAAGTGTGTCACATTCAGGCTCCATCTCACTTGTTGCCCTGGTCCTGTCTATGAGCCATCTTTGCCTATATGGACTTCGAGCTTTATACTTTAGGGTCCTTGTTCTTTCAAACAAATAATAAATACTGATGGATTCGAGCTAAAGTGAAGACAGCATCTACCTAGCATACAGAGAAAGTAATGCGAGTCACTCAAAACCACAGTGAGATATCACTTAACTCCAGTGAGAATGGCCCTTATCAAAAAGCCCCAAAACAATAAATGTTGGCATGGATGCGGAGAGATAGGAACACTCCTATACTGCTGGTGGGATTGCAAACTAGTACAACTTCTGTGGAAAGCAATATGGAGATACCTTAAAGAGAAACAAGTAGAACTTCCATTTGATCCAGCAATCCCATTACTGGGCATCTACCCAAAAGAACAAAAGACATTCTATGAAAAACATATATGCACTCAAATGTTTATAGTAGCACAATTCACAATTGCAAAGATGTGGAAACAACCCAAGTGCCCATCAATACATAAGTGGATCAGTAAAATGTGGTATATGTATACCATGGAGTACTATTCAGCTATAAGAAACAACGGTGATATAGCACCTCTTGTATTTTCCTGGATAGAGCTGGAACCCATTGTACTAAGTGAAGTATCCCAAGAATGGAAAAATAAGCACCACATGTACTCACCAGCAAATTGGTTTCACTGATCAACACCTAAGTGCACATGTAGGAATCACATTTATCGGGCTTCGGGCAGATGGGAGGGGGCAGGAGGGGACCAGTATATACATACATAGTGCGATGTGCACCGTCTGGGGAATGGACACGCTTGAAGCTCTGACTTGTGAGTAAGTGGAGGGGAAAGGCAATATACGTAACCTAAACATTTGTACCCCCATAATATGCTGAAATAAAAAAGAAGAAGAATGTAGAATGCCTCCAAAGTTTTCAGGTAAAAATTGTAGATGTGGGCTCAGGATTGTTAGGTTAAAAATTACAAAAGTCCCTGAGCATGACAGCTGATGAGAAGGATGAAGTAAGGAGGGCCACATCATGCTTACATGGCTGAGAGTAGGTTGTACCCTCCAATTTCCTTAGCCTGACAAATGAAATAATTTCTGCCCTCTACCTTCTCAAAAATCCAGCACTCCTCTGATATATTGGAACCTGACCATGTTTGAAGAACTCAAGGTGTGGGACCATAATGGGCCACCAAGGTGTGATTCTGAAGTTGAGGTCTAAAAATATTTTCCACAGTGGGGGCAGTGGATGTGACCAGAGACCACAGCAAGCACCCTCTCTCTGATGCCTCTGGAGGAATCTCTGTGATTCATTAGGTCCTTCACTCCTTCACCCCTTCACTCAGGGCCACTAAGTACCCCAAACTCTGAATTCTTTCCAGGCCCACTAGGCAGAACTGGGCAAGATTATCTTTTTGTGCTTTGAAAGCCTAGCCTTTCCTTTCATGATTTCATGATAAGATTTATGGCAAAAGAATAAGGACACACACACACATACACACACACACACACACAGCCTCTAAGCCTGTTCTTTTTATAAGCTGTAGCACATCTGCTCGTTGTAAGTCTGTGGAAACCTAAAACCTGGAATGTTGGTGGAAACATACGTTTTATTCTATGTTCTAAAAGAAACAGTAACAGGACAAATATTGTTTCTATAGCCAACTTGGGAAGGAGATAGTGACAAGCTCCATCTATGTCATTACAATCATGAGATTGGAGAACAAAGGCATCTAATGTGAAATTTCTTTGAGAGAAGAATTGCCAGTTCTACTTAGGAAGCAGCTCTTCTGAGGGCTGTGGAAAAGGATTCCAGAAATAAATATGATTCCTCCATGAATGAACGTGAGTGTAGGTGCTCACCTGAGGTTTAGCCCCTTCCCAGAGCCCTGTCCCCAAGTCCTGGATCAGTCAGTGGTACATATGGCCAGCAAGGCAGTTGGACGGGAGACCAGTGGCAAAGTTGTCAGGTTTGTTAGCTGAAGAGGACCCAGGGTGGGGAGAGTTTGGGTAGACCAGATGTCCGGGTAAGAGCTCGAGGGTGAAAGGTCCTATTGTTGCCTGGAGGTCAGAGGTTATGTAGTAGTATGAGGACGTGAAGTTCCCTGACACCATGGAAAATTAACCTTTGTTTTTTGAGTTGTTTTGTTTTGTTTTGTTTTAAAAGTTTAATATGAAAATGTGCATGGCCCAATTTTAACATCATAGTAAAACAGTCCCTTTGGAGAGGGGACTTGGATTTCTCCACTGAACAGACATTATTTATACTCATCCCTAGGCTTCTAACATGACAATACTATTTCCTCACATTAACACCATTCCTATATTGTTCTGTTGCCCACTAGTTGCCATCTCCACACATTCATCTATCACAAGATTCATAAAGGGATCAAATCCCTGCAATATTCCTTGGGCATGTCTGCCACCATTTAATTTCAATGATAACTTCTGTCCATAAACTTTTTCAACTCGGGAAGTTGAGCTTTGCTCATGGTATCTACTTCATGGGATCAGAGATGACTAGAATCTGAAAATTAGCCTGTGACCTCTGACATATGGCCCGAGCCTGGAGACTGGCGATAGGGGAGAGGAAAGAGCTGAATGACCTGCAGATCAGACCACACTGTCACAGCAGAAAAGGAAAGAGGACCCCGTTACTGTGGGCGAAGCATTCGGGGGTCTGACTCCAGGGTAGCAGAGCAAGACTACAGCTCCAGGGGTGGAAATGTGACTGTCCTTCCAGGGCAGGGCGGGGCTGCCAGTCTTACCTCTCTAGGCCCTCTGTGGGGTTTGAGTGGTCCACAGATAATGACTGCAGCCAGGGGCAAGGGGGCGGGTGGAGGGCAACAGTGTTGTTGCTGCAAAGTGAACAAGTAACAGCAGGCAGGGGAAGGAAGCTGGGCTTGTGCAATCACACAGTGGGAGTAGGTGCTGGGGAATGCTGAGGGTGATACTGGGGCACCAGAGACAAAATTAACAGCCTTAAACATTTCTCAGGAGAATGCCAGGGGGTGGCAAGGAGCATCCCCTGGGTGGAGCCGTCCATTCCTTCACTAACCACGTGCCGAGTGCCGGGCACTGCAGACAGACCGCAGACTCTGAGGACTGCAGTTGCTGCCTCCCCAACAAGGCCTGTCCTGAGACACCCTGGTGGAGGAACCCCCTCTCCAACACAATTCAAACAGTAGAGGGGCTGATGGGTCTTTGTCCGAGGGCTGGAATAATACTTATCTCCTGACACTCCTTCCTGAGTTCCTTCCAGCCACCAAGCGAGAGGCTCTCCCCTCTACAGCCAGGGAACATCTGTGCCCTGACAAAAGGAGGGAACTGAACTGATTAATTTACTGATCCTTTAAAATCAGCTCCAGCTCCTAGAGTAAGAAACCAAAAGATAAACAATTGCCTTTTTTTTTATTTTATAGAAGCATGAAGAGAAAAGAACTGTCCTGAGCACTATTAAATTTGTCCTTCACCTTTCTGGGGGCCCTAACCTTCTTATACCAAACTTCCCCAAATGCTTTGATGCTCCTTGGATTTCTACCTGCTCTGAGACTAGGGATCACCTAACTGGATCGTCATTCCTCTGAACACCCACTGGCAAGTCCCCCAGGGAGTTTAAAAATCCTCCACCAGCTCAAGTCAAACTTTATACCCGTATCTGGTTAGAGTCTTGAGGACAACATGAACTACTGTGACATCTGTCATGCTAATGGCTGCAGTGCCAGATCCGGCAGGATGTGATGAGTTTTGGGGGCATTTTCCCCAAGAATAGCCCAGTAAAATGAGTTCAGTGCACAATTGTTGTCACCCTTGGGGAGTGGAGAGAGTGCAGCTCCAGAGACAATTTTATAGGGTCTCTTGGCATCATAGAGCTTATTAAAATCATAGATCACAGAGCTGGAGAGCTTGAGGGGACTTCAGCCACACTGCCATTATTCTCTCTGTCCCTCCCAAATGAAATAGTCACTTTAATCTTTGCATAAAAGACGGGGCTGTGGGAGGGGAGATGATGCACTGACTTGACACTGAGCTGACCCCATCATCCTGGTGTCTTCCTCACCTTTCCTGTCCCTGTGCCCCATCTCATGGCTTTTCTGTCCTCAGTGAGAGATCCCGTGCTTCATCAAAACCTTCCAGGTATCAGAAGAGCCTGCATTAAGTCTTATGTCGCCATCTCCTCTTTTTTTTTTTTTTTCTTGCCACCACCTCCCTCCTCTTCCAGAGGAAAAATAATTAAACAATTCCATTCTCTGTAAGATTGCTCCCTATCTCCACTCCGCTAGTGTTTCTCTACTCCTATGCTGGGCTTAGTGTTAGAGAACTGAGGTGGGACCTGGCATAGTCTTTTACTAACTATTTCGCCTTGAGCAAATTCCCACCGATCCCTCATTAATGTGTCCCAAGGGTCTGGGAAAAGCTGTTTCACCCTCCTTGCGGAGGGAGAGCTGTCCCAGGAATCATGAGGCCTAGGTTCTAATCTCAGAGCTAGACTAACAGGCAGTATAGGCTCGGGAAAATCTTTAAATTCTGCTGTCGCCTTTCCTCAATTTTCAGTGAAAATAAGTAATACCCATTTCACAGGGTGACTGGAAGGTTAAAACTGATGATAGAAATGCTTTCATTCTGTACAACACTAAAGCCTTGAAAAGTATTAGCTTTATTATTATTCTACCTTAATGCTGAGATCCTAACAGGGGCCCTGGGTAAATTGTCCCTGCATTAGGCAATGTCCAGTGTATGACCTCCTTCTCTGATGATTGCCCTCCTTCACAGAGTAAGCCAGAGGAACAATATTTGTCTTGCATAATCCTTCCCTCCCAGTCAAAATTTATTGGACAGGCGCAGTCATCTGACCTAAACAGGTGAATCATATTCTCCCTCCAGGGAATTTAGAGTTAAAATTCAAAGACTGTCATTAATTATTAGTGCTCACTTAAACTGAGAACACATAAATTTGGGAGGTTAGGAGGTTCTGCTTCTTTGGTTTTTACACAAAGAAGCAGAAAGAAAAGAAGCAGCCACTGACATTCATCTCCTTTCCCATCCAATCTGTGGGCTGCAGAAGTGTGAATACCGACCGCAGCAGAAGATGAACTGATGCGTTCTGCACTTGCTACTCAGATCAAATGCAGGCCTATGTCCCCAGGTGGGGAAGAGCAACCTCACAGACAGATGGCCTGCACTATTACTGAGGCCTTGGTGCTCTGCTGCTGAGCATAAACAAAGTCACAGCACACTGATATCACACAAGGCCTGAATACAGACAAAACATGAATATTGTCCTACCACAAAAATGGCCAAACATCCCCCCCGTCCTGCTACTATGAGTGACACCTGCTTCTTTCCCAACTACAGCTTTAGCCTCGGTCTAGTTTCTCCTTCCTCATCCTAGATAAGATTTATTTAGACACCTACTCATTGAAATACTCTGACTTCTTGACAGCAACTAATTGAAGAAAACCCCACTCTGTAAATTCCCCCAATCGCCTAACACAAGCCCAGATCCTACAGCGAGTCCCTTTTAAGAACTTATTGACATGCTCCACAGTTCCCTATGGCGTCTGTTCTTCCTCACTGCAACAAATAGTAAACCCAACTTGTCCAACTACAGTTGTGCTCCTAGTCATCTTTGGCTAGAGGTCACTGACACAGGCTACAGTGTTTCTTATACCTTTAAACTTCTCCTGCACCTTATTTCCTGTGCCCCTCATCACAGCTGCCAATAGTTAGCCACCAGATCTTTATTGAATGCCCACCATAGGTAAGGCTTCATACAAAGCATTACAGAACGTTAACACTGGAAGGGACCTTAGAGGTAGCGTAGGCTTCCATTTTTTAGTTTAAGAACTAAAGCAGCTGAAACGTAAAGTGACATGTTCAAGGTCACATAGCAATACAGAATTTTTTTTTAAGAGTCAGGACTAGAGCCTTGGTCTTCTGACTCCTGTTCCAGTACTCTTTCTACATTGTGTTGCTCCTAAACCTTGTAAATCGTGTATTTTTTAATGTGCTCATATAGTGTGTATGTATTATACAATAGACCATAACATCCTGAAGAGATGATGTTTGCATGTATCTTAGTGTTTAGTACGATGCTGGCTCACTACATGTTTATTTTTGATAGGGAATAGAAATGACTGTACCTGAGTATATCTCAAAATCCATGTATTTCAAACAGCTTTTAAAATGGTGATGGGTTCTCCCCACAGGCGATTCTGAGCACTTTCTGGAATGTCACTGAGAAGGATTTGAATGGTGCAAAAGGAGCCATTTCTACACTGTCTGTACTCCCCTGCCTTTCCCTGTCTCCATAATAGCCTCTCAGCTTAATCGTGTCTAATAAAGTGTCCATTATATGGCTCTAAGGAGAACAGTAATGAGAATATGGTGCTCTGCTTCTTGTCACAGGAGAACAGGGTATAATTTCTCATATTTAAGGAGACCTATGTATCAGGAAAAGAACAAAATTCTTCTCACTGTTACAATACATTCACTTTTGTACCTTGATAAAAAAATTAATAATTTGTGTATAAAAATCAATACTGAGCCCTTTTTTTGCACATCCAAACACCAATACCTCCCTTGGCAAAAGAAAGAAAAATCAATATTTAAAACAAATGAAAAATTCAATGGTTGATGTCTTTCACTTTTCAAAATTCAGAAAATTTTTTTCAGAATTAGAAACCTCTTAATTGAAAGTGTGCTTCTGTTCAAGTTGGCATTTATCAAATTCGATGACAATAAATGCTTTCTATGTAAGATGAAAGCAAAGCTTTTTTGATGCCTGGAGCACAATAATGGGACAATCAGTTCTAGATTATGGAACGTTGATATCTTTCCTGAAAAAAAAAATGTACAGTTTAAGAAG
Organism: Cheirogaleus medius; assembly: GCA_008086735.1. Classification (NCBI taxonomy): domain Eukaryota; kingdom Metazoa; phylum Chordata; class Mammalia; order Primates; family Cheirogaleidae; genus Cheirogaleus; species Cheirogaleus medius. Next base: position 67,191,579 of record VBSM01001265.1, on the reverse strand, counting down.
CAGAAGTTACTCATTGTCTCAGTCCTCTTATGATGGAATCCTAGGGATAGAGGCAGGCTCTGAGCTGCAAATCAAAGCTGCCCTCCTATCTATTTTACTTTTTGGGATCTGAAGATTTCATTTTCAAAAGGTGCTTTCATGTGAATAGCAATAAGCATAACTAGTCCCTGGATCTTGGATTCTAAATATCATTTTCCAGTAAAAGGAATCAAGGCTTATAAAAAAAAATGACTGATTCAAAGGCTGGGGAAGGGAAAGTAGAAAGTAAGCCTATGATATCTTGCTGCACCAGAAAGGAAAGATGTGCTCAAAGACTAATGAGCTCATGCCAAAAAGACACAAACTACTTTGAAGGGGCCCACATTGGCCAAATAAAATTTAAAAAAAAATCTATGTGTCCAGAGTGATATTCAACACAAAAATAAAAAGAGAAAAAGAGGGTCATGGGATGGGCAGGAAAGCCTTCCTTTACAGAAGAATGCCAGCTAATAAAAGTGGAATGAAAGATAGAATTAGAAAATCACTATTGTACAGCTTTCAACATGTAATTGTTTCCGGCAGACCACGGACACTAAAATCATGGAGTGGAAGATTGTCAGGGAGCAGAATATCTTTTGCCCAGTACCAAAATGTCAATCCATATTTTAATTACTAATCACAAAAAGGAACGTAGTGCACTGGGGCGTATTTCATAGCCACTATCTTAACCAAAGGACCAGGTGTGGCATCATTTACAGGTGGACAGCTGGATATCAGGTGCCCGCTGCGGGTGCACAACCTAAAACACAAACAGCACCTCAGAAGTGCTCTTGTCAAAATGCTTATGCTGAACGTAATCAAACCTTTAGAAGGTGCTTTGGATTGCGGGAAATACAGGACATATAAGAAACAGCTAAATGACAGATAAGAAGCAGTCAGACAATCCGAAGTGTGGAACAGTCTATAAGAAAACTGGCCTGACTCTTGAAAATTTTGTCATCAAAGAAAAAAATAATTCTAGATTAAAAGAGACTAAAGACCCATAACCATCAAACGCAGTTTATGAACCTTGATTGGATCCCAGCTGGAAAACAAACAGCTATAGAACACGTTTTTGGACAATTGGGTAAATTTGAATGTGAATGGATACCAGAGAATTATTGTTACTTTCCTTAGGTAGGATAACGGTGCTTTGATTTTGAGGCAAATGTCCTTATTCTTAGGAAATATATGTCCAAGTATTTAGGGTTAAAGTGTCATGCTTTTTGCAACTTACTTTTAAAATGCTTCACCAAGAAAGGAGGTGAAAGAGGGAAATTGAACAAGAGGAAGCAACAACCCTGGTAAAATGTTAAGGATTGTCAAATCTAGGTGGAGGGCCTGGGAGTACCTATTGCATTATTCTTTCCACTTTTCTATTGTCATCAGTCATGGTCTCTGGGAAGTTTACTCTGAGATGGAGATTATTTGAAGGTTTATTAGAGAACGTTCTCTGGATCAACGCTGTGGGGCAAAGGAAAGGAAGATGGATCGGGCAGAGGAAGAAGCTGGCCTGTGTTGCAAGTGCTAGGACTCAGCTGTGCTAATCTATGGGGGTTGGGGCCTGGGATGGCCCTTCCTTGTTGGCCCATGTTAGGGTGAGAGGACAGGACCCTTGTTTCCCTATGCCCCCAACCCTGGGTGTCAAGCAGACTTTGGATGTGGGCTGCCCTGGGAAGAGGACATGACCTTGAGCAAGGCTGTGGTGACAGCGTCCTACAGCTGGGAGAATGAACCCTTCAGTTCTGGATGGAGGATCTGGGTAACACAGCATGACACCCAGGACATCTTTGAAAATTTCCCCTGTAAAAACCCGGGCATGGGAGATGTGAAAAAGGGATTGTTTTGCCCTGAAAACATTGATAACTACTGTTCTACACTCATTTCATCCTCATAAAACACTATAAATTCAATTGACATCCACATTTAGAGATGAGGAATTTGAGGCAAAATAAAGTTCAAGTAACCAGCACAACATAAGTCGTAGGGCTGGAAGTCAAGTCCAGGCTCTCTGATGGCAGAATGGTTGCTTGAAACTACTATACAAACTATCCTGCCTCTCCACACCCCTTTCTTTAAGGTTCTTTTTGCTCCTGCTTGGTCCACCTGTCTTATTGCCCCAGGTGCATGAGAAGGAGTGGTTCCCATGCAGTGCCCAGCTCCATTTATAATGATTTTATAACACATCTTCCTCCACAGACATCACTTTCTTCCCCACTCCAAGCCTGCTCCCAATCATGCCATCTTAGCCTATGTGTGTCTTTTGTTTTAAAATAAAGGCCCTTGGCTTAGAGCAAAGAGAGAAAGGGTGAGTGGCTAACAGATGTGTTTTAAACATTGAGTGTCACTGGCGCAGAATAGGAACTTGATGCATGCTTATCAGATGATGGAATAAATGAAACTTTAGTTGGATGCACTAGGGAATCCTTTATTTTAAGGGAGCCCTATAATGAAACTTTTTGATGCTCATTCCTGAACATCAATGCTCTCACCTCATGATGTCATGGTAGCTCAGTTGTGTGTGTGTGTGTGCGTGTGTGTGCATGTGTGTGCAGTAGAAAACTCTTTCTCTTTGTGTCACACAACATTAAGAGGTCCCCAAAGCATGGTACCTTGAACCTTGAAGTGTTAAGAATCAGGAAGGCAGTTTGTCTTGTCCACACTTGTGTCCTTTTCCTCCCAGTGTGCCCATGCATCTCCAGCACAACCAGCTGGGGACATGCGTCCATGCAGCTACCTGGAACCACCACTGCCCTCTGAACCTCAGGGTTGTCATGCAGTCTGGCTGCTCATACCAGGCTCCTTTTCTTCCAGTGACTTCTCTCTCCAGGGTCCTATTATCCTTAAATTTGGCTTCCAGGAGAATCTATTCACACATGTATATGGTCTCCCAAACAAACTGTACCTGAACCTCAATTGTAGATACACTTTTATGTTCTCATTTTCCTCCCAAAGGACTCTGTTTCCCACATGTATTAGTACCTGCACTAGGAGGCAGAGGAAGGGCATGCATCCATTTCCAGCATGTGTGTACATGTGTGTGTATGTATGTACGTATGTATATAGATATACATATACATGTATACTTCTAGAATTTATATATGCATAATTATAGACATATAAAATGAGATGGTTATCTCTCATGTCACCTCTGTGAAATCTTGTCATTCCCCTGCAGGCTGAAAGCTCAGAGCATAGTTATACTTTTGTTATAAACCACAATTTTAGTGCAACTTATCTGTCCATATGTTTTCCTTCTCCATTATCTTGAGAGCTCCTATGGTAAGAAGCCTTATGGCTTCTTATTCTTTGTATTCCTGGAGCCTGGTACACAGTAGGTACACAAAACAGTATGTTGTATACATTAATGGGTCAATGAATCAGTAAGTCGGTGAACTGTGTTTTTGAGGGATGACTCAATGTAGCAGAACAAGCAAGTACAGTAAAGAGGCTCCTACCTAGATAAGCCCAGGCAGTATCAGTCCTTCTGGAAGGCTTATTGTTCTTTTATAATGAGAGTTCTAGAAATTAAACAAAAAGTCTTCATCTGTCCTACAGAAACCAGTAGTGCTAAGAACTTCATAATTGTTTAATATCCATCAGCAATTTTATTCATGGATTGATTTTTAAAAACTGCTTTCTTTTATTGTCCCTTAAGTGTGTGTGCATGTGTATGTGCATTTATCTATTCATTCCAGCTTGTAAGCTCTTCAGAGAGAGGACTGGTCAATCTTTAATTATATAATTCCAACACATGGCCATATTTAATCAACATTAAATTATAAGTAGCTGTAGCTGTCAGCTCAGAAAACTGCTTAGGGAACAACCATTAGCTAATGAGCAAACAGCTCAGGGAGCAACCACATGCCATTATCTATGGCTCCGTCTCCAAACAAACTAGCATTTTAATTATTTGGGAGAGTTGGTCTTTGGAGTAGTAAGAGAGCTCAACAGTTGGTCCTAAAATTGTTTTTCCTGATAGCTTTTCATTTCAGCAATATGCACAAGGATTTCTGCTACAGGTGCAGCCCTTCCCCTCTGCCCCACCACTCCAGGCCTCTGTTGCTTTCTCCTAGTATCTTCTCACTGGCCGAAGTCCCATGGTCTCTTGTGGGCCTCTCTCTGTACCTTGCTTCACGGCACCAGGAGGGAAGAGCAGCTTCAACCTTAGAAAAGATGATGATCAAAGGGGCCTGATTCCTAAATAGTGGTGGGCGGGTGAGCTAGGGGAATGGGGAGAAGAGTGGCAGATGCAATTAACACTGTTGAGTGCCCACCATATGCCACACATGACACACGTTATTTCATGTAATCCTTCCCAATTACCTGATGTATTGTTCTCAATTCACAGAAGAGAAAACAAGGCTCTGAGGTCATACAACTAAGATGATGTGGCAGAACACAAGGTAGTCATCTCAGATTCCTAAGTCCACACTTTCCATGGGAGCAGGCTGGGTGCCTCGGTTCTTCTGATACTCAATTCATACCAGACATACGGCCTCAAATAAGTTCACTGCATGGAACATTTTGAGTTTGTTTTTTCAATCTCTCAGGAAAACATCTGCTGAAAACAGACAATCCTTAATCTTTACACCATGAGGATATATCCAATAGTGATAAACATCCTGCTATTAATAAATCACACAATGTATATCCCTCTCTAGATAGAAAGAAAGTAGGCTATCACATCTCCCAGTAAGATAGCTATGTTATGCTCTCTCTCTTTTAGTTTAAATTTGGTAAGGAAGAATGACTTTGCCTCCACTCTACTCCTGGCCAAAGGTTTTAGGGAAGAATCACTTGGTTGCGAGAGTTACCAAAGACAAAACAAACAAAAAAACCTCACCCGAATTTGTTTAGACAAAAGGAACTTACTAGAAGGAGACAGAAGTGTCTTACAGAACCCAAGGTTAGAAAGCACCATCAGTGCTTATAAGGGACTGGAACCAGGAGATGAGTCAATAGGAAGCGAAGAAGGATTCTCTTTCTCTCTCTCTCTCTCCCCCCTCTACCCTAACCCCACTTTCCGTGCACTTGGCCTCATTCTTGGCACTCTCCATGCAGTCTGAACTTCTTTGCTTCTCCTTTTTGGCAAGTATTTGGCTCACATGCAAGGCCCCACCTCAGCCGTTCACCACTTCTCAGTTCCAACACCTCACACTGTCCTCACCATGTTTCCAGGTCCCAATTCTAAATTCTCAGAAGACAGAATCTTATCAGTCCAGCGGGGATCATGTGTCCACTACAATTCAATCAGTGGTGACTACAGGGACAGATGACTCATTCCACTGACCTCTGCTCTCTGGGAAAGAGGTATGAGTCGGTTCTTAACAGGGTGTGAGAACAGGGAAGACATATGATTAGAAGATGGAAATACTTGGATCTCAGGGATAGCATGAAACATAAGAGGACCTATAAGACGTCAGTGAGAGCTGAAGAACCCAGAAACCAGAGGGGACCAACGAGAGGACCCCTATTAGCACAGCTGCACACAGTGCAATGACTATAGAGGAATTTTTGGGACCATGACCACTTTGACCCGAAGTTATGTTTCTTTGCCTTTTGACTCTTTGATCCCATCTCTTCCTGTCAAATTTCAACCCACTGTATAATAAAACCCTGGGAACAATCTGAGTGTCTATCACTATGGAAAGGATGGACCACCTCAATATATATTAAGCTAAGAAAATATTTGGGATTTGATTAAATAAAAATGTTGCAGAATTATCTATCTATCTATCTATCTATATCTATCTCCTATTTGGGTTAAAAAAATAAAAACCACACAAGCAACAACAACAGCAGCAAAGCAAAGTTTTAGACAGTGATATATGTGTAGGTGAGGAAGAATATACCAGACGGTTAACACTGATTACTTTTGTTGGAGGGGAGGTAGGATTGGAGAGGTGAAAGGGTAGACAGTTATATACTTCTGACTGATTTAACTTATTAGAAAATCCACATAAGTAGTTTTAAGTTTTTTTGTTTTGTTTTGTTTTTTATTTTTTTTTTATTCCATCTTGTAATGGGGGTACAAATATTGTTTGGG
>VBSM01001265.1:67170577-67185412 GCA_008086735.1 Cheirogaleus medius | reverse complement strand
TGGTCTAGGCAAAGAATTTTTGAGGAAGACCCCCAAGGCAATTGCCGCAGCAGTTTTAAGTTTTAAGTTTATAAATAAAGTAAAAGGCCTTTTAAAAATTCTGTATTTAAAAGCTCTTCTTGAAGACTACTACTAGTGGCCTTTCCTGACCCCCACATATAGATGAGCATTCTGGACAAGCCCCTAGAGAATGTCCACCTCTCCTATGATTCTGATATTTCTGCCTGAAATGATAAATGTCTGCTATTTCTCTTATTCCTATGCTTACATTATAAACTTCAGTGGAGAGCTATTTTTGGGCCCCTTACCACATCTAAAACATTTTATACAGAAGATGTATCAATTAAATCTTTATCAAATAGGATTAACTCAATACGCAACTTTCCCAACGTATCCTATACATTGTCTTCCAAAAGGCAGATTTTCTCTAAAAATTTGCCTTGCCTTGTGAATGCAACAACGTCTATTGATTTTTTCTATTACACTGGCATAATGTTTTCTAGCCATTTGAAGGGAAGTCAAATGAGTATTTTTTTTTTAATATTGAACTCAGGGAACTCTAAGCAGCCATGTGTCTTTAAAATTAATTTGGGGCACCCCAACTGACCTTGGCAGGCACAGTCCAGCAAGTCTGAGTCTTGAAAAACCAAAGTTGTGATTAACCCTGTCAGAGATGAAATGGCTGATGTCAAACTCTTCCAAATTACACCCACGCTTGACCTGCTATTCTCCTTCTGAATGCACCTCATTACTGAGAAACCATCATTCAAGGGACATATACTTAAACATTTAATAAATCTGTGATCAAAATCCTGGAGCATAATTAAATCTTTGATGAAAGTGAAAGAGAACAAAAGAGAATGGGAGCAGGACCAAGGCAGAACACACAACAAAGGGAAGAGCAGGATGGGGAAGATGGAGTCTGTGGTCAGAAATTCTTAGCCATTCAGTTGTCCTTTGGACCATGATTTCAGTTGGATCTAGTGACGGCAAATTTATAAGACATGAAAGACCAATTTCAATCGACATTTAAGAAGCTTGCAATGAGTTAGACCAAGACACTTTCAATAATGCAGGCAATGGAAGCCGGCTTTGAATTCACTCATTGCCATACAGCAAGAATAATTTGTCTCAGTGCAATAAAGGTGTAATGAATAAAACACCATACCTGTAGAAATTGCTGGAATGGAAAAGACTTGGGGGAAGTCTACATTATCACATAATGTAGACGAAACAAAGTGAATAGCTGGGTGACGTGGAGAAGGGCTGCAAGATACAGTGAGAAAACAATGGGCCAGGGATTAAGAGACCTGTTTCTGGTCCTGTCTTTGCCACTAAAATGGCTGTGTGACCTTGAGCTCATCATTTCATCTCCTAAGAGTGACCAGTTCCCCATCTAAATAAATCACAGGAATGTCATTTGCTTCTCAAGCTGCAACGTACAAAAGAATCACCTGGGAATCTTGTTAGATTGCAGATTCTGATTTAGTAGATCTGGGATAAGACTGTAGATTCTGAATTTTTAACAGGCTCCTGGGGGATCCACAGACCACGCTTGGAGAAGCAAGAAATTAGATGATCTCCAATTTCACTTCCAGCTCTAAAATTCTGATTCCTAAATCAGAATCTCCACCTTCTCATGCAAAGCCCTCTGAATTTCTACCTTTTCTGGCCTAGGCTGGCCTCTACCTTTCTAGAGATTCTATCTGCCTTCTTTTCCAACTTAACAGTGCCACAATTCCCACGACCACTTGGGATTCTCCTCCTCAACCAGAGGAAGGAGAATGAAAGTTGGACCGCCTTTCCTTTCCCATCTTCTACACTTGGAGGTAAACACGGAGGCCTTTTTCACTTTAAGAGGTTTTGCTGCTCCTCATTTATAAAATAGACAAGGCGAAGTTACAAAAGCTTCAAAAAACTTGTTAATATCCTGGATATTTCCTTCCAGGGCTTTTTCCTATACAAGTGCGCAGATACATGTTTTATGGAAATTACAGTAAATATATAAGTTTGTGTTCACTAGAAAATTATTTTTTGTTTTCTCATTTCATGAAAAATTTTTTTTAAATGTGATTTTAATGACTTCATAATATTCCATTAAAGGAATGTCCCTGTTTATATTAGCAATTGTTAGACCTTTTAAGTTTCTGTTGTAATTTTAAACGATACTAAGATAAACATCCTTATCCACTTTTTTAGCTACCATTTGTTAAGCATTTACTACATGCCAGACACTGTGCTACTAATAAATGCTTTACATACATCATCTCATTTAATCCCCACACTTGTCTTTCAAGATGAGCATTATTATGATTTTTATTCTATTGAAAGGACACTGAGACACAAAAGTCAAGTGACCTACACAGGCTCAGTGGCGGACATGGAACCACACTCTGGACTGTAGACTGCAAAGCCAAGCTCAAAACTACTGCCTGACAACGTCTCCTTGTACTTAAGTCTCCACGTGCCTCTCTGGTTATTTCCTTAGGATAGATATATATTTTATCTGTGTGTGTGAATTTTAAAATTTAATTACAAAAGTGATACAGGTTCATAGAAACAACCCAAACGATGCAGGGGCATAAAAGAAAAATTAGTGTTCTTTCCCTCCCTTCCATGACTTCTTGAGGTATATTTCCTTCCTATGCATTTCTTTGCTTAAACAGTGCATAGGAAGACAGGAATCATGTGTTTTTCACTATTATATCTCTAGAGCCTGGCACAGAACTAGCTAGGTTTTAATAAACATTTGTTTTAAAGAATGAGAAATTGAATATTTTTTTAATAAAAATGTAGTCTTACAATATGTGTTTCTTTGAAATTGTTATTTTCACTTAATATGTCTCAAGCAATGTTCCATGGCAAAACATAATGGCTCTAATTCTTTTTAAATAACTTTATAATACTCCATAATATGAATGTACCATATTGGTTGTCATTTCTCATAAATAGACATACATGTTTATAAGTTTTAGGAGTTTCTAATGATGCTGCATTAAATATTCACATGTATCTTTATGTACTGATGCTTTTAATTCTTTATGGTAGTCCCTAGAATTGAATTATTTGTTCAAAGAGGGCATGTATTTTTAATTTTAATGTATAATGCCAGGCAATTTTCCTGAAACGCTGGACCAGGTCACATTCAAACAAGCATTATGTAAAAATGCCCACATCCTCGCACCCTTACCACTTTATCAACCTTTTACATTTTTTTTTTTTTTACCAATCTGATGATTAAAAAGAAAAAAATCTTGGTATTTTGATTTACATTTTTTTTTTATTACTAGTGAGATTGAGCTCCTTTTTAAATTTCTTTCTTTTTTTCTTTTTCTGTGAATTGCAGGAAACTTGCTCTAAATAAAATCGCTGGATTAAAGGATGTGAACGTTTTAGAGGTGCTTGACACTTAGCCAAATTGCCTTTCAAAAGTGATGAAACAACTCAGCCTCCCACAAGCAGCTCATGAAACCTTCTGTTTCACCAAACTAGGTATTGTAATTCTAAAAAGAAAATAAAGGTCTTTGCCAGTTTGAGATCCCCTGTTGATTTACTTGGGCATTTCTCACCTTCCTGTCAGAAGGCCAGGTGGGAGCCCCAGGGAGCAGCTCCACCCTGCAGGGAAAGCTGAGGGGGAAGGAGGGGTCTCAGCACCAAGGCCTTGGAAGGGCAGCCTGGAAGGGGGCGTAGTGGGAGGAAGCCAAAGGCATTTCCAAGAAAGCTGTGGAACAGAATGAGCACTCGTTCTGTGTCCAGGAGAATTGAGAGAGCAGGTCCAGAGAGTGAGGCTGACTTTATACCTGTGTTTGCCACTGGGACAGGGATAGGGCTCTGTGGGGGTGTGGGGCAGGAGGGGCGGATGTTGTTCTATTGCATGAGCTCAATTTCTCCTGTCACATTCTAGGAAGAGTTGGCCTCATATGGGTGCAATCAAATTGAACAGAATTTAATCGAAATGAACAAACACTGCTCAACAATGGCCGTAAGCAAAGCCTCAGCCTAGGAAAGAGATTCTTGCACTATGAACTACATAATCAAATACAGTATATGTTGAGCTACAACAAACCCTAAACAAATCCTAAAGTAGAGTCAGGTGTGAGCTGCTTGAGCAGCACATTGAGCTCTGGCAAGTTGAAATAGAGGTTACAGCCAGGTAGCAGGACCAAGAAAGGCTTTCTGGACAGAGGTCAGGAGGTCAGAGGTGTGCCTCAGTCTAAATAAGAAGGTGTCGCCTCCTAACACTAACCCCTAAGAACTTCGGGCAGCCAGTAGGAAGCCAGAGCCAATCCAACACGTTGCCCTCACATCAGTCCTAGGTGTATACACTGACCCAAGTGAAACCAGGGATTTAGACCACCCCTCTTCTCCACACTGAAGTTCAGGGGCTCGGTTCAAATTAAGGGTCTTTGGCTTCCCTCATCGTCAAGCTGGGATTCAATGTGGTCATTTAAGAAAAATCTAGTTGATCTCACTAGATTTCAGTGTGCCTGGGGCTTTGTATTTTGCTGAAGAAAGGGGAGGGATTGTATGCAGGGGAGAATGAGTAAGAGAGAAAAGCAGTGAGGAATGGCTGATTTCCTTATGCCCTTTGGGCCTACAGGATCCTGAGGGATTGTTTTTTAGCCCTGTAGGAGAGAGGTATTGCTGACGAAAGCGGAAGGATTTGCCTTTTCTGAAAGGCCATGAGTGTAGGGACTGGGGCAGGTGGTCTGGGGCTGAGGTGTGCACTCCAGACCGAGAAGCCGGTTCTCCTCCTGGGCCCTGCACTCAGAGCCATCAGCCTGAGGCTGGTGTTGCTGCTCTGACAGCCAAGGGCAGCGAGCAGTGGAGGAGACTGTTTCTTTGAGATGTGCATCCTCACGAAGGTCATCAGTGGTGGCAGCGAGACTGGAGAATAACCAAGGAAGATGGGGGAAGGAGACTGGAGGCCCCGGATGGGGCAGTGGGTGCTGAAAGCCACTAGGATTTGGGCATTAGTGTCATTGAAAACTCATTTGTACCTGCACTTTCCTGAGGCCTGGGGACAATTTAGTTGCACAAGGAATGGTATTTGCTATCCTACCTAGTGTGGAGTAAAGCTAACCAGTGCTCATTGACTTTGGAGAAAATAAACTCAAAACTTCTTCCTAAATTAAGACATCCAGTCATTTCAGATGAAGCCTTCCAGACCCACCCCAAAGAGTATCTTAGAATCCCATGTCCTCTTCGGATGCATTGTTCACTAAATTCTGCTGAAATCCCGAACTTAGAATCTGGATTTTTTAGTAAAAATGTCTAGATTTGCCAGAGTTGCTTTATTTGAACTAAATTGCCATTGCATAGTATTTATTATCAGTTATACATTGGCCCTGAACATGCTAGATGTTGAACACATTAATTTGGTTTGATCTGATGTGTCAATGTAGTGTATATATTTTATATTTCAAAATAACCTTAAACCCTGAAGTTTGCATTAGCTATACCCATGAAGATCCAGCGGCATCCTCTCTCCCTAAAAGCTTTCCTTTCTACCTCTCCAGCAATTCACATAATTAAGGGAACCTCTTGCCTGTTTGCCTCAATGAGGCCCCATGATTCTCCCATAAAGGCTTACAGAACATGTAGCCAAGAGGAGGGGAAAGGGCATCAAACTTCCCTGGGACTCCAGGTCTATTTTCATAGGTGCCCTGTCCCCATCCCCTCTGGGCTCCTTTCTAACCAGAAAACTGTAAGAAATGGAAATCCTTCGCTTCTCTAGGGTCTCTCTTCCAAATTTTTCATTTGGCAAATGCCATATTTCTGTGTCTGAATTCCCATCTGCAAAGACAAACTGGGTTCAAGACAAAATTAACATAGGCTGTTTATTCATAAACTTGCAGTAACGGAGTCCATCTGCTGTCACTTTCATTTCAGCAAGGGTTTAAGGGTGTTAGAAAAGAGAGGAAGTTTTAGACAGTAAAAGGAAATACTGGGGCAAGAATCTGATTGTCCAGCTTTCTAACAAGGCGGGATGTCTTAAGGCAGGCGAGACTAATTGACCTTGAGGTATGTTCGCAATCCTTGGTCAGCTGCAAAAGAGCAAGTGAGCAGTTAGGGGACATTTCAAAAGAGGAACGTTTTCCAGTGTCAGGAGCAAAGGGTTTTCTGTGACCAGCCACTTCCTGGAACACGTGGGCATGGGTAGGGTGCTCTTGTGGGGGCCTTCTGAGAAGCTGACCTCCATGGTGGGCGGTTTCCCACATCCAAAGCCAGGAATGGTAGAATACATTGCTTTTAATCTTTTGCTGGAAGATAACTAGCTAACATCTTGATTCCAGACTGGAGTTAATAATAATTGAAAAATGTATTAATTAAAAGGAGCTTATATTTCCTTTTAAATGTGCCACCCACTTGAAGACATAAAGTCTGGCATTTATCAGAATGTCATGCCATCTTTTGGATACTCTGGAGCATGTCTCCTCCAGGCCTCCCTGGTTGTCACCTGCAGCTCAGGCTCTGGAATGCTGCCCTTTGCTTCCCACGCGGGCATCTACGTGTGCTCCTCCTGCGCCTGGAGAGGGCTTCTCTCTGGCCTTAGTCACTCTCAGCTGTGCTCCTGGAGGCTTCCCTTAGGCTCATTGACCTACAAGGACAGTGGAGAGCAGGTTGCAGTTCTTTGAAAGGATTGGCTGAGAGGCAGGGATGGCAGAAGGAAGACATAGACCAGAGACTGAGTGAGGTTCAGAGCTGTTGAGCCCAGGAGGTCCTAAAGGAGGCTCTTCTGACTTTCTCCCTGAGGCCACCATCATGAAGAGATCATCTTTCTCCTCTCCAGGGGGAACACCCTACAGTGTGTCTCCTGAAGAAAAGCCCAAGACCAACCATCATAAGGCCTCTCCTCCTCCATGGAGGAAGAATGACCCCTGCGACCCCTGCCCACATCCACGGTCTTGATTTCCTGTCCCAGCGTTGACCTTGACCTCCCCCAGAAATAGATGTCAGCTGTGGTTCCCATTTCCCTCAGGGAAGCTCCACTTCCACTCACAGGGGTGTGGTCTCATGCTCTGGCTTCCACCAAGACAATTAAGTTACGCACAAACACAGCAATTTAGCCTCAGAACATTTCTGGCTAATCAGTCTTGAGAAAGACCAAGGGTTTGTTCTCAGCTGTGATACCATGCTATAGGGGTGGGAATGTGCAAGGACTTAGGTACATTATTTTGGTCCTGCTAACAGTACTGCAAGGTAGAGATTGTTAACATCATTTTATAGGTGAGAAAGCTGAGGTCCAAAAAGGTTAAGTAACAAGCCCAGGATTACTCAGCTGGAATGCCATGGGGCCAGAATTTGAGCTCAATTCTTTCCACTTCTAAAGTCTCTGCTCTTTTCACATGGATAAAAGTAATGGGTAGTGCCAGATGTGACTTAAAATAGCCATTGTCTCTCCCTGCTTTTATCTGCCAGGTGCTCCTCTGAGTCCTTTCCAGTCCATTCTAGCACTTCTTTCCTGTTAGCTCTATTTCCCTCTCCCTAGCTTGAATTTTCACAGTCAGAATCTTTCTATCTTCTCTCTCCTTTTCCCCCTCTTCAGGATCCCCCCTCCTTGTCCTCCTTCATCTCCTAAATGTAGAATAAAGGTGGCGTTTTCCTATCCCTTTAGCAATCTTACTTACAAGAAGTGACTGACAGTATGATTAAGGGGTGAGTCCTTTGCCTTTTCCTGGGAGCACGTTTGCTTTCCAAGGAGATCAGTATGGCTATCACTGATCTCAGATCTCTGGTGCAGCTTAATTTCGTCTTAAAATGTCAGAGTGCAAGGGCTGTGTCCATATAAATACTGTGAGCACAAGTTACATGTCCTTGGAGAACAAAAGTGCCCTAATTGGGTGGCCAGCTTCCAAAATTCCCCTTAGTAATCCTTCCTCATGACTGTTTCTCTTTTACAAAATAGTTTCCAGAAGAGTTTGGAATTTGCCTTCTGAGGTGTCAGAGCACCTATCACAAAACACACTCCAACAGCAAAATTATCTGAAGCAAATTATTACTGGAAGCAGTGAGTGCAGGGCCCCTGTTGAAATGCTGGGAATATACTCACTAATGGTGGCTCTTTATAGCCTTGCAAGAGAATGTTACGTCTCCTACATCTTTCAGAGTTGATGTTGTTGTTGTTGTTGTTTTCCAAATCAACCTGAGGACTAATTTTAGAAGCAAAATAAAACAAAGAACTAAAAAAATATCTGGATAATATAGGTTAAAAAACACACCGTTGAAAGAAATGGAGAGCTACAGCCTCCAGCAGACTGGCTCTTCATGCAGATCAAATTCTAGGATGATATCTTGGCTTTTCCCTGTCCTGTTAAATCTGGCGAATTGCTTAACCCTTCTGTGTCCTCCCTGTGCCTGAATAGACACCATTTACAATTCAGTGGGAGAAAGAAGATTGTTAAATATACTGAAAGGAAAGGCTCCTCCTCCCAGGATTTGCAAGCCCTGCCCCCAAGCTTCTTTCTTTGACACCCTGGGAAGAGATGGAGAACACAGGGTTTCCATCTTGATTTGCAGAGTATTTGCCACTGATTGGGGCCCGTTGTTGATTGGTTGCTTTTGGCTGCTTTTGCTTGAAGTTGAGACCTGGAAGTTTTGAAATGAGGAAGAATGTACTTGGAGAAAGTAAGGACTTAGGTGGTTTGTAAGAATTATTATCATTGATTCTCTGAGCATGAGCCCTGGATCAGTGGCTGACTTTTTGTCTTATTTTCAAGCATTCATATTCTTTGGCCACAGGGAAACTGTTATTCATTTGCCCCAGCCAGCCTCTGGTCTTGCTTACATTTGTAGAGACAAGTCTTAGTTCTGGCAATATAGGCCTTAGGAGAAAAACAAATGCCTCAATTTTAAGAAATTCCTACCATAAAGCAAATAGAACCAATCTTTTTTATTTATAGCTTTATCAAGTTATAATTGAAAAATAAAAATTGTATATATTCAAAGTGTGCAACATAAAGTTTTGATATATATTGTGAAATTATTTCCAAATCTAGCTAGCTAATATATACATCACCTCACATAGCTACTTTTTTTGTGGTGCAAATACTTAAAATCTACCCTGTTAGTATACCATACCTTATCATTATTTATCGTCACCATGCTGTACATTAGGTCTCCAGAACTTACTCATTTTATAACTACAAGTTTGTATGCTGTGATCAACATCTCCCCATTTCTGCCAACCCTGACCCCTGGTAACCACCTTTCTACTCTCTATTTCTATGAGTTCAACTTTTTTAGATTCCACATGTAAGTAAGATTATATAGTATTTGTCTTTTCTGTTTCTAGCTTATTTCACTTCACTTAATGTCCTCCAGGTCAATCCATGTTGTTGCAAATGGCAAAATTTTCTTCTTTTTTAAAAGATGAATAATATTCCATTGTATATATATACATACACCAAAATTTTTTTATTCATTCATCCATCAGTGAACACTTAAGTTGTTTCCATATTTTGGCTGTTGTGAATAATGTTGCAATGAACATGGTGATGCAGATATATCTCTTTAAGGTACTAATTTAACATCCTTTGGATATATATCTAGAAATGGGATTCATTTAGAACATATAGTAGTCCTATTTTTAATTTTTTTTCCATGCTGTTTTCTGTATTAGCTGTACCAATTTTTCATTCCCACCAATAATGCCTAAGAGTTTCCTTTTCTCCACATCCTCACCAATACTTGTTATCTTTTGGTTTCTTGATAATAGCCATCCTAACAGGTATAAGGTGATATATTATTGTGGTTTTGATTTGCATTTCCCTGATGATTAGTGATGTTGAGTATCTTTTCATTTACCTGTTAATTATTTGTATGAAATAGAACCAATCACAATTGGAACTAGTAGAAATAATATTCCACCTCTAAAAATGGATCCCTCACTAACTAAAGAGATAAAGGTTGCCTGATACAAGGTCAACTCACAGAAAATCAATAGCATTTCTCTTTAGCAGAAAATCTAATCAGAAACTAAATAGCATTCACCATAGCAACAAAGTTTATGAAGTATATAGTACAAAACAAAGAATGTCTAAGACTTCTATATTCTGTTAAAGGATATAAAAAAATCTGATTAAATGGAGAGATAGTTCATTCTCTTGCACGAGACAACTTAGTCTTGTAAAAATGGCCAATTCTTGCCAAAATTAAGCTATAAATGTAATGCAATACCAATCAAAATTCCAACTAGATTTCTGTGAGGAATGTGATAAAGTTATTTTAAAATGCATGTGGAAGAATATATTCTTCCATGAATAGCAAAGTCAACTTGGCTGAAAAAGAGGATCAAAGAGAAGAAAGAGAACTTACCCTGTTAGCTATGATCAGACTGCAAAGCCTAGTAACAAAAACAGCATAGAACTGGTGCAAAGGCAAACAAATAGACCAATAAAATATAGTGCTTGGGGGTGCACTCATGTATATATGGGAACCTAGCAAATGATAAAAGTGGTACAACAAAACAATGGGACTAACAAAAACCAATTATAAGATAGTGTTGGGAAAGAACCAGTGCAGATGGTGAAGGAGAGATGCTCAATAGATAAAGGTCGAAGGAAAAAGGAAAAGCTATGAATATTGCTGCATTGGTGGTTTTTACCCCATCTATGAAAAATGAAAGTTATCATTTTTTTTAACGTATGTGACAATTCTTTGAAGAGGATAAAATGTTGAGCTGTCCTTGTTATGTTCATAACATGAAGGAGCCACTGCAGTAGTGTTGCTGGACTCTCGGGAGTGTAGATATAGAAGAAAAACACAAGTGTGGCCATCACAGGCTGCTGTCCCAGGCATCTGGCCAGGATGCAGCTAACTAAGCCAGTGCAGTGTTGCCACCTCCAAGCTGAACACTGCCCAGAAGAGAAAGAGTGAATTCAAAGGGCTGGAGGGTAGACAGTTGGCAAGATTATTGATATGTGCTGGGCAGGTGTGGGGAGCTGGCCTAAAGGCACTGGGTTAGTGCATATCCTCCCAATTCAAATTCTGCCTTAGGCATTATTTTTAAACAGGGCTTCCAGAATTGGCCACTTTAACTGAAATTGATTGTTCAGTGTGTTCGAATAGTTGGGCCTTCTTTTGTCCTTGAGTTGACCAAACTCCCCAGCTGTTTTGGCCTAGCCTCCAATACCTCGATCACATTGCACAGATAACAGTGAGCTCTGGCAGGATGGAAGGGGCCTTGACACCACCTAGCAGAGAAAGCATCCGCCCCCCGGCTCAGGTGGAGGGTTCAGACGCCTTCTTCCTGAAACAGTCACAATACCAATGCTTCGAACTCCAAAGAAGACTCAACTTCTGTTGCACTGAACTGTTGTTAGGTTAAAGACTGAAGAGAAGTTGGTTAATGGGTACAAACGTACAGTTAAATAGAAGGAACAAGTTCTAGTATTTGATAGCACAGTAGGAAAATTATTAATTAACAATAATTGACTGTATATTTCAAAATAGCTATAATAGAAGAAAAGAATTGTAATGTTTCCAACACAAAGGAAAGATAAATATTTGAGGTGGAGAATATCCCAATTACTCTGACTTGATCATTACACATCGTATATAGGTATTGAAATATAACATGTACCCCCAACATATGTACACCTATGATTTATCAATTAAAAAAACATAATAAAATAAAATTTCCCAGGAAAAAAAACACAATTCCTTGAAATAAGTGGGTCATCAGTTGCAACTATTTCCAGGATGAGATGCTTTTTCTTTTTATTATAAAAAGGAATGTGTTTTTGGAATAGGATTTTTACTCCTCGGAGTGTATTTTTTTTGTTTGTTTCATTCTTTTTTTTTTTACTTAAACTGTCTGCCTAATTTCCTCTACTTTATCAGTTTACCAACAGAGGCCAAGGCTAAGCCTTCCCAAAGTGCTTCTAAAATATTATGTTTCATGTGACCTCAAAGTCTCTCTTGCCCTTCTTGAGGGCAGTATGATGTAATAAAAAACACGTGAGCTTTGGAATCGGACAGGCTCTGAGTTTTGCCTGCCTCTGACTCTCTCCAGCTGCGATCTGGGGCAAATTTTTTAACCTCTCTGTTCCTCAGCTTCTTCTTCTATAAAATGGGGAAATAAATATCTACCCTACGTTGTTATTGTGAGAATTAAATGACACAATGAAGATATAAATGCTTAGTGCCTAGTAAATATCAAATGCTCAAAGATTGTTTTGGGGGTTTGTTTGCTTGTTTATCCTGTATTATACGGCACTGGGCAAGGTGTCAAACTTCAATCAAATTCTGTTAAGGGAAAATCTGGGCCAATTAGTGAATCTGCAAAATTCTCTTTTATACAAGGGGCCAATATTTGCATTACAATTATACAAGGGGCCAATATTTGCCTTTTGTTTGTGTTATAGGTTTATCTGGTTTGGTTTGTGTTTTTAAGTGGAAGGTAGGCATTGAGTGGGCACCTTGAGTCCCGCTGCCCAGTCGAGGTGCCCAGGCCCCTCCTTGCTCCATATACATCTGCTGGCAGGTGGCTCTAATGCTGTGAGACAGTCAGTCAGACAGTGGCCCAGCTAGCTGTGCTCACACAGCTGCCGTCGGAAACACTGAGCACCTTCCTCTGCAGCCTCAACTTAGGAAGGAATCATTTCACTGTCCCCAAAAGGCCTGAAAAACATGTTTCCTTCCCTGAGCCCCAAACACATTCCTTCCAGAAAGAGAGCTAAAATGTTCCTCTTCTACTTTTTCAGATATCCCTGGTTCAGACTATCTCTGGTGGGTCTAAAAATATACCTTGAGTTCATTTTGACCATCTAAAGGCACTTTCGAGTGCCTCTCTCTGCTGTGCCCTTGTAAAATGGTCCACGACCAATTAGCAAGCCTCAGAGCAGTCCTTAATTAATTGTAGCAGACACTAGTCAGAATTGCCATGGCTTTGTTGGGCTGCAGAGAAAGCCACGCCAGTCTTCCGACTGATTCTGTCAGGCCCCTCTCGTGGGTTTTGGCACACCAGACATATCCATCGGGAGTGCTTTTAGCAGCTGGGGTCCATCTTTTTGACTCCGGATGGTGGGCCTTTGCCTTCTGTGTTAAACTTCTTTGCCTTGTTTCCAGAACTCATTTTGTTCTCTCTCCTCTCTGGGTCTTTATATAGGTCCTAACATCTTACTGAAATACTTTTCCCCAGATCTCTCCTCCATAACCCTTTTTTTTCTCCCCTAGTAAAATCTCATTTGTCCTTTAAGTCTTAGCTTAGAATGGTTGCCTCATCCAGAAGGCCTTCTCTCTCCCCTCCCCACCAGCGGGTCAGGGTTAGGAGATCTTCTGGATTGCAGGACACCCTGAACTCCTCCTATTAGGGCACACACCATGGCGTGCAGGAACTGCAGGCTCACTGTCTGTGTACCCCACTGGACGATGAGTTCTGGGCAACCAGGGCATAGCTTTATCATTCACCATGGTATCCTCAGAACACCAGTTCAACACCCAACTTGTACAAATGCTCATTGACATGGCAAAGTTTATTCACTCTGAGTACAAACGTTCCAAACTTATTTTTGGTCTCTTCCAACCCAAATGCAGAACTCTTGAAAATGGACTGACATCTTAAATGAAGGAAAAGATCAAAGGAACCCGAAAAAAGATACCACAGTAAAAGTTCCTGTCTACTCTGCTTCCCAGTAGTTTTAGTCAAGGAATTTAGCATCTTCAGGCTGCAGGTGCCTTGCTTGTTAAAAGGGAATGATAATGCCTTAAAATGTAAAGATCTGAAGCTCTTTTGAGTTCCTTTCGAGATATAGGCTTTAATTCCATGAAATGTATTATCCACAGAGGGAAAGAGGAGGAATAGTAGGGCAGAAGTCTATGGAGAGGAAACAACCCCAGCATGATTCTTTGGTGTCCTGGTGGTTCTGCTACATTAAGCATGTGAAGAATAACATTTAAATTACAAATTTTACAATCTGTTTTTCTCTAAGCA
Source organism: Cheirogaleus medius (assembly GCA_008086735.1). Classification (NCBI taxonomy): domain Eukaryota; kingdom Metazoa; phylum Chordata; class Mammalia; order Primates; family Cheirogaleidae; genus Cheirogaleus; species Cheirogaleus medius. Next base: position 67,171,476 of record VBSM01001265.1, on the reverse strand, counting down.
AGTGACAGTCTTAAACCAAGTTCACATCTTCTGGACTTTGACATCACTTCTATTGGCAAGTAGCTATGAGTTAGGGGAAAACAGGCTGGGATTAAAAAGACAAAAGACATCAGACCCCAAACAGTTTCTGGGCATGTGATATTTTGATGATGTTAAGGTAAACAGAATAGAGATCTGTGGATTGCATTCCTCATGAGTTATGGAAATTTTGAAATTAAGGTGAAAAGTTCTCTGGGCAAAATGTGTTTTGCATTTGATTGAACCAAAACTGTACAAAGAGACCTAAAAAATGGTTGCAATAAAAGCAGCAGATTTTTCCTCTTGTGCCTATTTAAACTTTTCTTTTCTAAATTTTGTGGGTAAAGTATGAGCTTTGGACTGAAAGAGACCTAGATTCAAACAGTCTGCAACAAATAAGCTATTGGTCAAGTTACTTAACTATTGTAAACCTGAGTGTGCTTATTTTCAAAAAGGCAATGACAAGCTTTACCTGGCAGAGTTATTGCAAGAATTAAATTAGTTCATGTTAACATAGTGCATAGCCCAGTGCCTAGAATTTGTATTAACTGCTCGGTGTTATAGCATTTTTGTTAAGAAATATTTCTTTTGTGGCGCACACACATGTAAAAAATTGCTTGTTTCAAAAATACACTAAAAAAAATAAATATAAATATAAATAAATAAAATAAAGTATCCATTTTGGAGAAAAAGGTTTTCATAAAATCATCCACATACTTAAGTTTCAGAATAAACTCTCTCAGTTTTGAATAAAAAAAAATACACTAAATTTCAAATCAGACAATGTTCTAGGAGCACAGGTGGCTTCTCTAAGCAAGTGATAGTTTGCACTGGAGTTTGCTGTAAGAAATATTCATATTACGGCCAGACATGGTGGCTCA
>VBSM01001265.1:67127365-67170477 GCA_008086735.1 Cheirogaleus medius | reverse complement strand
AAAAAAAAAAAGAAAAATATTAATATCAGTGATCAGTAAACATGATTTATTTGTTCAAAAGGAAGCCAACAATAGAAACCAACTGGATAAAAACAAAATGTCTTAAAAAATCATGGCAATAGCTATGAGGACAACTCACAAAATCAAAGAAAAATCTGGAGAACAGCTGTCGACAAGGAAAAAAAAACCAACTCAGCTCCAACATTTTAAGGAGATGGAACTACCTGCCATTAGGAAGAAGTATGTGGTTTATAGTCCAAAAAGTGTAAGTACACTGCTGTAGATCAGTGTTTTCAGTGTTTATGATCATCTGTTCATATTCTGTCTTAGTTATTTCAAGGAAGCGATTGCCCTACCACTGGCTGGGGATGGCTTTGAATAATGGCCCTCACTTTTTTGCTTCGAAGTATGATGGTCCTAAAATTCAGGGGTGAAAACAGCTAGAGGAAATTTCTGTTCATAAAATTTTAATATTCTGCACTTGGGGCCCACTTGGCTACTATTAAATGACTAAGACTATATGAACTCTAAATGCTATTTGACAATGATCATTTTTCCTAGTTACTGGCTTGCAAGATGAATTTGCTTTACTTTAAATATTATTGATTATAAATCTACCATGGGATTGCCCAGGGTCAAAAGACTAGAGATGAATTTTCCTCAATTATTTTTGAGTAGATGAAGGACATAATCAAATTAGCAATTGGTTGAATTTAGGGAAGAAAAGTCAACAAATACCAAAACTGGTAGTAGGTTGCATATGTATAATGTCACTCGAAGGGCAGCCTTTGATTTCTGCCCTCCGTTATCCCTGTTAGCACCTGCCTCTGATATTTGTGGGATGCCTGGGTACTCCGAAGCTCAAACACTGGAATGGTTTCCAAGGAGATGTTATAACAAATTCTGTCAACGTTGCCAGGGAGTTAGGATTCTTAGTAAGCAATGCTGAATCACCTCCTCTCTAAGCTGGGTTGATTCCCTAGCTTAGAGGAAAAGGGCTTGGTATAGCAAACCGAATTCATAAGAAGTTAAGCAGGCTCTGTGTCTGAGCCATATGTGGCTGATGGCCTTTCGTAACACGAGGACAGTCAGCACAGCAGAGGCCAGGCACCTCTGCGCCATCAGGGCTCATACGACCTGCTGGGGGTGTCGATGCCACGGAGAATGTTCCTTGAGCAGAGGTGTCCTCTGCACAGCTTAGATCTTCTCAGCTCCTCCTCTTCCTCTAACCCTTATGTGGCAGTCGCTTCCAGGCAGACTTCAACCAGTTCTGGGCAGGCTCTACCTGACATCAACTCCCTTGGACCCTCCCATCCTTGCTACCTGCCCTGGAGCCTCTCTGGGAGTGTGAGGACACAGGGGACAGCAGCTGATGGGCAATTGCTATCCTTTTCCGTTCCTTGGGTGTCAGTAGGCGTCTCAGAAAGCCCTGTGGGATGGAGTATAATAGTGGCCAGTTCAATATTTTTCTTTTGTTTCACCTTTCTTCCCTGTTTTGCTTCCTTGACCCTCCCTCTTGCTGCCTTGGGTTACTTTCTAAGTCAACTCCCTGCTTACATGCCGCCTCTGCCAGGCTGTGCTTTGGGGAGAACCCAGGCTGAGACCACTTCCCAGGGTTGTCATCTAAAATAAATCTACTCATCTTGCTCAGGTCCCTGAGGAGAGTCATATATTCTCCCATTAGACTTAAATTTTAAGAAAAGATTAGACTCATTCTATTTTCTCACAGATAATCAAACATTTGCATTTATACACAAGATCATATCACTTTTTTTTTTAATAAATGGCACCTTATAGTTTCAGAGTTTGACTGTTTTATGCAGCACTTCAAGTTGAGTTCTTACTGTTTTGTAACCTCAGCACAACCTTCCCCTAGAATCTACAGCCCACCTGACGGACATCCTGGACAGCTGAGTTGTCTCACCAACCTCATGAATAAGGCGATAGGGCTGAGAGTACATCAACAATAACTAGCTTCTCATTCTGAAAACCTCGAGAACTCATGATTTAGAAGATTGGGGGAGGGAGGAAGAAGTGGTTTGTGGCTGGGATGTGGGAGAGGATCTTGTTAAAGAGATTATTGCCCATGTAATATCAGATTTCACTACTGGTATGTGGTGTTTGAAGACTCGTTGTCATTTACATTCCAAGTTCCCATTTGTTTATGGTGCACCCACTAAGTGTGTGCACTATGCTAGGTCCTATAGGGGTAGATAAATAATGCATGTTTTCAGTCAGTAGAGAACTTGCAATTGAAGTAGGGAAAAATAATTAGAGAATATTTGACAGTAAATAGAATCAAGGTGGAGAGAGTGAGTTCTCAATGAATTGATAATAAGAACACAATGAATGGGAATGGGGTTTTTCCCAGAAACACTTTGCAGAAGACATATATATACATTCAGTTAGGAAAGGGCTGATTTGGGCTGATAGAAAGGTTTAGATTAGTCCAGGCAATGGTAAGAGCATGAACAAAGATACGGAAAATCATTCATTTGGTCATTTGCTCACACTTTATGCTAATAAAGCATCATACCTGGTGCTGGAAATATAGTGATGTATAAGACACATTCAAACCCCACTTCATGGAGCTTGTAGCCTAGAGCTGGGGTGACTTGGGAAAGAGCTCGGTCTGCATTGAGCCAAACTCCAAGGAGCAAATGCTATTCTGAGGAGCCTCTTGAAAGATAGAATAAAAGAGATGTTGATAATTTTATGAGAAAAAATTTTGTATAGATTTTTATTTCTTAGGTGCAAAACATACGTGTCATTGGGGAACAGAAGTCACCTTTTATCATTATCTTACATTTCAAACTGTACAGTACATGCTTCTTTCTCTGGGGAAGTGAGAGGTTTAATTAGCAGCTGTCTCTTTGATCATAAGTTCTTCTTCATATATTTTTTTCTTTCCAGAAAAATAAATGAGGGCAACATTTTATATTGACATCCAGGACTTCTCATTTATTGCTTTCTTGATCAAAGCCATGACAGATATCTATTTCTAGCTACTGAAAAATGAAACCTTTTCTATAAGAGTCTGGCTTTAGGCTTTAGATAAATATCAGTTTAGAAGATTCTCAAGCAAATGTATGGTCAAATTCTCTCTGATTACTGTAATTTTTCAACCTGTTCTTTCAAATTGGAGATAAAAGAAAGCAATTAGATATAAAGTGACAAAGACTACTTAGCGATATCATACGGCCTAAGCCTATTTTTTTAAACTGTATGTTAAACCAGACTTTGAACAAGTACCCAGGGCATGATGCAGTGTCCAAATACTGCTGCTTCTCAGTTGAGTATTCAACGGGAAACCCACCCTTGCCTCCTAAAATGCCTGTCTTGCTATTGTTCCATTTTATATATTTCAAATATAGGAGAGAAGCACAGAACTGATCTGAGGGTAGTTGTTTTATGGTGACGAATATTATTTCTTTTTGAAAAGCAGAGAGAAGCAATTCGTGTGGATTGTGGTTTCCTGATTCCTGATTACATAACACAGAGAGCTGCCTGTGTGGAAAAGGAAATTGATTTAAAAGCAGGTGGTGGCTATATCTAACACATATCTGATAAGAAAAATGAAAAGAGGCTCTGACAACGCCAAAGTAGATTTTAGAATATTGACAGTATGAGGGCCTGGGAGATACTTCATTTTGATCTGCTTAGTATGATCTCCAGCAGCACAGAGATTGTTTTCATCAGACGGCCTCAGTCTCTGGTTCACAACCTGGAATTTTTATTGCATGGGCCATGGTGACAGTCATCAGCAGGCGTGATTCCTCAACACCATTTCTAGTTCGTGTCAGCTTTCACACAGGCTTAAAGCAGTGAATGCTCTTGCCTGTTTCACAATGCATCTTTCCCCATTTCCTCCCAGAAAGGAGAGGGAGGCGGTATAGGCAGGGTTGGTTGGCTAGGGGCAAGGGTAGATATATTTGGGGAATTGGAAAGAGCAAGTCTGCAAACATGGCCCTCTCCCCTGATTCTGGGGTGCTTGGACTCAGAGGTCTTGTCAGGTGATCCTACCTTTGCTTTTGTGGGTTTCTAGCATCTTGGAAGAAGTACCAAATTTTTCTAGAAGGAATAGGGCTCTCTTGACACCACACCAAGACTTTGCTTGGTTCCTCATATTTCCGCTCAATACTCAATGCCAAACTATAGAAATCCTAAGAATTTTGACTTATACTATAGAAATATACTCAAACCACAGAAGGAGACTATAAGCACCTCTGCAATGAAAGGGTGTGTAGGACATCACTGGATGGCAAAGATAGTCCAAAAAACCAATAAAAATAAGCAAAGCTTTACAGTGTATAACTTTCTTTCTTAAATATTTCCTGTGTCACTTAAAACTCCCAAATTCCTAGGAAGTTGATATTACAATACATTCTATAAATAAAGATAATGGAGTTTGTTCCAATTGAGCCACTTACTAGTGGATGAGCCAAGACAAGACTTCTATCTCCCTCAGGGTTCTGTTCACTGATGCCTACAACCCCCTGAGCATTGGTAAATTACTTTAAATGCAACTGAGAAACCTTACCTAGGCATATCCATAGTGCCTGAGCAGTGAGAAATTTTTACTGGTAGACTGAGTATCTCTTAAGAGATTTCGTGAATGAAAGTGTGAGAACAATTCTACCAAGGTGGAAATTAGATTTCATTGGTGGTGTTCAATTAAGATGACCGTTTCATTCACCACTACAAAGTGATAGAGCAGGAAGCAAAGTATCAGGGAAATTATTTTCAAACCTTGTCCTTTGCTCAGGCTACAGGAATATTTGACAATTGTACGTTTAACACAGTGGGAGCCCTTCCTTGTTTTGAAATGAAAACTTCTCTTTGAGCACAAAACACAGATTTTTGACTGAGAGTAGATTGACTTCCCCATAAGTCTAGCTATTTGGTTACAGCAGTTAGGAGTTGGTAAGGTCCCAAGGTGAATGAAATGCAATTTGCAGAAGAACCAACCATGGCGCTGTCCATAGTTCCCAATGTCATGCTCCCATCCCAACTCATCTCTGGCTCACCCCTGTGCGCACAGCCCTAGGCTTGTGCTTTACATATATTCATTCTCTCATAGAAGACTCACAATAATCCCACAAGAGAGGTTGGTTGGAGTGACTGTGGCCACACAGCTAGTAAGTTGGGGAGCTAGGATTGACTCTGGGGGCCACGCTGCTCTAAACCTTCAGCACCAGAGGTTTTAAAATTTGTCTTTCACAGGTGCCTTGGGATGCTGGGGGGACTAAGAGAGGCAGATCAAGGCTATTGCCCTCTTTTTTGCAGAGAATCCCCTATCTTTTTTTTTTTTATTTTGAGACAGAGTCTCACTTGGTTGCCTGGGCTAGAGTGCCGTGGTGTCAGCCTAGCTCACAGCAACCTCAAACTCCTGGGCTCAAGTGATCCTCCTGCCTCAGCCTCCCGAGTAGCTGGGACTACAGGCATGTGCCACCATGCCCAGCTAATTTTTTTCTATATATTTTTAGTTGGCCAATTAATTTCTTTCTATTTATAGTAGAGACGGGGTCTTGCTCTTGCTCAGGCTGGTTTCGAACTCCTGACCTTGAGCAATCCTCCTGCCTCGGCCTCCCAGAGTGCTAGGATTACAGGTGTGAGCTACCGCTCCTGGCCAAGCATCCCCTATCTTTACCTTTTCTGTGTATGGTGGGGTTTCTCACGTTTAAAGCTCACAAAATTTATAGCACAGCTCAGAAGCACAAAGAGAACGCAGTTTCTTTATTTTGGTCTATAGCTGATCTGGTCCCCATTAAGAGGCCTCATCTGATGACAAGCTGAACGAGAAAGTTAAGTAGCTATCCAGAGCCATTTAAGCTTACTTCAATCTCAACATTTAAAGGTCCTTTTTATAAAGGTGCAATCTTTCAGAGGGTCAGCTTGCCCACACTTTCTGTCCTCAGAAGGCTTCTGGGTACGTTGGTGGAGGGGTGTTCAACTTTCCTGTCCTCTTCAGTCACGATGCTCCTTGGCTGATGGGTACGGGGCACCCAGATGTTCAATGCCGAAGTAACTTGGGGTCTATTCTTTGAGCTCCAGTATGCTCCTGGCTAAGCTCCCGGGCCGAAATGGCCTCATTGTGTTACAACTCTTCTGAGGCCTGGCTGTGACTCTCACTTGTCACCAGTCCAAGCAGCTAGTTCTGCAATCTTTATTAACTAAGAGACACCTCATCCCTACAAAGAGGACCTCTCTGGCTAAACTGGCTCCTTACACCAAGTCAGACAATAAGAATTTCCCTTAACACATCTATTCTCATCTCAGGAAAGTCATGAGCAGGAGTTCTAGTTACACATAAACTAGGAATGATTGCTTCTGCACACTCTATAGACCAGTGATTTGACTGTATCTGTAATCGATGAGAGTCACAAATTGCAGAATGTTAGTACTGGATAGTGCCTTAAAGATCATCTACATCCCTCCTCCCTACCTTGTAGGATGAGGAAACTGGAGCCCAGAGAGATGGAGCGTTTGGCCTGGTCACATGCCCAGTTTATGGGGAAGTTAGATCTCGACCAGTCCTGACTTCAAGCCCAGCGTTTAAGTGCCTCACAGCACCCTGCCCACCAATCACAAACCCACCTCAATCAGAATGGCTGAGGGCTGTCCCCAGTGCCTGGGCACAAAAGTTACATGCACATTACACCTCTACAGTGTTAACCTGGCAGAGAGAATAGCTGCAATTGCTTTGGCACATGGAAGTTTTACATGAAATCCTTCGAACCCGAGGAGATCAAATACTTTTCTCTTTAAGTGATTTATCTATAAGTCTCTTACGTATTTGGAAGGCTCATGAGAGACCAAGGCTGAAAAGAAAATGGAAGTGCACAAACCAGCTCAGAAAGATTTTTTTTTTCAGTTCTTTATCCCTACTCACTGTAGCTTCAAAATAATGCCACCTTTGGGGAGCATGATAGAAGATTTTCAGCAGAAAATATATTCAGTAATGAGAAACAGAAAAAGTTCTTCCATGAATACTAATGTGTTGCCTAAATATTTTATCTTCAATTTTCCATCCAGTGAATTATCCAAAATAAAATGTAAAAATGATTATTTTGGAGATGAGATACTATTCCTAAAAGGAGATTGGGTAGGGACTAAAAAGACACAAAACAGCTTTTAAAAGCAGAAGAAAATGTTTGTGATTAGAAGTGCCTTTTCCCCTACATTGCAGACTACTGATCCTGGGTAGGACACAGGGACTTGTAGGAAGTGTGATTGTTTTATAAAGCACACACTGGCCTGGCTTTCAGGACCACATGATTCTTCAATGACTTGTGTTGCTTCCAAGGCCACAGGGTCAGAGATTTCCAATTTCATGCCTCCCACTGGTCAGAATCTGTCCCCTACTCCCAGGGCATCAGCAACCCATTTCTCCTTGGCTGGGTCACTGCCTTTTCAGGCAGCTTCTGGGGAAGCTATAGCAGTCCTCCCTGGGGACCATTATGGGATGAACTGTGCCTCCTTAGATTTTATATGTTGCAGTTCTAACCTCCAGTACCTCAGAATGTGACTTTATTTGGAAATAAAGATGTGATTAGATATGATTAGGTAAGATGAGGTCACACTGGAGTAGCGTGAGTCCCTAATCTAATATAACTGGTGTCCTTATAAAAAGGGGAAATTGGGACACAGACATGTGTAGAGGGAAGACAGTATGAACAGACACCGTGAGAATATCATCCTCATGCCGAGGAATGCCTGAGGCTACCAGAAGCCAGGCAAGAGAGGCACAGAACAGAGTCTCTCTCATAGCCCTTAGCTAGAACCAACCCTGTCGACACTTAGATCTTGGAATTCTAGCCTCCATACATTTCTGCTGTCTGAACCATCCAGTTTGTGGTGCTTTGTTAAGAAATGAGCACTGGGAACTTCTCTTCTCCTACTCCCATCCTATAGCATCCCTCTCCAAGTCTCCCTCCAAGTTTGCTTAAATCTTCCCCTTCTAAAACTGGACTGTCCTTAAAGGACCTTATTTGTACTTTGCTGAGGACTCATCCCTCTCCCAGGGCTGTCTGCGTGGAAATTTCATATGTGATTGTGGAACGCAAAGTCTTGTCTCCTGTTTCCGGAAGCAACAAAGGATGGAGGTCAAAAGCATAGGTTTATCCATCAGAAAGAACAGAGTTTAACCCCTCACTGACTGTACGACTTTGGGAAGTGAAAGCAGCATGAAATTCTCATCTGTTAAACGGGGCACTGATGCTCTTTACCGTGTAGGATTAAGTGGAATTGTGAAAGTAAAGCACTTAGCATAGATTCTGACACGTACACACCTCAATTAACGAGAGCTATTAAAAATAGTACCTATTAGGGGGAGCTTGAGGCAAGGAGGAGTGGGGGGGGTATGCTCCTGGAGTCTTTTCAGCTCTCCGAAATTAGACTAGACAGCTGCCTACTCAGTTATGTAACTCCCAAGTCACATTTATAGTCTCCATTAAGCAAAATAACCGCATGACCCCTGAGTGAGAGCCTTGGAGAATCTAAGAAAATATAAGATTTTAATATGAACATGAGAGGGTCTGATGAGCCACAAGATGCAATGGATACACAAGAAGCAGGTAACACTGCCCTTTCATCTTCCAGAAGGAGGGAGAAGCAGCACGTGTGGGTCAGGTGGTCCTTGCAGTCAGTAAAACCCAGCACTGAGGTCAGAAGGTGTTTACCTATGTGACCATGTGCCATTGTCTGACTATCTCTGAGCATCAGGTCCCTTACCCGTAAGGTGTCATGGAGGACCATATGGTTGTCCACAAATATTTCCTGCCGTTCTCTGAGGTGTGTTTACAATTACCTGCCCTAATAGCATCAAACTTGTCCCCGTGATTTGCTTTGACCAATGACAGGTGAGGGGACATGATTGTTAAGCTGTCACCTCTTCTGCCCTTTGTTATCATGACAGCATGTGTCAAGAGGGAGCCCCTGTTAGACCGGTCCTGAGTGTCTACGATAAGCAGATCACCTTTGTGACCTAAGATGGGTATGGATGATAAGTAATAAACCAACTTTGCTGCTTTCGGACACTGAGATGCTGGGGCTCTTTGTTTCCGCAGCACAGCGTAGCCCATTAGGGCTGATGTGGGTGGGAGGTCAGACAGCTGCTTCACGGGGCCCTGGGGAAGAGCTTGGCAAATACGAAGCACTCCACAATTACAGGACAATATTTGAGAGGAAAAAAAAAACCCAAACTTTAATTTCCATGAATTATCCCCTACTCCCACCAAAAAATTAAGTATGCTTAATAATTAAATATTAGTGGAGGAAAAAACAAACAAACCAAAAAACTCCACTGATCAGCCTAACTTCTTTCTCTCAAAGTAGACAGAGGAATGAAGTAGATACAAAGTAGAATTATTCACAATTGACATAAAAAGAAGCACCTTGGAAGCTTTCTTAAATCAGGCCATCCTCCCACTGGCTGTCTCAAGTCTCTACCTTTTGATTTTTTGCCTTTTTCTGCATGTTTCAAATGTCTAAAGGGGTTACTTGAAAATCGTGCTTTTCTTTGTATTTGAAAGGAAACTTATCAAATATGCACATGAAGTCATAATGATCCAGGCAAAGAAAGAGAGAGAGAGAGAGAGGAGAGAGAGAGAGAGAAAGGGAGAAAAAGTGAAAGAAAAAATTAATTATTTAGAAGACACTAATTTTTCCTTGTAGAGCTTGTATTATGTATTATTTATTATATAAAGAGAGTAACATGGGCTTTTTTAATCCATGTGACAAATTCACCAGTGATCCTAGAGGAAATTTCCACTGTGTTGTCCTCAATGTAGAAAGTGTTAGCATGATAAAATAAAATAGGGGTTCCTATGAGACTCAGAATAACTGTACTCTGGACCTTGTCCCCACCCTCAACCCCAACATGCACCCTTGGTCCCCGGCTGAGTGGAGATAAGCAAGCAAGGAACCCAAGAGCACCTTGGAAAGTGGCAATTCAACAGCAAGAACAAAATACAGCCTGATGTGAGAGGGGAAGGGTAGAGACATTTTATCCTAAAGCTGAAGAAGGTTAACAAAAATTAAGGATTTTTTATGTGTTTAAAGAAATACAAGACAATAAATGTTCAGATTTCCCCTGAAATGAAAAAGACACCTGTTCTGCTATGATGAGAGGGAAATAAAAACAGAAAATTGGAGGGATGAAGGGAAGGAAGTGTTAGCATAGGTCATCAAAAGATCAAAGGAAAAAAAAAAAGAAACACAAAAAGTAAAAATAACACCCAACACACAGTCAACCTAGTATTTCACTTTCATATTTAAATTTGAATAGGTGAATGCCAAAAATTCTGTTAATTCACTTCAACGAGACCAATTAAATCACACAGAAGACTTCACCCAGAAGTATCCAACTTCCCCATTCTACATCCTGCTCAGTTCCTCCCTGCTCCACTTCAGATGAACAATATTAACTCACAGACTTTTTTTTTCCCCTAAAAGATCCCAAAAGGACAAAAATTGCCTTTTCTCTTTTGAAAAATGCCTTCTATTTGGTTTGTACCTTGCTGGGAATGAGATATCATTTGTTTTTAAAAAAGACAACCTCCTTTTCTTCCAGTCTTCCAATTCTTGCTGAGCTATAGGTTGAAATTGAAAGGAAATAAATGATAATAATGTTAACCAAGGAGGCTGCCATTACAGAGAAACTAGAACAGGAGAGGCAAAGAAATCATAGCTCAGACTGTTCTGTTTTGGGACATTAGTCAGATCTTGCTGGAGCATTTGGAAATGTGCTACTTTTGGAGTGACTAAGCCAGGACCTGTGGGGAGGTAGGAGACTTTATTGATTTGAGTTCCTGAGCCACCATCATTTGTCTTAAATTACTTCCTTTGAGGTATTGCCCTTCTTGACCCAGACATGAAAGATGTCTCCTCTTATTTAAGTCAGAATGCAAAATTGGAGGTTGGTTCCAATCTTGAAAGTGGGAAAAGAACACTTGAACACAGATAAGCAAATGACAGAACCTCCTTCTTTTCTTGGAGATCTTGTAAAAGAGGCCAGTAGAATGCTTCTCTCCACTAGCCTCCAGAAAGTACACCTGAAGAATTTAAACAACAAGGCCAAAAATAAGGTGCCATCTCAAAAGAACCAGAGGACAAGACACAGAGTGGGAGGAAATATTTGCAAAATATGTATCTGATAAAGGACTGTTGTCTCAAATATACAAAGAAATCTTAAATAAAATCCCTTATTTAAGAAAATAAACAACCCAACTAAAAATGTGCAAAAATATGAACAGATTTTTACCAAAAGAAGATACATAGATGGTAATTAAGCATATGAAAAGATGTTCAACATCACACATCACTAGGGAATTGCAAATTAAAACCAACAATGAGGACCAGGTGCAGTGGCTCACACCTGTAATCCTAGAACTTGGGAGGACGAGGCAGGAGGATTTCTTGAGGCCAGGTGTCTGAGACCAGCCTGGGCAACATAACGAGACCCCATCTCTAGAAAAATATAAGAAAAATTAGCTTAGCATGGTGGCACACACCTGTAGTCCCAGCTACTCAGAGGACAAGGCAGAAGGATCTCCTGAGTCCAGGAGTTCAAGGCTTCAGTGAGCTATGATCAAGCTACTGCACTCCAGCCAGGGTGACAGGGCAAGACCTTGTCCAAAAAACAAAAAAGAAAAGAAAAGAAAGAAAACAACAATGAGATACCACTACACACCTATTAGAATGGCCAAAATTCAAAACCTTGACAACATCAAATGCTGGTAAAGGTGTGAAGCAACAGGAACTCTCATTCATTGCTTGCAGGAAGGCAAAATGGTACAGCCACTTTGGAAAACAGTTTGGCAGTTTCTTACAAAACTAAACATACTCCTACCATATGATCCACCAATGATGATCCTTGGTATTTACCCAAATGACTTGAAAACTTATGAAAAACCTGCACACAGATGTTTATAGCAGCTTTATTCACAATTGCAGAAGCCTGAATGCAGCCAAAGACGGCCTTCAATGGCTAAATGGATAAACTATGGTACACTGGACAATGGAATATTATTCAATACTAAATAAGAGATGAGTTGTCAAGCCATGAAAAGACATGGAGGAAACTTCAATGCATACTACTAAGTGAAAGAAGCCAATATGGAAAAGCTACATACTGTATGATTCCAACTATGTGATTCTGGAAGAGGCAAAACTATGGAGACAGTAAAAAGGCCAAGGGTTTCCAGGGGTTAGTGAGGAGGGTGGTATATAAATAGGTGAAAGACAGAGGATTTTTAGGGCAGTGAAAATACTATGAATGATACTACAGTGGTAGATACATGTCATTATACATTTGTCCAGACCCATAAAATGTTCAACGCCAAGAATGAACCCTGATGTAAAGTATGGACTTTGGGTGATAATGATATGTCATTGTAGGTTCATTGATTGTAACAAATGTAACTCTGGGGGGGATGTTGATAATGGGGGAGACTGTGCCTGTGTGGGGGCAGGGGACATAGGGGAACTCTCTGTACTTTCCTCTCAATTTTGCTGTAAACTTAAAAATGCTGAAAAAAAACCTGAAAAAATTAAGTATTTTTTTTAAAAGAACACACACACACACACTCACACACTAAAATAAAGAAATCAGGGAGTAGTTTGATTCCGCAGACATTCAGGGAGATGATTCAGGCCTAACACACATGAGCTAAAAGCAACGGCTTCAAGTGCCATCTTGAAATACTAGCTGCCTTTCAGCAATCTTTGCATCCCAAAACTGTGTTCTCCAACTTTCAAATATTCTTTCCTATTATCTTCATAAACTTTTAAAACATACCAGCAGCCCAACCCTCAAGAATTGTTCTTTTACTTCTTAACACATTAACTGCTATATGAGTTGTATTTAATTCACATTAGTTTTGAGCTCAGGACCTCATGAAGCATATGTAATTCATACATCTCTTCACCTTGGGGCCGTGATGACTATTATTTAAGTTGCATATAACTCATGTACAGAAAACAATAAAAAATAAATTTTTCATTAGATTAGAAAGGATCATTTTGTTTTTGAAGCTTTTATTCCATTTGTGTAATAAAACACCATGGCCCCAAGGGAATTTTTTTTCCTAGTGTGGCAGGCAATGTGTTAAAGAAATATAAAATAGTAAGTGCCTATTATAGACCAGGCTTTGTGTGTAGCCCCAGAAATACTGTGTTTCATTAATATGCACATATTTTTGCCTTGTATTTTAAGATCAAAATCAATATTTCTCTTAAAATAGATGTCCATCTTATACTTGCAAGTGTTTCTTTTTTTCCTTAGTACTATATAAAATAATACTTCATCTTAAAGGTGCATCTTAGATCTTACAAAATATGGTAAAGTGGTAAACAAAAGAAAATGTGGCTCATCAGCCCAGCAGGGGAGACAAAATTAAATGAATAATCACACACGTAGAATTATAACTGTGATTAGTGCTTTGAAATGGTGGGACACGGTGTTGCGAGAGACATTTGAGGAACCAGGAAAGGCTTCCTGGAGAATGCGCCGATAGGCTGAGAACAAAGAACTACAGGAAGAATAGTTTTATCTAGATAAAGGAGAAGAGGATGAGTATTCCAGGTGGAGGTAACTACAAATACAAAACCTCCAGAGCAGAGGAGAATTTGAGGTGTGGGGAGGAAAAGAGGTTCCTCTGAAGCACCAAAGTGGAAATGCCAAGTGGATTCTCTGGGCCAGGCACTCAAAAGGGATTTCTGGGATGGAGATAAAAACTGTTGAGTCATCTGAATCGAGATAGTAATAAAAGCCATGGGTGAGAATGACATACTAAGAATACTAAGAAATAGAGATGTGATTCTTAACTTTGGCTACACTCTAGAATCCCCTGGGAGGCTTTTAAAACTCCCATGCCAGCCATTCCACAATGTTTACATGTTTCAACACAACATGGTGTACAAACTAAACATATGCAATTTTATTTGTCAATTTAAAAAAATAAATTTTAAAAATAAAAAAATAAAGTTTAGATCCACATTGAGAAAAAAAAATATCCCAATAATCAAGCTACCCACACAAGCAGTTAAGTAAAAATATCTAGAGTGGGAATCAATATTTTTAAGGCTCTCAGGTGATTACCAAAGTGCAGCCACATTTGATTACCACTGGCCTAGAGAAAATACAGAGCAGAAAACACAGAAGGACTAGAATGAAGAGCTGAGAACTCCAATACCTATTGGCCTGTAGGGGGAGGAGGAAGTTGCAAAGGACACAAAGAAGAAATGGCCAGAGAGATCAGAGAAAAATCAGGAGAATGTAAGGTCACAGAAGTCAAGAGGATTATTTTTTTTCTGGCTCTGTGAAATATGCCCTTGGTATTTGATGGAGATTGTACTGAATCTGTAAATCACTTTGGGTAGTATGGACATTTTAAGAATGCTGATTCTACTGATCCATGGGCATGATATGTTTTTCCATTTGTTTGTGTCATCCATGATCTCTTTCCTCAGAGTTTCACAGTTCTCCTTGTAGAGATATTTCACCTCCTTGGTTAAGTACATTCCTAGGTATTTAATTTTCTTTGTAGCTATTGTGAATGATATTGAGTCTTTCATTTGACTTTCAGCTGAATTGTTATTGGTACATAGGAATGCTGCTGATTTGTGTATATTGACTTTATAACTTGATACTTTGCTGAATTTACTTATCAATTCCAGGGGTCTCTTGGTGGAATATTTGGGGTTTTCTAGATACATGATCATATTGTCAGAGAAAAGCGATAGTTTGACCTCCTCTTTCCTAATTTGGATACCCTTTATTTCTTTCTCTTGCTGATCGCTCTGGCTAGGACTTCCAGCACTATATTGATTAGAAGTGGGGGCAGTGGACACCCTTGTCTTGTTACAGCTCTTAGGGGGAATGCTTTCATCATTTCCCCATTCAGTAAGATGTTAGCATACATGGTTTTTATAATCTTGAGTTATGTTCCTTCTATACCTAGTTTGTTGATGGTTTTTATCATTAAAGGGTGCTAGATTTTGTCTAATGCTTTTTTCTGCATCTAATAACATGATCATATGGTCTTTCTTTTGCTTCTGTTTATGTGATGAGTCACATTTATTGATTTACATATGTTGAACCATCCTTGCATCCTTGGGATGAAGCCCAC
Source organism: Cheirogaleus medius (assembly GCA_008086735.1). Classification (NCBI taxonomy): domain Eukaryota; kingdom Metazoa; phylum Chordata; class Mammalia; order Primates; family Cheirogaleidae; genus Cheirogaleus; species Cheirogaleus medius. The sequence continues at coordinate 67,155,346 of VBSM01001265.1, read as the reverse complement.
TTGGTCATTGTGGATTATTTTTCTGATCTGTTGTTAAATTCAATTTGCTAGTATTTTATTGAGGATTTTTGTGTTTATATTCACAAAGGGATATTGGTCCATAGTTTTCTTTTCTTATTGTGGCCTTTGCTGACTTTGGTATCAAGGTGATACTGGTTACAATTTTTTTCAAACCAGACAAGAGCCTGAATAGCCAAAGTAATCCTAAGCAAGAAGAACAAAGCTGGAAGCATCATATTACCAGACTTTAAACAAAACTACAAGGCTATAGTAACCAAAACAGCATGGTATTGATACAAAAACAGAGATATAGACCAATGGAACAAAAGAGAACCCAGATATAAAACCATCTACATATAGCCAACTGATCTTCGACAAAGCAGGCAACAATATACACTGGGGAAAAGAAGCCCTATTCAATAAATGGTGCTGGGAAAATTGGATAGCCACATGCAAAAGAATGAAATAGGACCCCTCTCTCTCTCACCACTCACAAAAAATTAATTCAAGATGGATAAAAGCCTTAAATGTAAGGCATGAAACCATAAAAATTCTAGAAGAAAATATAGGGAAAACACTTCTAGATATTGATCTAGAAAGAATTTATGACTAAGACCCCAATGGCAATTACAGCAACAACAAGAAATAAATGGGACTTGATTAAATTAAAAAGTTCTGCACAGCTAAGAAAATAAACAACATAGCAAAAAGACAACCTACAGAATAGGAGAAAATATTTGCAATATATACATCTAATAAAGGGCTAATATCCAGAATCTACAAAGAATTCAAATAAATCAGCAAGATAAAAACCAAACAACCCCATTAAAAAGTGAGCAAAAGATATGAACAGAAGTTTTTCAAAAGAAGATAGCCATTTGGCCAGCAAACATATGAAAAAATGCTCAACATCACTAATCAACAGGGAAATGCAAATTAAAACCACAACAAGATATCACCTTACTCTTGTTAGAATGGCTTTTATTAAAAAAATCCAAAAACAATAGATTTTGGTATGAATGCAGAGAGAAAGGAATGCCTATACAATGTTGGTGGGACTGAAAATTAGCACAACCCCATGAAAAACAGTATGGATATTTCTCAAAGAACTAAAAGTAGACCTACCATTCCATCCAGCAATCCCAGTACTGGGTATGTACCCTCCAGAAAAGAAGTCATTTTATCAAAAGACACCTGCACTTGAATGTTTATTGCAGCACAATCCACAATTGCAGAGATGTAAAATCAACCCAAGTGCCCATCAATCCATGAGTGGATTAACAAAATGTGGTATATGTATACCATGGAGTACTACTCAGTCATAAAAAGGATGAATTAATACCTTTTGCAGCAATATGAAAGGAACTGAAGACTATTATCCTAAGCAAAGTATCTCAAGAATAGAAAAACAAACACCAGACATACTTTCTAGTAACTCAAAACTAACCGATGGGCACACAAGTGCACAGAGGGAAGTAAAAGTCACTGGAAATCAAGCAAGGGGGTGGGGGGAGGGGAAGGAGAGGAGTGGCAAAAACCCACCTAATGGATTCAGTTAAACACTATTTGGGTGATGGGCACATTTACATCCCTGACTCAAGCCATGTAACAAGAACATTTGTACCCCCTTAATATTTTGAAATAATTAATAAAAAAAGAAGTCAAGAGGAAAAGGAAGGAGTTGCCAGGAGTGCTGAGCGATGCAAGAGTTGAATCAGGGAAAGACTAAAAATGTCCACTGGGGCTAATGACTGAAGGGTCCCTGGTGACTTAACGAGACCTGTCTGTCAGTGTGATCGTCAGATGTAGCCAGCTTATGCTGAGGACTGAGGCAGAAGTGAGAACACCAAGTATTGAGAACTCTTTTGAGAAATTTGGCAGCAAAGGGGAAGTATAATAGATTGAGGAGATCGTGTGGTAGACAAAGTCTTTATTTATTTATTTTTCTGTAAATGAGAACTATCTGAGCCTGTTTGAAAGTTAAAAGAGAACAACAATTTTAATATACAAGTGACGGTAACAGTAGAAGCTGTAGGGAAAACAAACACCTGAACACAGGTAAAGGGACTAGGTTTTGATAGGGAGTAGGATGGCTCCTCTAACTAACAGGAGAGAGTGAAGGTGGAAGAGGTGGGGGTGGAGGTAGATTTTCATGCACAGCAGCAGTAAGAGAAGGGAACTTTTATGCAAGTTTCATCTTGCACATGAAAGCAGCTCAAAAGTTCTTTGTTAATCCATGTCCCTGGTTTGGCTTTAGAAGTTATGTTTCTCCTAAGGACAGTCTTATCGATGTGGCTTACCCATGGGCCGCTATCCATGTATGCTAATTCTTGTTGGCTGGAATTTCCTTCCAAAGTCCCTGCTCATATACACACTATGAATATATTAATTCATCTCAGAAAGAATTAGCTGGTTAATTACGGACTGTATCTCTGAAATTAAAACACACACACTCATGGAACAAAGGTTTGCCTGATGCCCACTCTGTGCTTTGTATTGCATTGACTACAGAGAATGTAAAATTATAAAGTGAATGAGATGGAGAATCTGAAATCCCCTCTCTCCTGCCCTTGCCCTAAGAGACCTATCATCTAGATAGAAGACCAATGACTAGTGACTTATAATGATCAAAGTTTCACATCACTGCACATATGCTTTAAACACTTTAACTTTGTATTTGTCCTTCCAAAGGCACTGTTGCAGTAAAAGATCGGTTTTGTAAGTGGTAGCTCTTTAAGATACAGTAGTTTTTGAGCAGGAAACACTTCTAAGGGAAGTGCTATTCAAGTAGCAAAAGGCTTTATTATTTTTGCCTGTTGGGAAAGAGGACAATAGTTTTGTGCTCCTCTTAAAAGTTGGATGAAAAATTACTTATTCTTGAAATCAGAAAAATCTCCTTGTTGAAAGGATCCTTAAAGGTCCTTTGGAATTCCTTTCCTAGTCTCCCATCTAAGGATCAAGGCTCCTCTGACTTGAAGACAAGATGGTTAGGGGCTGGAGGTGGGGAACCTGGGGGCAGAGGTGAGGGGGTCTCAAGGAGGAGGGCAGACTGGGAGAATTGCTTTCAGTGCACAACCCACCCCCCCCAAACACATACAAACACACACAGGGGTCTCTTCCATTCTTTTCTCTTCTTCAGCCCAGTTGGATTAGGAGGCAATGGAAAATGAGTAAAAGACAGACAAATAAATGCATTTTCCTGTGTTATACTTAGAGTGTTTTGCATATAATAGAAACTTAGTATTAATAAATGAATAAAATAGCAACCTGAAGGTCCAACCATCAGTTGGTGGACCTTCTCCACCAACTGATGACATAAGTGGACTTCTAGAGTGGTAATATAATATATATAACTTCTTCATGCCCTCTTCCCTTAGTGACCAGGATGGTTTACAAAATGAGCTTACTACTGTGCCATACATGGATTGTGCTAGAAGATGCAAAGATGAATGTGATAATGGCTTCCTTTGGAATCTCATGGTCTTCTAATGCTGCAGAGACCAAATAGTTACAACACAGTGGTCAGAGCTACTCTAGATGTCTGGGTGTGATTATTCTCCCCTGAAGGTGTGGGGTGGAAGTGGCCTGGTGATGGGGGTAACCACAGGACCCCTGCTCTTCACAGGAGCCTAGATGAAACATTAAAACCAGGAGGAAGTGCAAAGATTAGTTGGGTGGGAAGCCCCAGAGAAGTGAGTCTATGCCAACTATGACAAGGAAGAGGGCCCAAGATAGATGTCAGGAACTGGAGCATGGGCCAAATACCAAACATTCAGGGAAATGAGATGAGAACTAAAGTTAAATTGGGAAGCAGAAAAATATCAGGGTGAATACTAGAACCAGGAGGGCTTTGCCCAGTTATGGCTTCCTGACTCTTTTCAGTGTTTGGCATATGCAGAATTGACTCCATATACAACAGTGGAGTAGACAGGTGAGAAAAAAGTATTCCAAGGTAAAAGAAACCAAGGGATTCAGAGAAAACTTCCTGGTGGACTTTGATGAAGCAGATTATCTTAGAACTATAGAAGGATTGAGCTGTGTTCTTCAGGAAGGTGACTTTAGGCATGGTTACCACTGCAAAAGCCTGAAATACTATATAGCATGTGTTCTTTGTGGACGGATGTTTCAAGGGTTAAAGATGATTCTGTAGCTAGAACTCTATTATGGAATAAGATGCCTGTACTCATTATACTCACTATTGGCCATTCCTACTCCAGGTTATGGGTGCAAATAATAAAGTTATACCAATCTACACCATTGAGACTGATAAATGTCAGGAAAATTCATTTGACAGATCAGATAGTGATTTCTAGCAGAATAAAAGAAAGATATAATCTGATTTCCTGCTTTAAAAAATTTTTTCCCATTAACCACTTGATACTCTTTTTGCTGAGCTGGATGCACATGTACCTGCAACAAGAAACAGAAAGGTAAGGATTCTCTTAGATGCCGATGATGTGGCTTTACCATGATGCCCTACCAATGGTTTGAATAGACAATTGACCCTAACATTTAATTATGACCATTAAGAGAAGATTTGAATCAACTATGCTAAAATCAAAGATGTCATTTTAGGAAGATGCCTCATAGAATTAATAACCCTAGAACTTCTAGCAGCATTGGTTTTTTTAGATGGGCATTTCACATCTACTTTATCTTGAAAAGTATCCCAGGAAGCTAAATTTCCTAAGTGTAGACCTTCTATAGATATTTTTGTCTATGCTCAAATTATCATAGTCATGCTTTACGGCAAAGAATGTGGAGTCTCAACTTTCCATTTTTCCATGAATTGCAACAGACTCATAATTGCCTCCTGAGTAAAATCTTGGCCCTGGTTGCAAGTATTTTCTCAACTCTCTTCATTCAAAACCAGAAATGGCCTTCCAGTCAGGCATATGTTCCTTTATGGTGCCTCAATTTTCAGAGGAACCAGATGATCCTCTCTCATGCCTGGCAACTGAGAACAGGTCCACTCTAGGGACGTGTAAGGAGAGCTAATCTTGAACTCACTGTCAGGAAACCTTTCGAAAGCTCGGGTAAGAGAGAGAATTCCTATGGAGAATTCATCTGGCAACTCTCTTCCTCTAGGTTTTCTGAAATCAAATCTTAACCTAAACCAAACAAGCCAAAAGAGAGTGCGCTGGTGTAGCACCAGCAGGATCGTTGCAAGAAATAGCTCCGAGGGAAGAACATGCTATGCTTAATAGGAAATCAATATTGAGCAGTATTTGATATTCATTACAGTACACACTGTCTTTTGTAGGATAATTTGCCAAAGATTTCTCTTCTTAGATATAGTTGTGTATGTGTGTGTCACTCAAACATTTTTCACTGGGGAGTATCATTTATTGAAAAGTGCGTAAAATAAAAAGTACACAGTTTGGCAAGTGAGCTGCCTGTGAAGCCCCTCCCAAGTCAAGGACCCCCCCCTCCCTTCTCAATCTTCTCCATGTCCCCTGAAAGTAAGTCTCTATATATGTGGAATCACAATATATATTCTTTTGTGTCTGTTTATTTTGTTCAATATTATTATGCAAGATTCAGTGTTCCTGAACATAGCTACTACAGTTTGTTCATTTTTATTGCTGTATATTATTCCAGTGTATCAAAGTACCCTAATTTATTTATCCATTGTACATTTGGTAGATATTTGATAATCTCCTTTTAGAAATTATTAAGAACAATGATGCTCAACATTCTTGTAGTGCATATAAAATAATTTCTCTGGAATATATACTTTAGAATATAATTTCTAGGAAATAAATAAATGTTTCTACATATACATTATATGTGTATATTTACTTATGTTTATATATATTTTAGGAAAAATATAAATTCCTAAAGGACTAGTATTCAGAATGTTCAGAATAGCCTTCTATTGCACTTTTCTCCATCAATGGATTGATTTTATTCTCATAAACAGTCGTGATTTCCTCTTTGCATTGGTTGCTAGAAAATTAAAGGCCGCACATAGTGCCAGATGGTGCTCCACAGAGCCCTAGGAGGTTTTGGGGGTGGGGCGCAGTTCTGGGGCTGTCGATGGAGGGAGTCAGGTGCTTCTCTCTCATCTTGTTCACCCAAGCAGAACAGCTTTTACTGTCATGAAATATTATGGGCATACAGACAACTATAGAAGATAATAACAAAATTGCTTTTATCCATTACACATATTCATTTTCTGAATATGTTCTTAAAGAAAGCTTCCATAGTTTAAAAAAAAAGAAGAGAGGAAACCTCTAAGCTAATTCACACGGAGAAGAAGTACAGAGCGGAGACCAGGAGACCTGACCTCATTGATCTGGGCTTGGTGAGAGTCACTTCATCTCCCTGACTCTGCTCGATCCTCGGTGTGGTGAGGCCCAAATGACTAGATGATGTGATTATTCAAAGAAATTCAACGAAAATCTTTAGTAAAATACTCAAAAATAAAAAATCACAATACTATAGAGGCAAATATCCGAGACTACCACAGCCAAGACTCTGGAGTCTGCACCAATGCAGTTACGATGCAGAAAAATTAAACTGTGCACATTGTTTAGGGTTCTTCACATTACTATAATATTTGAACCAGAGACTGTTGCTCTTATATTTTGGACCATCTTGGGCTATGACATAAATCCATGTTATTCAGGTAAACTATTTATTATATGGTACTTAAGAGTATGGACTTGGAGGTGAAATAAACTGAGTTCACGTGAAGCTGGCAAATCTTACACAAGTCATCCAATATCTCTAAGGTTCAAGTTCCCTGTTTGCGAAAGAGGTTAATAGCAACAGTTATTGTGTTCGATAGTTGTAAAGATTATAGGAGATATTGAAGGCAAATGTTCAGCATAGTATACAGCACATAGCTAGCACCCAATGAATACTAGCTGGTATAAGATTATTCTGGTTCACAGCTTACTCCTCTCCTTAGCTCCTGTCATCATGTGGGAAGACACTAATATCTATGTTGACATCCAGCACCCTAACTCCCAGATTCTTGATCTCTTCCATTTCAGTGACATCCATCTCCTCTCCACTTCAGCTACACAGCTACTTCCTGGACCCTTTTTTTTCAACATAAATGGTGTTGCCTCTGAAATATCCTACTTAAGAATCACAATTTTCCTTCCATTCTGTATAAATAACTCTAGAGAACAATATCTACTGCAACCGACACAAAATCTCAGTGCCTTATCACATACAAATTTATTTCTCAACCTCTTAAAATCTAAAGTGGGTGCTCCTGAGTAGTGGGCAGCTCTTATCCAAGCAGCAATTCCAAGATGCAGGTTCCTTCTGTCTTGTGACTCCACCATCTTCAACATGTGGCTTCCAAGGTAGCCAAAGAAGGGAAAGGGTGTGGAGGGTCACACGTGGGTGTTTTTATGGGTCAAGCCTGGAATTGGCACACAACACTTACATTCATCATCCACTGGCCAGAACTCAGACACATGTTCACAACAAAGATAGGAAAAAGTAATCTGTCTGGGGTCTAAAAGAAAGAATAAACAAGTTGGTGACCATCTAGCCAGTCTCTCCAACTCTATTATCCCACCTAATTGTCCATTTTCAGCCTCATCAAGGTATCTAAGCCTTTAACCCTTCTTGTTCCTTTCAGTTGCTCTCTCCTGATCCCTGCCCTCCTATTCCAGCCTGTTCCTCATGGCACGGTACCTTAACTACCCTTTCTCAATGTCCTAAATTCCCTATCCCCTTGTTATTTTCTTATACATATTTAGAAAAGTACCAACTATAGATCAATCTAACCTGTCTCATTCTCAGTTCTTCTAACTGGACTGCTACTAGGAAAATACCCACACATGTGCACACACAGGCCAAGGGGATTGGTGCCACCAACATTTCATATTTTACAACATCAGCCAGGCTCCCAATATTGCCAAGTAATATGTCTACATATTTCTAATCAGCCGCCTTTTTTTTCCCCATAGTGACTGTAGCAAACCTCTAATATCTCAAAATTGTTTGTTATGTATCTTCTTCCTTAAGTCTCAGTGTATAACTTCACTTTGAACATCACAGGGAAAATAGAAGCCAGCATTCCTGGCCTACAGAGAATAGTCACTACACTGCTTTTAAAACATGCAAGTGCTCCCCTAACCAGTGTTATTTCCTAATGTCTTCTGGATCCTCTCAGGGGACACGTAGTTAGGGTGTGATTTTCTGAGCCATACTGGATAAATCTATTGCAACACTGCAATCTTCCTAAGTTCTTTAAATTCTTTTGCCATTATAATAAGGAACTTCATTTAGCATGGCTCACTGTTGTATCTAGGTTTTATGAAATCAAACAATTTATTGAGTCAACATATTGAATTCAGAATCTCTGATTGGTTTATGCATATTAACAAATTTGCAAATATTTTCTCCCAATCTTCAGGTTGTCTCTTCACTTTAATTGTTTCCTTTGTTGTGCAGAAGCTTTTTAGTTTGATGCAATTCCCTTGCTTATATTGCCTATACTTTTGGGGTCATATCAAATAAATCACAGCCTGGACCAATGTCATGGAGCTTTTCCCCTATGTTTTCTTGTAGTAGCTTTACAGTATCAGGTCTTACATTTAAGTATTTAATCTATTTTGAATTGACTCATGTATAGCAGATGAAATAAGCATTCATTTTCACTTTTCTGCATGTGGATACCCAGTTTTCCCAACACCATTTATTAAAGAGACTGTCCTTTTCCCATTGTGCATTCTTGTCACCTTTGTAAAAAGTCAATTAACCATATGTGTGTGAGCTTATTTCTGGGCTTTTTCTATTAGTTGATGTGTCTTTTTTATGCAAAAATACATGGCATAACATATATTTTGTATTGTACTTTGTAATATATTTTGAAATCCAGTAGTATGATGTCTCCAGGTTTGTGGGAGTTCTTTTGTTTGTTGTTTGTTTTTTGTTTTATTGTGTGTGTGTGTGTGTGTGTGTGTGTGTTTTGATCAGAATTGTTTTGGCTATTCGAGGTCTTTAGTGGATCCATATAAATTTTTAGGACGTTTATTTCTATTTCTGTGGAGAATTTTGATAGAGATTTCATGAAATCTGTAGATTGCTTTGAGTAATATGGACATTTTAACAGTATTAATTCTGTGGAAGCTACTTTGAATCTTTTGTGTGGCTGTCAGGGTGGCAAGGGCCATTTGGTAATGCAGTCCTCCCCGCAACCAGCCCCAGGCTACCTTCACTGTGCACAGCAATGCAGTGCAGAGTCTGCTCTGCTCTGGGCACAGCCCAGATGCCCCCAGTGTATGCTGGGAAAAGGGTCAGTCTCATGGAGGCCTCCACTGAGCCCTTACAGCCTCCAGCAGAGAGAGCAACATTTGCCATTTTGCCTCACATTTTTGGGAACCCACCAAATACCTTCTACCTCCACCCCAGCCCTATCTTCACACTCCTATCCAGAGGGTCTCAGCATCCCAACCGCTTCGCAGTGCTCCTTAGCGTAGCTGTTTTGCATACATTACCTTATTTTGATTTTCAATCCTCACAACAGTTCTGAGAGGTAGCTGCAGGAGTATATAATTATTCCTGCTGTCCAGGTGAGGAAAGCAAAGCTCAGGGAGGTCAATTCCCCATGGTCATGGTCAATAAGTTGTGAGTGCACCAAATCAGCGGGATGTTCTAGCACTGCAGAACACTGAAAGATTTATGATACTGTGTGAGAGTGATCATCTCTGAATATCATTGCCACAATTGTATGACATAACCTTGTAGGACTGGAAAAGGTTTTAAAGATTATCTGTCCTACTTTTTAATAATGAAGAGACTGAGGCATTGAAGAAGAGCCTAGTGGATTGGTAGTCACAGGACTGGACCTAGAAGCCAGGGCTCCGGACGCCCATTCAGTGCTTTGTTCTCTTCTCCTCACGTTGCCTTCACTTTAGAGCCCTTTGTGTCTAAAGGCATTCTCTTTTACCAGGGGAAAGTAATTAAGTTCATGAGAAGCCACTCTTGATTTTGAAGCCCCTCAATTTAAAACCATGGGGAGGAAATAATTAAATTGCATCGAAGTCACAGCATTTAAAATGCCAATATACACCAGGGCTTTTTCTCCCCCTTTTTTCCCAGTGTGGTTATGAACAGAATTAATCATGAACACTTTCACCTTAGCAACCCATTGAGCTAGAGTCAGAATGAAACATTTTGTGCAGTGAGAATCCACTCAAATATTCAAATAGAGGCTAACAGACCAAAAATATTCCACCTAAATAAATAGCATATTTGCTCTGTGAAGATCACATATTTGATCATTCTATAAGTTCTTGGGGACACTCAGACTGGCTACCCAGACAGGAGAAACTACATCTGAAGCAGAGTTTATGAAAATGAACCTACACTTGGGGCTTTAAAAATGTCTGTGAAAGGTCATTAGTCACTAGCCAAATAGAGCTTTTTGACCTTGTTTTCTATTTTAAACTGTCTGACCCTCTCCCTTCTGTTGATACAATCATCTGTGGTTGCCTTGGAGAATAAGCATGTTGCTTTTGGAAATCTGACCTCGCAGGAAGGATATCAGACTGAGGAGTTTATTTTGCTGGCTGGGTTTAATCCAGAGGAAACCCGTTTGGATGCTTGGATGCTTCACGTTCTCTGGCATTGCTGCTGTGACTGACAATCACAGGATATCCAAAGCTTCAAAATCTACTTATAGATAGTCAATGGCCACAGATGGGTGGAGGTAGAGGGAATGGAAATATAGCTTTTTATACGCTATGTCAATGAGTTCTTCCAACAGTCCTGGGGGGCAGGTAATGTTGTGTCCCCTCTACAAATGGGGAAACTGTGACTTAGAGAAATTAAATGGTTTGCAAAAGGTCAAAAACTAAATTAAAGATAGAACCAGGTTTAAATTCCAAGGCTCTTTCCACCATGCGACATGAGCTAATATCCTCATTGACTGAATGAAAGTGTGATGATTTGTCCTTTTCTAGATGGTCACTGGTGTGTTCAGGGGATCAACTGAGGACACAAGAGAAGTCGAGACCCAGTGAACACATAGCTGGACTCTGTCCCGAGCCTAAGGTCTCAGTACCCAACCTGGTGACCATTATACCCAATCGTCTATAGGCAAGAAGATGGGGCGAGGGCCTGGCTATGAAACTCAGGCATGCAAATCTGCTCCCTGGAACTGAGAACCACCTCTGAGCACCTACCCTCCATGCTGATGATCTGATTAATTGTCTGTTCTGCAGAAACATTCCATGTTTTCCCACCTCTCTGTCCAAGTGCCCCTCACCTCCTGCTGATGATGTCCTGCCTCCAACTGTCTGCTTATGTCGTTTTCTCCTTTTTCGAGGCCCAGCTCCAGTGCCCCCTTCTTGGACAGCATTTCCCCTGTTGTCTCAGCCCTCAGCAATGGCTCTTTTCTCAGAGCAGCTATAGCATTTCCCGTGCTAGATGCCTTCCTTGTACCATCTTAATCCGCACACTCTCCTGGATGGTGTCTAAACAAGATTAAGAAGTGAATTCAGACCATGACACAGTTTTACGTATCACCTTATAATTGCAACTCCTGCCCACCTCTCCAAATTCATCTTTTCCCAGGCTCCACACACCGGCCTTCTCCCTGTTCCTTGAATACACCAAGTTTGTTCCTGTATTAGAGCCTTTGTACTTCTGTTCTTTTGGCCAAAATCCTTCCACACACACCCCACCACCAATCTTCCCATGCTGGAATCTTTCTTGTCACTCAAATTTCCCCTACCAGCAGACCATTCCTGACCACACTAAGTCTTTTCTATACCCACATGCTAACTATCACCCTCTAACTCAGCTCCCTGTTCTGTGTTCTGCATGGCACTACCACCACTGGACATTACCTTCTCCATTGATTTGGAAGTTTACTTACCATCCACAGGTCCCAATGTTAGTTGTGAGTTCCAGAAAAACAAGGATCTTATCTACTTGTTCCTGAGTGGCTCCTCAGTGCCCAGGGCAGCACCTGGCTCAAGAAGTATTTGCTCAATGGATGAAAGAAGAGAGGAAGGAGAGAGAGGGATAGAAGAAGAGAAAGTAGAAGCCTATGGTATTGGTGTCCTTATATAGTGCTCTGTTATCTTTGAAGACCTTTCATATGTTTTAGTTTAATTCTCATAACAAAACTAAGACATCAGTACTATAATCCCCATTTTGAGATTAAAAAAATTGCTAACACTTGTTGAATACTCTTTAAGCACTTTGTTTTTAAGTGGAATTGAATGACAAATGAAAAAAAACAAAAAAAAAGCAGCCGCAGCCACAGAATCACATAGTAAGTTGCAGAGGCAAGATATGAACTCAAGTAGTCTGGCTGCAGAGCCTGTGTTCTTTAGTAGCACATGAAGCACACAGATGCAAAGAAGTTAAATCCCTAACAACATAAAAGACTTGGAGGTTTTGATTTTTGATCATTGGCCTCCAGACCCTTGTTGGCCCCACTTTTCCTTCTGCACCACCGAGTATCTAAGAGTGGGAAGTGGGACTGGGAAGGGAAGCAGAGTTTGTGAAGAAGGGAGGAGCCAGGAAGAAATGTCCTCTACTTCCTCCATGCACCAATGCCTTCTCTATGGTCCTCCAAATCCACTCTCCACCCTTCTCTACACTGCACTGTGCCCCAAAAGGCTGAGCTGCAAGGATTACACCAAAGGGCTTGCTTGTCCTGTTTGTGCTGAGTTCAGCCATCAGGGAACATAGGAAAGAGAGTGGAAGGGAAGTTATTAAATCCCCCATCTCTCTCCTGGAAAAGTCCACAACTCCTTCTCTCTGCAGGCTTCTGGCCCTTCAGCCTGGGGTGACAGCATCACCCATTCATGACTAGCCCCAGGCCACTGCACCACCCACTCTCTGTGGGGTTTACCTACACCCTGCCCTACCTTTGAAAATTGTTCCTGTATCCAAAGTTCTTCAAATTACTCAATGTGATGCATCTATTTGTATTCATAGTTTTGCCAGTGAGGCCAGTGGAAAGTCTTTTGCTCTATGGCCCCAGAGTGATTGGATACCCTCTAGCCTCTCGTCTTCCTTAAGAGACAGGTATAGTCCATGCACAGACTGGCTCTCCCATTCATATTCCCTTGTTTTCAAGAGAGAATATATCCCTTGAGTGTTTCCTTTCTGACCCAGGTAATTATTCCATTATGAGACTGGCCTTTCATAAGCTCCCATCTTTTGAGGATCAAGTAATTGGTCCTCTGCCTTCTATGAACTTCATTTTCAATAGATTTTTTTGTTACTCTTGCCACTGTTACGGTAACTATATATACATATATATGCATATTTTGTCCATAGTTGATCTTTATAGAAACTACAGTTTACTAGTACATGCCATAGTCAAATTGTCAAAATAATTTTCATCCAGTGTCTTAATTTTATTTTTGGTACAAACTATTATTTTAATTAAAATTTAAGAAACCAGAAAAAGAAAAACCCTTAATGCAGACATTATTTTTATGTCTGTGTGTCACTTGCCAGTCCTTATCCACACAAGCATTTTTATTTTTACATGTTTTATATATATATATATATATAATTTTGTGTTTTGTATTTCCCCCTGTTATATCATGAGCATCAGTCTCCATAATTATCGTGTGTATTGATGACATGATATTCCATGAGATAGACACACCATAATTTGCACAGCCATTTCTATTTCCTGAACAACATGGTGCAAAGCCTCTTGGTGTGGAATCAGACAATTAGAACCAAATCCTACTCTCTTAGTCACTAGCTGTACGACTTCCTTTGAGACCCTCAACATTTCTGCACCTCAGTGTCTTATCTATCAAATAGGAATTATAATAAAATATGATCTTGTATGCCACAGAAAGGCTGTAAAGACTGACTGAGATAATGGATATGAAAATGTTTCTGAACTTTATGATTGTATGCTGCTTGGTCATTGCACAACCCTGACTAACTTTCTTCCTAGTGCTTTTTGATCACCATTTCCTGCTGTCTTCCTCCACTAGACTGTAAGTGCTGCAACAGCTGACTTTGCCCATTGTATTCACCCCTGAATCTCCAGAGCATGGTGCATGGTAGGGTCAAGATATATGTGTTCACCAATTGAGAGATTTAAGTGTATTTTGCATAAGGAATGAGGGAAAGTAGTCACGATATCAAGATTCCATTTCTTTAGGCTACTGGAACAATCATGTAATTTCTACCACACTGAGAAAATACAGTGACTAAGTGTTTAGTGGACCCACAAAAAAGTTGGTAGGCACTTCCAAACGCTTTCATTCGTACCAAGCAAGCTAGTGTTGTTCTAAGTGCCAGCTGTACTTCTGAATGAGGCAACACAACCTAGGATGGGAGAAACAAATGAAAGAACATTTGGAGTCCTGAATTTTAGTCTGTCAGTCCAGAATATGTAGACCCCTGAGTAAACTATGTTCAAGTTCAATAAAGAACAAGGGTTGAAAATGTTCTAAACGTAGATTGTGGTTATCGTTGCACAGCTCCACAACTGTGCCCCCCAAAAACTGAATGGTACACTTTACATGGGTGATTTTTATGGTGTGTGAATTACATCTCAATAAAGAATTTTTGAAAAAAAAAAAAAGAACAAAAGGAACCCAATAAACCTGGATATTGAACTGCCTTTCAAGGTGGCATATCTACTCTTAGCAAAGGGAAGCAATTTACTCTAGGACTATATATTGAAGTCAGAAGAATATAGGTGGTATGGAAGCAAAAAGGTTAATATATTAAAGAGACTGAGCAGGAAGCACTCTTACCGACCATAGTCCAAATCCTCAATTTTCTTAAATGAATCAGGCAACTTTCTCAAGGTTACATAGCTAGCTAGGAGCAAATTTGGTCCTAAACTGATCTCTTGGCTGCCGGTGCATTGCCCTTCCTCCTGCACCAGCCATAATGGACAGAAGTAAAACATGGAACAATATTATTTCAGAATTCAGAAAGAGAGAATAAATAAATTCCAGAAACTACAGATCATTCAATATGACCTCAATTTGAATCAAATTCTAGAGTAAATTTTAAAATATGTGGTGTGTGAGCCTTTAGAAAAGAAAGAATTGTTCCATGAAATCAGTATGAATTATCAAGAATGAGTTTCACAGACTGTCCTATTTGTGTTATTGAAAAGATTCCAATAGTTGAAGGAATGACATAAATGTAATGTTTCTTGATTTAGATGGGGAATTGTGACCTGGATAATAGGGAGATTTGGAATGTGCATTGCTTATTGAACAACCACATCCAAAAAATGTTTGGAGGTCTCTAGTAGTGGGTGAAAGGGTTCTGTCCTTGTTTCTAAACTTCTTCACTGTTAATAGAATGGCAGAAACAGGCATGGTAGTTGTCCGTGTGAAAATGATACGCTGATGTTCATTGAAACTTTAATAGAATCTTTGGCTGCATTAATAGCAATATGATCATTGTATTCTGTGCTGTCAGAACACAATCTGAGGATTTAAGACAGACACGGACACAATGGAATGTCTTTACAAGAAGGTAGCCTATGCGGTGGGGTTGGGGGAAGGTTCTGAAAAACATGCCCATGGTTCATATGAAGAACAGTTGAGAGAACTAGGATCTTTTACACAGGAGAAGAAGAGACTTGGGAAAATGATGGTAATTGTCTTCAAATACTTAAAGGTTGCTCTGTGAATATGGATAATACTTAGTTAATGAAGCTCCAGAGAGACAACTCAGCGTGGAGTGGAATGATGGTGAAGAAGGAATGGAAGGAAATCAAAGCAACATTAATTGACATAATTGAAATTACTCTATATGTCCTGGCCTAAAGCCTAAGTACTCTCACATTTATCTCTTGATCAAGAGAGGTAGGCAAAAGCTAATTACTTAAATGACATGGTTTTGGACCCCTGCAAAATTACATTCATAGACATTCATTTTCTATTATATTCTCAGCTTGCCCAAGAAATAATCCATTTAAAAAAACCCTCCTATGCATTGATTGGAAAAATATGATTGAAGACATGTCCCACACAAAGCTATTGTTCCCTATGTGAATGCCTAAGGAATTTCCTTTTGACCTAAGTTTCAGGACAAGCTTTGTTTCCCCTGAAGAACTGAGGAAGAGGAACTTACCTTTTCCTTAGAACTTTATTGTTTCACTACATCTCCTATCTCAGTTAATGGTAGCAACATCAATTACTCACCCACCGTGCACTCCAGACTGTTCATGTTTATTTATCACTGAGTCTTGCCAGTTCTACAACACATTCACACAGATTCTCCTAGGGCTATCACCTTGGTTCCAACAGAGTGAATGATATATATGATAGGCAGGAGATCATTCCCTTCAAGTCCTCACTCAAGTCATATCACAATTGCTTCAAAATTACCTTCTCAATGGATCTACCCTGGCCACCCTACATAATAGCTCAACCTGCTCCCACCACTAGCCTGGATACCCCTTACCCTGCTCTACTTTCTCTCTCCTTTTCCCCTCCATATCACTCACTATCTTCCAACCTCTATATCATTTGCTTATTATTTTATTACTTATTTCTATTTCCTCCTGCCTAAAGGTAAGTTTCATGAGCTCAGAAATCTTTTTCTATTTTTTTTTCACTGTTGCATCCCAAGCACCTAGAAGGATGCATGACACAAACTACACACACCAGAAATATTTGCAGAATAAGTGAATTAATGGTGTAAATAGCACACTAGGGAAATGATGAGCAATACAACCTGGCTAAAGATGTGCAATATGGCAAAAAGAGCTTACATGAAAGAACCTTCTTCCAGCTACAAACAAATTGAAAAACAATTTGACTAATAGCTAAATATACAAACTCCAGAAAAACAATCTTCAAATAAGTAGTCATATTTTTAAAAGGAGAAGAGAATTCCAGGTGCCAAAAATGAAGAAGGAACTCAGAGCTGGAGAATCAAAAGGCTGACACTGCTGTAGCTCTAAGGGTATCAGATGAGCATTATTGGCCCTATAACCCGAACTCTAGGGCTTTAATGCCTATGAAGGAACAGGGAACATGGTCTTGGGCCCATCCAAGGGGGATAGGTCTTAAACAGAAACACTTTCATAAAACCAGAGCCTCAATGGGCTCTCCTGACCACAAAAAAGGAAATAAATAAAACTCTACCCACCAGCCTAGGAAGCAAAAAGAAAACTTTCTGCTCACCAAGACTGTGTATGGGTGAAAAATAGTCATTCACCAAGAAGAACTCATGAATAAGTGCAGTCCAAACTTATAATTACCCCCATTGTGCAATAATTCTAAGCAAAGAAGTTAGCATAAAAGCTTGTCTTAGGCCAATGAGTCCCTGAAATACTGGCAGAAACTAACATACGACCATTCTGAAGGGAGAGTCTACAACCTATCTTATATAGGATCCCACAGAGAAAAACACCCCTGCAGAAGATGAGCTCACAATACAAAATTAAAAACTAGAGGCTAAACCAAACTATTAACATGAAAGGTCAGAATAGCGTAATGAAACAGATGAGTTTGAAAAACGGAAATAGAGCTTTCCAAAATGAAAGAGGAAAGTCATTTAAACTAGAATTTAAGAGAGGTGGAAGGAACTGGCAAGAGATGAGGAATCTGAGACCAGATGATAACAGACTTTATATAACATCTATGGAAGTCTGAACTTAATTCAGTAGCTACTGAAATTGTCACATTTATGGTTTAGAAATAAATCACTGGCAACCTTATAGCAAAAGATGCACTAGAAAATTAAAGTTGAGAAAACCAAGTAAAAAGCCATAATATTTAGGTATTACTCAGTTACAAATGACAGAAATGACCATTCAAACCAACCTTAGCAAAACATAACATGACAAAACAAACAACAAAGATTATTTATTGACTCATTTAATTGAAAAATTCTAGCTACTTTATGCTTTATAAAGTGAAGTCTTAATCAACATGTTCAAATAGGTGATCAGAAAGATGTCTCCATCTCGCAGGTCTGCTTTCTTTCATATGTTGGATTCATTCCTAGGAAGGTTCCCCTTAGGTGGTGATCCACAGAGTTCTAAGTCCTACAGAAAATGCATGCGTCTCCTTGCAGATCATTCCAGCAAACATCCCAAGACCAGCTCTAACTAAGGCTAGGATGCTTAAACTGCAAGGGCTGAGATGGGAAAAGAGGTAATTGTTGAAAGGAGGTTGGCCAGGCAGTGAGTACTTTGTCGGTAGGAGTTAAACCCAGACTAGTCGTAGCTTCAACTTATTTCTCTGTCTTCTAAGAGGTGAAATTTTCAGGTCCTAATTTTCAGTAAACTAAACGTAGGAGCATAGGTACACAGGACTGAAACCCTCCTGCCTACTCCTCGAAGTATCTTCTAGTGTGCCAGATCTGTGGGTTGCATTAGGAAATCATCATCTGTGTGCTTTTTCTAACCAGTCTTTCCATAGAATGCTCCCATGGCATTCATACCTCTGCATTACAGGATATTTTTATTGTTTCTAATTGTTCTCTGTGAAACTTCAACCTTGGGAATCTGTGTTCACACATCAGGGTAAATTTTCTTTCTGATCATCTCTCTTGTCCTGTCCATGAGCTATGGCTCTTCAGAACAAGGTGTTCTTCATGGCTGTGTTCAAGGCATGTGGACCGTGACCCCAAGCCTTGTTGGCAGGTCTGTAAGCTTGTGTCACTCTTTGTGTCCTTCTTTGTGGTTATACCTTAGGTTCACTTTGTTTATGACAAATACCTATACCTACCCACAAAGACGTCTAATATTACAAGTGTTGTTCCAGAACATATTTCCTATTGTTCATTTGTGTGGATTTTGTAACACATTCTTTATTCTTCTGCTGAATTCACAGCACAGTGTTCACTTTTACAATTGTCTGGACATTCTGAAATTCTCCTCCCCTCATCTTCAGTGACTGAGTGCAACCTTGCTGCATCCCCAGTCTCTCCAATCCTTCCTTCTCTCCCTGACAGGGGTACTACCTTCAGGCTCCACTTGACTCTCTCTTTTTCTCCCAGCGATCTCCTCTCAAAAGACACCCAACTCCAATAGCAACCCCCAACACCTCTATGTAGAGATACCTGAGTCTGTATTCCTGGTCTTTTTCTAAACCTCACACCTGCTGTTCTACCAGGATGCCTGGCCCATACTTCAAACGCACGATGTCCCAAACTGAACGTGTCGTATGTTTACATTTCATAAATCAGTTCCTCTTCCTCTTCCATGTTTCTGCCATGCCTGCCTTTGGTTTATTAATGGAAACATCATTTCCCAGGCCACGTGGGATACAGGTCAAAGTGCCACCTCTGACTTCTCCCTCCCGTGTAGATTCCACATTTAGTCACCAAGTCCTGACCAGCCCTAGGATGTCTTTGCCTGGCTTGACTGCAGCTGGGGATTGGCTTCTGTGCAGCACAGAATGGGGAGGGGGAGGGAAAGCTTGGACAGAGAGAGCTTTGACCTAAACAGTGACAGAGAAATAAAGATGAAATGATCTTTGGGAATCTAAACAGTGACTGAGGATGACAATAACCTAATTAAACTGGATAAAATGCACTCATCTGGGTTGAAGATACACAAATAGTATAAAATAAATTCTTTTCCCTAGGCAGACCGGAGGGCTCAGAGCCAGGAAAGGTACTTGAGTGATAAAATAAAATTCCATTTTTGCATCCTCCTGAAGTGAAGCCAAGTTGCCCTCAGTGCCTGATCTGTATAATTTGTGGTCAGACGATGTGACCCGTTACAAGTGGCTCAGACAGATGGCCATTCTGAGTGGCTGTGGGTTTCCAGAGGGAGGGGTAAATCACAGCAAAGACCTCAGAAGGGCACACCTCAGGGACAGGCTCAAGAGTAGAAGAACTTTCCAGATCTTTGGCCATCCTGAGCCAGGCAATAAATCCTCACAGTTCTGGGAAGTCATATGTAACAGCTGTGGGACTGAAGTTGTTTTATGTTTATTAAACTTGTCAATGCAAGTCTGTGATGGGACTCCCCAAGCTAGTCCATATCTTCCCAGAAGAGCTGGAAGAGCAAGTGGGGTACACTAACCAAGCCCTCCTAGTGTTCTCACATGACATTACGTGTTCGTGGCTTTTCTTCTCTGCAGAATTGTCAGTTCCACAACAGAGCTGTTTCCTTGTCTATGAGACAATGCCTCGTAAGCAGTGCCTCGCACGGGCTCTCAATAAATACAGGTTCATAGAGTAGATGCATCCTTCTGTCTTCATGTCCTCCTTTTTCCAATTCACCCCATATGCGGGTTGAAAGATTCTCTCCACTTGTTAGTCTATTTGACCATGGGAAATATGATAAGAGCTAAAACACAGTGGACACTTGATTCAGGCCGGGCGTTCTGCTGCTCTGTGCTCATCAGCGACGGGACCAGCTGAAGAAACACACACTAACTCAGAAATCTCAGCCCTGGAATGCCCAGCCCCCTGCCCTGCCCTCTGGGATAAAAGCTCTCTGAGAAGGAAAAAAGAAAAGCAGCCCAAGTTTTGCTGACTTGTGCACATTCTAAAACATCCAAGAGATAGCGAAAGAAAGGCAGAAGTAACATTTGCCAATTCAAAACTAACCGCTATTGGAGAAAACAGTATTATCTGTCCGAATGTCCTAGAAAATATGTCAAACTTAATACATATTGACTAAATCACTGAATAGTGAAAAGACTTTATCTTCTGCTTACCCAACACTTGATAATGAAAAACAAAGTATCTAAAGACATTTTTAATCCGCGTTATGAATGTAGCACCTAGCATTCTACATGATAGTTGAAAAGAAGTCGATATATTGTTCTTGGAAGAAAGGAAGGAAGGAGAGGAGAGAGGGAGGGAGAGGGGTAAGGACACATTATTATGATGCCATGCAGTTTTAAAACATTTTGCTATAGAATAAGTCTTCCTTAAATTGTGTGGTGTTCTTTGTTAACTTTAGAGAGGAACTCTACTGATACAGATAAAAACTAATTCCAACTCGATCTGATCTGGTTCCAATGACTCAGTATTTCTACCACTGTCAGTAGCCTGTTGAAAGAACTTGGGCTTTAAAGCCAGACAGGCCTGGACTCAAGTCCCACCCTGGTCAGTCACTGACCATACGAGCTCCATCCTCTTCATCTGGACCGTCTTCATGTTGTAGAGGCAGGAAAACATAAAATTCTTTGCATGAGCTCTGACACCAGACCGCTTGGGTCAGGTTGGAATAGCAGTTCTGCCGCTGATTAGCTATGTGCCTGGGGCAAGTTAAATCTCCTGTCTGTGCCTAGGTGAACTGGGTGTTGAAAATTATCCCTCCCTCATGAGGCTTTAAAATAATTAAATGATACATGTAAAGCACATCGACTAGAACCTGAAACGTGGTTATTCAATAAACATTAGCAATATTATTATTAATACATCCTCAAGAAGGTAAGTGTCTAGAGAGCAGGAACTTTGTGGGTTCTGTTCACGACTATATCCTCCATGGAAGCCCAACACATAGTTGGTGCTCATTACCCATTTGCTGAGTAAAAGAATAATATGTCCCCATAGAGTTGTTGTGGGGGGATGACCTTGTCTAAATATGCAAAATGCCTGATGCGAAATAGCCACTCAGTGCATGTTGATTACATTCTGTTTTCCCTAATCCTAGCCACAGAACAATCCTTTTATCTCCTTTTCAAACATACTTTTTCCTTTGGGGAAAAATACATCTCGCTCTTTAAGATGATCTAATATACTAGTACATAAATGAGTGACACTATCAATGTTATACACTGGCCTGGGTTCTCTCTACACTGAGGGATAGTGGCTCCGTGGTTTCCATGGGCTAGAGGGATTATCCTTTCTGGTGCCGTGAGTGATGCGCTTCTCTGCTGGATTTTCTGCCAGTATTGCCCTGGGAACAGCACTGCCCACAGAAGGCTCCAGACAGCACGGGAAAAGGAAGGGCACTGTGCTGATTTTGTCACCAACTTGTCAATCATACATGGATATTAGGCTTTTCAGATTGCTACTTGATCAGAAACCCAAATACGATGACTCCCAAATACGATGGCTTTGTGGAGATCATAAACATTACATTCTTCTCCGAGGAGGCCAATAAACAAAACGAAAAACTCCAAAGAACAAAAAACAAAAACAATCCCCTCATTCAATAATTCCACAAGGACAAACACAGTTAAACAAAACAACAAGTAATAATCCATCCTGTAACTCCCTGTTTCTGAATTCTCAGAAGAAATCATCTTATATAGAAAGAGGAGAATATTAAACTCTTAGAATTGGAAGAAGCTTGATGGTCAGAGGGTGCAGGGATAAGATTGGGATGATTTTGGATGAGGGACTCAGGAGTGTCTCAACCCTGCTAGTGGCAGTTGCCTCCCTATGAGATCCCTGAAGGATACAGACCCAGCCCTGGCTCTCCCAGGCAGGGCGGTGGGTGCCAACCTGGGCCCCTGCCTCGTAGAAGCAAGAATCAGAGGCCTGGAGGAAGCCAAAGAGAAAGAGAAATGACTGGCACGTCTCTCGTGAATAGCTGCCTTAAAACTCTCTCCATTCCACTTTAGAAAGGGCAGAAACAGAAGGACTCTTCCTGCTGCCTCTAGCTTTCAGCACCCGCAAACACTGGCCAGCAAATGTCCTTGCCTTTGAATACCACTCCTCCTCCTTGGTGGTGGAGTAGAATGAAATTCTACGACCTAGCCCTGATAGGGGAGAAAGATGCCTCGGCTTAGGAATTTCCTGGGCTCCATATGGTAAAGGAGAAAGGATTTAAAGTCAGAGAGACCAGGGCCCACTCCCTGTTTCTCCACTTACTAATTGATGAGCATGCCCTTTAAAAAAAAATCACTTAACTTCTCTGAGCCTGAAGTTCCTAGTCTAAAAATAGATCATTCCTGCCACATAGAGTTATTACAAAAATTAAAAGAGACAATGTTGGTAAAGCTCAGCAGCACAGTGTCTGGCGCAGGGTAAGTGTTAAATCAATGGTGGCTATTGTTAGCATTGCAGAAAATCCAGCCGTCGTTTCTGCAGCATCCCTGACCAATTATTATATTATCTAATTTGTGTGCAAGTATCTCTGGGGAGACTGTGCTCATTATCTCACAAGGGAACCTATTCTATTACTGGATAGCTGTGGAAAATTATTTCTCTTTATTTTGGATGGACACCTCTTCCCCTGCAGCGAGATAAAATAAGCATGCCCTCTCTTCTGCATGACAGCTCCCTATGTGTTTGAAGGCAGCTGTCCTGTTCCCCAGAGTCTCATCTTCACCAGCATCAACTTCCCAAGCACTCTCAGCCATTTTATGTGGATTCGTTTCTGGACCCTTCACCACCCAGACTGCTGTCCGTCATCCTGAGCAGAGGATGCAAAAATCTTTGAATATTGGTCTTCGTTATACTGTGACATAAAGTATCTCTCTGAGACATCTCACATTGGTTATTTCATCACAGACACTGACTAGTCATGGGAAGAAAGCCATGCTAGTCAGAGTAAGATGATTTATTAATAAAGCTACTTGGCCTTGCTAATTCATCCCTCCAACAAACATGTACTGAGCACCTACTCAAGTGTCTGGAACCTTGTTAGGTGCTTGAGACACGGAGATGAACACTGGCTCGGCCCCCAAGTATCTCACGGTTCAGTGTGGGAGACCCATGACAAGCACCCAGGCAACTGGACTGACTCTGAGAATGAACGTGCTGAGAAGAAGGCTCAAGAGGACTGCGTTCTACTTCACTCATTCCATTCTCCACATTCCACGCAACCCTCTTCTCCTACCATGCATTTCCCCCATAGCAGCCAGAGTCATGATTTCCTAAAAAAAATATAAATCAGATCATGTCATTTCCCTGCTTAAAAATCCCCAGTGGCTTAGTTTCTAAGGCATATTGTTAAGTGAAAAAAGCAAGGTGCAGAATGATGTCTACATAACGTATAATCTATGTCACCACAATCAAACACTACATTGCAATGTATTATATGACAATGATAGATGATTGGTAAATAAATAGATAAGTAATATTTTTAAAAATCCCCAGTGGCTCTCCAATGCACTTAGAATCAAGTCAAGCATCCTACCCTTGCCAGTGAGGCCTCAAACGTCTCTCCCTACCTGTCCAGCCTTTCTTGTTCTTCTCTCCCCCTCACTATTCTCCAGCTGTAAGGATTTGCATTGTCCTCAAACACGCCCAAACCCTTCCTGATATAGAGCTTTATAGTAACCGTTCCTCTGTGTCGAATCCTCCTTTTCCTGGTCTCCCTAGGACTTACTCTTCTTGCCATTTAGAGCTCAGCACACAGGCACCTCCTCCAGGAAGCCCTCCCTACCACCCAAACAAAGTAGTCACCTTGTTTCTATTAAATCACCTGATTTAAAATTCTCCATTTAGCACTTTCTACATTACACTGAAATTTCCACTGTGTGTGGTTATTTTTTGCCTCCTCCATCAGAATAAAAACTCCACGAATCCTCCTCTGTCTTATTTACCAGTGATTAGAACATTGCCAAGCACATGCAAGATATTCAATAAATAATTGTTGAATGGTTTAATAAATTGCAGATGACCCCACACCTCCCATAGTGCCTGGCACCCAGATCCATGTGGGAGGGATGAGTGAATTAGGACAGAGACGGAGCAGCAAAAGTCCGTGGAGTCTGTGCAAGGCGGAAATGGACGACAAAAACAAGCTTTCCCAGCTGGCATGGTTTTGTGTGTCTGGCCCCACCTGCCACTCACTGTCATTTGTTTCATTCTTGCACACGTGAAAGTAAATTCATTATGACCTTAAAGTCTCCTAAACTGCTCTGGTGCCATCTCCACACTGTTGAGAGACAGAAAATCAAAGAAGTAATCTCAGGGTTTCAAGGGTTCAGAGGTAATCTCAGGGCTGTAGACTCAGGCTCCACGCATGGCCAAAAGATATCACAGACTTTGCCAATGTCCTCAGCCTCCTGGCTGCTGGCTGGTGTGGGCTGCCATACTCCCCAAAGACCTCATGCCACCTGCCCGCCTATTGTTCCTCCAGCTATCTCAGTGCTTACAATGGGGACACCTCCACCACATTCCCAATCGCCAGCACCTTCTGCACCATTGGACTATCCTAAAATTCAAAACTTTGAGGGAAGCAGAACATAGCTTTCTTTTTTCCTCCAAAAGTAATAGTTAAATATTAAATAGTACCATTACTGTGTTCATCTTTAAATAATAATTATTATGAAATAATCCACCTTTCATAAATAATATAGGGAATCTTTGAATAAGTATGAAAGACAAAAATTTAATCATTTAAAAATGGAAATCTCTATCCCTTACTGTTGTACAATAGAGGCCTAATTTTTAGGCCTCTAAAAATGAAAAAAAATGGAAAAAATGAGTTCATTTTTTAAAGATGATAATTTTCTTGCTGCTGCTCTGAATATTTCATTTGATATTAGAAATACACTTTTGCAAAGAGTGCATCTTTATAAAATCTTACCTCTATGTTACAGACGTACAATATACATACTAAAAAGGAAAAGATCTTTAAATTGCATGTATGTTTCAGTAGCATCTGCTACTCTTTACTGAGATAAACCTGTCAACCTGCTAAGCATTGATCACTACGTCACCTGCGTTTCCATCTGGATCAGTCAGCAGCAACAGCAAATGACCATACTGAATGAAACGGAGAGTTCTCGGTCCGTTCAATAAACTACAAGTTCATACAATGAGGCTCACATAATGAAGCTCCGGCCATGCTCATAAATGAGCCTTTCTCACACTTGTTTGAGCACAGATCCCTTTTGAGGGCAGGGAGAAGAGTGAGGTGGTAGAGCACGTGAGCGTAGGTCTAGGTTACATCCTGGCTTTTCCCAGTTCTAGCCATGGAACTAGCGCTTGCTTGTGGCTCAGTTCCATGTCCTCCTCGGCCAATGGAACCAACAGCCTTCCTAGTGTGCCTGTCTGTGTCACTGAGGCTGTAAAGCTAAAAGCCACTTTCTCGTGGCTCCCTCCTAGCAAGGGTTCCTGAGTAACTGAAGTTCTGCCCATCCGATGCACTCTGCTGAGACTGGAATGTGACACGCCTGGTAAGACACCCATGCTGGTCCTGTGCCTGTGGTACCTGGTCCTAGTCCTCAGGACATGGGCCATGCAGTGTATTCCTGGAGCCAACAGTTTCAGCAGCAGCTTCCTGATCCCTAGATGACAGCTAAAGAGAAGGACCTTGAGACCTGCAATTCTCAGAGCAGCTTCTTGATTGCGGCAGAGTGAGAATCCCCTGGATGGGTGGTCATTTCTGTGCTGCTTTTCTGGGAGACCAGCCTAGAGCCTGCATCTCTAACTCTCAATAATTCTGTAAGCACCTCCCTTCCTGTATTAAACCTCTTCTGACTCAAAATAGGGTGGTTTATGTTACCTACAACTAAACCTTAACTGATACACCTACCACACAACTTCGTTGTGAAATGAAATCAGATAATGTAAGTGAAGCTCACGGCATGGAGCCTAGCAAAGAAGCTTTGGTAAATGGTGGAGTTCTTTGTTGTTTTACCACTGAGCATCTCCTGGATATATTTTCAGCAGAACACTTGAGTTTTTAGCCTTGAGGAGAAGGAGATCCACCTTTTTCACCAACCCATCAGGGACAAAAAGGATTATGCAGAGATGGGGGAATTTGAAGAAAGGAGAAGGTAGTTAGGGACACTTGTTTTGAATGGTTTTGATCTGCCATCAGACAGAGCATAAGAATGTCAAAATCCTAACAGTGCTATATGTATGAGATAATTATTGCAATGAGAAAGGCAGTTCTGTTGACAGGGACAAAACTTATGAACCAGCTTTTAAGGCTCCAGGTAGAAGTTTTAAGGCTCTGTTAGGTTTCCCGCTGTAACCCAAGAACATAGCCCAGCTGTGCAGCAGGTCCTGGAAGAGGCTTTAATTGCAGCAGATCTGGGCAGCAGGACAGGAGCAAATGGCAGCCTGAGTGGCCTCGGCCTGGACAGCCACCTGGCAGAGTCCCTCCTGTTGCCCTGACTCTGGGTAATTGCCTTTTAAAAGCAATTGCTGGCCCTGCCTGTGGCCTCCCTGGCCTGCACCTTGGCTCACAAATGCTACCCCTCTGCCTCTAACTCATCAGCTTTGCTTGTCCCTGCAAGAATGCACAGGCTACACCCCACAGGATCTGCCCAATAACGACCCATAACAGCAAGGCTCAGAAGGCCCCAGCCCCTGTGCCCACAGGCCAGGTGCAATGTGACTGAGGTAGGAGGAAGGCAGCCAGAGACAAAGTGTGGCTTCCTTGCTATTTCGCCTGAAGCACTGACGGCAGCTGCAGACAATCATACCGGTATGGGAAGCTAATTCCAGACTCCGTTGAATTTTTCCCCATGTGGCACAGGGTTGAAATCTGTGAGGTCCTGCCTTATTTTCCATGCTTCCAAACTTAACCATGTCAGGTCAGGTTTTAAAAAGTGACCTCGAACTTTCAACCAGAACAAAATTATTCTGGCAACATGCTATTTAAATTTACCTGAATCTTGTCATGAAAAAAATATATAGATTGATAAACTAGAATGGCAAGATTTTAAAAAATAAAATAAAAAGGACAGCATCTTTAACAAAAGGAGATGCCAAGGAGTTCCCCTGAAGCCCTGAAGAGCACTAATGGTTAAAGCCAAGCCACCATCAACAGCAGAAACTGCTCAGGACATACACAGGGTTGTCACTTGCAGAAACAGTGAAGGGATAAAAAAGAGCTTTTGAGTGGACCTAAGAACTTTGAAACACAGAAATTGCCACCAAATATTTATCCCCAAAAAGAGATTAGCTCACTCAAAGTGGAACCTATAAGATACTGGGCTGTTAGGCTTACGGTTGTTTTCTAGCTTCTGTCTGTTGTTTGCTTGCTGATCAGAGCTGGCCGCAGGGCATTATGGGTTAAAACAAGATGCAGAGAAAAGGCGCTGAGTCCGGAGCCTATCGGCTAGGACCCAAAACAGGTTAAAACCAATCAAGGGCAGGGTGAAATAAAAAGCTGGGGAAAAATGGCAGATAGGGGGGCTCACCAATCACTGTAAAGGGCAAATG